>JAGKQL010000028.1:26008245-26104269 GCA_018398635.1 Cyprinodon brontotheroides | reverse complement strand
CAACTTTAAACAGAGGTGGTGGACTCAGATTCCAGCTTCCAAAAACATACAATTCAATCATAGACATGATCCCTTCCAGATATCACCAAACCCCCCACCCCATCACAGAGGAACGAGGGACCTACCCGCTCCAGCCGGTGAACAATACCTCCTTAACGACCAACCCTTAACAATCATAGACAGGTTTCAGGTATTACAGGAGACAATCCCCCCCTTAATGGCAATCCCCCCTTTAACGACCGACCCCTAGAATCATAGACAGGTTCAGATATCACAGGCTAACGATGGAACTAAACGACCCATTCATCGCTTACCATTGCATGTTTCCAAGCAATACAAGGCCTTGTCCATATAAGACTCAAAAACTTTTGAATTTTTACGGAATGACTATGACCTGGATGACTGAGAACCTTCATCAGCTTACTATATGATGGTGTAGCAAATATTTCACAAACAAATTCAAGAGTTCAAGCAGAGCTAAAGAAAATTGAACCATTGGTACTGTCTGTTCACTGTGGAGCCCACTGCCTCAACCTCATAACTGAAGCTGCTTACCAAGCCAGTCTGGCTGTATGTCATGCCATGCAATGTGGTCATGAGTGTTAAAGTGAGGAGGATTTGTCCCCTTGGAAGTAAAGGCTGTAGCGCCCCGGGGCCTCCTCACACGGTTCTTTTCCTGGGAGCAAGTTATTTACTACTCTTAACTCAAACTCGTTAAAACCATATAAAAAAGGACTATAAAAACAGGAGTAAAAAAGTAACAGAGTTTATTCCAGATCAGGTCGTTACAGGACAGAGAAAAATGCTTAGAGCTATGCACAGCTGTGGTCTCAAAAATCACGTCCGCGAGCGTCCGGCAAAGTTTGAGCCCCGATGAAGGTCATCCCCTGCTTCTTATACCTTGTGAGTCTATGTGTCGCATCATGTGGATGCTTAGCTGTCCGTATCAGAAACTGACACGCCATCCATGTCTTGAACTCCATGCAGGTTGCCTCTCTGTCTCAGGGTTACAGATACAGTAGCTCTCCTATCAGACCGGCTCCAAGATGTGCCCATATCCTGTGTACTCTTAGAGACACGGAGGCTGTCTTGATTAGATGACCTCCGTACACACCGTGATATCCACAATGTGAAGGAAGGCCTTCTGCTCTGTCTAATCTGACTAACAAATTAACAGTGCACATGATGTATAAATAATAAAAGCAAAAGCTTTGAAAATCTTTGAGAGGGACGGATTGACTCGAGGAGGCATCTATAATTAGTCAAGTATCATTAATTGGGGATCAAAGTAATGCACAGTAAAGCTACGTTATTTGTTCTCCTCAAAAGACACGGTTTTAAATTTAACTACAATTTGGGTTATGCTTTGTCATCAGGGAAAGCGCTTTGTTTTACTGTAAGCACATTATTTTTAAGTTGCACCCAGCTTTCAGGCATAGCTGAAGCCTATAAAGCTAAGCAGGCCCAAATTCATCTACTCACTCCCCACCTGGAGGTTTCCTAAATGTGACTGCTCCTCATGGATAAACCATCTATTCAACTTACCAATCATTCAGTCCACAGTAGGGGACATCCATAGGACAGGTTGGGCGTTCTCCACCGGAAAAGCTTACCCCTCTCTAAAGGTGAAAAAGGGTGACCCCCGGGAACCTGCACTCGCCAATCTGAGCAAGAAAACCCTTTTTTTGAATCTGATAATTATCATTACTAACTACTTAAAGAACCTGTAAGTGTTCAGAGTCTTTCTACATCAAAGAAAAGTGGCATAAACGTGATCTTGTGGAGTCTGGGGCAAAATGTTTCCATGATTTTCATCAAAACCAAATCAAAATAAATCAAAACATATACATCACAATTAGTAAAATAAAGAATTATCCGGTCCGAAGTTAAAAACAAATGATGAATATCACCGATGATGATGAATTTTTTCAGTGTTCTATCACCATCAATCTTATTAATTAATCAGAGTCTCGCATGGCCTCCCTCCACAGCCACTTTGGTCTCCATGCAGTCCAATGGCAGATAGATGCTGAATCCATGTGGTGGTTCTCATGGACTGTTCTCATCACAGTTCATTAATCCTTTCCTCCTCGATCCTTTGACACACAGAGAGTGCAGCCGCCTTCTTATCACTATAAACAATTCTTTATTCACCAAAATCTGCGTACAGTCACGGCCAGATATTCTTATCCACAATTACCTTCCCTTTATCCCTTTAAATCCCCATTAAATTGACAACATTTTAAATTAATTATCCATGGACTCTGTGGTTTTCCCAGCAGATTAATTTAGTGTCTATTAAGAAAATTTTTTAGTAAAAATCCCCAAAACTGATTAAACATTAAGCTATAACCTACCTTTACCAATAGCCTGGCAGTTTGAAAGTTATTTACTCTGTATTCAGCTATGAACATCCTGGATCGGCACCGGCTCATCATTTTGTTCATATAAGCTCCAGAAATCACTGCAGCTAATAGTAAGCTCGCATTTCAAAGGAACCTGTAAATGTTAGAAAACTGGCTAACCCGCTTGCTTTTACACAGCAACCTCAATTCATGGATTAAATAAATGAATTTTAAACCATTTCTACATCGCAAGCATATTAAGTTTGGTTTGGAGTCGCTTTAGCAACTGCATTTAGTTTTGCCCTATGCCCTCCCCAGAAAATTATTAGAGTTCTTTAATCTCTAAGGAGAAAGAACCCAGCAGCAGATTCCCCTATTTAAAAACTCCCCCATCAGACCTTGTATCCGTTAATGTTAGTGCATGAAAGAAAACCTCATTCCCATGTGGACCCTTGTGTGTTCTTCGAGTCATTAACAGTGTGTGGGCGTGTTGTTACATGACAGTATGTGTGTGTGTGTCTATGTGAGTGGATCTATATGTGGGAAACTGGTCAGGAGCCATCCCGCTACTGGTTTGGAAGAAAAAGTGTATCTTGGAGCAGTGATCCTCTCCAACATGCAAAAAAGTTCGATGTTCGGACAAGTCTATCAGGTTTCCCTCTGTTACCACAGCAGCTTTGAACCATAAGAGTCTTGGGGCCATGTGTCCCCACACCCCCTGAAGGATAAGTCTTTATCTGTGTCATCAGCAGTATCACATAGAGGTAGAAGGAAACAGTGCGTCAAAGGTGTACCTCCCTTCAAGAGGAAATGTCATATTGAAATGTTCATCTGCTCAGAGCACAGGATTGTACTCTGACTTGCTGCTGCGTTCCCAAAACTCAGCAGTACACAGTTCCTGAAGGTGTTGAATTCGACTGCACCCCCTCTATGCAAAGTGTCCAGCTATAGTCCATTTAAAATATTCTCCAAAAGTAGTGTTCCATGAGGAAAAAAAAACACAAAACAAAAAAAAACTAAAACAACAAAGAAAACAAAAAAGAAAATCTGTTCCAACATCCCTTCAGAACCAGCCTCAATAGTTGTCATATTCGACCCCTGACCAGATCCAAAATGCAGGAAAACATAACTTCCTCTTATATGTGGCATCTCAATAAACTACTATATTAAGTGCATCCCCTAAAGTATCGACATTGTAGCCATTGTAGTAGTAAAGTCAGGTGTTCTTATTGTTTTCATTTTTACGTGTTTTATGGTTACCCATCCCCCAAATTGTATATAGCCCCCTCAAATGTTATCTATAACTCTGTTCGTAGTAAAAAAAAAAAACTAAATGGCTATTTAACCAAAACAAATAAAATAAGAATAAAAATAAAAAATAAATGGTGAGTTGTAGTTCCTGGGTTCATTGAAACGCCATAAGTCACATTAACTCATATTGTCTTCACATCTTTATTGCTTATAGTATTAGAAAGGAAACCATCATTTGCTTTTAAACATTTGCTCCTGTGTAATTTAGAGACTTCCCCAATTGCATTTTGTTAGATGCAACTTATTTAATTCTAAAAAGTTAAAGTCAAACTATTGTCCTTTTAATAATATTATGCTAATTAACAAACCACCAAAACCACTTATCAAAAACCCAGTCTAATTTATCACATAGTAAAACATCTCTAAATCCTCTTTTTATTCCTCTATTTAAGAATACTCCACCCCTGATGATATAAAGAAAATTTAGCAGACCATTTAAAATCTGTCGGTAAGTTACTCCTACTCGTTTTATATTCTATGTTGTTGCCATGCGCTTCTGATATTTCTCTTTAAGAAAATAAATAAATAAAGCAATAATAATAATAATCCCAAACTACTGCTACGTTGTTCAGAAAGATATTACACATCTACCTGTTGATCCACGGTAAAGCAAAAATATTATTCATAGATCATATTAATAAACCGGTTTAAAATAAGTTGCACATAATTTTCCATTTTATTGAATAAGAAATCTGGTGTTGTCAGTTCTTCCTTATCTTTTTTTTTTCATCCCGTCTTTGTCTGATGATCCCAGGCGCTTCCATCAACCCCATCACTGCCAGTGTTCTTTCTCGTCAAAGCAGTGGGCATCAGGTAAACTTTCCTTAATGTTGCATCTCAGCAGCTTCCTGAAAACCATCCCTCCTTCTGTAGTTTAGGGAGCAAAAGTTTGTCTCTGTGCCCCTGTAGGTTAATCCATCCTGCGACTCAAGAAGAAAGTGTCCAATGTCTCTCCAAACAAGATCCATTGTTCATTTCGAAACATTTCCGTCCGTAGTGTAGTCAAAACTATTCCAAAAAATTTAACATGCGTGCCACGTCTGTTTTTTTTTTTGTTTTTTTTTTCACAAAGGCTAAGATGTTAGTAAACAAACAGAAAACAGAAAACAAACAAACATACAGACACAAACAACGACAAACATGTAAGACAACAAAAAATCCCAGTGGTGCCTCCGACTTCTCCAAGAAGTTGTTGGTTCATCGTGTCATTCATTTAATGCCTCTGTCAGCATGACTGCTCTTAATGTTCCACCCCAACAAAAGTCTGTGAGCTTCAAACCACCACATCAATCTGTACCTCATAGTTCATATCAGAACCAGAGAGGAATTAAAACAAACTCAGAGCTCACCAGAATGGCCTTCAGCCGGGAACAAAACATGCAGCTCAAAATCTCTATACACTGTATCTGGCATGCTGCGTTCTTACACCATCTCTCTCATGTCCTAATCCATGGTTCCGATCCAGTCCAGTTACTAACCAAGTCAGTCCAGTCAGTCCGAACCTATTCAAATCCTCCTATCAAACGTTTCAACTATCTGAACCCCTCTCTCTCTCTTTGTTGTTGTTCATTTCATTTGCCAGGGCTTCTGCAGCTGTTGGGAAAATAAGGGTTAATGCACATCTTAAACAAAACACAACGAAAGATGAGACTTTTGTCAGCCTGTCCTGGAAGAAAAAATGTTAACATTTAAGGATTGTTACAAACACAGCCTGAAAAAAGAAAAAAGAACATATTTAAGCAAAATGATCTCCTTATCCTCCTTAAATGGGCCTCTGAATAATCATGCCTGCTCACTGACAGCCGCACTGTCACTCTCTACAAGCAGGGAAAAAGTAAATGACCCCTCTGGTTTGTTACCAGGAAAAAGCAATCAAAAAAATTCATCAATTAGTTAATCACTTCATTCACAGAAATTTGTAAAGTTAGCAGAATTTAACAAGTCATGCAAAGAAGGTAAGGCCCAGATGAACAGTGAAAAGTGTTAGTGTTAGTAATGATTAGAGATTCAAATTAATCAGTTTGTGCCTAGGCAGTTTCCAAGCGGCATTATACACAGATAAAAATAATTATGGATAAAAACTGAAGGCTGAAAAAAACCCAGGGTCGGGTCACACCGGTGTTCTATTAACTCTCCAGCCTTGTTTATAAAGTTGACCCGCTAATCTGCTGAGCTCCTGCGGGTATCTGGCCATATGCATTGTCCAGTTCCAGCTCGAGAAGTGTGATTTATCCTGCAATACCTGTCGATCTCTAATAAAATCCTAATGAGGAAAAAAATGGAAACTAATCAATCTCATGCAATTCTAATGATTGAAAATGAAACTACCTTTAAGTAAAAATCATGTAATGCCCTCGTCTGAGATTTTAGTTTCCCAAAAAGTAAAAACACCCATTCTGCTTCTTTCTGAATAATTACTTATATATTTAATTATTTTTCTAATCTATAATCTATCAAACTACAGTATCTCAGCTGCACTCCACACCCAAAAATTACCTCACACCTTACAACAGCAACCTGCTCTGGTCTTGTCAGGGCCTCTCCTAGTTGGGACCCCTGAGCAACATGTTTGATATGATTACCCTTCTGTTATGCCCCCAGTGCTCCTTCTCAATCCTGTAAAAATGCAAATCATGTTAATGTCACATCAAAAAATATTCTTACTCATTCCCAACTTCACCACACACATTCTACCTCACATGCATTCCACATTTAGGACAGACAGACAGACATTGGCCACATAAAGTTTGTTTAATCCATCAGTATCAATTTAGATTTATCTTCTTAGAGGATTTTTTCCCAATCTAAACAAAAATCATAATCTTTTCACCAGTCCGGTCTTAAGACCTCTGCGCAGAGTGGCAAACCATTTTACAGGATCGCTTGTTAAACTCTATAACCGCATTTATGCGGAAACCTAAGATTTAGTATACGCATTAAGACGCCGCCAGCCAAGTTTCACTTTTAATGATTTTTAGTCGTCCCCAAAGCATGATTTTCAAATAGGGAACACCTCAGGGTTCTGAAAAAGTCAACTTTCCGCGAGCGTACCTGTGTAGTTTTGATTGGGCATAAAGATTCAGGGTGCTGTATCTGGCCCCCGTATCAACCATAAAAGGACAGTTACTGCCCTCAATCAAAATATCTATCACTGCTGCTAGAAATTTCTAAAAAAAAAAAAAACTACCTCCATAACTATACAACTAATGGGATCCCGGCCTCCCTAGTATTGCTGGGCGTGGGGCGGCTTGCGACACTGGCATCTCTGTCCCTCTCTCAGCTCACTCCTCTGGGACTGCGAACGGTGTGTAGGATAACCGTTTTGACACCACTCTGCTCTATGTCCCATTCGTCCGCAGACCCAGCAAGTGATATACCTGTCGTTTTGATCGTATCCTCTGCCCCTCTCTCTGCCACGTCCCCCAGCAAACGCTGCTGCCTGTGCGTATTGGTACATCTGGTAGTTCTCCTCCGCGTGCATGCTGGCAAGAGTCATACATTCAGGGTTAGTCATATTTGTCTGGGTATTTTTATTCTGTGATTTTTTTTTGCTTTATTTTCTTTTTCCCGTTCCTTTATAAGAATACAGTCTGTTTCACAGCTCTATCAATCCTGTCATTTATTATCAAAAGGCACTGATTCTCTGTGTGCGGTTGTCCCATGTTCGTAGCTCCCTCCTGTCCCCCATAGCAAAACTGTTCCTCATGTTTTAAACACCCCTTATTACTGCCCGTTACTTTATTTAACTGCATCCGTTTTTTCTGCCATCTGTTGATCCATCTCCTGCAGTTGTAGTTGCAATTCTAATCCTTCTCCTTTCCATTTTGTATCATATCTTCCTCATTGCTATCCGTATGTGGCTTCCTCTGCTCATCCTCCCTCTTAGACTGTCATCTGCCCTAGACTGTGCCCTTCATGTGCTGTGCTTATTCTATACATTGGTAACACTCGCTGAAATGCTTTATTTACCGCCTCCTTTATTAAATCTTGCATCTGAAACTCCTGTCATACCTTTTTGTCTCAAATCTTCCTCTGTAGGCATATTTTGCAAATTTTATCGGCCTACACGCAACTCCATAACAGGCATCTGCACACATGGGTTTTGATGGAATCATTCATCACCAGCCTTACGAAACATTTCTCCTGACACCTTGGTGTGGACTGGGGTCCATAATAGGCTCTGTTTCTGCAATATTAGATGTACTCATGAAGGGTTTTTCTTACCCTCTACGGAAGTGTCAGTGCCTGCTCACCTCCCTGAGCCCGTTTTGCTCCACCTGTTCCTGTTCAGGGTCCTTGTCAGAAAAATAGTTACTAAAATTGAACTTGGTTTGTCTAATCAGATCCAAAAGTTTTGTTTCTTCCTTCTGGTGCTAACGAGGTATTTCTGGATTCAATTTTCTAGTCCACATGCATCCATCTTTCACACCTTTTGTTCACACAGTGTATAAAATTGGACCTCGACGTCTTACGTGAGATCCCTCTGGGCTTTAAACTTTTTACGTATAAACTTCAGCGAGCCACTTTTCTGCTAAGGAAGCGCGTCCGTCAACAACTGTGTCCGTCAAGGAAGTGTGTCCGTCAAAAAATGCGTCCGTCAGTGGAAAGGAAAAAAGAAAAGAAAAATGAAAAGAAACTTAGAGAAAAGGAAAAAAGATTTATATATAGTTCCGCCTAGTTCACTCCACCAATTATGGGATTAGACAAACAAGTTACCTAATCCGGGCATCAGTCTCTTCTAGTTTTATGGGGAATATCATTTTATCGTCTCTCTCTTTTCCTTTTATAAGAGAAGAGAAGGAAAGAGAAAAACACCTCAAAGGTCCGTTCCAACCTGATCCGCTCGCTTATTTCCAGTCTCGGTTTTTCGTAAATGTCCTTATGGGAGGTATACTGGCAAACTCTAGCCGGCTATTATGTGACTGGTTTCTGTCTGTGCGTCTGTTTTCAGAAGTGCATCTTTCGTGTCTGCAGGCAGACCGGGAATAAAATCACCGTCCCTTTCTGCATGCAGAAACCATTGAGCTCTCAACCAACTATCTAGTGAGCAGTATAGTTCTTGAAGAGCGTTTACAGCATGATAAGCCTTCAGTCGGACTTTCAACCGCTACCCACAGCAGAACGCACAACTTTCTCTCTCTCTCTTTTTTTTTTTTTTTTTTTTTTTTTTGTGTACACGTTCGCAATGTAAAAAAGACCACTGTGTCCTACCAGGCAGACAGTCCATGGTAGAGCAATTTCTGCTGTAAGTTAGTATGATTCTGTCCTCTCAGGCTGAGAACAAATGGCATCAACCAATTGTAAGGCAAATGGACTTATAGAAAGATTTCAAAAAGGCAAAACAGTTCTGCGTCTTTATTTAGCACTTTTAGTTGTTAATGACACGGAATGTCTTAACAATTCCCTTCAAAAATGCCCTGAGACTATTGCTGGGCTGAAAGAAGCAATAGGGTGTGTAAGATCCAGTCTTGCTGAAATGAGAAATGATGGGAAGTTTCAGATATTTGCTAAAGCTACATTAACAGTATACGCTCTTGGCTTAGAAGATATCAAGACAGCTCACCAGAGAAGGCCACCAAAGCGTTTCAGGAGTGGTGCAAGCTAACACACACCGAAGACAGCTGAGGAGTATTACAGAGCAGAGTTTTATCATATGCTTGACACTGTTGAGTTGTTGTAGAAACTGGGGGCAATTTTACTTATTGGAGTTGTGGATTGCACCCTGGACCAATATCCAGAGTTATGTATGAACAGTGTAAAGGTTCAGTTGAATATGTTTCACTCCAAATACACATACGCCTCCATTGATGAAGTATTCCAATTACTCTAAGGAATGAAAAAAGGGGTGAGATGGTTGTTTGATCAAGTTGAAACACTTGTTCAATTTCTTTTGGTAACCCTGTGTCTTCTGCTGAGGCAGAGAGAGTGTTTAGTGCTCTCAGGAGGCTAAAAACATGGCTCAGATCAACAATGACCCAAGCAAGGCTTAATAATGTAGCAGTGTGCCATGTCCACCAGACAATTCTAGAGACATGGTAGACATCATTCAGATATGTGAGCAATGTGTGTCAATAAATGACAGGAGAATGCAGGTGTTTGGCACATTGAAATGAATGGGTGCTTTCAGATTTTTTCTGAGATATTTAGGTTTGATTGTATAAATCCGATGTCAAAATATCTGATATAAGGAGGGTAGACCTAATCAAGAAATTATAATTTTTGATTTTCATAGCAGACTGGACATTTCACCTTCTTTTGAATCTGAAAAACTCAAAAATCCCAATCATTTTGCTCTCAGACAATACTCATGCCTGCCCCAAAGGCCATCAAATTTTAACCTTCTAGCTAAAGAAAAACCATCATATTTTAGGGGGTAGGGCATAGAATTTTCTATAACTTTTAAAACAAATCAACTTACAAATTTGGCAATTATACAATTTAAAAGCTAATAAAATGCTCTACTAGTGCATGTGGAAACATACAATTTGTTTTATTGCATCTACACATGACATATTAAAAAAAATTACCGATAAAACTGAAAATTTCCTTTTTTTACTTGATTAAAAATTGTTATTAATTTAGAAATGTTAGGGGTCCAGTTGGTAATGGGTTGTTTGTGTGTTTTTCACCACCGGGTGGTGCCCTGCCCTCAATTTGGGCCTCCCCGCACACACCTGCAGCTCGTTGGATCATTACTGGAGGAGTATTTGAGCAGTGGGCTTTCATTACCTCGACGCCAGAGTGTTTCCAAGCCGCAGTTTTGGGTACTATAGCCAAAGCTGAGATTAGCAGAGTCTAACCTAAGCTTTGTTTTTCTGAGTCTTTTCTAGTTTTTGTCTTTGCTCTTTTGGCAGGAAGCCTTCCTAAGTAACTGGATACCTTCTTCCCCTGGAAGGATAAACTGAGTACACACTGAGCAGGGGAATACCTCCACATGATCCGTTCAAGTCCTCATACGAAATCCAAGTGACAGTCCACTCCTTTACCCCTCTGGGTCCCATGCTTGTCTATCTGTCCGCACTCCAACAATTTCCCTTTTCTCTGGATTAACCCCCAGAAGCTGGATTCAAGGAGTGACAAGAGCCCCCTCAAACGTGAGTCCCTCTCCAGTAATATTCAAGCCTCAGTAAAATTTCCTATGGTCACTGAACTGATCACTGTGATCCCCCTTCAGACTTTCCAGTTCCAGTTCACCAGTCTACTGAGTTCCGGATCCAACTTCTGTATTTCAACTACATTTAATAAACCTGTTTAACTTTTTCCCTTGGTCTCTGAGTGGTTCTCTGCATGTGGGTCAGATTGCTTAAACCAATCATGACCAGAAATTCCTAATGTAGAAGTCAAATGATTAAAACAAGGATTATTTTTTTTGTACAAAAACATTGGTATTTTCTTTACTCATTTTACGTACGTACGTAATTTGCGATTTACGTACAATTCACGTCAAATTACAAATTTTAGCGAGGGTAGGGTACAAGTTTTTATTATAAATTTTGATGCAATAGCCATGCAAAGTCGTGACATTAACACTAGAAGAAAATCTGATTTCACTATTTGTTTATGTAAAAAGATATATAATTTAACCATAACTCGTATAAGGTAAATTTTCCTTTGGTATTCAGCGGGCCTGCTGAATAGTTATGGTTGTTATCAAAAGGTACTGTATACGTTCATACTTTAAAGCAAGGGCGTAGGTCTCATTTGAACTTTGGTAGGGACACTATTGGTCTGGTGTCATTGGTGCTATGCAATATGCATGCCCTTTTTTATGCTTTCGATGTGAGCATCCGATACTGTATAAGAGGAATTCATTGTTAAAAGAGAAAAGCAACATTTTGCTCCACTAATAAAATGTTATATGCTCTACACTCATTAGATGATGTTTATCAATGTTTGAAGTATCACCGGCTCTGATGAATGTGGAATTAGGACTGTTTTCCACTTTGAAAGCGGTTTCATTTGAACGACTAAGAGAGAGGATTAAATACAGTATTTTCTTTTTGAAGATACAGAATTGTGCAGAGTTAAACCCCTCTCTAATATTTTGTACCTACTATTCTCTCTCTGTATCAAGCTAGATAATACATTCATTAAAATAATATTAACATCACTATAAAGAAGTTGGACATCACTGGGCTGCTTAGTTACTCTGTGAAGCCAATATCATGTATTTCATCTGGGGCTGAAAAAAATTAATCATATTAATTGATTATTTCAATAATCGTCAACTAATTTAGTGAGTGATTCATCATTAACTGGAGTATAGAGACTTTAAAACATACAGTAATATAAATGTAAAATGTGCCTTTCCCCACAAGAGCAACCCACTTAGATCCAGCTATTATATCAAAATTGTAAAAATAAAAACAAAAAATGAAAAGCAATACAACATCAACTTAATATCGGTAAAAAAGAAACCCTCACATTTTCTCTTTTTAGTTGGCTGTGGCTAAGAATCAGAAATGTTGATGGCTTACAGCCTTTATTTGCCCATTTTTCCAGCAGTCTTCAGAACTCGCTGACTCAGGAGTATTTAGTTTTATAAAAGAAAAAAAGTTTTTGTTTTTAGTATACATGATATTCATTTTTTTTTATTATTGGGGCTGCAATACAGCCTAATATTAATTGTAGTAACAGCTGCATTCTAGTGTGAATAAATTTTCAATGTGTGCTCCAAGCACACCAGGACTAAATCAAATATAACAGCAGAGAGAGAAGAAGAAGCGGAACTAAGGCAGAACAACCCAATGAGTTGAGTTAAACAGCCAGCACAGTTCCATGCACTGCTACATGAAAGGGACAGGAGAGACCAGGCAGAGGAGCTGCGAGAGCAAAAGAAGCCACTGCTGCAACAACTACTGCTGTAAATTATAAACATGTTGCTCACATCCAATTATTGGTAGGGACAATTAGGTCGGTTCAAAATTTTGGTAGGGACATGTCCCTATGGTCCCTATGCAAACCTATGCCCATGCTTTAAAGTACTTAAAAATACATTTGCACTTGCAACTTTTCATATAACTTGCAGTTTTATTGTTATTAAGGTTGCTGTTATTGTTATTAAGGTTGCTGAAGGGTTCGAGCCATTACAAAACAGCCACTGAAAGGTACCAGTCTATCTGTGAATATGAATATTTTTGTTTTGTTACTATTGCATTCTGAGCAATATGAAAGCACTGAAAGCCCTTAGATCCTATAACTGCAGGTTCATCATCCCCAAGCCTGAAAGATTGTCCCCACAAACTTTCATTACAAAGTTACACACTTGTCCTCAAGTACCATTGCCTAAATGTTGCAGATTTCTCCTCTCTGCCACATAGCTGACATATATATGAATAGTTAACAGGTTTCCACAATACTTGATGGCTGCTAGGGAAGCTGAACCTGTTAGTCGTGCCTTTGAAATTAAGGTGTAACAGTTCTTTACCAGACCAATATTCTCTGTATACATCAAATCATTGTGACTGAAAAGGCAACATGACACAAGGAGTAAATTTGTGTTACTTCGGTGCTTTTCCATCCTGATCATTGAGTACCACTGCCCTGCTTGTTTTAGATAGATCTCTGTTGCAGCACATCTGATTCAAATAATTGCATGACATCCTTGCAGCCATCAAGTGCTGCAGAATCCTGTTAATTATTCAAGTATACGTCAGGTATGTGGCAGTGAGGAGAAATCTAAAACATGCAGTGCAGTGGTACTTGAGAATCAGGATGTAGAACCACTGATGTAAGATGGATCCCCTCCCTGTCTCATGTTCAGAGGAGGTTAAGGCTCAAGAAACAGAACCAAGCAATGAGTAAACAGAACTTAGAAGCCTTAATACTGTAAGAAGATAGTCAAATTTAGGAACTGAAGCTTGCATGCACCAGCTTTCACACAATTGTCATAAAGTGTAAAAAATAGATAAATAAAATTGGTGTGAAAACATGCAGTCTCTCACAGAAACTCTGACTCATGCTTACAAGGTACACTGTTAGGGTCTGTTGGCCAGACAGCCAGACTGATACAATGTATACAGAGGGGTATATTTATGAAGCTTGCATACAAACAAAACAGGAATTGAAACTTGCATGCACCAGCTTTCACACAATTGCCACAAACTTTAAAAAATAAACTTGGTGTGAAAACGTGCAGTCTCACACAAACAAACTCTGAATCATGCTTACAATGTACACTGTTAGGGTCTGGTAGCCAGTTGTTGTGAATAACTGGTATATATAATTCCCTGCCAGCTGGAACACCATATTCTGTTCTGATACTTTAAGATGTTTATAACCCTCCCCAGTAGGGGTGGCAAATATATTTTTTAATAAATATAAAAAATATTTATAGAATAATTATTTGCCCTGTCATATATTGTTTATGAACACACGCCCTATTGGCTGTGTGTTAGAACAATAGCTAGTAGCGAATAGACATAAGGATTCCATTAAATGACAGCTTCTTTGTCCCATGCGGCTCACACCAAGGGATCTTCAGGAGACTTTTTTCTCCAGTCTGTACGTTCTGAAACTCAGAGAAATGTGTTGCAAACGGCCTGTTTTGCAGCAGATTGGTTAAGGAATGTTAATCATCACAACTCAGCTTTGTTCATTCTGGAGATCTGGGCTTTGAGACTGGATCTCCATGGTTGTTGCCTCTTTCGATGTGAACTCCCAGGCAGTTTCATGGAAGGAGAGATAAATTTTCTTCGCTGTGGTTTTTTACTGTTCTCAGCTCCATAGGGGGGCCAAGGCACACCTATTTGGGAGGGGTCCTGCGGAGCAGTTGGCTGATAGGGGGTTGTAAAGCAGAGAAGAGTGGTCTCACAGCTGTTTTATGAGCAAAACTGCATCCTCTTCTCCAGGGATCATGTTAAGATGAAAGATGGACATAGGTTCTCAATTTCCAAAATTATCATCATGGTTTATGGCCCAACACCAGGCCAGCCAGACTGATATATCAGTCTGGTAAACAACTGATACACTTCGATTTCAAAGGCAGGACCAACAGGGTCAGCCTCATGAGCTTAGAACCAATCGGGTAAATATGGATGAGAAGTAAATCTTAGCTTAACTAAGCTTTTGTTTTTGTATTTTTTAACCATGTCATTATGTTAAAGGAACTCACCAGTAAACTATTTATGATGGTTTTGCCGGGTGTTTTTTTTTTTTTTTTATTCATTGCAAGGTTGTTCAATTGTGGTTGTCAGACAGTTGCAATGCTCACAGAAAATCGCTGTTCCATTATAGGTAATTCTGGTGCTTAGATTCTCTCTGTTGCAGCACACCAGATTCAACAAATTGTGTGACATCCTTAACAGCCGCCAGGGCCTGTTAATTATTCATATATATCAGTCAGGCATGTGCTGGTGACTAGAAATCTAAAACATGCAGGGCAGTTTCACCTGAGGATCAGGATGGTGACCCAATGATGTAAGATTAATCCCCTCACTGTGTCATGTTCAGTGGAGGTTAAGGAGAAGGGCAACAGAACCAAGGCATGAAAAGAAAAGGAAAACTTATAACTGAATATTGTAAGAAGATAGTCAACTATATTAGCACCGGTTTATACAGCCTGCATACACACAAAACAGGAACTGAAACTTCAATGCACCAGCTTTCACATAATTGTCATACACTTTAAAAGATCAACTTGGTGTGAAAACATTCAGTCTCCCACACAAGCTCTAACTCATGCTTACAACGTACACTGTTAGGGTCTGGTAGCTAGGCCAGCCAGACTGATACGACGTATAAACATCATATCAATCTGGGAAAGAACAGATACACTTCAATTTCAAAGGCAGGACTGAAATGGTCAGCCTCATTAGCTCCATCCATATTTATCAGGTAGATGAGATGTAAAACTCCAAGCGACTCGCTGTTTTTGTAATTTTATTGAATCATGTCAAGCCATTGAAGAAACTCACCAGTAAATAATTTCTACTGGTTTTGCCTAAAAGAAATCTGACGATATATGGTGTGCCCTCTACAACATTGTTTTTAAAGGGGAACGCTGGTTTTATTACATTGGGCCCTTGATTTTACGTTATTACATCATGTTCTATTCACCCATATGGGTTTGTGTCATTTTGAGCTGTTCTGAAGATATTCGGTTAGGTTGTATCCCAGTAACACTTCGCTTTGTTTTGAAAAAATATAAATATAAAAAATATAACCGCGGATGTCTGGGGGACAGTGATACGCCTACATGTTATGAATGCTGACGTACCATAAATGAATAAATTATAAACAGTTTAGTTTGTGCCTTCAAGTTGTTTGCCCATAGGAAGACATTACTTGGATATAACGCTATTGTCAAGATTTTATCTAAAGCTCTGACCCACATGCAGAAGACCAAACAGAGAGACCAGGGAAAAGTGTAACAGGTTTTATTGAGAGTTGGTGATGAAGGTCCAGTGCTTCTCTGAACACTGTCGAACCGGGACTGAAAAATGAAGGGGAAGATTCTGTGGTTCGTTCAGGCTCAATGGGAAATTTGTGTCTTAGATTTGAAGAAGGGAATTAAGGCTGCAGACTCACGTTTCCAGATAAAGGTGTCTCTTGTTGAATCCAGCCGGTGTGGGTTTTTCCAGTGAATGACTTGGTCGTTGGAGGGCGGACAGTATTTACTCAGGTTGCGGTTTTTCCTTGAGGAACGGAGGAGCTGACTGCCACTTAATTTTCCTGCGGTACTTGAACGGTACTTGTGGAGATGAATACCCTGCTCAGAGAGACGCTGAAACAATCCTTGGGGGAAAAGTAGATCCAAACCACAAGCTCGAATCCTCAGCTTAATTTGGTGTTCAGAGAATCCTTCCAGGGGGAAGAAGGTCCAAAAACATCCAGTTTGCAGGATGACTTCCTGCAAACTGACAACAAAAGACAAAAAAACAGCAAGGTAAGGACTCCGGTTGACAAAAACTCAGTTTGACTCAGCAAAACTCAGCTTGGCTAGAGTACCCATAACTGGTCAACACTTTGGCGTCGAGGTAGTGGCAGTCAGCAGCTTAAGAGTCCTCCGATAGTGAGTCAACAAGCTGCAGGTGTGCAGGGAGGCCCAATGAGGATGGGGCACCACCTGGTGGAGGAGAACAAGAAACACAAAAACAACCCACAAAAACTGGATTCCTGACAGCTAAGATTAAGAAGCAAACTGAGCCAGTGTAGATACATAAGGTTTTTGGGTAAAATTTAAAACAGTGCTCGTTGTGATAAATATGCCAAATGGCATACTATTTGTGAAAAACAACTCATCTTATGAAAATGATCAGAATTTATCTACAATGGACAGGGAAGATTGATTAGAAAAAGGTCAAAAGGTCTTTGTAACTCTGGAGGAGATGCATAGATCAACAGTTAAGCTGTAGGAATCAGTCAACGGAGAAGTGGTCAAATGTACCATTCACATGTCTTCTGTTTATGCAAAACAGTGAAGAAAATAAATAAATAAACTGCCACATTGTCTTCTACTTCAGAAGTTTGGGTTGGTTTGTTACCTAAGAAATTAGCTGAATTTTATGGCAGTAATGGAACAAAATAGGAAGATGTCAGAAGGTGGTGAATTGTTATGGCAAGACTGTGATGAGCTTCAAAATGTTTGGGAGCTGGAGAAGTTCCACAAGCACCTCCAGCAGGAGTCCACCCCGTGGAGATCCCTTCTGATGAGCCTCCTGCACAGCTGCAGCCCATAAGATCATCAGAGGGATCCACTACTTATAAGCTGTCTTCAGGCAACCTCAACGCTGCAGTGTTGATCCAGTTAGTCCAGCGCCTAAGCCTAGACTCTCAGTGAATCTTTGTGACTTTAGAATCCAGCCTAGATTCTAACGTTGTCTCTATCTTCCAGGAAACCAGTTTCCCCTCTGTGAAGCTCTGGAAGAACTAACCTGCCGAGCCGACCCTCAGGCCAAACCGAGAAGAACCACAGTGAACTTCCATGCAGCTCAGGACTAAGAGCTGGAAAGAGCAGGCCAAAGGTCTGCTCGGTTCTACAGATGTAGGCAGCTGAAGCAGCAAAAGCGGACTCTGCTGATCAACTCCTCTCCCAAGATCCAACAGTGAACCTCTACAAGGCTAACCACCAAGAACCCACCTCAAGGTACAATCCAGTGAAAAGCCAATCCAGAGGAGGCAAGCTCCAGCGTGCAAACGCTAACTGAGACTGTCTCTCTCCGCCAGACTCCGGTTGAACCAGTATCCAGGCGAACCAGAACCAGTATTATCTGTGTGCTTGTGTTCAAAATAAACTTGTTGAACTTTTATTCCTGTGTCCGTCAGTGGTGTTCTGCATAATTGGAGTCACTCATAGAGTAATAATGATCGGTGAAATAAAATATTTGTTCAAATCATAGTGTATCCCTATATAAAAAAAAATTAGTCTGGGGAAAAAAGAAAGTATATTGATTACTTCCACCTCAAAGAAGTTTTATTGTGTGATGAGAAAGAACTATGAGCATCAAAACATCAGGAAATGCATTGCAGGAAATGCTAATTTGTTACACAGGAAACCACAGCAGTGGTGTGAGTACTATGCAGTAGAAAAGAAAGGACCAAAAAGACAGAAAAGAAAAAAATCCTCAGCATAAGAGCTTTTCTCATTCTAAGGAGAAGTGACCATAGACACTATCCCAGCCAGGATTTGTAAAGTATAACACATTTTCTGAAGCATTGTCTCATCATCAGTGTTGGATGTGAGGATGGGTAACATTCGGCTCCCTGTGATGTGCGTAGTCTGTAAGTACATCACTTTTTTTGTTCAAGGATGCAGGTTCAGTAAAACTTTTGCAGTTGGAAAAATGATTTGTTAGAGATTAATGTGTTTAAGATTAGCTATTGGCTTGTTTTGTTTGGAGGTGATAAAATTCAGTCCAGGATTGAACAGTTTATCGTGAGTAAAACTGTAAATTATCAGATTTCGTTCTACAAATAATGTTTATCATAAGAAAATAAACAAAAAATAAAATAATCTGTAGACTTCTAACTATCATTTATGAACATATTACCATGCTAGTCAAAAAAAAAAACTGCATTGGGATAATTAGAAAAGATTATGAAATCTGAATAATTATGAAGACTTTGTTTTGTGTTCATGAATCATGTGGTGCTAATTCCAAAAAAAAAAGAAAACAAATAACAAAATAAAACAGTTGAAAATGCAGTTTAAAAAAAAGTTATTCATTCATATTCAAAAAATACTTTATTAATCCCAAATCTTCTAGCCGTCACCCTTTCTAACCCAAACTATGTGGTAAGGTTTCTGAGATCTAATTTTTTAAAAACTCAAGAGCAGTGGACGAGTTCAAGAGTAGAAGCAATGAGAGGCAGAGTGCATTTATTCTTTACGGTTATTTGGTTCAGTCCCAGTAAACAATGCTAGGCCTATGGTATTCATCCTGTCTCCTCTAGGTACCTGGCACCTAAGGGAGACAAAGAAGGTTTAACGATTTCTGTGGCTAGTGAGTCATTGATGTAGATCTCCATCGCCTTCTTCTCGGTAATAAATAAACCAGTGGGCAACCTTGTCTTTTAAGAACTCATCAAAGGATTGGAAAAATTTCTTTAGTGCACCTGTGTCCCAACTGAAGGCTGTCACCAAGGTGCGGAATTCCAGATTCAGAGCCTGGCCAGTGTTTTTGGGTTAGGGCCCATCATTTATATATAAAACACTGGTTTAAATACCGGTTTGAAATTCAACAAGTACAACTGTTGAAGACATAGAACATCTGAACAAATGACCATCCCCCCAGCTCTATTGGTGTGACCCATGGAGGAGGTTGCATTGACCGTATAAGGAGAAGAAAACTGGAACAGTATCCAGCAGCAGCTCCAAAAGAAACTGGCAACTCCACGACAAAAAAGTAAAACGTTTTTTATTGTCAGAACTACTGAATTTACAGTTAATATTGCCCGTTTGGCTATTTAATTATCAGTATACAGACAATTGTATTGAAATAAAAAGCTATAATGATCTGATGGACTGCCTAGAGGCTCATGTGTTACTTCCTGATGCAGAGCGGTACTGTTTATAAGTTAGATGGTGTGTGGGAGTCCTTGTCATGAATGCTTTTAGGTTGTAGAGCAGGTTTACTGGCAAAATGTTGTACAGTGATAACAAAAAGTAGGGATGTTATGGTTGTTTCCTTTCCCTTTGTCTCCCTTCTTGTTAGTTCCACTCATACCTTCTCCATATTTAGCTCATAAGCCCATCCTTTGTTCTGTTCCCCTTACATACTCCACATCTGCAGTCACTCAGTGCTGGTTCCTTGTTGTTGTTTAGTTGATTGTTAGTTGCTTCCTCATCTCTGGCTTTCCTTGTGAGTTTTCCCTGATGTTTAATGGTTTCATGGTTTTTGGTTCCCCGTAATTTGTGTTTTGGATGTTCCCCTCGCTTTGAATTAAATGTACACGAACTCTGCCTCACTCATCTCTGCTTTTGGGTCCTCAAGCATACTTAGCCCCCCGCTGTTGAGTAGGGATATTCATGTTACATTGAAAATGTTACTGTAGACCAAAGGATGATGAGATCTGCCAAAATTCTCTCATTGCTTCCCACCACATAGGCTACAATACATTTCTGACTTGCTAAAGAACAGCTCACAAGATGAGTCCTGGTTAGATGTAGAGCAGTCTGTCTCATCTAATATTAGTGTTGCGGATCTTCCATTCATTAGTTTAAACATAAAAAGGCATATACATTTTAAAAGCTTCAGCATTGGCTTATATTTGACAGCTTGGTGGGAGATTCATAAAATGACTGGATCCTTACAAATAGCATGCAACAGTAGACCCATCTTTAAACACCCTCATATCATGAAAAAACGGGGGTAGCTGAATCGAGAAAAGACGTCTTTTTTTTTCTTGTCCTTTTTTTGTTTTGGAATTGAAAAACGCATAACAATCCAATTTTTTTTTTTTCTCAATTTGGGATTAAAAAAAAGTCAAATTTTTGCTTTGTATTTTTTATTTCGCGAAAGGGCTGATTCGGTTTCCGACTTTGTATTTCTATGTTTCTAAACCAACATGAATGGCCAGCACATACGCGTTTAAAGAAAAGGTAAAAATATAACTCTTGAAAACACTGTAACTCACACGCTTCTTGTAGCTAGTTTTACAATCTTATCAGAATATTTAAAATTTTAAATCATCAATTGAAATCTACAAAACATCCGAGAAAAATGTATTAGAGTTGTTGCTCTGCAACAAACCAATCTGTCACCATCCTTGTACAGAGAGATTAGCCATCCCTCTATTAGTGGATCCAATCTCCAAGGTTTTTAGTCCGTGTTTTTTCCTCGTTTTCCCGCTGCTCTGGAGTCCCTCCTCTGGGTGAAACATCACGGGATCTGTCGCTATGGGACATAATATTATTTTGGGTCACTATTCACTGCGTACAGAGTCGCTACGAGGAGGTAAAGAGATACCGAATATGGCAAGCCATTTAAAAATACAATCCATGTCTTTTGACCAAATATGGCAAGCTGTTTAACATAAATTCGCAGCACTCCGTGAATTTTAACAATAACATTTTGTAAAAGTTTAAAAAGAAACAATCCACTGGACTTGGTTTCCAAGATTTGAAGACGTTTTGCTTCCGCTCAAGGAAGCTTTCTCAATTCAAATGTCTGGATCTGCAGTGAGTTTGAGTCTTTATATAGACAAGACCTTGTCTTGCTTTGAAACATGCAAATTAAAACCGACGAGTGTGTCGTTTGGTTCCATTGTTAGCCTGTAATATCTGAAGCCTGTCTATGATTCTGAAGGTCGGTTGTTAAAGGGGGGGATTGCTGTTAAAGGGGGATTGTCTCCTGTGATAGCTGAAACCTGTCTATGATTGTTAAGGGTCGGTCGTTAAGGTGTTATTGTTCACCGGCTGGAAAGAGGAGGTACTTTGTTCCTCTGTAATGGGGTGGGGGTGTGGTGATATCTAGAAGGGATCATCTAAATAACTGATCATAGACAGGTTTCAGGTATTACAGGCTAACAATGGAACCAAATGACCCACTCATCGGTTTCAATTTGCATGTTTCCAAGCAAGACAGGGTCTTGTCCATATAAAGACTCAAACTCCAGGATCCGGATCCAGACATTTGAATTGAGAAAGCTTCCTGGAGGGGAAGCGAAACGTCTTCAAATCTTGGAAACCAAGTCCAGTGGATTGTTTTTTTTTTTAACTTTTATGGAATGACTATGACCTGGATGACTAAGAATCTTCATCAGCATATGAAATTTAACTGGCAGCACTCAGTGAATATATGTTTCAGTAAAAGTTAGGAGACAGGTTGGTTAAAAAAATCTGAGATGCCACCGAAAAATACATACAGAGCTTTTTCAGCTAAAAGTGACAACAGATTGTACATTTATGTAAGTTTAAAAAGCTGGGCTTCTCAGAGGACCATTACTCAGAGTTATAGATTAAAATGAACATATATCTGTTGTTTTCTAATTGAACAGAGAATCAGACTGCAGAGCTGCTACAGATCCTGAAAATGATTATATGCTAGACAGGTTAATAAATCTGTTTTTAAGCAGAGCACAGAGAGAAGTAGGGGCAGCTGTAGATTTAAAGTTGAAATAAATTTACTGTGATAAGCAACATGCAATAAAATATATCCCCAAGTTTACAAGAAAAAATATGCATAGTTATAATAAAATTCAACATATCTTTTTTTCTTTTGTAGTTCAGCAAGACTCAGAAATAGTTGTGCCAGTCAACCCAGAGAGAGTCAGACTCACAGGACACAAACTTAAAATTAAAGTATAAAAAACGTACAGGAATTAAAGCACAAATAATAAAAACTCAGTGTATAAATTATTTTTTGAAATATAAGGTTCAATATAGACTTTGGCTGTCATTGACACATGGGACTTAAATTTTAAATTAGATGTTGCTGCTTGTGAGAGGAGGGATAATCACTGAGGCAGCTAAAAGGAAAACAGGCATGGATGGATGGATAGAAGTGAAGTTGTGTCCATATTAGGGGTGTATGATATATTAATGTTGGCATTGGTTTCGCCTGTTATTCGTCATTTTTTATGCATTAATGTTTTTGAGCCCTTTATAAAATAATGCACTAAAAGCACATCTGTCTGTAACTATAAATACCACAAATGTATTGTGGTACTCCTGTGTTCTAAACAATAGCAAAGCTTTCAATAAATATATTTTTTAGCTCAATTTTTGAAAATACAAACCCTATTGAAAGCGTTCGGGTTGAGTAACTGCAGGTCCATCTGTCATGATCTGGCCTGTTTGCTCTCCCCTAATTAGTAATTCCTCTCACCTGCCCTCTTCCTTCCTGCCTCAATCATAATTTATTCCTCTCGCCTGTTTCCTGTGGTTTATATTCAGTTCAGCCTGAGCATTCAGGGCCAGATCATTGCTTGTCTTTCTGTCAGTCTTCCTGTTCAGTTTTTATTTGGTTCATGTCCTGGATCTTGTAGCGAGCCAGTGGATAGGGGGCTTTAGTGTTGTCTTGTCCCCTGATCGTCCCACTGTTCCTCCCACTGCAGGGAGTCCTCTGGGTTTTTGGCTCATTATGGGGGAGAGGTTCAGTTTTTATCAAAGTAAGCCTGGCTCCAGGGTGGAGACCAGTTTAAAGTCTGCTTCAAGTTCGGGTTCCTACCCGTCTCAGCCACCCTCTTCCACTGTGCCTGCCTGTCTGCCACCTGATCTGTCTGCTCCTGTGCGTGACCACCTGGTCATGCTTCTGGTCCCAGTAAGACTCTGAACCCTCCTGGAAGCCTGTGGATGCATGGAAGTCTGGATCCTGCCACCCTGTCTCTCTGTTCCTGCCTGATTTGGATCCTGCCTGTTTCTGTCTGTTCCTGTCTGTTCTGGATCCCTGACCAGGATCAAGCTTCCACCATACCCTCTGGGACTGCAGCACTGGGGACACTCGTGGTCTGGAATGTTAACCAGGTAGGTGACCAACCCAGATAATCAAATATCAGTTTATTGTGGTCACTTACCTGTGTTTTCTCCCCTAGAGTGTCTGAGATTGGGCGGTGCCCCGCCCCCCCGCCTGCAGTGTCCGAGAGCCACAGCTCCACTTTAGTTTTGTTTTATTTAATAAACCGTTTGAACTTTCCTACTGACTGTCTCTCCTGAATACTGGGTCCATCTGTCCTCGATTCATGACACCATCAGCCACCATCCTTAGAGCGTCCCCACCAACTTTTATCGCAAAGTTACATCCTTGGAGTACTTCCTCAGGAAGCTAAGGTCCTATGACTTTTGCAATAAGATGCTACATGCTGTATCTTCATCAGTCTGTTGTGGAAAGTGTGATCTCTTCTGCCATCAACTGCATCAGAGCAAATTAATAAATTAAACTCAAAAAGCTCTTAAAGAGGGCTGGCGTTGTTCAGAACTCCCCTAGAATCTCGGGAGATTATTTCACAAAGAAGAAATAAAGTGAAGAAAATTGTGGACAAAAGTGAGCATCCTCTTAAGAAGATTATTAAACTTCAGAGGCTTCTCCAGATGTATTGCAAGACAGAGAGCTACACAAGATCATTCCTGCCAACAGCTATCAACTCCTACAGCTGGTTAAAAAAAACCTTAGTTACTGAAACACTTTAAAATTTCCTTTTGAACAAATTGTTATATTATTGAACTGAATACATTTAACTCATTCCAGTTTCTTCAGAAATCTCCCTTGTTTTTCTTTTTTACATTAAGAATCAGATTTTTGTTTCCCCGCTGTTTCACAAAGGGGTTACTTAGATCCCTCTACTCTGCTTTTTGTTCATCTTTATCTATTTTTCTCTTATGTGTTTGTCTAATGGGCTTTCTGTTTTTAGTTCCCAGTCTTCTTCTCAGCTGTGGAAAAGCCGAAGGTAAATGTAAATGATCAGATTTCCTTCCTTAACTGTTTATTGACTCACTATATCATCAATAACAATCACCCTTTTCTTTTCTCTTGACTTTTGTTCAGTTTATTATGAAAGTATTTCACTATTTTATTTTAGTTATGTTTAAGTTATGTTTGAATCTATACATGCACTTATGAGTTTGCGTTATATCTATTTATTGAATAGGATTGTTTTATGTGCTAGGAGAGAAAATGAAACATTTACTTCTAATCAGAACATTGGATGATATGATACTGTATGTAGTTAGTGTGTTAAATTTGCCAAAAGTGAGACAATTTAGACATTTGAAAAGTGTTAATAATACATCACTGTTGTACACATACATGGAAGAAGAGAATGAGCATTGCACTGAGTTTTTGTTTAGAGGTGTAATGTCAATGTTTGTAAGGAAGTTATTAATGTCTAACAGAGCGTCTTGTAGGACCCATAGCATTCCCATGGCGCATCTGTTCTTGATAAAAGCTACCTCCATATTTACTGTCGTCTTCTTTCTTATTTTAAATGATAGGCAATTTTAAGCACCTGAAAAGAAATAAAAAATACTCATTAACTTGTAAATATTTGTATAAGGAGAAAAATTACTTTTGTTTTGCTGAGAAAATACATCTATCTTCAACAGAACAAAAGCCTGTCCTCAATGTGTCTCCATCATGGCTTACTCGTGGAGCTTCAGTAAATCTGAGCTGTAAAGCTGAAGGAGTGAATTCGGTATGGAAGTTCTTTTGGTATAAAGCGGTTCCTGATCTGTCACACAAGAACTACAGTTATAGTCTGCTGCCTAAAAGCAGCAGCGGGACTGAGGATGATTCCTACATTATTCATGAACAGAGAGACACTCCGCGGGATATGCATGTAGAGCTCAACGAGACAACAAAACTTGGACTGGTTACAGTGAATCAAAGTTTTTCTGGTCTGCAGGTCAGTCTCCTCATATTCCAATATATGGCTGCAAGCACTCCCATTGACTCCTAAATATGGGCTACAAAAAAATATATATATATATATATATATATATATATATATAGTGGTATATATATATACATATATATATATATATACCAACTATATATATATACACCAGCTTGCTTTACACTATAGACAAGATTATTAAGTTTACACATGTTCATAAAATATGTTGGAAATTTAGCATTACACAAAGTGGATGTCACTATGTCACAGAAACAGGTGGAATATTGTTTTAAATAATGTTTTTAATTCTTGTGTTTCAAATGCTCATCCAGCAGCCTCTCTAAAAGTGACACCTGACACAGAGAAACTTGTCACTAATCAAAACATCTCTTTAAAATGTAATGGAGCATTTACCAATGGGAGATTGAGGAGTTATCAAGAAATAAGCAAAAAATCCTACTTATCAGACTGCTCCACCTGGTGGACAATAAATGGATCTTCATGTATCATTAACAGTCAGAACGACCATGAGGCAGTTTACTGGTGTGAGTCTCCATCAGGAAACTTCAGCAATGCCGTAAACATCACAATTTACAGTAGGTTATTATATATTTTTTTTCCTGTTAAATTATTCTGGTATCAACGTAGATACCAGCTGCATAATGTACACATTAACTCATTAAATGTGGATGTTTTCAGGTTTTCAAGTATCTGACGTCAAACCTGTTTGTATGTTTTGTTTAACAGGGACAATGTGAACAAAAATAACAACAAACTCTAAAGAAAATATGCTTGGCACAAGATTTAGCATGTAGGAAACTACATACTATATCTGAAATCATACTAAACACATTTAGAATAAACAATGATATTTCAGATTAATATTAAAGTACTAAACAAGATATCATGCCATACTGATAAGAGATATAAGCTACAATTAGTGCAAAAACTGCTGGTTTTCTGAAAAGAGTTCCTCTACTTCAGTCAAAAAGGTTTTTCTTATTAGAAAAATGTTTGGGCCTCACCGGAAGTTTGTTTCAAAAGAGAAATAAGAAATAATGTAGTGATGTTCCAGTGTCGATGCCATTTTGCACAGCCCCAAGGATACCCATACCGATACCTGAGCTGTGCAGTATCATCGGTATCGATATTACATTCCACCATACCATGTAATAATGTAAAATACCATAATAGAAGTTTTGTCAAGTTGCTGCCTTACCCTTTTGTGAAGCAGGAAAAAATCTACAATACAAAGATGAGATCCAGTAGAAACTTTTTGATAAAAAGGGTTCTCTACTGGATAATAAAAATAAAAGTTTTATTGCCTACCAGGAGTGGGTGACAATAAGTTGGTGTAAACTTATGGTTTCCTCAAAATGGTAAATAGGTCCCCTATTTGTTGGTACCAACATACCCATACTCACCATTTTAGGGCAGTATCAGTACCCGGGGCCGATCGATGTATCGGTATCGCGATGCAACACGCCAATAAATATGTATAAATAACTCGCCGAAAACCACATCATTGCAGTTTCATTCTTGGTTGCAAAATGCCACCTTTAAATAATGATGGTCTGTAAACACTATTTTAACTTATATTTGTATCAGAATGTATATGATATATAAAAAATATATATATCTGTCCAACAGAACCAAAGGCTTCCCTGACTGTGTCTCCATCATGGCTGAGTCCTGGAGCCTCAGTTATTCTGAGCTGTAAGGTTGATCCTCCATCTACAGGATGGAGGTTCTACTGGTTTAAAGCTGTTCCTGATCGAAAACACAGCTACTACAAATATGAGCTGCTTGCTGACAGCATCAGTGGGACAGTAGAGGACTCCTACATCATTTGTGGACAGAGACACACAGCAGGATATGCATGTAGAGCTGAAAAACCAGATACTTTTATTGATTATAGCTCGCCAAAGTTTGTCTGGTCTGCAGGTGAGTTCTGTGTACAAACACAGACTGATATTTCTTTGCTGGGCATAAAAAGGTTGGTATGACTACAATAGAAGACACATCCAGACACTGATGTTCGGCCAGAAACAGATTTAATACAATAAGCAACCATCATGCATATTAGTGCACAGTAGAACCTACAGTATTGTCATTTTTGCTACAGAACTCAGAAACCTATTTTGCAGTAGTTGGTAAGAAAGCCCTTCCTGACAACACATCACATGTGAAATGTACACAAATGTTTAAATGAGTTTAAACAGTTTCAAGGGAAGAACAAAAATTCATAAAGCATCAAATGCCTTAAGAAAGGTATAGAAGTAGTTTAAAGAGAGAAAACACTTTATAGTCCAAAATGTATAAACAAATAAAAAGATAAAACTTCTTCCAAATAATTTTGTCTCACATTGTTGCTAATGCTGTTTTATACCTTGTCTTATGCAGTTTCCCAACCAGCAGCGTCTATCACAGTACATCCTAACAGAGAGCAACACTTCACCTCTGAGGCTGTAAAACTGAACTGTGAAGGAAACTTTACTCATTGGAGAGTGAGGAAGTTCACAGGAACAGGCGACCTGGCTTATATAAAAAACTGTTCTGACTGGGAGAAAATGTCTGGATCTTCATGTACCATAAGGAGTACGTCATACAATAAAGCTGTGTACTGGTGTGAGTCTGGATCAGGAGATTTCAGCAACACGGTCAACCTCACTATAACTGGTATGTAATACCTCTGTGCATACTCTATATATATGGAGGACCAATCCTGCCATAATTAAAAATAAATACAGAAATAAATAAATGCTCCAAAAATAATAAGCATACAATCAATTCCCCCCTAAAAATACAATAATTAAATGAATGCAGACAGAAATTAAATTATACAGTGAGACATAAATGTATATATCTCTTTTAATTAGCTTCTTCTTTTTTCAGCTTTGTAATAATTACCTTATTTATTTATTGTCCATTATAATCTTCAACTTTATTTATCCAAAACTTTTTTCTTTAGGAATTAATTTATTTTGTGCATGTTTTTAAATGTTGGTCTGGTTTAATCTTGCTTTGTATTTTATTATCCTATTTATTACTTACATGCTATTTATTTTTGCCTGTCGTTTTTACATTTCTATCTGCATCTCTGCCTCATTATACAAATGAGGAGGGGTGTGTCTTCCAGGGTTAACTTCACCCCATTGGTTGGTTTGCAGCTACAGGCCACAGTTACAACAAACATGGCTCCCTACAATGAAGTTGTCTGAGACATTTAGCAACTGTTTTTAACACTACAAATGATGGCATACTGACTTAAAACTGAGATAAAGCCTTTCTTGTACTGCTGTTATATAGATAGTCCAATGCTATGTTTACACCAAAGGTGATTTGAGAAGCAGAAGCAGCAGGTTTACATCCAAAGTCGTGCAGCACCTGTCAAGCAGTAGGAGCAATGCTTCTCATGCAGAGGTATCACCATTCTTTAAGGTTTCCATTGAAGGAAACGAAAATATGTTTGCTTCATGTAAAAGCAAAAGGTGCTATAATCGCTCCACTAAAAAGGTTAATAGGGACTAAATTAAATTAAAATTACGAAACCTGCCAGCCAAATATATTTGCTTTTGTTATTCTGGTATTTGCAGTGTTTTAGTGTCAGCCTAGCATCATTATGTGGGATATTTAGATAATCTTGATTAAATGGCTGACTTAAAAACATATTACAAGTTCTTTGTACCATAATATGGACAAGCATAAAAGATTAAGCAAAAAATGCTTATTAGCTGCTCAAATCACATTTGATGTGAACAAAGCATCAAACTTAAACCATGCTAACAAGATATACACTCACCGGCCACTTTTATTAGGTACACCTGTCCAACCGCTCGTTAACACTTAATTTCTAAGCAGCCAATCACATGGCGGTAACTCAGTGCATTTAGACATGTAGACATGGTCAAGACAATCTCCTGCAGTTCAAACCGAGCATCAGTATGAGGAAGAAAGGTGATTTGAGTGACTTTGAAGGTGGCATGATTGTTGGCGTGCCAGAAGGGCTGGTCTGAGTATTTCAGAAACTGCTGATCTACTGGGATTTTTTACGACACAACCATCTCTAGGGTTTACAGAGAATGGTCCGAAAAAAGAAAACATCCAGTGAGCGGCAGTTCTGTGGGCGGAAATGCCTTGTTGATGCCAGAGGTCAGAGGAGAATGGCCACCGACTGGTTCGAAAGCTGATAGAAGGGCAACAGTGACTCAAATAACCACCCGTTACAATCAAGGTGGGCAGAAGAGCATCTCTGAACGCATTGCAGTACTCTAATCGAACTTTGAGGCAGATGGGCTACAGCAGCAGAAGACCACACCGGTGCCACCCTTTCAGCTAAGAACAGGAAACCTGAGGCTACATTTTGCACAAGCTCATCGAAATTGACAATAGAAGATTGGAAAAACGTTGCTCCGGTCTGATGAGTCTCTCATTTCTGCTGCGGCTATTCGGATGGTAGGGGTCAGAATTTGGCCTCACAACATGAAAGCATGGATCCATCCCTGCCTTGTATCAACGGTTCAGGCTGGTGGTGGTGGTGCTGTCATGGTGTGGGGAATATTTTCTTGGCACCTTTTGGGCCCCTTGGTACCAATTGAGCATCGCTGCAACGCCACAGCCTACCTGAGTATTGTTGCTGACCATGTCCATCCCTTTATGACCACAATGTACCCAACTTCTGATGGCTACTTTCAGCAGGATAATGCGCCATGTCATAAAGCTGGAATCATCTCAGACTGGTTTCTGAACATGACAATGAGTTCACTGTACTTCAAATGGCCTCCCACAGTCACCAGATTCCTCAATCCAATAGAGCATCTCCTTTGGGATGTGGTGGGAAACGGGAGATTCGCGATCATGGATGTGCGCACGACAAATCTGCGGCAACTGTATGATGCCATCATGTCAATATGGACCAAACTCCTTGGATGAATGCTTCCAGCACCTTGTTGAATCTATGCCACGAAGAATTGAGGGGCAAGTTCTGAAGGCAAAAGGGGGTCCAAACCCTGCTACTACTAGCATGGGGCAACCCAATAAAAGTGGTCGGTGAGTTTACAGGCTAATTTGATGACGGGGTTGGGCTTTGCTTGGCCCACATCTACTAAAAAACCAGAATAAGGAATTTCAAATTGCTTACGAAGCATCTGAGTTGTGCGACGTGCTGCACAAGGAATTTTGAAATTGCTTATTCTGGTCTCTAAATAATGAGATTCATCTGTAATTGCCTTAGCCTACCAAGTCATTTTTTGTAGTTTTATAGAAAGAGTGAAAAGGTTTATCTAGCAGCAGCCTTGATTTTAACTAGAACCATTTCATGCAGGGAAATGTATTGTTCTCTTTTCTACAGATACAAATCTCGTTCTTGTGAGCCCTGTCCATCCCGTGACTGAGGGGACTCCTGTTACTCTGGGCTGCCGACAGAGGGGACATAGTACACCTAATAATGTGTCCTTCTATTTTAATGAAAACCTGCTGCAAACAGACAGCAGTGGCGAGCTGAACATTTCTGAAGTGTCTCAGGCAGATGAAGGCTTCTACAAATGTAAACATTCTGGGAATTCTTCATCACCAAGCTGGATGGCGATTAAAACAGAACTTGGTAAGTAATGATCAAGGTTTTAGCTTAATTTCAAATGTACAAAATACACTTTGGCTGGCTGTCCTTTACAAAAACATATGTAACTTAAGAGGGATGGAGCCACCAGGGAATGAGCCTCTTGGCTTAGGCTACATTCACGCTGCAGACAAATGTGGTGCCAATCCCAGCTTCTTTGCCCTGAAGTAAGTCAGGTGAGATTCTTTCATGACCGTGTGAATAGGCCAAGTCACATGAAATCTGAGCATAATAAATCCAATGTGGGAAACATTTGTATGTGGTTTTAAATTTGATATATTACAGATCTTTTGGAATGTGGCTGCGGTCTGAAGAGCCAAGTGACCCATATCAGAATTAATATGATGATATTATTGTTGTTAAAGGCTGGTATGGAAGCCAAAACAATTACAAGATTAAATTTCCTGAGTGCTTCTTTCACATTTATTTACACAGCTGGAAAGGCTGCAGACTAGTAGAGTCATTTTTTTTTGCACAGGCAGGTCATTCTGGGGCCACAATTTAAAACGGTCATGTGAAAAGCCATACAAAAAATCAGATCTAACAAAAAATCTAATTGAGCATTAAGACATGCAGTGTGAACGTGCTACTACAGTGCTGCTTCATGACTCCCAGTAAGTACAAGCTCTAACTCCAGAACAGTTTTTGTCCTGCAACAAAACAGATATATATGACAATTATTTGATCCAAAATATTTTTGTCCATGATGTAGGACTTAATGTAGAGCAGGAACAGCAACCCAAGGCTCCAGAGCCAGCATCAGCTCTTAAGCAGCGCCCAGCTGCGGCTCCTGGAGCTTTTAAAAAATGTATTTAACATATAACAGATTGTGCAGGAGGTCCAACAAACATTAATTATGTTTTTAAATTCTGTAAACATTTGTATAATAAATACATTTAAACAATAAACGTAAACATTTCTCTCAATGAAAATGTGTCTTATAGCCATAGAGATCAGTGGTCATAGCCTGCAACACACATTTCAGCATGGCAGGGTGTATAGTGGGCTAATACACTTCAGAGCCCGTGTAACGGGGCTTAAAGAACACGTTTAAATTTTTGCGGCTCCAGACAAATTTGTTTATTTGGTTCAACATGGCTCTTTGAACAGTTTGGGTTGCAAACCCTGATCTAGAGGTTTGAATCTGGCCTTAAATTAAGAAGTAACCCAATGACTACTGAGTTATCTGGGCCAAAGTGGTCTGCAATCAGATTCCAAAACATGGAAGGAGACTGTTTCATTTGACTAAAATATACCATTGTTTTGCTTACTTTGTTTTGACACATTTTAACACTGCTTTATTAAAACACATTAAGTCCTCTCTGACCATTTTTAATAACTTTTAGGATTAATTTAACAGAGTTCCCCTCCCCCAAAAGAAAGGTTCACTTTAGCACAGCATTATCAAATAGCGCATTTATAAATTTTACAAAATCTGTTTCACTCTCTTGCCCTTCTGTTGCTAACCAGTGCTGAGAGAAAAAGGGAAACTTTAAAAATAGAAAGCTGGCTCCCTGGTTTAATTCTGTGCACACTGAAGCAAATGCTAGCAAGCTAGAGAGAAAATGGGACACTACATGCATACTGGAATCCTATGCAATCTGTAAAAATAGTTTGCTTCAATAGGACCTTTTATAAAGCAAGTGCAGCATTATAAGAATAAGAATAATTGTATATATCGTTTGATACTGTTGAAAAACCCCACCTGATCTTAGCAGAATTTTTTTTGTGGGTTTCTTTCTAAATAAGATTGATTTTATTAAAAATAAGATCATTACCCCTCCTCTAACTATGATTGGTTTATCTCTGGAAGATGAGGCAGCATTTGAGGTAGCCATAGAATTTGAACTGGGTTTAAACTGCTTCGATCCAGTTAGCAAAACTATTGTCTTCATCTAAGCCTTCAACTTGTATGTTAGATCCAGTTCTGACCAGGTTATTTAAAGGGGTAGTCTCTTTGATCTCCTGCTCCATTTGAGATGTAATTAATCTCTACCTGTTAAAGGGATATATACCAAATGCTTTTATTGCTGCTATAATGAAACCTTTACTTAAGAAACCATCTCTTTACCCAGATGACTTATAGACCTATATCCAATCTTCAATTCTTTTTTAAAATTCTGGAGAAAGTAGTTGCCAAACAAGTGTGACTTATGCCATAATGAACTTTTTGAAGAGTTTCAGTTTGGCTTTAGAGCTCATCAAAGCACAGAAACAGCTCTGGTGAAAGTCACTAATGATACAGTATGTTCATGGGCTAAAGGTAGTTGACTTCTATCTGTACTTGTCCTGTAAGATCTCAGTGCTGCATTTGACACAGTTGATCATAACATTCTTTTAGAAAGACTTGAATATTTTGTAGGAATTCAAGGAACAGCACTAGACTGGTATAAATCATATCTATCTGATATTTCAGTTCGTTCACTTTAACATGTCTTCCTGGTGCGCCAGGGTTACCTGATACCACAGGGGTCAGTGCTAGGTCCAATTCTCTTTACTATATATGCTCCCAATCAGTATAATTATTACACTGATGATACCCAGCTATATCTGTCTATAAATCCAGACGAAGCTGAGCCATTACATAGATTACAGGCATGTCTTGAAGACATAAAAACCTGGATGACTCTTATTAACTTTATGCTCCTGAATGCAGACAAAACAGAAGCTATAATCTTTGGATCAAAGTTTTTGAATAAGAAACTGATTAGTCAGTCACTTAATTTGGATGGTTTTAAATTGATGTTAGATAATAAAGTAAAAAATCTTAGTGTTATTTTTGATCAGGACCTGTCATTTAATTCCCATATCAAAGAGTTTTCTAGAATTTCCTTCTTTCATCTGCGGAATATTGCAAAAATTAGAAATATCCTGTCCGGGGTGATGCTGAGAAACTAATCCATACATTTGTTATTTCAAGCCTGGGCTATTGTAATTCTTTACAATGAAGAAGTCCACAAACTGTAGTCCAAAATGCTGCAGCTAGAGTTCTGATGAAAGTGAAAAAGAGAGATCATATCTTTCCTATCCTAGCTTCTCTTAATTGGCTTCCTGTTATCTCCAGAATAGAATTTAAAATCCTGCTTCTCGCATATAAAGCCTTAAATGGCCAAGTTCCATCTTTTATCAGAGATCTGATTGTTCCTTATCTTCCTAATGGAGCACTTTACTCTCAATCTGCAGTCAGATTGTCTGAGTCAGACACCCTGCCTACTTTTAAGGGTAGGCTTGAAACGTTGCTTTTTGATAAAACTTATAGTTAGATGAGGTTAGGTTATCCTGAGCTACAGTATCTCTATAGCTATGCTGCCATAGGCTTAGACTGGTGGAGGACACAGGGACTACTTTTTCATAATTCTGCTTTATTCTATCTCTATTCTCCCACTCTACAGAGTTTGTTAGTTCAATCTATAATGCTATGCTCTATCTTATTTTTCTCATAGTAGCTTCATCTGGTCTGTTCCTGTTTTGCTTTGACACTATCCGAGAGATGTGTCAGCTGTGCTGCTGCCATCGACACCTTTGTTTATTGATGTTCGAGATAAGCCTGTTTTTCAGTGTAGTCCAGTTTCACTGATTGACTGGCTAGATGTGCTCTCCTCATCCTCTGAAACAAGAGCTGGCTCTGAGCTCCTCTGCCTGGTTGTTTGTTTCCTGGGCTGGGCTGCCCGTGGAGCTGGTTGGAGCTGGATAGATGCCATTTTTATCTCTGCTTTTTCTGTGAGTCTGCTTCTTTCTCCTTGAACTCCAGTCAGCTTCGGCAGATGGCCGCTCACACTGATTCTGGTTCTGCTGGAGGTTTCTTGCTGTTATAATGGAGTTTTTCCTCTCCACTGTCGCTACAAGTATGCTTAGTGTGAAGGATTGCATTTGACACATGGCAGCAGTTATTGTCGCAAGAAGGAGACATGGAAATGAAGCAAGGAGACGCAGAGAACGCATTTTTTCACTCCGTGTGAATATTTTTGGAATGAACGAGGAAACGATCATCAAAACATATCGTTTATCCAGCATTGCCATTTTGGAGCTGTTGGGGGAACTCCGAATGGATTTGGAGCCAGCCACAAGGAGGACCCACGCAATACCAGATATCACAAAACTCCTTGCAACATTGCACTTTTTTGCATCTGGGTCATTCCAGCGTACGGTTGCAGCGAGAGCTGGGATCTCCCAATCTCGTTTTTCAGAAGTGCTGTCCGACGTTCTAAATGCCATGTCGCCCTGACGGGGTCGGGGTTCTCCCCCTCCCCCCTGCGCCTGTGGAGCAACATGCCAATGCTGCGGGGATGCGTACGCGCAGTAATCTCATCCACAGTCACTTCTTGTGAGCCATTTGGTATGTGCATTTTTCTACAGGCCAATACAAAACACCTGTTTTTTTTTTGTTTGTTTTTTTACTGCAGTGAAGTAGAAATTCAGCCACATACCACCTTAGGGAATAAAGGTTGCCAAAGTTTTTTCTTTATATCACTGTAAGATTTAAAATAATTGAATTGTAAAAATTTCAGAAAACAAATTAATCAGAAAAACAATTTTTTGCAAGTTACTTTCAGGGTTTGCTAAACTGTAAGTTGAAAGCCTAGCTTCCCTAGTGGCCAAAAAAGCTTCACACATTGCTACTTTAATGTTAAGCTCAGTACTCAATTTTTTAATGCCATAAAATATATCAAAAGGTTGCCTGACACTACTTTTTTATATGTTAGATGTGTCCAGATCTGAAAGTTCTTCACTTCCTTTGGTGTTGGTCCTTGGAGCAGTTTGGGGATCCATGTTTATTATTCTACCACTCCTGTTCCTTTCTTTTTGATGTCAACAGGTGAGACTTTTCTTCCTCTAAAATGTATGCATGGTTAATGTTCTTTTGATTTAGCTAAAGAAACAGATGATTGTCATAGAAAACTGCACTAAAGAACTCTACATGAAAATAATATTGTTATTTCAAACCTTTTCTAGATTCAAACAAGGAGACTGAAACAAATGAAAATACCTTTCCTCCCCATGGTAAGTGTTTAAACTTTTTTATAATGAGGCGACAAAACTTTATCAGCACTGAAAAAGATTTTGAAAAATTTTGCAAAAAGACTAAAAGCATTTCAGTGTTTAAGGAAAAAATATTTATGTCATCAAAAGCCATGCCAACCTTTCAACCTTTTAGAATTAGTAATGTAAAATGAAGTTGATTTCCCACAGACTAAATCCCAGTGATTATTCTTCCAGATGCTACAGAATCCAGCTCTGTCACATACTCTTTGATTTTGGTCAAAAGCACCAAACAGAAGGGTAAGTTTTCCTAACAGAGTAGTGTCATACACATTTTACCAGTTTCAATGGAATTTCACTACGATCTGAGCATATTGTGAGTCTTCATTTATATTTTCTAAAATGAAGACATCATGAACCCGAAGAACAGGCTGCTTATTCTGAACTAAGGACAGGAGCTACAGGTGTGTAGAACTGTTAGCAATAGAGTTTGAAACTAAACTGTGTTCTTGTCATGGCTCAGAACAGAGGACCCAGTATTCAAGGTGAGACAGACGGATTATTCAAAGAGCCGCTATTTTAACATGGCTGCAGATCTGCAGTGGCTAGGCCATCAAACTCTATGCAGGAGGGAAATACAGGTTAGGGACAACGACAATCTGACGGAGGATGATTATGAATGTGAGTCACTAACCTGGTATAACAGTTCAGTCTGTGCCCAAAGAACAAAGTAGGATCCAACTGGCAGTCTGCCAACAAGATGCAGCGGGCATCTCCCAGAGTGTCCAGACACTGCAGCCCCAGAAAAGAGAGAACAAGCAGGATACAAGATCTCGGAAGATGAAAGAAGACAGGATAATCAAAAGGGAAAAGTCAAAGCTGCTGTCAAGGATGTGCGAAGGATTCAGATCCAAAGGTACCAAAGGGAAATCCAGGTTGGTGTCAGGAAGCAACGATTTAGGAATAAATCGAGCAAGGGTCCAGAGACAGGTCAGGTGAAAAGAACAGAACAGGGGGTCCAAAGGCAGAATGGATCATGATCAGGGAATCAGAACTCAAAGAGCTATGCCAGAGAACTCTCTCCAAAGGCAAAAGAATAATCTGACCTGACAACTGGCAGCAAGTACTCAATCAGACGGTAACAGAGGGCTCAGTTGGTGAGAGGCAGAACAGAAAATCTTGCTATAAAACACATACATTAAAAAACATGTTTTACTCAGTCATAATCCTCTTGCTCATATTGAAATGCCCTGTGGAGTTTGTTGTGTGTGTGTGTCTCATTCAACTTTTTTGAAATTTAAAATATTGGATAAGGACCTGATCTTCAACAAATCAGGAAGATTAAGGAAGATTAAATATCAGGAGCAACTCAAACAATCAAGCACTACAAAATAGTGTGGGTACAGGATAAGAAGAGCAATTATTTTTGGTTGGCCTCACTCAAATGACTAGATTGCTTGTGATACTGTAGTGGCAGTTCAAGAGTGACAGATATATTAAGTTAAAAGCCCTGGAGTGGAGAAATTTGTAATGATAATTTCAAAAGAATAATAACAATGATAACTTCAATATGATTTCCATAAGTAGCTCAAAGTTCTACAAAAAAATAAAAAATATTAAAAAAATTCAGTTAATATTTCAAATCTAACCAGTATAAGAGGGTTTCTAAAGCACTCTCTGAAAATGAACAACTGAAACAAATTGATCATAGCTCCACAATTATAAGGTCTAAATGCAACATTTTGGTCCTCTGACATGGGAGCTGGATCTGAGCTCATCTGCCTGTCTGTGTGTATCCTGGAAGGGGCCACCATTTACAGTTGCGCTTTGTATCCCTGGCTTCTGTCTCCTTAAACCCCAGTAGGCTGCAGCAGATGGCCGCTCACACTGAGCCTGGTTCTGCTGGAGGTTTCTTCCTCGTTAAAAGGGTGGAGTTTTTCCTCTCCGCTGTCACTACAAGCATGCTTAGTATGAGGGATTGAATTTGAGTCAATGAGTCGCATGCAATCAACTGGATTTCCTTAGTTAGAAAACTTTTAATCAATTTGACTGTATGATCTGGTGAACTGTAAAGTGCCTTGAGATGACATGTGTTGTGAATTGGCGCCATATGTAAATAAAATCCAATTTGATTTAAAAAGGCAACTCTCCTCTATGAGAGCAGCAAGAATGGTTTTTCCTACGGAGTGTGCAGATTGTTTTTGTAATTGTTATCTCTCTCTATTAACAGGAATATTAAGGCTCACAGCAGCTGTTGCAACAGTTTACTCTGAATTGAGTAGATGCCCTCAAGAATAAAGCTGTAAAGAAGACTGATTGCTGTAAAAAAAAAAAAAAAAACATTATGTTGACTATTTTAATTATGCAATATCCTGATTTTTTTCTCATGTTCAACTAAACAGTTTAAACCACCAGCATGAATTTCATGGTAATATGGCATTAACTCATACAGATTCTGTCATGTAACAAGAGGAATGTTGTTTTTAAATTACTACCGTACTTTCTATTTATTTAAAGGCTGCCTTACACCTACTTTATTCTTTTTACCCAAATGCATGCCTTGCTTTTAGATCATTTTCATTATAAAAAAGTGATTGTATTTTAGTATCTAAAGAATACAAATCTGTGACACAATATGAACATGCCTACAAAGCAATGGGCAGAACATTGTCTAATAAGGAAACAGCTAAAAGTGAGTTTGAATACCGTGATTAATGCACTTCCATAAGGCTTGACCGTACTTAAAAGGCTACAGTCTTCAGTTATGTGTCCCATTTATGTATTTAATACACACATAAGGTACCTGGACTATAGGTAGGGCTTTTTTATATACAGGTACATGTCCCTACAGGTGATTTTCCCACTTAAAAAACATATTAAATCTACTTTATTCCCACTGATCACAGCAAATAAAAGCTGCAAGGTGTATTTATTACAAAGTATTATTCAAACCTGGGAGCTGGCCATTGAGAGAGCCACACACGCTGATGACACACAGGCTGTGATTACCCTCTGATACAGCTTTCTATTGACGAATAAATTAATCTTAAAACCCGCTTCACAGAATATATTCGCTTTTATTATCCTGCTGCCTGCGTGTTTAGATTATTTCGATGAAAAACACCTGCCAGCCAGCCGCGGTGAACCCGTGCAGAGGAGGCGACCCCGCCAGAGGCTGCTGTTGAAGGGATTCCTGCTGTCGGCACACCGCTGGTATGTGGGTCTGAGCCCCTCCCATAGAAATAGTATAGGCAGGATAATAATCTGGATGAACTGACTGCAATGATTAATTTTTTAAGGTGGACTTTCTTTCACTTAAAAAAGATTTAGATTATTTAGATGAAAAACACCTGCCAGCTGCCGAGGTGAACCTGCACACCGCGTGCCTGAGAGGCTGCTGTTGAATTAAGTTTTCAGGTAGAAAATAGAGCGGGAGCAAAACTGAGAGTATGATTGTGCTTTATTCATGTATTTATTACAGAGTATTAATCAAACCCATCAAAAGTCATCATCCTCTGTTTCTGAATTAAACAGCTGCTCTTAAATCAGACATGCCAGTTTCTTCTTCTTCGCTTTCGTCAGAGTCACTTTCCGCTTCGCTGTGCGGCTCCTTGGAAATGATGCCAGCTTTTGGAGAAAAGCTCGAACAACAGTCCCAGCAGAAACGTTAGTCCAAGCATCTACAATCCATCCGCGAAACGGTGGCGTAATCTTGCTCCGGGCGCCAAGCCTTCCACTTTCTTCTCTTCGCGTGAACCAGTGCCTCTGCCTGTCATCCATCGCCCCACGCCGCCAAGTAAGCCTTACTTTGAACGGCCGGTTCACACCGAGCAAATGGCAGTTGAAGGTCCTTTGTCAGACCTCCTGAATAACAGCAAGCACAGCTGATGTCATTTTTGGACCTTTTTTTTTCACATCAGCTGTGATGGGCACGCGATGGAGTCACAAATTAACAGAGATGTTGATGTGGAAAAAACCACCTGGTCTCCCCACACACACCCCTCCCTCAGCCACGCCATCATCTCCTCATCCATCCAGCCTTTTCTCATTTGCCTTAATAATGACTCCAGCTGGAAAAGTCTCTTTAGGCAAAGTCTTTCTTTAAAAATCACCAAATAGACCAATTTCTGTCCATTTGCGCGGGCAGCCAAGCACAACAGTAAATGCACGCCTTTTCATACCCCGCTGTGTGTATCGCTACAGTGCTGGTCCCCTTCTTCTCCACCATGTGTGATTCACCGGATGTCGTAAAGTGAGCGCATCTCGTCCATGTTGGTGATGTGGCTTGCTGGATGACTTTGTCAGCCATGTGTTTGCTGCAGAAGGAGTGGAAGCTGGCCAGCTTTTCATCATAATCCGGACCGGACATCCTGGTCCGGATGGAAAAATTGCACAGTTTCATAAAACGGAAGCACCACGAATATTTCTCCTTGAAAAATTTTCAATTTTCATTTCTTCCGCCAGCTTTACTGCTTTTATAGTCGCATCAGTGACCGCTGGAAACGCTGGCCCCCACTCTCGCCGTTTTTGCTCCACCCATCCAATCGGCCGAAGTCTTTCCCCTCCCAACTCGGCCCACCTCAGCTCAATGTCCTGAGTGAACACTCATGCTTTCCTCTCTTCTTCACCTGTCGGAGTGGCGTTTTCCAGCTTCCTCCACTTGCGAACCATCGATTCATTTATATTGAATTCTCTCGCGGCTTCTCCCCGATTTCCAATGTTCCTTCCATGCGTAGCTGATAGCCTGCAGTTTAAACTGGGCTTCTATAGGCGTGTCTCTTTGCCATTTCCAGGGTTGTTAAGACAACAATGTTCTGCATAAGCACATATCCTGTTCTTTTTATACACAAGCTCACGCCCACACTTCCCCCTTTAACGCTTCTCAATATTACTCATGGGTGGTCTCAACAACGCCCGCAGATAGGGCACTCCGCACCATAGGGTGCACCCCACATTTTTGAGGGAAAAAAAAGACGCTTAGGTGCGCTCTTATAGGCTCTGAAATTACGGTAGAGAAAAAGTTGAGCACATGTTTTATATGGCTAATGCATCATCTGTAAGCATGTAAAGTTAATAGCTTTGCTTTGTAAGTGTCTTAAGGCTCAGTTTTGCATGAAATAAATACATTCCACCCAGAAATAAGATTTGCAAACACACCTGCTGCTCTTATACTTTATTTGACTTTAGCCACCTTTTATTGTCCTGGTTTGCAAATATAGCTTTGGGAATACATGTCCCAGAGCAAGATGATAGCCCAACAGCTTTGATTTCACAAGCAGACAATTAGGGTTGTTGCCAGTGTTATTTTCATCAACGATGAGGATGACAAAATTATTTCGTTGACGCTCCCTTTTTTTCATGACAATAACAAAAACTGACAAGCTAAAAATGGATCTTTGATGACGAAAACATGACTAGTCATTGGTTTGAGTTTTAGTCAACGAGACAGGACTAAATGAAAATTAGCAGTTCGTCGGTCAGACGTTTAAACTGCATCATTGTGCTGTAATCAACAAAGCAGTATCACATGTGCAGCTGCATCATGTTTAATCCTGCTGCTGCCCGCCTGCTACGGAGTGCTACGCATGATGCAGGAACACAGATGGATCATGGCAGCAGCGGAAGGGTCTGAGAAAAAAAATCCAGAATGGTCCAGTACTGTGTGTTGAACTTTGACCAACTCTGCACTGATCTCCCATAGCACACGTACCTCCGAGTCCACGCTTCACACTCCACGCTGATGGTTCGCTCTCAGCAGTATAGCTCTTCCATCGCTACTAAAATTATGTGGCTGATTTTTATATCAAACCCTGTGAATTAAAATCTGCTTTGACCCCAGTGGTAATTAAGGGGCAAATTCTAAGAAATAAAGCCAAAATTGCCAAAGTAGAAAGAAGAATGTTTTTGTTCTTTGCTTTTTTGGAGCAATGAATTCATAGATTAGAAAATGTTTACTTTGGGATGGCAACCATGTATGTTTATAACCCTTCATTTATTGTAAAGTTTTTTAGCTTGTCTGTCTGCTTTTTTAACCAAGATGATGTGTTGAAGTAAATCTGCTATTTGTAAAGGATAACTTTTGTTTTGCTACATACAACTGACTAAAAATACACTAAAACTTTTTTAGGTTTTAGTCGTCTAAAACCGACTAAAATGATCACATATCATAATGACTAAAATGTGACTAAGACTAATAAAACTTTTCATACTGATTAATAAGATGGTAGTTCCTATAATGTTCCGCTTGATACTTGTACGTTAAACTATTTAAAATTATTTAGGGAGTAAAACAGGAGGTGATTAGGAGGAATTAAGGATAGAGAAAGAAAGAGCGAATGAAAGGGAAAAAATGAACAAAAAAGCAAAATTAGACAATACAGAAGATGTTGTCATGATCTTGGCACTGATGACTGGAATATTGGTTGATTTCTTCCACCTGTAAATCTGCGCCCAGTTTTCATTTTCTGTTCCACCTGTTCCAGTTCCTATTTAAGCTGCTTGTTTCCAGCCATCAGTCCTGTTTTATCTCCATATACCTAGGATTGCTGTTCATATTTCATTGTGCCTCTTTAGAAACATACACCCAGCTATCCTTTTTTTTGAAACTAGTATTAGCACTGATGATATCTGTGTGAAACACCTGTGGGAACATGGATGCCGTGGGTTTGGTGGATCTATTAGTAATGGACCCAATTCACCACGTACATCTACAAGCAATGCTCTGTGGAGTCTGGTCAGCCGATAAACCAGTCATTATCCTGGACCAGGAAACATTGGTAATCCCTGAAAATCCAATCCCTCCTAATTCTCTCATTTTAAAATTCTCCAGCATAACCAAATTCTCCATTGTGCACCATTGTGCATCAGTAGTTTGGAGATATTTAAATGTTTCAAGCAATCCTTGTGAATTCCTCAAATTTTGCCAAATTTATATTTCGACCTGTAGTATGATTCACCAGGAGAGTGGAATGGGAAGGATACGTTAAAATATGTGGAACGTTTTAATTCAATTTAAGCAGATTTATAAACCTCTGTTTATTTTGTCTGACAAAAGGGCATGTATCACACTGTTTCCAGTAAAGATGATCTATGGTCAAAGTTTCATATGAAGTTAAATTAAATGTCTGCATGAAATACAGATTTTTTTTTCGTTCACTTATATTACAAGAGCACCAAATTTGACATGGTGCATATCAAACTTAGTAAGGGGGGAAGAAGATGTCTGCAAGAAAATTTTGATTATCCAATTTCATGGCTCAGGAGGTAAGGGTCTTTCTAGCAACCCATAGGTTGCTAGTTAGAGCCCCCTGCTCTAACTATTTTGGGCATAATGTCTTTGGGCAATAAAATTCCATGCTTGACTACTTTTGATGGTAGAGGCTCTGCAGTGCCTATTGTACTGTAGCCTCACTCAAGGGTGTAACTTTGTGATAAAATTTGGTGGGGACACTCTAAGGGTGGTGGCAAAAATGAGTTCAAACATATTTATTGAATGCTTTCTTATTGTCGAGAACAGAAGAGTACCACAATACACTGATATTCATAGTTATAGACAGATGCCTGCCTTTAGTTTATTATTTATAAAGGGATAAAAAAAACATTAATGTATAAAAAATTACGAATAACAGCCAATATCCGATGCCAAAATCAATATATCATGCATCCCTAGTATGGAAACAACTTCAATTCCATCCATCCATCCATGCATGGCTTCCCTTTCAGAAGCATCAGTGATTATCCTCCTTCACAAGCAGCAAAATCAAATTTAAAATGTCATGATGGGGATTCGGTTGAGTGTTGTGTCATGATGGGTTTTAAATTTTTTGCCCACATGCAGAAACAAACTCAGAGGCAAGGAAAAAGTTGAACAGTTTATTGAGGGAGAGTAGCACTCAGAGCGACAAAAACACAGGATTCTCAGTTTGGGGAATATCCAGTGTTCTGGTGAACCGGGACCGGAAACTCTAGAGGGAGATCAGAGTGGTGAGTTCATGGTCCATGGGATTTACAGGCCACTAGTGAATTATAGCCGGATAGGGACTCACAGCTTATGTCTTGTGGTAGCTCCTTGTTTCCTGTTTCTGGGGATTACAACTATTACTTGCTGCAGGGCGGACAGGCAGACTAGTTGTGGTCCAGAGGAGCAGCAGAGCAGACTGTCAACAAGCTTTCATGAAGTGGACTGCAAACTGAAGCAGTGAATGATTTCCAGAATCTCAGAGAGGGGAAGGGGTTCCTTCCAAGGTTTAAAGGACCAGGGTTATCCATTGGATCAGGAGATAATCCTGCCAAAGAACAACCGGAAGAGGCCCTGCAGGCCAATAGGGGAAAGGGCATCATCTAGTGGAAGGATGGAGACACTAAAAAGGAACACAAAAACATTCCCCACAAACAGAACCCTAATATAGAAATTTGTCCCAAATGTCATTGAAAGCCAAAGTCTGTATATTGAAACTTATTTTTCAAAAGTAATTTATACACTTATTTTTATAATTTGTGCTTTAATTCTTGCAGGTTTCCTATATTTAAATTTTAAGTCTGTTTCCTGTGAATCTGTCTGTCTCTGATTGGCTGGCACAGCTATTTCTGAATCTTGTTGAAATACAAAAGAGACAAAAAGATATGTTAAATTTTATTATAGCATAGCATATTTTTTCTGGTAAACTTGGGGATATATTTTATTGCATGTCTCATATCCCACTAAATCTGTTTCACCTTTAAATCAGCAGCTGTCCCTAATTGTGTCTCTGTTCTGCTTAAAAACAGATTTATGAACCTGTCTATAATGATGCCAGAGAAAATCATTTTCAGGATCTCTAGAAGCTCTGCAGTCTGATTCTCTGTTCAATAAGAAAACAACAGATATGTGTTCATTTTAATCTGTAACTCTGAGTAATGCTCCTCTGGGAAGCCCAGCTTTTTTAACTTATATAAATGTACACTCTGTTGCCATTTTTAGCAGAAAAAGGTCCGTATGTGTAACGAATGCATTTTTCTGTGGCAACTGTAATTTTTTTAACTAACCCGTCTCCTAACTTTTACTTAAACATACATCAAAGTAGCTACCGGTTTAAATTCACTGAGTGCTGCTGCGTCTCTCCTCTTCCACGTAGCAACTCTGTATGCAGTGAATAGTGACCCCAAATAATATTATGTTCCAAAGCGACAGATCCCATGATATTTCACCGAGAGGTGGGACTCAAGAGCAGCGGGAGAGAGAGGAAAAAACACGGACCTAAAACGTTCTGAACACAGACTGCTGCACCCAACCCCAGTCACTGTTGGCCAAAGTAAATCAGCGGAAAGGGGGAAAAGAGGAAATTATTGGTGGGGACTGTCTCCTCCATGCCCAAAGGTGGTGGGTACATGTCCACACCAGTCCTTCAGAAATTTACGCCAGTAGCCTCACTACTATCAGCCTGACCTAGGGCTGCTGTGGCTATGATGTAGCTCACCACCATTGGCACGTAAAAGTGTGTAACACTGGTTAAAGGACTGATTGTAGAATGAAGTGCTTTAGAGTCCCCATTCTTAATAAAGTAAAGACATATTATTCTTCATTGTGAAATCTCAATCACATTTCTTGCTCCCCCATTGACTAGTTACATTTTGAGATTTCTGTGAAAGAATATGTCAATCATAATCAGTTAAGGTTTTAAAAACAATTTAATCTGGCCAACAGTATTAAGGACACTCAGTCAGATTTGGTACCCATATAAAATGACAACATCCAGTCGCAGAAAATAAACAAAGACCTGTTTTTATTTCTGTTTTTAAGTAAGTTAATTTCTTTGTTTAATGAAATGAAAACAAAACTCAAACAAAATGTTTTGCTCATCCTTTTTTGACTTTGAAAACTCATTGTATTTTAATTTCACTTTTGTATTTTAAAACCAAAATGTTAAATGTCAAAACTTCCTGGCAATAAAATATACTTTTTATTGCCATATTTTAAGATCTAATGAGTATTTTATGAAAATGCTTTTTTGAGAAGCTTAAAAATACAAAGGCTAGTTGTTTTCTATTAGATTCTATAAAATAAATGCAAACTTTCTAAGAACTAGAAAACACATATAGAGTGCTGACACTGTTAAGAAATTCATCATAACTATACCAAAAAAGTGATTATTTAAATTAAAAATTTATTTTAAACACATTATCAAATATAAGAAGAGGAATTACTTATATATGGCTACTCTGAAGTGACAAAAAAATAAATAAAAATAATTCTGTGTTCAGTTGGAAGCAGATCTAAATGAGGTTGAGTTCCAGCCAACAGATAACCTTATATTAAATAATGTACTGCCTCTTTGTAGTATTAAAATATTTCTGTATAGATAGATTCAATAAAAAGTGCACATGTTTCACATTTACCTATTTTTATAGTTGATAAACATTTAATTTGTCTTTGAAATAAATCTCTTTTAGAAAGAAGATTCTCTTCAAATAAAAAAACAAACATATATATATAACCATTATAATGATTTGCATTAACTGCTCAAACCAAATGCGCAAACAGAGCTGCCCTTGTGTTTTCACAAAAATTACTTTTTAAAATTCAAAACAAAATGCGAGTTATTAGCAAAACAATAGTACATCTTTTGTCGATCAGAGAAATTTGGTAGTAGAATTTACTTGAGTTTGTTTTTTTAAATCAACTCTTCTTAGTATTACATGGCAGATATAGTGTTTTTTACCCTGCCTCTGCTGCCTGTAGTGCCCAAGCCAGCCTGACACACCTGCCCTCAGTCGTCTCCTCCTGTGTATTTAAGCGGTCTGTTTCCTTCCGCCCATGCCAGTTTATGATTGTGTTCGAATTTATGGGTTGCGTCTTCCAAGGCGCAGTCTACCTGGACTGGATCCTTCAAAGTCATTGAAAATAAGGAGACTGGAAGAGTTTTAGCTGTGAATTGAAACAGGTCTAGCCTTCAGCTGCTTTCTCTGCTTTATGCTCTGTCGTTTACCAAACTTTTCGAAACAGTTTATTTTTCTTTCTTTAGTTTTTTGTTGTTAATTGAACTAACAGATAAAATTTTAATAAATCAAACAATACCTGCCACATATCTCACAGAACTATTCAAATACTTGTATTATATTAAATTGAGCTTCCAATATTCACCACTGTTTGGTGCCAACTACCATTTCCTCTGATCACGGAGCAGCCGGCTTCCTTGGTCTGGCAATGAATCCTGGGATAACCAAGGATAGGTAGGATACACTGGACCAATCCTTTAAATCGGGCAAAAAGAAGGACGCATTTAAAGGCAGCATAACGAGGAGCCTTGGAATCCGACCAGATCTCAGTGCCGTGCTATGACATAATTGGCCTTTGAATCTGGCCTTTGGAGGAGGCAGCCATAGATTCGAACACAGCCCATATTTGTTTCTTCCAGGAAGTGTTTCAGCTCTTTTTACCAAGCTACCTTCTAGTGGATTTTCTTATTTTTCCTTTGTTCTGAGTCTGTCCCTGCCCAGTGTTTTTAATTACCTTCGCTAGTGTTGGCAATTTTGAAGCCCTGTGAACCAATTTGACACAATTGGCCAAAACATGAAACATTTGATATATTTTAGAATGGCGGCATCTGCTGGATACTTATCAGAACTACAATTGAGCCGGTATCCCCATTTTTTTTTCCTTTTTTCTTCCCCTTTTTTTTCTTTTTTTCCCTGGTAAGAGCTGGTATCCTAATGGCTGCATTATTTCATGGCTGGACTAGTTTGTTCCATAATAATATTATTGATAATGAATATAGAAATAAGTAATGAAACAAAAATAAAAATGTCACTATTGCTCCGAATTCTAATACTTTGTGGTTTCCAGGCTCCATTTGTTTGTCAGAAGGGTTAACATGCATGGGGTTAACATGCATACCTCTCGACTTTTTGAATTTGAGTTTGAATCTCATTTAAATTTTTTTTTGGAGCTAATTTAGGTTAATTAGGACACTTCTCTGTGGCCTACTATATGATAGTGCTGCACCTTCAACTTTATATATAGTGCTCCACCCTTCCCACGCTCACACCGTTTTTATGCAAACCTTAAGGATGCATACAGCTCCGTCCCCCTCCCCCCACTGAGACGTTCAGATCACAACCTTGTCTACCTGCCCCCCCATTTACATTCCACTGGTGAGAAGGACAATAGTACAGAAGAAGTCAATGAAAGTTTGGTCGGACGACGACACTGAGAAGCTGAGGGATTGTTTCAGAACCACAGACTGGAGCATGTTCCAAAGCTCTCATGGTGAGGACATCAACAGCCTGACTGAATGCATCACTGACTACAGGACCTTCTGTGTGGAGAGCATTGTGCCTATACGACGGCTACGATGTTTTTCAAACAACACTCCCTGGTTGATCCCTGAGCTGAAAGTCCTCCTGAATCGGAAGAAACAGGCTTTCTACTCAGGGGACAGAGAGGGGCAGCGTAGAGCTCAGCGGGAGCTCCAGTGGAGGATGAGGGCGTTAAAGAAGGACTATGGGAAGAAGATGGAGGAGCAGCTGGTGCAGAACAACATCAGAGATGTGTGAAGAGGTCTGAAGAACATCTCCAGCTTTGGGCAGAGGACCATTAGGGCTGCAGATGGTAACACCAAATTTGTGGATGAGTTAAACAGCTTCTTCACGCGATTTGACTCCCCTCACACTGGTCCCCTACCTGCCCTCAACTCTCCACACACCTCCAACCACCAGCCCCCCAGAGACCTTCCCTCCCCACTGCCGCCACTCCCACCAACCCCCAACCCATCCACACCTTCAGTCGTGCCTTCCTCCCCCCTCACAGTAACACCAATGCAGGTGAGAAGGCAGCTAATGAGGCTGAAATAGAGGAAAGCCTCAGGACCAGACGGCTTCCCCCCAGGCTGCTGAGGACCTGTGCAGATGAGCCCTGTCAGGTCCTCAGCTACATGTACAACCTGAGCCTCAGCCTGGGGGTTGTTCGGGTGTTTGGTTCGGGTTCCCAAAACGCCACACACCAGGGAACCAGCCCACGTCAGACCAGTCACCCTGACCTCTCACCGGATGAAGACCTCCCACCTTCGCACCGTGGTGAGCCCCACTCTGGACCAGCTGCAGTTCGCCTATGGGCCTAACATCGGAGTAGATGACGCCATCATCTACCTGCTGCAGCGGGCGCTCACTCACCTGGAGACCACTGGGAGCGCTGTGAGAGTCGTGTTCTTTGACTTCTCCAGCGCTTTCAGCACGATCCTGTCTCCAATTCTTTTCAACCTCTACACCTCGGACTTCACCTACAACATGAACAGCTGCCACCTCCACAAGTTCTCCGATGACTCGGCCATTATGGGCTGTGTGTCTGAGGGGAACAAGCTGGAATACCGGTCAGTCATCATGGACTTTGTGGACTGGTGTGAGAGAAACCATCTGTCTCAGAACACCAATAAGACCAAGGAGATGGTGATCGACTTCAGGACAAGGCCACCCCCCCGTGAACATCCAGGGGCAGGACATAGAAACTGTGGAGAGTTTAAATACCTGGGTGTTCACGCCCCTCAATAAACTGGACTGTACTCACAACACTGGACGCTTCTGTATAAAAGGGCTAGAGCCGCCTTCACCTCCTGAGGAGGCTGAGGGCCTTTGGTGTCAGCAGGCCCCTCCTTAAAACCTTTTATGACTCTGTGGTGGCCTCAGCCCTCCTTCTATGCTGTCGTCTGCTGAGCCCCTGGCAGCTCAGGAGTGGGACAGAAAGAGACTGAATAAGCTGGTGAGGAAGGCCACTTCTGTCCTGGGCTGCCCTCTGGACTCAGTAGAGGAAGTGGCTGAGAGGAGGGCGTTGTCAAAACTCACATCCATCATGGACAACACCTCTCACCCCCTGCAACTGACTGTAGAGGAGCTGAGCAGCTCCTTTAGTGAAAGACACCCTGTCTGTAAGGAGTGCTACCGCCGGTCATTCATTCCTGCTGCCACCAGACTCTATAATAATGCACTATAACCACAATAACTCCAGTAACAACCACTGTTCAGCTATATTAGAGTTTTTTATTTATTGACTGCACAATATTCTGTGCAATATGCTGACTGTGCAATATATGTGAATATAATAGTCATACCACTACCTCACCATTGTTCCTTACCTACTAAACTTTAATGTAAAAGTCAATCCACCTGTATATAAGCCATCCTGTACATATGTCACCCCAAATCTGTGTTACTCTCTTGTATTTTTTTTTTATTTCTTATTTTTGTTTTATTTTTATTCCAAATGCACCTTTTCCTCCTTGTTTGCACCTTCTTTAATTACTATGGCAATATGTGACCGGTGAATTTCTCCGCTGTGAGATCAATAAAGCTAATCTAATCTAATCTAAAACATCAATAAATCCTTTAAACAATACTGATTGTGTAAATGATTGGAACCAACTCTGCTGTCCAGTAGTTTCCACAGGTTCTCCAAGTTCCTGCTGTGGTTTTGACGGATAAAGATGATTGTATTAAAGGAGAAGCATCAAGAGATGTGTGTGCCTCTATCTATTTTAGATCTATCTGCATGACGCAAACTATACTGAAACAATTCCAAACTAGAATTAAATATAACATTTCTTTCCTTTTTTAAATAAAAAGGAAAGTAGTATTAAAACAGCTTGATTATTCGATTATTACTCTGAAGGTCGATACAAAGTATGGAAGTAATGAGACCTCGCTTACAGCGATCACGGGACTGGGGTGGGCTCAAAACATTTCTCAGTAACACTTCTGCTGCAATAAGGTCCCAGCTGTGTCGAGCAGACTGACTTGAGCCTAGCCTCACTGACCTCTGCCTTCTTGACTGATTCTCTGTGCACCAAAATTTGGAACGTCATTAAACTGCAAAATTTTGGAAACTCTGCGTTGTCATTTGAGTCCTGCCTGCCAAGTTTCCTGTCACACTTCATAATTAAAATGTCTAGTGAGGGTTGAAGAATGATGAAGTGTGTACTGTATGTATGGGCAATGGTGTGGGTCGGTTGCCTTGGGTTGATAAGCATCTCCTGAAATGATTTTTTGGAACTTGGGATGTCTGTAGACACAAAAGCATGGTTTGCTTTTTAGAGAAAGTGTGCTGTAAATTGTTGAGAGAAAATACCTTGGACATAAAGACAACACTAAGGCCCCATCCACACCTAAGTCAAACCCTGGCCTAAATTCACTAATTTTCACCAAACCAGCCTCTCATCTATACGAAGCCGGCGTTTCGGAGGTCTGTAAACAATCTTTTTTTTATTAAGCCTTCAGAGTGGGAAGATTTTGAAACACTGTTTTCGCGGTTCCATCTTTAAGCTTTGACCGCCTTTTTGTTTCTTACACGCATGCGTGATAGCGCCGCCTCTAAACACCATGCGCCGACACAGTATCACAACAACAATGAAGCGTACTGTGTTGATAGTTGCTGCTCATGCTACTCACCCTGCTGTCGGGCTTTACAACAGAATCTTCTTCTTCTGGAATATCTCCAGGTAGAACAGAGCAATATCGACACTTCCACATAGTTCAGCACCTGAATTTGACTGAACCCGCGAAAATGGACCCGCGAGGGCCATTTTCCCTGCTTTTCCGGTTTGGTTGTTGTATAAATATTACTCGCGCATGCCCAACATTTCGCGGCCTTTTTTTTGCCTATTTTGCTTTGGCACCACAGCGCCACTTACAGGCCTGGTATACATTTTGCAGCGTGCCATGCATTCATGTGGTCGATCACATTTATTTTAAGTGTCTTTGTCTTTAAGACAAACGCTCTGGAAAATATTAGCATTTCGTGTTCGCTTTGACTTTGTGTGTGGACGGGGCCTAAAAGACACTTGTTTTAACAGTTTATGAGCAAAAAAAATATGTAGGAGACTTTTAAAGTACTTGAAAAACATAACCGAAATTGACAAAACAAGCGTGAAGAGCGAAAAATAGATGACAGCTAGTAAATCTTATTTGAAAATTAGTTACCGATATCAATAGTTTTTCAATATGTGGAAACCTACATAAAATCAAAAAAGAAAAAAACAGAGAAGGGTAAAGCTATACCTATAGACAGAAGGAAAACAAAACAAAGTACTGTGCAAGATTTTATTCTTAATGATGTTATTTTAAAAACAGCGTCTTTTTTTTTTTTCTCCTGGTACTCAGTGTTACTGATTGAAAGTGTCAAAGAAGGAAATGCCCTTAATAGAGTTGTCTGAAACTGAAAGAAGAGGAAGCTCTAAAGCTTTAATCTGGTCATGAGCAACCACATTTATACAGCTGCTGTAGTTCATGTCAGAAGAATGTACCGCTCTTTGCTCCATGTGCTGGTCTTAATATGTGAGTACATTACTTTCTAAGTTTAAATGGCATTAATAATGCAAAATATCAATTACACATGCACATAAACAATATTTTGTTTGTGGATATTTCTTTGTGAAAGACTCAACCAATCACAAAGTTTTTGTTTTTTTACAGGCCAAATTTCTTTATCTGAGCTAAAACCAGTCCTGACTGTGTCTCCATCATGGCTGAGTTCCAAAACTTCAGTTACTCTGAGGTGTAATGTTGAGAATCCGTTTGAAAGATTGAAGTTCTACTGGTATACGGCTGTTCCTGATCGATCACAAAAGTACTACAGATATAAGTTGATGCCTGAAGCGATGATGGGAACTTTAAACAACTACTACATCATTCATGGACAAACAGACACAGCAGGATACGCTTGTGCAGCTGGAAGAGGAAGTCCAGATAAACTTGATCGCAGTGACCCAAAGTTTGTCTTGTCTAAAGGTCAGTTCCATTTCTCTTTACCCGTATGTTAACATAAATTTGTTAAGACAGTTTGGTATGTGTTTTCATTTTAAAACACAATAATTTGAAGACTAAGCAAAGGATATTTTTATTTTAGTCTATGAAACCAAGTATGCTGTTAAATCTTTATTAGTTAAACACCCAACTTCCTAAAGTTTTACCAATTTGAGGGAAAACACAGCAGTTTTCATTTCCTTCATCACTGCAGAGTCACTGGATGATGGTTGCATCTCTTCTAGAAGTCTTTCCTTTATTGGTGCAATGACCGATAGAGAACAGGTGCTTTCCTGAGTAGGTGGTATTCTTTAATGGCTTAAGATCCTGTACAATATCCTCTGTTGCTCTAATCACTGTCTCAGCAAGGCTGCATGGATCTTTTTCCTGTTTCCGCACTTCAGGAGCACATAAGGCAGCTGAGACAGCTGGTTGTTGTTCCAAGAATCTCTCCAGCATGTCTAAATGGTTGTTCCATCTTGTGGGACATCAGTTATTAGTATGTGCTGTGGAAGGTCCAACAACTTCTGATCCTTTCTGAGTGCATGACAGGCCAAAATGCTTTAATGAAAAAAAGCAGAGATGCGCCTCACTCTGCCCCGAAGCCGTTTGACTGCAGAAGTTTTAAGAGCAGACTGTAAAGCCAAGTTTAGCACATGGACAAAGCCGCCATAATATATAAGCTCAGTGATATCAACAGCAACTAGCATGTTGGCAGCATAATCTTTAACAACAGTGGCTACTTTTCCGGTTATGTGATATGAAATGAGAAGTCATGGTTATTTAGGGGTCAGTTGCTCTCGAAGTCCAACCATCGCATGTCTGTGTACAGTGCCAACACAGAAACTTCTGTCATGTGTTTACGAGCTGGTATTGCGTGGTGTGGTTCAAGTGTCTTTAAAATGTTCTTGAAACCCTCGTTTTCAAAAACACTGTTAGGTCGTAGTCCTTGCAAATGAACACGTGTGCGGGGTAAACTTGCCGAAAGTTTAGAGATAAATTATTTAATTTGTGTCTGTTTGGAGTCAACAGGCTGTACTTCGTTTTTTGTAGCGCCTCTGCATGATATCTGATTAAGTAGTTGCGTAGTTTCGTCGTTTTACTGCAGTACTTTAATTAGGTCTGGCAGAGCTTACAAACTACCTTGCTTTTGACGATTTCTTGAGTTCCAGATTTTAACGGGGGAAAAAAAGGAGCCCAAACGTCTGACTTAAAAGTTGGTCTTCTGCTGGTGCTCACCATGACTGTTGTGTGCTCTTATTTGGCCTGCTAGAGTCCTGCACGGGTCCACTTTACCAACCTGCACCGCCTCGAACCCGTTAGGATGACTACCGAACCCCGACCCGCCACCCGCGGGATATCTTCAATTCAACCGAACCCGACCTGTCCTGTTGATATTTAACCGCAACCCGACCCGCATCACATCAAGTAATAGGCTATAGTACGCCTATGCGCTGCAGAACAGCGCCATTAACACTACAGCGCAGGCGGGTATGCACTGACTGGCGTAGCCGGAGGGAAGCCCATACTGCCGGCAGGGGCTTTTAAGCTACAACAAGGGTGACCCCAGTGCCTGATTAATATAACATTTTCTGATGTCCATAACAACACACACCCATAAAAAAAAATCACCAACTACCGCCAGCACTAAAATAATATCGCCCGACCCCGCGACCAGTTTATTTTTATTTATGTAATTTTTTTTTTCACCCACAAGAAAAACATTTTAGCTGGTGACCCGTCCGGGGACCAGCTGGTACCGGACCCGTTGCAGGACTCTAGCCTCTGCACTAGCTTAGAATGGTAACCAAACCAACAGCGCCCCCGATGGGTCAGGAGATGTATAGATTCTGAGGGGCTCCTGAATAGAATTAGAATTTCAGCAGGAATAATTGCGATGCATCATTTTTTCAATTATTTTACCTACCCCTAGTAAATACTATATCAAATAACTATTGTTTGTGTTGGTATTGTGCATTAAAATTAGAGTGATCTACTTTTAGCATGCCATATATATATATATATATATATATATACTGTCTATATACTGTCTATAAATCACCATATATTGCAGTACTTTCCTAGTAAAATTAAATGTATAGGTCAAAAAGCAACCTCTGTATATGTTCACCAGATGATATTGATCGTTCAGTTATTTTGGTACCCATGTTGCCTGGGGTTTGAATCAGTCCACGTCTCCCACTGTGACTGCCTTAACTACAGATATGGCGCTATGCTGCACAGCTACAGGGCTCGACACCACCATCTGCCAGAATGGAGGTACAAAGGTAGTCCATTTTCCCTCAGATTTAGGTAAAAATGTTTTGTTAAAAAAAAAAAAAATGATACTAGGAACTGAAAGATCAATACTATATCAGGCAGCCAAAAATCACGATACATTGCCGAAACGTTTTTTTTTTTTCCACAGCCCTAATATAGATAGATAGATAGACAGACAGACAGACAGACAGACAGACAGACAGACAGAGAGAGAGGGAGAGAGAGCGAGAGATTAAGACATTCATTTTATATGTGGTTAAGATTAACATTAAGATCTAAAGAGAAATGCCTTCTCCTGGTCAGACCCTGTAACTCAGTGAAAGCATGGAGTCAGAGTAAAAAAATATGCAAGCTCAACAGAAGGAGAGGTTCACTGGCTGGAAGTTTGTGGCCCTTTCAGCTGGCGTTTAACTGTGGGGACCATTTTGAATGGCTGCTATCTTAAGTTTTTAACCTGTCAAGTTTTTTTCTATATTACTAATTTATATTTTTCCAAGCACTCACAATTTAGTTTAAAGCAAAGTTTAGTTTGAAAAGAATGTTCAGGAAGCATTGAAAAGCATGTTAGCACGGTAATGTAGGCTTGAGTTCATTATCTGACGCATGCATATACAATACCAGGAACCTGTAAACTTAAAAATACTTAGCTCAAGGGACACTTTAAAAACAAACATTGATATATATATACAAAAATGAATTTTAGGAACTATATTTATCAAAACATTATTACTGGGCAAGTAAAAATTGTTTCTGGGCAAATGAAATGTGAAAGTCACTTGCCCTTTTGGGCAAGTGGTAAAAATCCTTAACGTCAACCCCTGAGCTTGATATCATTCCATGTATTGCTGGTGACTGATAGTGATAGGGTTAATAATCATAACCCCTTATTGTCCTAGAAATGGGAAAACCAAACAGAGCAAGCATTCTTTTCTTCTGCAGAAAAGTGAGAGAGAGGACAGACCAAGGATGAGACCCCTTGAAAGTCTGTACTCAACTCTGCTCAAACCTCTCTTTTCTGCTGCTTTTTTTATTGCACTTCAAAGGAATTACAGAAGTGGTCAAACATTATCAGGAGGGGTCTGATGTTGTCAGGAGGGTTCAGAAGTTATCAGGAGGGGTCAGAAGTTATTAGTCACCTACGGCTGCATAGCTGGATAATACCAGGCCCTGAGAGAAATATTTGCTCTCCTCATTTAGAGCAACAGTTAGCATTCCTGGGCCTGATACCTGTAACTTGAAATAAAATGATAACATATACATTTTTCTAACAGATAGTGTCCAGTTTTTTGATTATTTGGCTGAGGGGGTTCAGACATATAAAGAACAACAGTGGGAACAGTGCATCTCCTTGGTAGATGCCACATTTGATGGAGACTTGTGCAAGTGATGCAAGTGGCACTCCTGAGGAGTGGGGGCCAAGTTGTTAGGGCATTGCGCTTGGATTCCAGAGGTTCTGAGTTCAAGCTCCACTCCCTCTGACTGTCAATCTGTGTCCCTGTGCCAATATGTGCGGCTCCTGTTAAAGCTAATATGTGCGTGGCAGGAGTTTCATATTCTAACAACATTTTTGAAGGTTTGTTTTTTTTATCATTGTTGGTTTTGAAAACAATTTATAGAGTGCTTTTTCAATTCAATATTCTTATTTATTTATTCTTCATTTCTGTTATACAACTACCAATGATTTGATATATACACGTTTTCTTCTTTTACCACTTTGATTAAACATTTTAAGCTAAATGAAGTCTTGAAAGGAGAGTTAAAATCCAATTGGGCAGCTTAGAATGGTTAGAAAGTAAGAAGGAGGGCTTTAAGGAAAATAGGTTGGTAACCACTTTTTGACTACATAGTGCTAGCAGATTTCTATTTGGAACTAAAGTGGAGCCAATACTGGTTCTGAGTAACAACTTCATAGAAGATAGCTGCCCCCCCTCTTCATGGTTTTTCATACCGGCACAGAATCTATCAGTGGTCTGCAGTACCATGCTATAGTGGCTTGTTTTCACCTGTGGCCGACTTACGCTTAACTGACTTTTATAAAAGTAGCAGTGAAAAGGCTACTTCACACTAGTTTACATTAGATAATGTACAATAAACCAACAGATACTTGTTTGTGATATCAGACAGAAAACAAATGTGACATATTTATAATACCTTTAATATGGTTTAGTGCTTCCATTAGATTGTTGTTACGTTATGCTAGAAATCTTGCTTGCAGTCAGATAATTAAATTTTACACATGTTTAAAATGGAGAACATTACACTTAAAATCATTTTTTTCCTAAAAAATGTGAGTGACCTACTGCTGACTCCTGTGTCACTAGAGTAAATTGCCTGGTTTGGGTTGTCTACTTGGCCATGTGATTTATTATTAATAACTGTGAAAGTAGGGCTATCGATGCTTTAGAGCTGAAACCACAACCCCCCTGTTTAGTGTGTGCGCTTCTGCTAAAGATGGCTTCCTTCCTGATTGTGGGTATTCAGATCAGTCAGAATTAGAGCAGACATGACAGATATTTCACGTACTTCTTAAACCATACCTTTCTACAACATTTCCTATTTATTCCACTTGGCAGTTTTCAAATGTATTATTACCCTGAGGCAGTCAAATTTTATCCTGAAAAGATGGATGGTCTCCATGTTTTAAACTTTGCAGAGTCCTGTTACATTCCACTGAACAAAGGAGAAGAAAAAAAAATTCCATACATAAATTGTCACTTTTTACTGATGACATTTTCCTTTTTTTCAATAACCTTGAAAGCTCCCTTTCCAACTTAGTGAATAAGTTTGGATTAGTACAGTTCCTTCTCTGGTTATAAAATAAATTTGGATATAAGGGAAATACTTCCTTTAGTAGACTTCAAAGATCATACAGTTCATACAATTCCCTTTGAAGCAGTCACCTAAAGGCCTTAAATAGTTGGAAATCATGGTTGACTAAAGCAATAGGAAAATATATAAGCTTAATTTGATAGCTTTGTTACAGAGAGCACAAGAATTTTGAACAAGCTCATGGTCCTCCAACTCACATTAATTACGTGAGATATTATCTCGTAATTACGAGATAAAGATCTTGTAATTATGAGATACTGATCTCATAATACACCACTCTTTTATCATCTCATCAATGAGGAGTTCTGCATAAAGCACATACCTGTTCTTTTATACACAAATCCACGGCCACACTTCCCCCTTTGACGTTCTCATTGTGGTCTCAACAACGTCCGCAGTAAAAGCACACATAGGGTGCACTGCACTATAGGGCGCGCCGCACATGTTGAGGAAAAAAAAAGATGTTTATATCCGCCTTATAGTCGTGAAAATACGGTACTTATTAAGAATATCTACATCTGTTCCACTGAACAGTTTCCTCTGCAGGTCTAACATGATGATGTGTTGGAGTTCCACTCCTGTTTTTCACTTCATCAATAAATCCATCTATAACCCTGGGATGACTACTTGTGGAGTAAGCATGCAGCGATATGACCATATGCGAAAATCCGTCAACATCTCTATTAATACAGATTCTGTTTGGTTTCAGTTTTTCATGTGAATCGACATGCTGCATGAAGTAGGGACCTCGTCATTTTTAATGATTCTGAAGCTGTCATGATCTTGGCGCTGATGGTTCGGATTTTCCCTTTCCTCCTTACTTCCCTGTCTAATTGGTCCTGCAGCTTGATTAACCCCGATCATTCCCACCCGTTTATTCAGCCATATATGTTAGCGTTAACTTGCCTTCCATCAGCGCCATGTTATTCAAGCAGTTTGGTGAGTTCAACTAGCGATCTGTATCTTGTTCTGTTTTTCCTGATTGTGACCTGTTTCTGCCCTATGGATATGGAGTGATTTTTCTGAATAAACACTTTGAACTTTTCCACTGCCTTTTCGCCTCCAATTATGGATCCGCGCTAATTCGGAGTTCATTACAGAAAGCCTCAGCTCTCCTTGCGGATTTTGTTAAATTTTCAGAAGGTATCGAAGTGGACATTTCTATGTTGACACCACTAAGCCAGCTTAAATGCTTTTCAGTCGCATTCATTTTGCAACCATAAAGCTTGCCCTGTGCTGGTTTAAATTTATCTTACGCAGAAAAAGTGTGGGAGTCAGAGTGGGCTCCCTTTGCCCAAAAAAAAATTCTAAGGATTTACTTTACAATGCTGACAAATTAAAGGTAATTCGGTCCACATTAAGGAAACTCTGCAGTAGTGTCGCACACCTGAGAGGAAATAAAAGCAGATTAAATCCAATAACCCACGTCATGATTTAACTAAAGATCTGACCCAAAATGCAGAAGACTTCAAACAAAGAGACCAGGGAAGAAAGTTAAGCAGGTTTTATTTGCGTATAATGAGATGAGTCCAGTGCTGCTCTGAACACTGTCAAACCGGAACTGGAAAGTGAGAAGCTCAAGTTCCGACTGGCGGTTGTTCAGGCTCAGTGGGAAATTAGATTTTTTGACTTGAAGAGGAGGAATGGGTTGCAGACTCACATTTACAGAAAAGGGTGTCTTTATTGAATCCAGTCAGTGTGGGATGTTCCAGTGATTGTCTTGTTTGATGGTGGGCGGACAGGGTTTACCTAGACTGCGGTTTGTTCCTTGGTGAACGGAGAAGCTGACTGCCACTTAGAGTTCCTGTGGTACTTGAACGGGTTATTGTGGAGATGAATCCCCTGTTCAGAGAGAAGCCCCAGACAATCCTTGGGGGAAAAGGTTGGTTCAAACTACAAACTTGAATTCTTAGCTCGGTTTGCTTCTCAGAAGCCTGTCTATATTTGAAGTGGGTCCTGAACTATCGAATAAAATATTCAAAGTAAGTCACTTACAATAGGGTTGTTTGTGCGTTGCTACTTACTGAGTCGCAATGGCTCACATACCAAAGAAGATAGAGACAGGATAAGCACAATATTGTTCCATTTCAACCCATACAGGTCCATTCCCCTTGTAAAAAGAAGAGACCCAGTGCACTAGTTTATTAATATTAGCTGCCCAACAATATTGCAAAGAATTTTGTAATGTTAGGCCTCCAGCCTCTTTCTGTTTCTCCAGATGAGCCCTCCTTATTCTTGGGATGGTCTTATTCCAGATGAAGGGATATATAGATGTATCCAGTTCTCTGTAAAAGGACTTTGGAATAAAAACAGGTATAGTTTCAAACAAAAATAAGAACCTGGGCATGATTATCATCTTGACAGAATTAACCATGCCAGCAAGTGATGTAGGCAGCACTGACCAAAGGGTAAGGTCTTGTTTAGCCTTCAGGTTTAAAGCTATGTTTAAATAGATCACTGTATTTATGGGTTATTGATAAGATAGCTATATCTGCCTATACTGTAAATTCAAATTAACCTAACCCATTATGTAGACTACAGGCATTTCTTGAAGACAAAAAACCTGGATGACTATTAACTTTGTGCTTTGGAATGCAGACAAAACAGAATTTATTGACTTTGGACCAGAATCTTTGAAACATAAGCTGATAAGTCAGTCACTTCATTTACATTGGATTAAAATGATCTCAAAATATAAACTAAAAAGACATTGGCTTTCGTATCATCTCCAGAATATTGCAAAAAAAAAAGAAAAGAATCGAAATAGCCTGTCCAAGGGGGATGCTTTGAAACTGTCATAGAATAAAATTAAATTTTATTGTTAGTACAATATCACAAGTACAGAGGAATGAAATTGATTCTCTGCATTTAATCCATCCCCTTGAGGAGCAGTGGGCTGGCATTGTGCAGTGCCCAGGGAGCAATCTGGGGTTAAGGTTCTTGCTCGAGGAGCCAGAGTGGCAGTCTTTGGGAATGAGTGGGACTTGTACTCACAACCTCTGAGACCCAAACGCAATGTTTTAACCACTAGTCTAGCAGTCCCCAATAGGAGCAGGTCTGGGGTTAAGGGTCTGGCTAAAGGACCCTGAGTGACCGACTTCAGGGGTCGAACTCAGGATTCCAAGCGCAATGCTCCTAACCACTTGTGCACCTCCTCCCCTTTTCATGTGTTACTTCATACATGTGTTACTTCAAGGCTGGAATATTTGTAATTCTTTGTTATCAGAAAGTCCATTAAAATGTAGATTGACTCCAGATCTCTGATGAAACTTAAGAGCAATTATATTTTTCCTATCTTAGCTTCTCTTCATTGGCTTCTGGTTAAATCCAGAATAGTATTCAAAATCCTCCTTTTCACAAATAAAGCTCCATCTTATATATCTAAGCATGCCTGCTCTTTAATATACAGGTTTAGGAGAGATTCCTGAGAATTACTAAAAAGTAGAAATGGAGGCAGATATTTTACTGATCGGGCTGACTCGCCATTGGAACCAACTACTAGCTTTTTGAGTCCATGAGGGCAGAAACCCTATCTGTCATCAGTCAATCTGGCACTTGCTAGTGCTGGATTGATTCAGGATTCAACACACCTGTCAGCTCCATTCTGTTTTCAATAGCGCACTCCTTCCAGATTCATCTTCGTTCTACCTGACTAAATAAAACCAGGCCTCAGACCAGTCACTAATGCCATCTGTTTATGGCAAGGCATCAGCAGAGTCTTTATCCGTAAATTCCCTGTAAAACCTGTCTCGGTTGCCCGTGAACTCCTATCGGACCTGTTATAGTGTGTTTTTGGATTTCTGACCTGTTTTCTGTGACCTGACCTCACTCTGGGATTCTTCCCTGTCTCTGGATCTCAGATCAACTGGCTTTGACTCTAGATGGCTCTCAGATTCCGACCTCTGGTTTGTCCCCTTGATCAACCTGACTTTCTCTGCTCTCACAGATCTGACCCTGTGCATTCCCCTGGACCAATGACCTCTGAGGTTAAACAGTGATGTCTCATACCAATCAGCACCTTGATATACTATATACTTGGAGAAGGTTACTGAACCAGAATTCAACACAATTAACATTTCCCCCTCATTTTGTCTGGTCACTCAACTATCCAATCTGTTTGCAGAAGTTCTGGTTGTTTACTCTGGTGAATCCTTCCCAATCTGCGGCAGTTTCACAATCCAATAAAGTCTTTAAACATCTCTTGTTGCTTGGTTGAAATATATATCTTGGTTGAACTCTGGGTCTTCTGTTTTCTGGTAATTACAGATCAGATTAACAGTGTGTGCTGGAATAGAGAAAATTCAGCTACATGGATTATAAAAGTCAGTGCAAGACAATGTGAAACTAAATAAACACTTCTTATATGACATTGTTGATAACTTCTGATACTACACAACTGATCAATTCAACATTGCAGTTAAAGTTGATACGTTTTTTATCATGCATTTTAACAGCAGAAGTTTATATGCAAACTTCAACAACTTAAAAATACTGCCTGAACCAGTTTAAACAGCCATTTAGCATCATAGCCATCTCTGAAACATGGATCACTCATGGGAAAGGGGTGGATTTTGACCTGGATTGTTAAGAGTTCAATTACATCATTAAAGAAGGGAAAACTGGGGGAGGAGTAACTGTGTACGTTGACAAAACTTAAAGTAGAAAATAATTAAAAACATGAGTGTTTAACGGTTGAAATATTTATGAAAAAAGACAAAAATTGTCATTATTATTTGTATATACAGAGCTGCTGGTTCAAATAAATTTAGAGAATGGTTTCAGCAAAAATACACAGTTACATACAAGAAGGTCTTCTTCATCTTGTTTTTTATTCTTCCTTTGTATTTTTTCCCCCCTATTTATTAGTTCAATAGTATTTATTTCTGTTTTACATTTCTGCATGCTTTTTTGACTCACTGTGCAAATAAGGAGGGGTGTGTCTTAGAGGGTCAACTTCTGCCCATTGGTTGGTGGCCCATTGGGTTTTGATTTTTATTTCACGGATATTAAACTTTGTATTGAGATATTATCATTGCAATGTGATGGTTTGGTCATTGAGAGTGTGTTGTTTCTCTATGTCTATTCTGTGTGTAATTCTATAACATATTGTACATTTCTTAAAAATACAATATACAAAAAAAGCAGTTTTTGCAGCAAAGATGATGTCTATCTATTCAGCACTTAACTTATGCAGTAGAATCAATGTGCAAAAAACAAAACAAAAAAGAAAACAACTAAAACTAAAAAACATTAAAAATCTAACCAAACACTTGTCTGAGTAAACTCTAATAGAAGCACAACTATTGCTGTAGATCCTAGTATTGAATACTATAAGACATTTAATACATGTACTGTGTTTCAGTTTTTCATCCAGAAGCGTCTCTCACAGTGAATCCTGAGAAGGAGAAACATTTTACAGATCATACTGTCTCACTTAACTGTGGAGGAAGCTCAAATGAGTGGAGAGTAATGAAATATAAAGTAATAAACCATCAGTCATACTTATCAGACTGCTCCACTTCGTGGGAAATGACTGGATCATCATGTACCATCAACAGCCAGCAGTTCGATGAATCTGTGTACTGGTGTGAGACTAAAACAGGAGAGTTCAGCAATGCAGTCAACATCACTATATACAGTAAGTTCGAAATTATTTTAATACATTTTACATCTGTATCTCTAATTTTTTTTATTGTGAACTTGTATCCAACATTGCATATGTTTTTTTGTTTGTTTGTTTTTTCTCTTTTTTTACTCAGGCCTTAGGCTGTTGAGTTGATTTAGATGAGATGACTTTAGTTGTCACCCAGGCTGGAGTAGCGCTCCAGTAGGCCGAAAATTCAGTTTCTGTAGGAGGTGCCTGAGATCTCGCTGCCATGAAAGTTGTTTTCCTTACAGTTAGGAAACAAGAGAGAAAAGGATAAAAATGGGTGAAGATGAAAATAAATAATATTTGACACGTTATCCTTAGCAGGATACAGTTTGACATTGTAAGAAACAAACTGCACAAAGAAGCAATGGAGAAAAATCCATCATTTTGGCAGGGAAGATGGAGCTTGTTCCAGGGTGTGTCTATGTTTACACTATATCAGTATCCATGTGTGTGCTTTGAGTGTGCGCAGAAGGTCCATGAAACACTGCTCCCAGGGCAATTGCCCTTGTTAATATGATACTACATTATGTTCATCAGCCAGCCCTCACATGAAGTAGGTCCACAGATGTCCTCAAGGAAGGGGTAGAATGTTATGTTAATATAACATCTAGGGGAGTTGAGTTGGCAATACACTGGCAGCCAGATTCCAGATATTTTCTGCTAGCCTTGAGCTGTTTTGCTGGTGTTTCAAAATGGTGATTCAAATTATACAAATGTTATGACATTTTGCCAGATCAACTCCAAACTGCAGGAATCCTGTTATCAAAAATTTAATTATGTACAATGCTTCAATGACCTCAAACGACATCATCTTCAGGCAGACAATCTTCTATTTCTGCCAGGAATCCATTGTGTATATGGAGAAAAATGACCAATCTGACAGGTGGGCCCCTACTTACCCTGTCTTCTCATATAAACATTTTGATCAATTGCGTTGAGAGACCAGATCCAATATTCAAAATTTGGAATTTATGCAGAAAAGAGGCTCCAAGAAAGATAAGACAAAGCGGAAACAGGGCAAACAGATGGAGGTTTGAGAGAAAAAGCGTCCTCCTCCACAGAGATCAAGTGAAAAAAGAATAATTGTGCTCGTTGTTGTCTTAGCGCATTATTCAGTTAATTTCTTTTCATTTTCTCCATTGAGTTTCATTCTTCGCACATTGTTTTTTATTTTCTTTGGTTAATGCTACTTTTTTCAGTCATTTGCAGATTGTTTTATGAGTTGTTTTAGCTTCCTCTTTCATGTAGTGTCACCACGAAAGATTCACTGCTCTAATGCCATCACAGCTGTTAAACATTCCCTTATTATTTCACCTGGTTCTAAAGCTCACCCGGTTGGCATACTACTGACGTTAAACATTTAAAAGTTGTTGAAAAAAGGCTCTTTAAAACATTAATACAACATCAAAACAACATTAAACACCAAACAGCTGAAATTGTGTTGTTAACTTATTGTTGATTTAGTGTTGAAATATCAACTAGTTTTGAGTTGTATGTCTAATAAACATTATAAACATTATTTGTACAAACATGCATTTTGCTGATATATGTCAGTTGATAAAAAGCATTGTCCCAAAATGCAACCAACGATGACTAATCAATTGTTGAAAGAGTAAAACATGAATGATGAAGCAGTGTTAAAAGTTCAACTCTGAATCTGATTGTTGAGTTGAGTCATGATAACAATTTCTTCACTTACCCGCATACCACTTGGTAACATTAAATTTATCAGTGATTGTCAATTAACATTACACTTTGTCCAAACTGATGTGTATTGGGCACCTGGCTGAACACATGACTTTGATGGATTTACAGAGTCTGCAGGTTGGGAAATAAAACATAACATATCAAATTAAATCTATTATTTTGCCTGCCACAGCCTGCTGTGGGAATATTTTGTACACAGATTGTACCTGTAGATTTTACTGGAAATTCTGCTGAAATACAGTTGGTGTAATAGATAATAGCAAGTAAAATAATAATCGATTCAAGAGACTTTTATCATATTTGTCTTTCTTCTGGTTACCCCACTTAATTTTGGTTCACTTAATTATCAGTATGTGAACTTAATGGTCTGATAAATAAGGTGGTTGGAAAGTTTAATATTGATGTTGTCAAGAAGCCTAAAACATTAAATATTAAAAGAAAATTTCACCTTGCTTATTAGGTGCCTTTTAAATATTGTTCAGCCCTAGTAATAAATGGCTGTGGTAACAGCTTAGACAGGCCTTCTAATCAACGTACCCACTAGCCTCCGCCTAGCATTGTGCAAAGAATGTAGAGAGAAGTTACCGCCATGATAGAAACGATCGGCACCCTGAGACTAGAACTAAGCACAAAACACCTGATACCAAACACATTGCAACTCAAGAGTCACCTTAACTTAAAAACTCCAGAAAGAGGTCCTTGTTTAATAAGTAGTAGTGATGGTGAGATGAAGCCTCATGAGGCATTTGAACTAGGGATGATCGAGATTGCCTTTTTTGCCGATATTCCATATCCCGATATTCCAAATGCTGAATTTTTGATTCCGATATAAGCCGATACCGATATAAACTAATTTCACATCATGCCAGTCACAAAATTTAAGCATAACCTACATTTACTGTGATGCACCACTACATAAAGTATATTCCACAAATAATTACCATTGTAGAGGATAAAAACAGCATATCAACTTCAGAGAAATGCAAAAGTTGACATTTATTTTCAACACTGTCGCAAACAACATTTTGGATTATGCTCTTCCTGAGATTAACCTGACAATGAATATTTAAGCAAGAGATAAATCTCTTTTCTTCACAAATAGGAAAAAAATGTACCTGACCAGTATAGCTGTATTGCACAGGATTGAATGTAAACACAAAGGAAGTTCAGTGTAGAATCGCTGTTGAAGGATGAAGTCTTGGTTCTCCCACGCATGACAAGGACCTCACATTCATTGCAAATGCTCCTACACAGTTTACCATCTAACGCAGTTTAATGACGTCATCAGTGAGCGTCGCATGTTGGCAAGAGTGCTCGCTTCAACATATTTCACAAAATCTAGGCATTATATTATCGGCTTTTAATTTTTGGGGCAGAAACCCGTTAAGAATATGGACAGATATCACATTATTATGCTAATATCGGCCGATAATATCGGCCGGTCGATATTATCGGACATCTCTAATTTGAACCATTTGGCCAAATTGCTGCAACGATCCCCACAGTTCATGAGGCCTCATGTGAACATGTCACCACCTACTGGTGCAGTGCATAACTACATTCAACAATATAATTGTGATGTTTGCAGCTATTTTCCCTATTTAGGTTCCTTTGAAATTGTTCATGATTGGTATGCATAATAAAATCCTCTGTAAGGTTTTGTGAGGGTAACATTTCTTAGAAAAGAACAATCTTTAAAGGTAGACTGTCATTTTTGTCTGTCAAACAGACAGTGAAAGTGCTTGTGCAACTTTGGCAATAATGAGTACAATGAAATTCTTATTTAATAATAGTAATTTTTCTGAAGCTTTTGGCTTCAATCTATTTCTTTTTTGACAAAACGTTGAAAACACTTGTTCACAAGGCACTGGAGATTCATTTGTTTAATCAAATCTGTCCAGAACACATCACTGAGGCGCATTCGGAGGTCAGTCTCTTAATTGCCTCAGTGGCTTTGGTGTGGCTGAGAAAAACGTATCATTTTGAATCTGAGATCAAGGAGGGTGGCTAGAGCTAGGATGGTCATACTTTGTATCCATAAAGCCCATCCCGTAGTTGCCTGATGAGGTCCTCTCCAGCTCTGCTCCAAAAATTTCATAAGGAGAATGATTTTGGAGGCAGAAACAGTCTCCTCTGCAGACAGCTCAACAGTAGCATTATAGATTGGATGCAGCAATTAATGAATGCATCAATATATACCTGCCGAGTTGGAAGAACATAGAGAGGATCCAATTTGGCCACAAGTGCCCTGATTCCAACCCCATCCACAATGCGTAAGAGTTTTGTATCCTTCAATACAAGGCTGACCAGGAGCTCATCTATGGAGAGATATTTGTGCCATCAGCTTGAGCGCGCAGGAACCAATCCGAGCGTGCAGTGAGACAACACACGCGCGTGCAAAATCTGTCTGGCGCGTGCTCAACTCTGAAAAACCCTCTCAACACACTGTTCTCGCACTCAGTGTCATCTTTGCGTGTGCTCTGATCCGTCTCTGCTCGCTCTCTACCTGCTCTCTCCTTGCTCAACACCAGCTGTGCGCTCGGCTGTTTCTCCGCTCGCTCGACACTCTGCGCTCGCGACTTCAGCAATGTATGTAAATGAACCATACCATCTGCCAATCACGCTCGGCTGAGCGCGCCAGACAGGTTTTGTGCACGCGCGTGTTGTCTCACTGCGCGCTCGGGGGGACAGATTTACAGAGGCCATGCGGGCCACAGAAGGCTTCATTCTTAGGGCTTGCCAGGTTTCCACCGGCTATCTGGCTTCCCAGGGCCCAGGCGTTTAGCTAAACCACTGCCTTTATCTCTGTGGAAAAAGGAGCCACACTGGGCAAGAGAGGGAAAAAATGCATTTTTTACACTTTATCCTTGACAGGATACACTTTGACAAGAAAAGCACATGTAACACAAGACAGACATTTCAGCAGAGGGTCATATCGGAGGCGTAGTCAGATGAAGTCAATCTGACATTTGAGACATTTATAGAGTGTGTATGATGAGTGCTTCATATCCATATATATATAATATATATATATATATATATATATATATATATATATATATATATATATATATATATATATATATATATATATATATATAGGACTCTAATAGCCTATCATCAACAACTCAATGAAGCTCTGGAAAACAAGTCTGGAAGCCAATGCAAAGCCAATAGCACAAGTCACATTCAAGTGCGAGGCATATACCAGAGGCGATGCACTATCCCCGCTGCTGTTCTTCTGCATAGGCCTGAACCCCCTCAGCCAGATCATCACAAAGACTGGCCTACGGATACCAATTACCAAGCGGAACGATCATCCCAGTCACCTCCTCTACATGGATGACATCAAGCTGTATGCCAGGAGTGGCTGAGACACTTGCAGGCGACTCCACTGATCCCACACTACCAGGATCTACAACCGCCGACATTGCGATGTCATTGGGTCTGTGTGGTTGCGCAGCGGTCTCAGAGGGGAAGATGATCAGGAGCGAGGGGTTGAACTACCAGAAGGCCACATTGCAGATGTTCAGGACAGCTACAAATAACTTTGGGGTGCCACAGTCCTACTTGAGCCGCGAGGAGATAGCAAGAAAGACTGCCAGCTAAATACCTACAAAAAGGAAGACAGGTCCTGAAAAGTCAGCTGGATAGGGAAAAACAAGTTGAAGCCATCAACACATATGCCTACCGGTCATCAGATACCCAGCTGGAATAATAAACTGGCCAAGGAGATAGAGGCCACTGACATCAAGACAAGAAAGCGCCTCACAATGCAGGGTTTGCACCCAAATCAACACCTGAGACTGTATACCAAGCGTGGCGGTTTAAGTTTAATGAGGGCTAGTGAGTGCCAAGACCACTGTCCAGGATGAAACAACTAAGGATCCAGCAGTACATCAGGAGATGGCCCCAAGACAAATGGCTTGGCGGAGAATACCTCAGGCAGGAGAAGACTGAAAGTGATTGTACAAAGAAGAGGAAGAACGTCATGGAGGGACAAGCGGCTGCACGGCGTATACCACAGACAAATAGAAGAAGTGGCTGATATCAAAAAATCTTACCACTGGCTACGAAAAGGCTGGATTTGAAGGACAGCACCGAGAGGCACTAATAATGGCAGCACCAAGAACAGGCACTCAGTACAAGATCAATAGAGGCCAGGGTCTACCACACCAGGCAGGACCCCGATTGCGAACTCAGCAAAAGATGCCTCCTGAAACAATACAGCACATAACAGCAGGGTGTAAAATGCGGGCAGGAAGTGCATACATGGAACGCCACAAAATCCAGGTAACTGTCATAGTGTACCAGAAACATCTTCGCCATGAGTATATGAGCTGGAAGTCCCAAGGTCAAAATGGAAGACACCTCCTACATGGGTAGCTTTTCGAGAATGACCGGAAGCTAAGATCCTATGGGATCTTCCAAGATCCAGACTGACAACCAGGTGATGGCTAACCAACCCGACACAGACATCGTGGTTGATCGACAAACAGCAGAAGAAGGCAGTAGTGATAGATGTGGCAATCCCGCTTCGACAGCAACATCAGAAGAAAGAACACGAGAAGCTTGAGAAATACCAAGGGCTGGAAAAGAGGGGCTAGGAAAAGGTGTGGAAAGTAGAGTTATAGCTTGGAAGTGGTGCCAATTAGTGGTAATTGGAGCACTGGGGGTTGTAGACCCCAAACTGGGAAGTGAGTGGCTGGCAGCAGACTTCCAGGTAAAGAGCAGGGGTCTCTCATCCAGAAGAGGCGCAGTCCTGTAGGAACAGCTAAGATACTGCGCAGAACAGAATCCTAAAACTCCCCAGGCCTCTGGTAGAGGACCCGCGAGCTTGATGATGACACATACCACCCCTACGAGGGGTGAGAAAACAGTTTTTTGTTTTTATAAGACATATATATATATACGAAGAGCAGAAGGACCACACACAACCCTAGGTCCAGCCCCAGGAGTAACAAAACTCCCCCTCCAATAGGCCCCCACGGCTTTCCCCCTATAAGATCCACACCCGCCCCCACTAATACCAGAGCAGGTAGCCAACCTGTCAAATAGGCTACTCTTCCCCAACCCATCACAGCAATTCCAGACTCCAACATCCATATGGTAATGTCATAGCCATGGCTGCCAGGCAGTCGCAACCCACATCGTTCACCCCCCTAGGTAAAGAATGGCACGGATGCCATCCAAGCTCAGGTGACAGACATCCCCCAGCGTCCTGCCACCCTATTGTAGGCAGAGTCAGGACAAGGTAGCAAGGCCGATCAACACCACAGACTGAGATGCATTCGGTCATAGTGATTGTATCCCACCTGCTGTACAGCCAGGCCAGCCAGCATACAGTAGATGGCGCCAAACCATGCAATGTTCCAGACCCCGACCCGATTTTTGTGCAAAATTTTTTCTTAACAGCTGATTGGCTGTTGGCCAGAGCCATTTCTAGTATTCAGATCAATCCTGAAAGCTAGCCTTTCCAGGAGTAGGTTTGCATTACCATCCAAATGAGCCTAGATAGTCTGAGTTAAACCAAAATGTTTAGGCCTCAGGTCCAAAGTGTGACCTAGTTCATAATGTTCAGGAGATCCTTAAGAGAGCAGTTTGGTAAATCATCAACATGATTATTAAAGAGCTCAGTAATGATAATAAGCAGACACTACATATATGATACTTGACCATGACATGGCCATCTTAGATTTAAATGTGAATAGAATAGTCATACCACTACCTCACCGTTGCTCCTTACCTACTACACTTTAGCGTAAAAGTAAATCCACCTGTATATAAGCCATCCGACTACATTTTTATATTTTTAGTTTTTATTTCTGTATTTCCTTAGTCCCTATTTTTATTTTGCTTTTCATCGTGTAGTGTGCGATACATGTACACTTGCACCTTGATATACTGATATCTTGATATACTGTCATATACCTGGATATACTGTATATATATTGTTTATTGTTTATTCATAATGCACCTTTTCCTCCTTGTTTGCACCCACTTTGACTTCTATGCCAATATGTATTTGACAAGTGAATTTCTCCGCTGTGAGATCATTAATAAAGCTCATGTAATCTAATCTAAATCCTCCTAACCCTTTTTTGTTTCTATTTTTCTACTCCAGCTACAAGTGTGTTTGTTTCAAATGCCCAAATATAGTTGTTCCTCAAAAGGCAGATTTCCATGTTGTTATTGATAATGGACTGTTATTATTTGGTAGACAACTGTCTGATTAAAAAACAAATTTCTTAGAGGAAAATATGTAAAATCCTAGTTAATTAAGTTAACTAATTGTTAAACCATGTTTTCAGTCAGATTTAAGGGTGTTGTCGAACACTTGTTATTTAAACTTTTCTGAATAGATCAGATTGTAGGCAAATTTCTTATTAAAAACATGTTTTACGTGTGTCTACAGATTTTGTCAGAATTAATTCTGAACCTTTGCTTAGCCACTGAAGAACTTGTTTTATCAGTAGACAAATTATTGTTTCTTGGTTTTAATTCTGGGTCTAAGGGAGTTAGTGTTTAGAACAATTAATGATTATTATAAATGCTGTTATTATCTTAGATTGGTAATATTGTATGGTAATGTTCTTTCCAGATAGGGAATCTTGTATTTTACAAATATTTTTTTATTCTTACAAAAAAAAATCTCTTCACAACTATAATCCTTGTTTATGTAGATGCTCGGTAAAAGTAAGAATAATAAGTTTACATATGTTTGAGCAATGAGCCCCTCCCAGTTTTGGCTTTGTTTGTTGTTGTTGTTGTTGTTTTTTTTGCTGTTGTGTAACCTCAAAACCTTATGTAACCTTTCTTTTACCACAAAAAGATGATTTTATTCCTAATAGAATAATAAGAGTTATATTTCCACTATGTTCTGTTCGACAGAGCCAAAACCTGTCCTGACTGTGTCTGCATCATGGCTGGGCCCTGAAGCATCAGTTAAACTGAAGTGTCAGGTTGAAAAACTGTCTGCAGGCTGGAGGTTCTACTGGTATAAAGCTGTTCCTGACTTATCACTGGACACCTACAAGTATCAATTGTTGTCTGATAACATCAAAGGGACTGTAGAGGACTCCTACATCATCCATAGACAGACACTCACAGCAGGATATGCATGTAGAGCTGTAACAGGGAACCCAGGGTATTTCACAGATTACAGTGAACCAAACTTTGTCTGGTCTCCAGGTCAGTTCTGTTTATATCATATAAATCCACACGGACAATTAACTGTGGTATTTTTTTTTTTTTTTTTTGATAAAAATGCCAGAAGATTATGATATGATAATAAAAATGTTGCTACATAACACAAATGTCAAGGAGAAAAAATAAATAATCTACCTGTTTTTTTTTTTTTTTATACTGTAACAAAGGTAGTTTGGTATGTTTATTTATAATGTAATTAATTTTCAATACATGTTCTATTTCAGATTCTCATCCAGCAGAGTCTCTTATAGTAACTCCTGACAGAGAGCAACACTTCACCTCCGAGTCTTTGACACTGAACTGTGGTGGAAACTCTACTCAGTGGAGAGTGAAGAAGTTTACAGGAAACGGATATCTCACATATATAAAAGATTGCTCAAACTGGAGAGCAATGACTGGATCCTCATGTACCATCGACAGTCGTCGGTCCTATAAAGCAGTATACTGGTGTGAGTCTGGATCAGGAGAGTTCAGCAATGCAGTCAACATCACTGTACAGGGTGTGTTGTTATGTATGTTCTATTTGTGTTTAGCCAAACAGGATTATTTGCTAAAACTGTGCACACTCTTCCTTGGAGTAAAAAGTTCACTTAATTTAAAGGTGTAGTGGGGGATTTTCAAGAACTTTTTGAAAAGACCTGCCCTCTCTACTTGAACAACCCTGTACACGCTCCTGGGAGGGAACGCCTATTAAACGTGTTTGAGATCGTGCAAAGCCCAATTCTCCTTGTGCACGCCTTGTTTAAAAGTTTCTGTTTGCATCGCTCATACAAGCTCACTTTCCAAAAGAAGATTTGAAATTTTTCCACAATGTCAGATTTACCACCGGTAAGAGATAATGTGGACGAGCACCTAGGACGGCCTTAGGTAAACATATGACTAGAATGATTGACAATTAGAAGGACCACTTATTTTGATGATCCATCCGGAAAAAGAACATCCTCCACTATACCTTTAAGTTTATTTCATCTTTCAATACTGAAATCCCACCTGCATTTTAATCAATAGCTTTGTTTCATTGACAAAATGTAGCAATTGAAGTGAGATCTGTTCAGACTCAGAAGTAGAGGCTGGGCTGATATAGAAAAAGCTTATCGATAAAAAAATAATGCATATTGATCGATATCGATAATTATTGAAAAGATTTGAAACCACTACTATTTTATGTGCAGCTCTGCCTGACTATGATATTATTGCTAAATGATTTAATTTTAATAAAGAACACAAACACAGACTTCCAAGATTAAATATTTATTTAACCAACTTTTTTTAACCATAACAGAATTGTTTTAAAGAAAAAAAGACTTAAGAGACCTGAGTTGTTATTAAGTACTGACAAAGAAAAAACTAAAGTGACCAGAAAAGTGACTAAAATAAATATAACAAATAAATAAATAGAATACCCTATTTGGGTGGGATAGTCCACCAACAGCTTGTGGTAATTAAAAGATTGTAGGACTAGGCTACCATTTAAACTCCACTCAACAAGAACGAAAACCCAAATCAACTCACCCCTTTAGCCCAGCATTTCTATGGGCTATTTTTTCTCACTCCTTATTCTTCTAGAGGTGCTCGCTGGCACCCTCGCTATTAATTCAGCGTTACTCTGTTTTAACCTAAGTTATTATCTTTAAAGTTTCTGGCCCCTCAGTATTTTTCTCTCTCATTGTTAGAACTACGTGGGAAGCTGCCCAGAACTGAATTTTTATATCTTCCTCAAGCTTCCCCGCCGTAGAGGTGATGCAGTTGGGTAGGCTGGCGCTGGCTCACCTGCAGCGCATGCTCCTGCGGGTGTGAGCGGCGAGATGATAAAAAGTTGGTTGTGCGATTATCAGACTTAAGTTTTCACTGGTTCCTACATTTTACAGCCAGGCTGGTTTGTTTTTGGTCCGACTTGCCGCTGACTACCGAAATACTGCCAGACTGGCGAACTAAAAAAACCCTTCTTTGGAACAATTTCTCTCCGCGCCTCTCCTTGCTGCGACATCTTCATGTGCTCTGTGGTGTTGTGGTTTGAGAGGCGGCGCTTGGTGACGGCGTGCCTGGTCCTCGCTGGATTAATGTGGATTGGTTGGGAGGGAAGCAGTGACTAGCATAAAACCTACATGACAGGCTACAATAAACGAAAGGAAGGAACATAGCCGTTTCTTCATCGGAACTTTATGTAGGCTCTCTTTTCTCTATTGCGCCACACGCGTCTATCACGTCGATATATGTCGTTATTGAATCTTTATCGCCCAGCCCTACCTCAGAAGCAAAAAAAAATGAAACACATTGTACTGTTTATATAGAGATAAATAAAGTAGCCGACTGCATTAAAAACATGCCTGACAGAATATTCTGATCAGCATCTAGCTACTCAAAGCAGAAATACATGACGTTGATATGGGGTGCAGGTAGACACAGGTCAGTTTGTATCAGTCTGAGTTACTTGATTCCAACAAGTTTTTAAATGCCTGTTGATCGGATTTTGCCAATCAGCAAAAAACAACTCCTTTCAGAATGATTCAAATTTCATTCTTATCCTGCCAACTCCAATCAGAATATTCTGACTGGTATGTTCCCATGAGATGTTTTTAGTCCAATCAGCTATTATTTTCTGTTTATCTATGTCCATGTTGACATGAATGCTGAAAAACTGAGTAAGTGAGCAAATTTTATTTGTATGACTCTCACAGGTACAGAGTGACAAATCAATTCTAAGGGATATAAAATCCTAAGAACATCTAAAATATACAAAATAGCAGCATTGCTTTACAACTACATAAGTGGTTGTGTGTTAAACAAGTGAAAACAGGCTATGCACGCAGTGAAATGATAAATAGCATACATTTGGCTTTTCATTTTACAACACTAACTACCAAACACAGGCAATTATTCACACCTTTGTCTCAGAAATAATTATTTGCTTAAGGATCTCTCACATATAATGGGTTGTTCAAGATTACAATATCTAATGAGAACAAAAACATGTTGATCCCATATTCATTTGATTTTTTCTTATGGTCTGCAGTAGCTAACATTTGAAAGATTGTTCTGTTTTCCAGATGGAGATCTTCTCCTGGTGAGCCCCGTCCATCCTGTGACTGAGGGAGCTTCTGTTACTCTGAGCTGCAGACTCAGAGGACAAAATACACTTTCCAATGTGTTTTTCTATCACAATGACAAACTGGTACAAAATGACAGCAGAGGGGAGCTGAACATCTCTGCAGTGTCTCAGTCAGACGAAGGCTTCTACAAGTGTGAACATTCAGGAAAAGCTTCACCACAGAGCTGGATGGCAGTAAAATGTAAGAAAATATATCTTAGAACATTATTTGATGTAATATTGTACTTGAATTTAATCTCTAATATTTTTTATTGTTAAAAATCCCTTAAAGATGCTACCCACATGCTTGAAAATCCGTCACTGCCAATACCACTGATTGTTGGAGCACTCAGTGGAAAACTGCTTATCATCTTTCTGCTCCTGCTGGGCCACTTCAGAGACAGAAAAGGTGAGTCCCCTTTTGTTATGGAAGACATGCTACTTGATAATCGTTATTTATATGCTTCTCTATGCTAAATGGCTTCAAGGACTTCTAGATTCCTCACCATCATCCATACATGCACCCTCTCATCATGTTAAACTACACTGTAATTCTAGATTCCCCACAGTAAACTGAAAGTAGTGAGGCTTCTATACAATCACCACCAACATTTTTTTATTATTTTTTTTCTCTAATTATGTCTACCCTGTTTAATCTGCAATAAAGTTGAAATAATATTCAGTTTCCTAAAGAGAATGTACTATGTAAATTCTTTTATAAATTATTATTATTGTAAAGGCAAAGAGTTAGAGGTGACATTGGGTCGTTTTTGTTAGTTTTACTTTGGTTTTCTTTTTTTGCTTTAGGAGTTCGGACTGCTTGATGTTATGTTTCTTTCTGAAAATAAAAAGAGTCAGTACAAACTAGAAAGCACTTGGAGACCTGAGATCTCCACCAAGCAGCTATTTTTTTTTTTTTTACATTCTAGCCTTATCCCAAAACTACCTTAAAACATTACCTCGTTGTAAAAGGTAAATATAGCATTATTATGAAAAAGGCATTTAAAGGGAAATAAATGCAATCAAAATATAAACCTTCTTTTCTCATCACAGATGATGAGAGTTAGTTTGTAAATTAAACAATGATTTTAGACCTTAAAGTCATAGCAAAATAAGTAATATACTTTGGTGAGTTTTTCACATTAGAGCCACTAAAATGCATCTAAATGCATTTCCCTTAGAGGTCCCCTGTAAAATGTCCGACCTTCTGAAGTGACTTCAGATGTTTCCAGACAACTTTTGACTGTCAAGAAATACACTATTTGGGGATACAGCTGTATTTATTTTAATTTTTTTTTTTAATAACAGTGGAGGGTGGAATAATGCACAGATTTTTTTGAAGAACAAGCCATCACATGCACTTGAAACGCAATAATAAATCTGCCTTATCCTTGTTTATTTTGATTTTCTTTCAGCTTCGTGAGGAGAACTATTTTACCAATGGAACAAGGATGTCTTAAATAGAACAATGAAAGCAATGAATCGAAAGTGGCCAGTACTATGACCGACATGTTTAGTTAATTTTTAATTGCCATTTTATTTTGTTGTTTTACCCAAATTAGATATTATTTCTCATTTCATCAAAGTTCTCCACTGTTGTCTAGGTGGATCCACAGCTTAATCGATTATTTTATTTCTGTCCTTTCCAACTTTGTAAGCAATGCATTTTGTAATCTTTTGCTAAAACCATGGTAGATATGTGTACTTTTCTATGTTAAGATTTTTAATTTACTAAGAAAATTTTGGGAAATTTTTGCAACCAAATGTTAATAAATAAATTATGTTTTTAAATTACTTTATTTAGTATCGATGCACTGTAAAGCTGTTCTGCAGAGTGTAACTATCAACTCTTGGATGGAAGTAAAACTGAGGGATCAGAAATTATTTGTGAAATTCAGAGAGATCAGCAAAAAAAAAATTCTGTTTCTATGTTACAGTAATTTTATTTTGCCATTTAACTTCTGAGAAGGATTACAAACTATATGGTGTTTGAATGGGAAACAATAGCATTAACCAATCCTAACCCAAACATTTTCTTTTGTAGAATTCCTTTCATTTAGATATAGAACAGACATAAAGGTTTTTCATATGTTGCATCTCCAAAGCTCTGGAACGACCTGTCTCAGCACATCAGATAGACCTCTTCTCAGATTTTTAAATCTCTTATCAAAACCCACCTTTTCTCCTTGGGTTTTAACACCTAGCAGTTGGTTTGATATATTTTTTATTGCTTTTATCTTTTACTCAATGTTATTGATTTGGTTGTGTGAATGTTACTTTTACCCATGTTTGATCATAACAGTTTTAGCTGTTTTGTTTTTTATCTGTAATGTTTTAGGTTTTGTTTTTCACATATACATTTTTTTTTTATTGTACAGCACTTTGGTCAGCTGCGGTTGTTTTTAAGTGCTTAAATAAAATTGGATTGCATTAAATCTGGACACACCCTTTTTAAAGCAGTACTAAAGAACTTTCAGTTTTGGTTGATTTTGGCTAAGCTAGTAAAACATAGAGTCTCATAGGGAAAGTTAGTTGCATCAAATTCCATCTTTTAAGCAAATAAGGAAAGTGACGAATGCCTTAAAGCAGTCTGCACATTTGTAGTTGTTTTGTGTGGCAGGGCTACTGCCATCTTCTTCAAAGTTGCTTAGTGTGACAGACGTGTCATTGAACTAGTCACAAAATTTATGAAAATATTTTATGAAAGTTAAAAAGTTACTTAGTGTTGGTTGGGTTTCATTGATGGTGTGGTTAAAAAGCTATATTGCATTAGGATATGCTGACCCACTTGACCCCACACCCCAAGTGGGATGGGTTAAAAGTGAAATTTTGTTGCTTTGCACTTGTGACAATGTGTAATGACACAATAAAGTTTATTTCCATTTCATTCATGAATTTCGCATGTGAGCTTGGGAGTGTACCGGCAAACTTTTTGAAAGAGATTTGAGTTCTTTTATGCAGCACTTCACTGACAGCCTCACGGTTCAGTGTGAGCCCAATGTAAAATATGCTAGAAGTTTCTAGATGATGTCATATCCTAAAAAAAAAAAAGAAAAACTAACTTAATTATTGTCGGGGCATAGTCTCCAGCCCTGCTCAGGCTAGACAAAGTTTTTCTCTCACTTATTTAAACCCTGCAGAAAAAACTTTGAAGGTCTCCATTCAACATTATCCATAACACTTACAGTTAACAACAACATAACATGTTATGAAATAAATCCCGAGAAACAGTCTAGCTTGTCATGAGAGGATTATTTTTATTCCAAAATCTCCCTAGCAGGATAAACTTTTAGGGTTCTGCCCTTTGTTTAAATTTATTTTAAATTTCTTTGTATTTGTAGTTGTTTTCAGGCAGTGTTTAGTTCTTGAGTTACTCTCTGTTGCCCCCTTCTGCTTCTAGTTATTAGGTACACTTCTACTTAGGCACTCGAACCCAGCCATCAGCTCTGGGGCTGGCGGGGGGAAAGCAAGGGGGCACTGGTGCCCAGGCTGATATTTATATTTACCACAAAACTTTTTCTTAATCCTCACTAATCCCACTTCCTGGAACTGGTCTCAGATGCCAAAGTTATTATATGCAGAAAATAAGTTAGTAGTGTTATAAAACGATGTGTATCAACTTAGAACATGATTATTCAAAGTTAGGGGGTGGAGGAGATGGTAGTTAGTAATCCTGGTCTAAATTGGAAAGAAAATGTCATTTGAACTAACAACTAAATGTCATGATTTCTTAGAGCACATTTATATTTTTATTTTATTTACATGTCTGAGATTTGCTAATGTGTTAAAGGCATTTTTAAGTGCAAGGTTTTCCTCTGAAAGAATCATCCTCTTATGAATTCCTTTATCTTGACTGGGTGAGTAACATTGCAGGAATTTCTTTGACTCTAATAGAAGGGGAAAAAATCAAATTGAATAAATTTAGTTTGATTTCCTTTCAGGAATGCAATAAAGTTAACTCCAGTTAAATTCAAAACCAGACTAAATAATTCTGAGTGCTCATTTAAAATGTACAATATTTCCAGTAATATTGCATGTAACTGCTCAAACTTGACCCTTTTTTAGTTTGAGAGACCAGGGCATTAAAACAGTCCCAACCGCAAATAGAAGAGGAAGTACAGCCTGTGGTTTAGGTTTATAAAAATAGATACGGAAGATAACTATTTCTGAGAAAGCTGCACAATAGCTTGCTTCATGCAGCAAGTATATACAGTAATACTATATATATATATATATATATATATATATATATATATATATATATATATATATATATATATATATATATATATATATTATATATATAAACCTTTAATCAAAATTCTTTTAAAGAACAAGTTGCTGTGCCCAACCAATTTCATTTAAGAAACATATATGCATATAAAGAGTAGATTTTCGCCTGTTATTGGATCCAAGCTTCAAGAATGTTTTTTTATTTGAGCACAACAACACATAAAAATATGGAAGCTTACATATACAGTATAAAGACAATTCAGTTTAACACTCTGCAGTTGTGAAAGGAACAAAGATGTATTAAGATTTACAATGAATTGACCAGTTCCCAAAGTAATTTTGTAGGGGCTACAACTCAGTAGATTATCGATAAAAACAAAGTTGTTCAATAAATCTCATAAAAGGAAGCCCTCGCATCCTGCACGTTGAATGTCATTTTTGAACTTGATCAGGACCAAATATTTATCATTTCAAACTAACCACACGCTGCAGAAGCCAGGCAGGCTTTGGTTACATAAGAGAAGAAAGAAGAAAACATTTGATGAGATCCCTTTTTTGTGCAGCTTGTAGCACGTACTACTTAACCTCAAGGTAGAGAAAATAATAACCTCAAGCCTTTTACGAAAGACACTCTAAAGTACTAGTGCTATTTTACAGGACTTTAAACAATCTTGAAATTTTCTTGAAAAAGGACAAAAATTAAGTAAATAAGAATGTAAAGTTTATTTGCAAAGACAAGTGTTATGGATAATCTGGTTTACTTCCACCACCAAGCTATTTCTGCTAACTATCTAGGTAACACTTCAAAGCCAAGAGTATCATATTTCATATGTGCTTGAGAATAAATTTGTCTCCTTTCAAACCCAGTTTTTTTTACCCCGCTGATTTTTAATTGGTTACCCCTGACCTAGCGGTTCACTGCAGATCTGCCGTTTTTAAATAAACACCCTTTGAAACATCTTACTGTCTCTCTAAATTCTTGGTCCTCTGTTCTGAGCCTTGACAATTCTTGGCCGCTAAAGGCTTTCAGGAACTCCCTTATCCATGTATGAACCCCTCCCTTATTATTTGGCAGGATTTTGAAGAGTACTGTCTACATGAGTTAGGGGATGGTACTTGTATTGTCCATCTCTTCCACCAGGAACCTGTATCAGTGTCATATAAAACTCTAAATCCTGGCTTACGTACACTTTTGAATGAGTTATCATACTATATGCATCTGAACTACATTTTAAAATGTGTCCAGGGTTCATATAAAGTGCCCTTTTTAAACTTTGATTTTCACTTTATAGCAGTTATTTGTACTGCTCCTGTTTTAGGCTATTCTGTCTCCTCTTTAGATCTTGAAGGCCATTATTCTAAATCCTGTTTTGAGAATGGCTTGTACCCCCTTTTCTTCTTTCTCCTCATTATCTTCACTGGGCAGCTCAGAATGTTTTTCTCCTTGTGACTGCAAGTAAAAATTATTCTTTTTTTTTTCCATATAAAGACCTAACTCACAGGCTCATCAATTATGCTATTAGCTTTAAGTTTTCATGTTGTTCTCTTAAACTGGCATCTTTTTCCATATCAGTTTCTTGTATCAATACCAGTGCAGTTATCATTGGAAATTGTTGCCTGGCTGTTTTTCACAATATCTATTCTCCTTCCTCATATGGAGGTGAAAAAAGAGCTGATAGGTTAGGGAGCGGTCTTCTGAAACTTTGTTTTTTTTCCTGAGCTGCAGACACCAGTGCATCTGTGAGACGGGACGGTTTAACAGCTGGGTAATTTTGAAGCAGTGTTCCAGTTTTTATTCTTCATCTTCAAATTTGCATTTATTCAGCCTGCGAGATTGCTCTGTCGCTAGTTTGGCTGTTGTTAATATTTGTTTCAACCACTGAGCTCTATTTAATCACTGGATTGCTGATAGCCCGTTGGTAAAACGGGGTTGAAGCATAGACACCGGCCGCCACATTGGTACTCTCCGGTTAGATCAGTCGCAATGTTTGAGCTACTGTCAAGGTTTGGTTGAGGTTTGAGGACCCAAATGCAGAGGCAGAGAGGCGGAGGAGATTTCTTGCAGTTTAATGGGGAAAAAAACAGTAAACAAAGGCAGGAATCCAAAAATCCAATGAATAATGTAAAGCAAAGCACAACTATGGAGACATCTGGGGAAACCAAACATGAGGAGCCAGGGGGAGACGAGGTAAGTAGACAACAGCATGGGAAGACAGCAAAGACAAGGAACCAAGAAAGAGTGACAGCAGAGGGTGAGTATATGTAGCTGACTGAGACAAAGGCAGGGTTAACGGGCAGATAAGGAGCAGGTGTGAGGAGACAACGAGGAAGCCAAGGGGAAAGGAACACACACAAGAGGGGAAAAGAGGACAACAACAGAAAAACCTGAGGACTAAGATAAATCTAGAAACTACAACAAAATAGGAATTAAACCAATAAAAACAGAAAACAAGGAGGAAAGTTAAGCACAACAGATCCAAGACTATGAGAGCTACAGCATCAAAAAAAGACGATGTTCTCATTTTCAGGTGAATTAAGACTTTTAAAATGATGATGAATTCATTACTTTGACACACACTTGCTGTTTCATAGCATAAGTAGATTAAAAAAATAATAAAATAGGCATAACACATTACATAGTCATTATTAAGTCAATGAAGTCTATAAATCAAGTAATATAACATATTATACAAATCCATCACAACAAAATTTATGTTTTAATGGAGCATAATAATACTGATGTGCCAAAAGTGCTAAATTGATAATATACATGTAACAGACATGTATTGATTACATTGATATGTTAATTACATATAATTTCAAGATTTTCCATCAAGACTGAATCACAAGTACATGTCTCTTAATTCTTTAGCATTCTTTTGTTATTTACAAATTGTGCATGCATGATGCTATATAATTGTATGCTGTGTCTGTGCATTAGCCTTTAAAATGTTTGAGTTGCTTTTTTTTCAATATAACATGTAATGCATTTCAACACATGACTTTTCAAATGAGAAATACCACAAACACAACAAAAACGACAGCGTCATCTACTTAATAAACAATTTATATGTTCACACTTCACAGTGATTTACTTTTATTTACTCTACTTTTTATCTTCTAACGTTACACACAATGTCAATAGATAACTCATTCAATATCTTCGAGTCAGTCTGAGATAGCCAGACTAATGTTATGCTACATACTATACTATAGGAAACATCGGCGTATAAATGGATTTTCTTGGTTAGTACATCCACAGACTGAAATTACCTATGAAAGGTCTTCCTGCAGCTGGCAAAATGTATGTTTTTGAGGCCAAATGCTACACATATAGGCATATTTACTGTGCACCAATACAGAAGCCGGTGGCTTCACTTTTTTTGGGCTATCAGCAATCCAGTGAATAAATAGAGATAATTGGTTTCAACATATCTAAAAACATCACCCCCTGCCCTGTAAAGGGAGGTTTACCCATGAGGTCGCCAAAGACACCATCTTGCATCTGTTTTATCCATGTTCTAAAGACCTTGACTTGGGATTCAACAGTGCTGCCTTTTTTCTAGAAAATATCCCAGAGGGAATATATTTCTATTGTTTTTAGCCATGTTCTCAACACTCATACGAATCAAAACAGTTATTCATTCATCCACATGGTACAAAGAATTTATGTTCTTTACTTTTAAGGGCTGGTTATACTACCGCAGCAGTGTGTCGCAGTGAGCTTGTCACAGATATTTGTGATTTATGCCCAATATTTAAGCATGGTCTGTGCCACAGAACGCAACTAGCTGTGGGTCTAGATACGGCCGAGGAGGTGAGGAAGTGGTGGCAAAATTGTGTGACAACGGAGGCATATGAGGGCAAAAAGAAGGGGCGATCTAGGTGGAAAAAATGTCCCAGCATTCTCGCGCACCTCGCTCTTCTAGCTGGTCCAAGTTCTTGAGTTGTTTTACGAAATCACGGTCATACAAACAAAACAAGCTGGTAAGGTACCAAACAGGAAATACACATGAATAGGGCGGATGTAGATTTCACCAACCCGATGCCTCCTGTCTGCGACACTGGGCCCACCTAAAATTTTGAAGAGGTGCACCAGTGTCTGCGGTAGGGGCGGAGTCACATTTGCATTCACTGGGACACATGCAGACGACCTTGTTTCTGAGTATAAATCACCCTATACAGTCCTAAAACTTTATAGTTTCACTCTCACGGTCGCCGTTCTTATAGTCAATTACACTATGTTTCAGCCAGACAGATATTTTAAATATTTGGCCTTTAAGTAATTTGAATATCCGAAATCGCTTAACACCAAAATTTATTACAAGTTTATAGCAGCTACTGCTGCTGTTGGTGAGATGCAAGCTCGGATTGGTAATCTGTGATACTGAGAATTTGCCCGGTGGGCCGGTCCTAATTTCAGCATGCGAGGGCCGGCCCTCCTTAAATCATACCAGCCCCAATACTTACTCTCTGGCCGAAGCACCCACCTGTGACAGTAAATAACTCAAGGAGCTAAAGAAGTAATACAATATTAATTATGTAAATGATATATGCAGTATATATAGCCCTTCCATGTCATGCACAGCCTTGTGACGGATGGTATATGGTGTAATTTTCTATTTCTTCAAACTGTAAAACCCCTGCAACAAACTAAATAATAATAAAACTTAAATGCTTTCTTTAAACCAAACTACAATGTTTCTCTTCTATTTGGCAAATTTATGTTTAAATATTTTGCATAAATATGTTGCATGATGGGATTTTGCATCTAAAGGCTAATCATTTTAATGTGAATGAGCAATGCAAACATAATCCATTTGTTGGGATCTGGAGACTCTCCACCTTCTCCAGCAGAGTGCGCTGTGGATGACATATTATAAAAAAAATACCTGCAAAACATAAAATTTCCTTTTTCTTGATTAAAATTTTTTATTAATTTAGAAATGTTAGGAATCCAGTTTGTGTGGGTTGTTTGTGTGTTTTTCTCTATCCACTACCAGGTGGTGCCCTGTCCTCGTTGGGTATATAAAATAAATACCTGTAAAACATAAAATTTCCTTTTGATTAAAATTTTTTATTAATTTAGAAATGTTAGGAATCCAGTTTGTGTGGGTTGTTTGTGTGTTTTTCTCTATCCACTACCAGGTGGTGCCCCTGTCCTCGTTGGGCCTGCACACCTGCAGTTAGTTGGATCATTACTTATCCAGTTTGTTTGCCAGTTTTGGGTACTCTAGCCAAGCTGAGATTAGCAAAGGGTAACCTAAGCTTTGTTTCTCTGAGTCTTATCTAGCTTTTGTCTTTGCTCTTCGGCAGGAAGCCTTCCTGAGTAACTGGATACCTGGACCTTCTTCCCCTGGAAGGATTAACTGAGTACACACTGAGCAGGGGAATACCTCCTCATGATCCGTTCAAGTCCTCATCGGAAATCCAAGTGACATTCCGGTCCTTTACTCCTCTGGGTCCGACGCTTGTCTATCTGTCCGCCCTCCAACAAGTTGGCCTGCCCAAAAGGCCATCAAATTTTAACCGTCTACCTAAAGAAAAATTTTTAGGGGATAGGGTATAGACTTTTCTATAACTTTTAAAAGAAATAAACTTACAAATTGGACAATTATACAATTTAAAAGCTAATAAAATGCTCTACTAGTGCATGTTGAAATGTATACAATTTGTTTTATTTGCTTATGTCTACACATTACATATTATAAAAGAAATTTTCTGTAAAACAGAAAATGTCCTTTTTCTTGATTAAAAATTGTTATTTATTTAGAAATTCATAATGTAGAAGTCGAATGATTAAAACAAAGTTATACTGCCTGGCCAAAAAAAAAGTCGCCACCTGGATTCAACTAAGCAAATAGGTACGAGGCTCCTATTGGATAATTACTGCATGGACAATTATCTTTCAGCTGGCAACAAGTTATTTAACCCCAACTGGTGCAATGACTTGCTTCTCATTTCCTAAACAACCATGTCGAAAGACACATCCTGTGGTTGTGGAAGAGATGTTAGTCTGTTTGAGAAGGGTCAAATCATTGGCAAGCATCAAGCAGAGAAAACATCTACTAAAATTACTACTAAACTTGGATTAGAACTGTCTAACGCATTATTAAAAACTGGAAGGATAGTGGGGATCCATCATCTTCAAGGAAGAAATATGGCCGGAAAAAAAATCCTGAATGATCGTGATCAGCAATCAATTAAACGTGTGGTGAGATCAAATCGAAGAAAAAACAACTGTACAACTCAGGGCTATGTTTAATACTGAAAGTAAGAGCATTTCCACACGCACAATGCTAAGGGAACTCAAGGGATTGGGACTGAACAGCTGTGTAGTCGTAGGTAAAACCTTCTAATCAGTGAGGCTAACGGGAAAAAAGGCTTCAATTCTGTTAGGAAGCACAAAGATTGGACTGTGGAGAAATGGAAGTACATGTGGTCTGATGAGTCCAGATTTTTCTACCTCCCTGTTTGCAGAGTGATGGGTGAATCAGGGTGCAAGAAGAGAGAGGCAGGTAGAAGTGGATGCACCCACCATGCCTAGCGTGCCTAAGCTGCAGCAAGCCTGTAGGGGGCTGTAAGTTGGTGATCTGGGGGTTGCTGCAGTTGGTCAGGCCTAGGTTCAGCAACAGCATGTGCTCCTCCGCCAAAAGATTAGGAACTTGAGGTCAAGCCTGACTACCTGAACTGGACCTGAATACTGAATGAACCACATGGTTGGTCCTTCCATCACATGGACTTTTTCTTCCCTGATGGCAGGCACAGGCATATTCAAGATGACAATGCCAGGATTCATCGGGCTCAAATTCAGAAAGACTGGTTCAGGGAGCATGACACATCATTTTCCATTATGAATTGGCCACCACAGAGTCCAGACTTCAACCCCCATGGAGAATCTTTGGGATGTGCTAGAGAGGGCTTTATGCAAGCGGACAGACTCTACCATCATCGATGCAAGATCTTGGTGAAAAATTAATGCAACACTGAATGGAAATAAATCTTTTGAAATTGCAGAAGCTTATCGAAGCAATGCCAGAGCAAATGCGTGCCGTAATCAAAGCTAAAGGTGGTCCAACAAAGTATTAGAGTGAAGGACCTTTTTTTGGTGGCGACTTTTTTTTTGGCCAGGCAGTGTATATTCTTTGTTTATACTGTGCTGTTTACAAACACATTGATATTTTCTTTACTCATGTTGTATCCATTAAATTACGTAAATCTCTATTTTCGGTGGTAGGGTACAAGTTTTTATTATAAATTTTGATGCAATAGCTATGCAAAGATGGCTTTAACACCAGAAGAAAGCTAGGTCAATTTCCTATTTGTTTATGTAAAAAGATATATAATTTGTATAACTGTACAAAGTAAATTTTCCTGCCCATTCAGGGGGCCTGGTAAATATTTTTGGCTGTTATAATTTTTTTATGTTATCATATACCTTGTTGTTACACAAGCTTTAATACGTTCATATTTTAAAGTACTTAAAAATACATTTGCACTTGCAACTATTCATATAACTTGTACAGAAGATTTTTTTCATTCTTTTTATTAAGGTTGCTGAAGGGTTGGAGCTATTACAAAACAGCCACTGAAAGGTACCAGTCTATCTATGAATATTATTATTTTTGTTTTGTTACTATTCCATTCTTAGCAATATGGAAGCACTGAATAAATGTATGTCATCCATGATTCTGTTAGGGCTAATTTTAAGCAAAATATATAAACCTAACAAAAGCCTTTAGATCCTGTAACTGCAGGTTCATCATCCCCAAGCCTGAAAGATTGTCCCCATCAACTTTCATCCAAAGTTACACACTTGTTCTTAAGTACCACTGCCTAAACATTGTAGACTTCTCCTCTCTGCCACATACCTGACATATATATGAATAGTTAACAGGTTTCTACAACACTTGACGGCTGCTAGGGAGGCTGAACCTGTTAGTCGTGCCTTTGAAATTAAGTTGTAACAGTTCTTTACCAGACCAATATGCTCTGTATACATCGAATCATTGTGACTGACCAGGCAACAGGACACAAGGAGGGGATTTGTCTTACTTCAGTGCTTCTCCATCCTGATGCACAAGTACCACTGGCCTGCTTATTTAAGATGGATCTCTGTTGCAGCACATCAGATTCAAATAATTGCATGACATCCTTAGCAGCCATCAAGTGCTGCAGAATCCTGTTAATTATTCAAGTATACCCGCCAGGTAAGTGTTGCAGTGAGGAGAAATCTAAAACATGCAGTGCAGTGGTAATTGAGAATCAGGATGTAGAACCACTGATGTAAGATGGATTAGAAGCCTTAATAGTGTAAGAAGATAGTCAAATTTAGGAACTGAAGCATGCATGCACCAGCTTTCAAACAATTGTCATAAAGTGTAAAAAAAATAAAATAAAATTGGTGTGAAAACGTGCAGTCTCTCACAGAAACTCTGACTCACGCTTACAAGGTACACTGTTAGGGTCTGGTGGCCAAACCAGCCAGACTGATACAATGTATACAGCGGGGTCTATGTATAAAGCTTGCATACACACAAAACAGGAATTGAAACTTGCATGCAAAAGCTTTCACACAATTGTCATAAACGTTAAAAAATAAACTTGGTGTGAAAACGGGCAGTCTCACACCACACAAACTCTGAATCATGCTTACAACGTACAATGTTAAGGTCTGGTAGCCAGTTGTTGTGAATAACTGTTATATATGATTCCCAGCCAGCTGGAACACCATATTCTGTTCTGATACATTTAAGATGTTTATAACCCTTCCAACAAGGTGTTGGAAGCATTCCCTCAGGAGTTTGGTCCATATTGACATGATGGCATCACACAGTTGCCGCAGATTTGTCGGCTGCACATCCATGATGCATCTCTCATCCACCACATCCCAAAGATGCTGTATTGGATTGAGATCTGGTGACTGTGGAGGCCATTTGAGTACAGTGAACTCATTGTCATGTTCAAGAAACCAGTCTGAGATGATTCCAGCTTTATGACATGGCGCATTATCCTGCTGGAAAGTAGCCATCAGAAGTTGGGTACATTGTGGTCATAAAGGGATGGACATGGTCAGCAACAATACTCAGGTAGGCTGTGGCGTTGCAACGATGCTCAATTGGTACCAAGGGGCCCAAAGAGTGCCAAGAAAATATTCCCCACACCATGACATCACCACCACCAGCAGCCTGAACCGTTGATACAAGGCAGGATGGATCCATGCTATACTTTCATCTTGTAGACGTAAAATTCTGACCATACCATCCGAATGTCGCGTAGAAATCGAGACTCATCAGACCAGGCAACGTTTTTTCCAATCTTCTATTGTCCAATGTTTTTTCTTTTTCGGACCATTCTCTGTAAACCCCAGAGATGGTTGTGCGTCAGAAAACTTCTAGTAGATCAGCAGTTTCTGAAAAATACTCAGACCAGCCCCTTCTGGTACCAACAATCATGCCACGTTCAAAGTCACTCAAACCACCTTTCTTCCCCATACTGATGCCCGGGTTTGAACTGCAGGAGATATTGTCCTGACCATGTCTACATGCCTAAATGCACCGAGATGCCTTGCACCATGTGATTGGCTGCTTACGAATTAAGTGTTAACGAAAGCAGTTGGCCAGGGTGGTACCTTAATAAAGTGGCCGGTGGTATTGTTTATGAACACACGCCCTATTGGCTGTGTGTTAGAACAATAGCTAGCAGCGAATAGACATAAGGATTCCATTAAATGACAGCTTCATTGTCCCATGCGGCTCACACCAAGGGATCTTCAGGAGACTTTCTTCTCCAGTCAGGCTCTGTAAGTTCTGAAACTCAGAGAAATGTGTTGCAAACGGCCTGTTTGCAGCAGTTTGGTTATGGAATGTGAATCATTACAACTCAGCCTTGTTCATTCTGGAGATCTGGTCTTTGAGACTGGACCTCCATGGTTATTGCCTCTTTCGATGTGAACCCCCAGGCAGTTTTAACGGAAGGAGAGAGAAATCCTCTTAACTGTGGTTTTTTACTGTTCTCAGTTCCATAGGGGGGCCAAGGCACACCTATTTGGGAGGGGCCCTGCGGAGCCAGTTGGCTGATAGGGGGTTGTAAAGCAGAAAAGAGAGTTCTCACAGCTGTTTTATGAGCAAAACTACTGTACATGCTCTTCTCCAGTGATCATGTTAAGATAAAAGAAGACATTGGTTCTCAATTTCCATAATTATTATTATGGTTTATGGCACAACACCAGACCAGCCAGACTGATATATCAGTCTGGTAAAGAACTAATACACTTCCATTTCAAAGGCAGGACCAAAGGGGTCAGCCTCATCAGCCAAGAACCAATTGGGTAAATATGGATGAGAAGTAAATCTTCAAGCTAAGCTTTTGTTTTTGTAATTTTTTTTAACCATGTCAGTATGTTAAAGGAACTCACTAGTAAACTATTTCTGCTGGTTTTGCCTTCAATAAAATCTTATTTATATATTTGTCTACCATATCTAGAATTGTCTGGTAGACATGGCACATTGTTACATTATTAAGCCTTGTGCTGATTTTTTTTATTCATTGCAAGTTTGTTCAATTGTGGTTGTCAGATTGTTGCAATGCTCACAGAAAATCGCTGCTTCATTATAGGTAATTCTGGTGCTGAGATTCTCTCTGTTACAGCACACCTGATTCAAAAAATTGCACGACATCCTTAGCAGCCACCAGGGGCTGCAGAATTCTTTTAATTATTCACATATATAAGTCAGGCGTGTGTCAGTGACTAGAAATTTAAAACATGCAGGGCAGTTCTACCTGAGGATCAGGATGGTGAACCACAGATGTAAGATTAATCCCCTCCCTGTGTCAGGTTCAGAGGAGGTTAAGGAACAAGCAACAGTTCCAAGGCATGAAAAGAAAAAGAAAATTTAGACCTTAATATTGTAAGAAGATAGTCAACTATATAAGCAACAGCTTATACAGCCTGCATACACACAAAACATGAATTTAAACTTCAGTGCACCAGCTTTCACACAATTGTTGTAAACTTTAAAAGATAAACTTGGTGTGAAAACGTTCAGTCTCCCACACAAGTTCTGACTCATGCTTACAAGGTACACTGTTAGGGTCTGGTACTGTAGCTAGGCCTGCCAGACTGATACGACATACACAGCATATTAATCTGGTAAAGAACAGATACACTTCAGTTTCAAAGGCCTCATTAGCTACATCTATATTTATCAGCTAGATATGGATGAGATGTAAAACTCCAAGCGACACGCTGTTTTTATAATTTTATTTAATCATGTCAAGCAGTTGAAGAAACTCACCAGTTGTCAGGATTCCTGTCTGTGTGTGTGTTTTTCCGTGTTTGTCTCCCTTCCTCCACCAGGAGGCGCCTGGTTCTGATTGGTTAGATGGTGATACCATTGGCTGAAATTTGAAATCCAAAAACTCAAAATAGCACAAGTAACAGTTTTAACTACTCAAATCTGTACTAAGAAAGCACCAAAAAGTAGATCAGTTTGTTTTAATTCTCAGCTTATTGGGCGAGATGGCTTGCCTCTGGATGACCGAATAAATAATCGTTACTGTCCCTGAATAAAAGTACAACAATTTATTATTCACAAACCACCCTAACAAAACACTAACCACTGTCATAAAACGGGACAGATGGATCCAGTATTTAAGGTGAGACAGACACAAAAACCCTCTTTCCACTGGCCGCCAGGATCCAGGACATGAACCGTGACATCAACTGAACAGACAGAAAACAAATAATGATCTGGCCACGAATGCTCAGGCTGAACAGAATATAAACCGAAGGAAACAGGTGAAAGGAATAAATGATAATTGCAGCAGGGAGGGAAAACGGCAGGTGAAAGAAATAACCTATTAAGGTAGAGCATTTGGGCAACATCATAACACCGTCAATTGATTTGTCATGTTTTTTTGGGATGCCGACTTCTTGCAGCTCAGCAGTACCAGTAGTCAATGAATTGTGTGTGAGGGCATTCAATGTGCGTGGTGTAAATTATACTTGTTTAGCATTATATATGCATATATATGCTCTTCGCGGAATGAAAATAGATGACCCCAATGCACCCAGCAGCATAATATTATACACATGAGGTTCGTACCATAAATTTTTAACATCAGGGACTGTTGATAAGCAGGGTTGATAAGCAGTGTTTTTTGTAGGCTCAAGCAACTATTCTGGTCTGAGTAAGATTTCAATTTCTATCCAAATCTGTTGTCATGTCTCATAGTTAATCAGTACATTGCTATATAGAAGTAAGTTATGTAAAGAGTTTGTCCCAAGTGATCTCTTCTCAGGAAAGAATCAGGGAGAGAAAACTTTAAGAGCTTTACTTTACAGGGCCTATTAAAGCTAATTTATCTTATCCAGACTATGTTAAATCAGATTAAAAAACCCAAACAAATCATAAGACGGGTAAGTTCAACATGTGATGTTTAACAAGTTCGCAACATCGTCAAACTCTTTTTGCAATGTAAATTTCTTATGACCAACGTTGAAAAACTAAACCCTTGCAACAGATTTGTATCACACTGAGATCAAGGATGTATATATATATTGAGGATTTCCGTTAGTTGTTGGTGTTGTAGTCAAGACCACACCCACAAGGACCAAGGAATTGCAAGACCCGAGACAAGGCCACAAGACCTTTATAGGCTGAGACTAAGACAAGACCAAGATGTTATACAGTCTTGATGAGTCTGATTTAGCCAATAACCGAGAACAAGAGTGGAACAAAAACCTTATGTAGCCTTGGTTTGTCTAAGTTAGCAAACAATCGAATCTAAGGAGTACTGAGAACAAGACAAGGCCAAGATCTTACAAGGTCGAGAACAAAACAAGACCAAGACACTTTAGAGGCCAATAGCAAAACAAGACCAAGTCCCTATTAGGAAACAGTGCTAGGTTGTGATAAATATGCCAAATGACATACTATTTTTGAAAAACAACTCACCGTATGAAAATGATCAGAATTGATCTATAATGGACAGGGAAGATTGATTAGAAAAACGTCAAAAGCCCTTTGTAACTCTGGAGGAAATGCATAGATCAACAGTTTAGCTTTAGGAATCAGTCAATGGCAAAATTGGTACCATTCACATGTCTTCCCTTTATGCAAAACAATGAAAAAGAAGAAGAAGAAAAAAAAAACTGTCACATTGTCTTCTACTTCGGAAGTATTTGCTAGTTTGGGTTGGTTTGTTACCTAAAACATTAGCTGAATTTTGTGGCAGTAATGGGACAAAATAGGAAAATGTCAGAAGGTGGTGAATTGCTATGTAAGACTGTGGTGAGCTTCAAAATACGTGTTCAAATCATAGAGCAGTATCCCAATATGAAAAAAATTAGTCTGTGGAAAAAAAGTATATTGATTACTTCCACCTCAAATAAGTTTTATTGTGTGACGAGAAAGAACTATGAGCATCAAAACATCAGGAAATGCATTGCAGGAAATGCTAATTTGTTACACAGGAAACCACAGCAGTGGCGTGAGTACTGTGCAGTAGAAAAGAAAGGACCAAAAAGACAGTAAAGAAAAAATCCTCAGCAGAAGAGCTTTTCTCATTCTAAGAAGTGACCATAGACACTATCCCAGCCAAAAATTTGTAAAGTATAACAAATTTTCTGAAGCATTGTCTCATCATCAGTGTTGGATGTGAGGATGGGTAACATTTGGCTCCCTATGATGTGCGTAGTCTGTAAGTACATCACTTTCTTTGTTCAAAGATGCAGGTTCAGTAAAACTTTTGCAGTTGGAAAAATGATTTGTTAGAGATTAATGTGTTTAAGTTTAGCTATAGGCTTGTTTTGTTTGGAGGTGATAAAATTATAGGTGGAAATGATTGATTCAGCTCACAAGATGAGACAGTGTATGATATCGGATTCATTAGCGTAAGACATGATGAGAAATTGACATGTAGAAAAATCACTTAAGAAACCTACAAATAATAAAAAAAAAAAGTTTAGTTGAATTAAAACCTTTTTTTAAGGATTTATTTATTTATTAAAGAATTCAGTCCAGGATTTCCAGGAACAGTTTTTCGTCAGTAAAACTGTAAATGATCAGATTTCGTTCTACAAATAATGTTTATCATAAGAAAATAAAAAAATAAAATAATCTGTAGACTTTTAACTATCATTTATGGACATATTGCCATGCTAGTGAAAATAACTGCATTGGGATAATTAGAAAAGATTATGAAATCTAAATAATTATGAAGACTTTGTTTTGTGTTAATGAATCATCTGGTGCTAATTCCAAAATGTTAGAAACAAATAACAAAGTCTTAAACATACCTAAAAAAAGTTATTCATATTAAATTCAAAAGTACTTTATTAATCCCAAATCTTCTATCCGTCTCCCTTTCTAACCCAAACTATGTGGTAAGCTTTCTGAGATCTAATTTTATGAAAACTCAAGAGCAGTGCACGAGTTCAAGAGTAGAAGTAATGGGAGGCAGAGTGCATTTATTCTTTACTGTTATTTGGTTCAGCCCCGTTAAACAATGCTAGGCCTATGGTATTGATCCTGTCTCCTTTAGGTACCTGGCACCTAAGGGAGACAAAGAAGGTTTAATGATTTCTGTGGCTAGTGACTCATTGATGTACATCTCCATCGCCTTCTTCTCGGTAAAGGAAATCTTATAAAGGCGACTCCAGTTAAGAGATTGATAGCCGATTCATATCACAGTGTGATTCTGTGCATGGGCTTACTATCTAGTGGGTAGTAGGTACCAGTTTGGTTTCGACCTGAGCCCGAGAAACCAAACTCTGTTCACTTGATCAAAGCAGATAACTAACCTTTGCTGGTTGAAGTGGAGACTAGTTGGAATAATGAAACATTAGGGTTGCAATGAGGTGGAACAGTGCGCCTGACAATCCTTTATTTTTGCAGAATAGTACAAGATGATGAGTAATAGCCCAAAACCCCACTGTAAATAAACCAGGGTGCAACCTTGTCTTTTAAGGACTCATCAAAGGACTGGAAAAATGTTTTTAGTGTACCTGTGTCCCAACTGAAGGCTGACGCCAACGTGCGGAATTCTAGATTCAGAGACTTGCCAGTGTTTTTGCTTTAGGGCCGATCATTTATATATAAAACACTGGTTTAAATACCGGTTTAAAATTTAACAAGTAGAACTATTGAATACATAGAATATCTAAACAAATGACCATCCTCCCAGCCCTATTACAAGAAATGGTGTGACCCACGTAGGAGGTTGCATGGACCATATAAGGAGCTGTTTGTAGTATCCATCCAGCAGCTTCAAAAGAAACTGGCAACTCAAAGACAAAACAGTAAAAAAAATGTTGTCAGAACTACTGAATTTATAGTTAATATTGCCCGTTTGGCTATTAATTATCAGTACACAGATCATTGTATTAAAATAAAAAGCTAAAACGATCTGATGGACTGCCTCGAGGCTCATGTTTTACTTCCTGATGCAGAGCGGTACTGTTTATAAGTAAGATGGTGTGTGGGAGTCCTTGTCATGAATGCTTTTAGGTTTACTGGCAAAATGTTGTACAGTGATAACAAAAAGTAGGGATGTTATGGTTGTTTCCTTCCCCCTTGTCTCCCTTCTTGTTAGTTCCACTCATACCTTCTCCATATTCTGCCCATAAGCCCATCCTTTGTTCAGTTCCCCTTATATACTCCACATCTGCAGTCACTCAGGGCTGGTTTCTTGTTGTTGTTTAGTTGATTGTTAGTTGCTTCCTCGTCTCTGGCTTTCCTTGTGAGTTTTCCTTGATGTTTAAATGTTTAATGGTTTTTGGTGCCCCGTAATTTGTATTTTGGATGTTCGCCTCACTTTGAATTAAATGTACAAGAACTCTGCCTCACTCATCTCTGCTTTTGGGTCCTCAAGCATACTAAGCCCCCCGTTGCTGAGTAGGGAGATTCATGTTACCTTGAAAATGTTACTGTAGACCAAAGGAGGATGATCTGCCAAAATTCCCACCACATAGGCTACAATGCATTTCAGAATTGCTAAAGAACAGCTCACAAGATGAGTCCTGGTTAGATGTAGAACAGTCTGTCTCATCTAATATTAGTGTTGTGGATCTCCCATTCGTTAGTTTAAACATAAAAAGGCATATACATTTTAAAAGCTTCAGCATTGGCTTATATTTGACAGCTTGGTGGGTCATGAAGCGGTGTTTGTTTGGAGGACCCAAACGCAGAGACCAGTAGGCAGAGGTGAATTAAAAAGTCTTTTTATTTAGGTT
>JAGKQL010000028.1:25990949-26007745 GCA_018398635.1 Cyprinodon brontotheroides | reverse complement strand
AGATTCCATGTTATTTCACCGAGAGGAGGGACTCGAGAGCAGCGGGAGAACGAGGAAAAAACACGTACTCAAAACGCTCTGAACACAGACAGCTGCACCCAAACTCTGTTACTGTTGGCTGAAGTAAATCAGCAGAAAGGGGAATTAAAAGCAGAAATTATTGGTGGGGACTGTCCCCTCCATGTCCGAAGTTGGTGTGGACATGTCCACACCAGTCCTTCAGAAAGTTACACCAGTGGCCTGCTCCTTCCCTTCTTGTAGACAACTTTACAGTTGCATATACTGTAGATATCTAAAATCAAATGCTTCCACATACTTTTGTGGCCAAATGACTACATAGATCCTTGGAGATTGGATCCAATAATAGAGGGATTGCTACTCTCGCTGTACAAAGATGGTGGCAAATTGGTTGGTTGCAGAGCAGCAAATCTAATACATTTTTCTTGGATGTTTTGTAGATTTTAGTTGATGATTTAAAATTTTAAATAATCTGATAAGATTGTACAAATAGCTACATAAGCGTGTGAGTTACAGTGTTTTCAAGAGTTATATTTTTAGGACCTTTTTTTTAAACATGTAAATGCAATCCCTCCCTCTGGGGACGCCGGCGTTTTCTGGCTTTATAAATCAAACTCTGTTTACTTTATGAAGTTATTATTCTGTGCTGTAAACCACAATAAGTTACCTGAACTACAAAATAATGATGCAGCCGCTGGCGTTAAACTTTTAAGTTGAAACAAAAAAAAGACGTCTTTTCTTGATTCGGCTCCCCCCGTTTTTGCATGATATCTAGGTGTTTAAAGATGGGTCCACTGTTGCATGCTATTTGCAAGGATGCCGTCATTATATGAAACTCCCACCAAGCTGTCAAATATAAGCCAATGCTGAAGCTTTTAAAATGTATATGCCTTTTTATGTTTAAACTAATGAATGGGAGATCCACAACACTAATATTAGATGAGACAGACTGTTCTACATCTAACCAGGACTCATCTTGTGAGCTGTTCTATAGCAATTCAGAAATGCATTGTAGCCTATGTGGTGGTAAGCAATGAGAGAATTTTGGTAAATCATCCTCCTTTGGTCTACAGTAACAATTTCAAGGTAACATGAATCTCCCTACTCAACAACAGGGGGCTAAGTATGCTTGAGGACCCAAAAGCAGAGATGAGTTAGGCAGCGTTCTTGTACATTTAATTCAAAGCGAGGCAAACATCCAAAATACAAATTACGGGGAACCAAAAAAACCACTAAACATCAGGGAAAACTCACAAGGAAAGCCAGAGATGAGGAAGCAACTAACAATCAACTAAACAACAAGAAACCAGCCCTGAGTGACTGCAGATGTGGAGTATATAAGGGGAACAGAACAAAGGATGGGCTTATGAGCAGAATATGGAGAAGGTATGAGTGGAACTAATAAGAAGGGAGACAAGGGGAAAGGAAACAACCATAACATCCCTACTTTTTGTTATCACTGTACCAGTAAACCTAAAAGCATTCATGACAAGGACTCCCACACACCATCTAACTTATAAACAGTACCACTCTGCAGAAAGTAAAGCATGAACCTCGAGGCAGTCCATCAGATCGTTTTAGCTTTTTATTTCAATACAATGATCTGTGTACTAATAATTAAATAGCCAAACAGGCAATATTAACTATAAATTCAGTAGTTCTGACAAAAAATGTTTTACTGTTTTGTCTTTGAGTTGCCAGTTTCTTTTGGAGCTGCTGCTGGATACTACAAACAGTTTAGATATTCTATGTCTTCAATAGTTCTACTTGTTAAATTTTAAACCGGTATTTAAACCAGTGTTTTATATATAAATGATGGGCCCTAAAGCAAAAACACTGGCAAGTCTCTGAATCTAGAATTCCGCACGTTGGCGTCAGCCTTCAGTTGGGACACAGGTACACTAAAAACATTTTTCCAGTCCTTTGATGAGTCCTTAAAAGACAAGGTTGCACCCTGGTTTATTTACAGTGGGGTTTTGGGCTATTACTCATCATCTTGTACTATTCTGCAAAAATAAAGGATTGTCAGGCGCACTGTTCCACCTCATTGCAACCCTAATGTTTCATTATTCCAACTAGTCTCCACTTCAACCAGCAAAGGTTAGTTATCTGCTTTGATCAAGTGAACAGAGTTTGGTTTCTCGGGCTCAGGTCGAAACCAAACTGGTACCTACTACCCACTAGATAGTAAGCCCATGCACAGAATCACACTGTGATAAGAATCGGCCATCAATCTCTTAACTGGAGTCGCCTTTATAAGATTTCCTTTACCGAGAAGAAGGCGATGGAAATGTACATCAATGAGTCACTAGCCACAGAAATCATTAAACCTTCTTTGTCTCCCTTAGGTGCCAGGTACCTAAAGGAGACAGGATCAATACCATACTGTAGGCCTAGCATTGTTTAACGGGGCTGGACCAAATAATCGTAAAGAATAAATGCACTCTGCCTCTCATTACTTCTACTCTTGAACTCGTGCACTGCTCTTGAGTTTTCATAAAATTAGATCTCAGAAACCTTACCACATAGTTTGGGTTAGAAAGGGAGATGAATAGAAGATTTGGGATTAATAAAGTATCTTTGAATTTAATTGAATAACTTTTTTTAAACTGTTTTACTTTTTCCGCTTTTTTGGAATTAGCACCAGATGATTCATGAACATAAAACAAAGTCTTCATAATTATTAAGATTTCATAATCTTTTCTAATTATCCCAATGTAGTTCTTTTGACTAGCATGGCAATATGTCCATAAATGATAGTTAAAAGTCTACAGATTATTTTATTTTTTTATTTTCTTAAGATAAACATTATTTGTAGAACGAAATCTGATCATTTACAGTTTTACTGACGAAAAACTGTTCCTGGAAATCCTGGACTGAATTCTTTAATAAATAAATAAATCCTAAAAAAAAAGGTTTTAATTCAATTAAACTTTTTTTTTTCTACATGTCAATTTCTCATCATGTCTTACGCTAATGAATCCGATATCATACACTGTCTCATCTTTTGAGCTGAATAAATCATTTCCACCTATCATTTTATCACCTCCAAACAAAACAAGCCAATAGCTAAACTTAAACACATTAATCTCTAACAAATCATTTTTCCAACTGCAAAAGTTTTACTGAACCTGCATCTTTGAACAAAGAAAGTGATGTACTTACAGACTACGCACATCATAGGGAGCCAAATGTTACCCATCCTCACATCCAACACTGGTGATGAGACAATGCTTCAGAAAATTAGATATACTTTACAAATTTTTGGCTGGGATAGTGTCTATGGTCACTTCTTAGAATGAGAAAAGCTCTTCTGCTGAGGATTTTTTCTTTACTGTCTTTTTGGTCCTTTCTTTTCTACTGCACAGTACTCACGCCACTGCTGTGGTTTCCTGTGTAACAAATTAGCATTTCCTGCAATGCATTTCCTGATGTGTTGATGCTCATAGTTCTTTCTCGTCACACAATAAAACTTCTTTGAGGTGGAAGTAATCAATATACTTTTCTTTTTCACAGACTCTTTTTTTTTCATATGGGGATACTGCTCTATGATTTGAACACATATTTTGAAGCTCACCACAATCTTACATAGCAATTCACCACCTTCTGACATTTTCCTATTTTGTCCCATTACTGCCACAAAATTCAGCTAAAGTTTTAGGTAACAAACCAATCCAAACTAGCAAATACTTCCGAAGTAGAAGACAATGTGACAGTTTTTTTTTTTTCTTCTTCTTCTTTTTCATTGATTTGCATAAAGGGAAGACATGTGAATGATACATTTGACCAATTTTGCCATTGACTGATTCTTAACCTCTTACACCCTAAGGGGGAATAAATAAATTTCTGCCTTACAAAAACACACAAAAGTAAATAACTTATAGCCTCAAAGCTATTATTAGATTTAAGAAGAAACTTTTGGTACGCCTGTAAAGGAAAGATGTCATAGAAATACCTTTCTGGTGTCAGCAATTCATTGTAGCTTTGACCCTGCCTGAAATATTAGTGACACTGTACCATGAAAAATATTTTGCATTTTGAACCTAAGCTAAAATTTTCTTTGAAATAAACATTGCGAAACACTACCAAAATATTATTATTTATAGCACAAAAGGTAGTACAGACTTTCAAATCTAAATGTTGTTGTAAAATATGCCAAATTTGGACTCAATCTTCAGATGAATCATATTTATTTTAGAATGGTACATTAGTGAGAAATTTCTGAGGCGGAGGGGCCAGTTTGCCATTTTATGTATTATCAAGCACCAAACTGTGCCGCCATATGTTTTTACATCAATACTGGGTGTTTGAGGCAAACAATATGTCACAGGGGGGAAGCAGCTGTGGACTCACGCCGGTGGCCCGTAAGGAGGGTTCAAGGGGCTAAAGCTAAACTGTTGATCTATGCATTTCCTCCAGAGTTACAAAGGGCTTTTGACGTTTTTCTAATCAATCTTCCCTGTCCATTATAGATAAATTCTGATCATTTTTATACGATGAGTTGTTTTTCAAAAATAGTATGTCATTTGGCATATTTATCACAACCTAGCACTGTTTCCTAATAGGGTCTTGGTCTTGTTTTGCTATTAGCCTCTAAAGTGTCTTGGTCTTGTTTTGTTCTCGACCTTGGCAAAGATCTTGGCCTTGTCTTTTTCTCAATTACTCTTGGATTGATTGTTTTAAGCAGACAAACCAAGGCTACATAAGGTTTTTGTTCCTCTCTTGTTCTCGGTTTGTTGGCTAAATCAGACTCATCAAGACCATTATAACATCTTGGTCTTGTCTTGGTCCTTCAGCCTATAAAGGTCTTGGCCTTGTCTTGGTCTTGGTACTCCTTGGTCTGCCGATTGGGTGTGGTCTTGACTACAACACCAACAAGCAATTGAAAATAATCATACATATATATACTCTCTTTGATCTCAGTGTGATACAAATCTGCTTTTACCAAGAGTTTATTTTTCAACGTTGGGTCATAAGAAATTTGCGACAAAAAGAGTTTGACGATGTTGCGAACTTGTCAAACATCACATGTTGAACTTACCCGTCTTATTATTTGTTTGGGTTTTTTAATCTGATTTAACATAGTCTGGATAAGATAAATTAGCTTTAATAGGCCCTGTAAAGTAAAGCTCTTAAAGTTTTCTCTCCCTGATTCTTTCCTGAGAAGAGATCACTTGGGACAAACTCTTTACATAACACTTCATAATGTATATGTACTGATTAACTATGAGACATGACAACAGATTTGGATAGAAATTGAAATCTTACTCAGACCAGAATAGTTGCTTAGGCCTACAAAAAACACTGCTTATCAACCCTGCTTATCAACAGTCCTGATGTTAAAGTATGGCGTGAACCTCATGTGTATATTATGCTGCACAGGTGCATTGGGGTCATCTATTTTCATTCACGAAGAGCATATATATGCATATATAATGCTAAACAAGTATAATTTACACCACGCACATTGAATGCCCTCACACACACATTGACTACTGGTACTGCTGAGCTGCAAGAAGTCAGCATCCCAAAAAAACATGACAAATCAATTGACGGTATTATGATGTTGCCCAAATGCTCTACCTTAATAGGTTATTTCTTTCACCTGCCGTTTTGCCTCCCTGCTGCATTTATCATTTATTCCTTTCACCTGTTTCCTTCGGTTTATATTCTGTTCAGCCTGAGCATTCGTGGCCAGATCATTATTTGTTTTCTGTCTGTTCAGTTGATGTCACGGTTCATGTCCTGGATCCTGGCGGCCAGTGGAAAGAGGGTTTTTGTGTCTGTCTCACCTTAAATACTGGATCCATCTGTCCCGTTTTATGACAGTGGTTAGTGTTTTTGTTAGGGTGGTTTGTGAATTATAAATTGTTCTACTTTTATTCAGGGACAATAACGATTATTTATTCGGTCATTCAGAGGCAAGCCATCTCGCCCAATAAGCTGAGAATTAAAACAAACTGATCTACTTTTTGGTGCTTTGTTAGTACAGATTTGAGTAGTTCAAACTGTTACTTGTGCTATTTTGAGTTTTTGGATTTCAAATTTCAGCCAATGGTATCACCATCTAACCAATCAGAACCAGGCGCCTCCTGGTGGAGGAAGGGAGACAAACACAGAAAAACACACACACAGACAGGAATCCTGACAACTGGTGAGTTTCTTCAACTGCTTGACATGATTAAATAAAATTATAAAAACAGCCTGTCACTTGGAGTTTTACATCTCATCCATATCTAGCTGATAAATATGGATGTAGCTAATGAGGCCTTTGAAATTGAAGTGTATCTGTTCTTTACCAGATTAATATGCTGTGTAGCCTATACGTCGTATCAGTCTGGCAGGCCTAGCTACAGTCTTCAGACCCTAACATTGTACCTTGTTAGCATGAGTCAGAGCTTGTGTGGGAGACTGAACATTTTCACACCAAGTTTATCTTTTAAAGTTTATAACAATTGTGTGAAAGCTGGTGCACTGAAGTTTCAATTCATGTTTTGTGTGTATGCAGGCTGTATAAGCTGTTGCTTATATAGTTGACTATCTTCTTACAATATTAAGGTCTAAATTTTCTTTTTCTTTTCATGCCTTGTTTCTGTTGCTTGTTCCTTAACCTCCTCTGAATCTGACACAGGGAGGGGATTAATCTTGCATCTGTGGTTCAAAAAATTGCATGACATCCTTAGCAGCCACGAGGGGCTGCAGAATTATTGTAATTATTCACATATATAAGTCAGGCGTGTGTTAGTGACTAGAAATTTAAAACATGCAGGGCAGTTGTACCTGAGGATCAGGATGGTCCTCAGGTACAACGTGAGTGTATGTGAATGTGAATAATTAAAATAATTCTGCAGCCCCTCGTGGCTGCTAAGGATGTCATGCAATTTTTTGAATCAGGTGTGCTGTAACAGAGAGAATCTCAGCACCAGAATAACCTATAATGAAGCAGCGATTTTCTGTGAGCATTGCAACAATCTGACAACCACAATTGAACAACCTTGCAATGAATAAAAAAAAATCGGCACAAGGCTTAATAATGTAACAATGTGCCATGGGCACCAGACAATTCTAGACATGGTAGACAAATATATAAATAAGATTTTATTGAAGGCAAAACCAGCAGAAATAGTTTACTGGTGAGTTCCTTTAACATACTGTCATGGTTAAAAAAAAAATTACAAAAACAAAAGCTTAGCTTGAAGATTTACTTCTCATCCATATTTACCCAATTGGTTCTTGGCTGATGAGGCTGACCCCTTTGGTCCTGCCTTTGAAATGGAAGTGTATTAGATGAAGTGTACCAGATGAAAAGTCGCATTTCAGCGTCTGCTCTGCCGATAATGCAAGCGTAGAAGAAGAAATGTGTTGTTTACCTGTGCATAAAAAAGAAACAACGAAAGAAAAAATGTCCTCGAGGACTTCATTGTTGAGGAGGAGCATGAGTTCTTTGCCAAGCTGAATCGCGCACTTTCATCTGGTTTTTGGTCTGCCACGGTTTCCGTGAAAGTCGTGAACTTCGCATCGCCGTGGCACGCTTTGAGGAAATCCTATACACTACTGTTTATGCTCTAAAAACATTCTAAATGACTTTGTTTGAGGAAGTAAATTATGGACGCTACCCACTCAACACGCAAGAATACATTGGGCGAGCAGTATGGGAGGAATATTGACACTTTTTGTGGACTTTCATGGACCTTTCTCTTGCCTCGGGCTCCATAGACCTCCATTATTTGAATGTCAGCAGACAGCAGCAAGAAGCCTCCCAGATCTCCAGATGCATTTGAGATATCCATAAAAAAAGTACTCAGGAGCAGTTGTTCAGCATGGGGGTGAGTAGAAAATGAAGGCTAAAATCATGTTTTAGATTGTACTATTCGCTTTAACAGTGTGCGTTGTAAGCATGATTCAGAGTTTGTGTGGTGTGAGTGGTGCACATTTTCACATTTTCACAGTTTATTTTTAAAGTTTATGACAATTGTGTGAAAGCTTTTGCATGCAAGTTTCAATTCCTGTTTTGTGTGTATTCAAGTTTTATAAATAGACCCCGCTGTATACATTGTATCAGTCTGGCTGGTTTGGCCACCAGACCCTAACAGTGTACCGTGTAAGCATGAGTCAGAGTTTCTGTGAGAGACTGCACGTTTTCACACCAATTTTGTTTTATTTTTTTTACACTTTATGACAGGCAACCCCAAACTCGGTCCTCGAGGGCCGCTGTCCTGCAGGTTTTAAGGGTTTCCCTGCTTTAGCACAGCTGATTATCACAAATGCAGTAGAGCAGAAGCCTGTTAATCAGTTTTCAATTGAAATCAGCTGTGCTGGAGCAAGGAAATCTCTAAAACCTGCAGGACAGCGGCCCTCAAGGACCAAGTATGGGGATGCCTGCTTTATGACAATTGTGTGAAAGCTGGTGCATGCATGCATCAGTTCGTAAATTTGACTACCTTCTTACAGTATTAAGGCTTCTAAGTTCTGTTTACTCATTGCTTGGTTCTGTTTCTTGAGCCTTAACCTCCTCTGAACATGAGAGGGGATCCATCTTACATCAGTGGTTCTACATCCTGATTCTCAAGTACCACTGCACTGCATGTTTTAGATTTCACCTCACTGCAACATACCTGACGTATACTTGAATAATTAACAGGATTCTGCAGCACTTGATGGCTGCTAAGTATGTCATGCAATTATTGAATCAGATGTGCTTCAACAGAGATCCATCTTAAACAAGCAGGCCAGTGGTACTTGAGTATCAGGATGGAGAAGCACTGAAGTAAGACAAATCCCCTTCTTGTGTCCTGTTGCCTGGTCAGTCACAATGATTCGATGTATACAGAGCATATTGGTCTGGTAAAGAACTGTTACACCTTAATTTCAAAGGCACGACTAACAGGTTCAGCCTCCCTAGCAGCCGTCAAGTGTTGTACAAACCTGTTAACTTTTCATATATATGTCAGGTATGTGGCAGAGAGGAGAAATCTACAATGTTTAGGCAGTGGTACTTGAGGACAAGTGTGTAACTTTGTGATGAAAGTTGGTGGGGACAATCTTTCAGGCTTGGGGATGATGAACCTGCTGTTACAGGATCTAAAGGCTTTTGTTAGGTTTATATATATTGCTTAAAATTAGCCCTAACACAAACATGGATGCCATACATTTATTCAGTGCTTCCATATTGCTCAGAATGGAATAGTAACAAAACAAAAATATTCATATTCATAGATAGACTGGTACCTTTCAGTGGCTGTTTTGTAATGGCTCCAACCCTTCAGCAACCTTCATAAAAAGAACGAAAAAAAACTTCTGTACAAGTTATATGAATAGTTCCAAGTGCAAATGTATTTTTAAGTACTTTAAAATATGAACGTATTAATACCTTGTGTAACAACAAGGTATATGATAACATAAAAAAATAATAACAGCCAAACTATTCACCAGGGCCACTGAATGGGCAGGAAAATTTACTTTGTACAGTTATACAAAATATATATCTTTTTACATAAACAAATAGGAAATTGACCTAGCTTTCTTCTGGTGTTAATGCCATCTTTGCATAGCTATTGCGTCAAAATTTATAATAAAAACTTGTACCCTACCACCGAAATTTGCGATTTCTAATACTTTGTTGGACCGCCTTTAGCTTTGATTACGGCACGCATTCGCTGTGGCATTGTTTCGATAAGCTTCTGCAATGTCAAAAGATTTATTTCCATCCAGTGTTGCATTAATTTTTCACCAAGATCTTGCATTGATGATGGTAGAGTCTGACCGCTGCGCAAAGCCCTCTCTAGCACATCCCAAAGATTCTCAATGGGGTTGAGGTCTGGACTCTGTGGTGGCCAATCCATGTGTGAAAATGATGTGTCATGCTCCCTGAACCAGTCTTTCACCATTGAGCCCGATGAATCCTGGCATTGTCATCTTGGAATATGCCTGTGCCATCAGGAAAGAAAAAGTCCATTGATGGAATAACCTGGTCATTCAGTATATTCAGGTAATCAGTTGACCTCATTCTTTGAGCACATACTGTTGCTGAACCTAGACCTGACCAACTGCAGCAACCCCAGATCATAACACCACCCCCACAGGCTTGTACAGTAGGCACTAGGCATGGTGGGTGCATCACTTCCCCTGCCTCTCTTCTTACCCTGATTCGCCCATCACTCTGGAACAGGGTAAATCTGGACTCATCAAACCACATGACCTTCTTCCATTGCTCCACAGTCCAATCTTTATGCTTCCTAGCAAATTGAAGCCTTTTTTTCCGGTTAGCCTCACTGATTAGTGGTTTTCTTACGGCTATACAGCTGTTCAGTCCCAATCCCTTAAGTTCCCTTCGCACTGTGCGTGTGGAAATGCTCTTACTTTCTTACTGTTGTTTTTCATCGATTTGATCTCACCACACGTTTAAGTGATCACCGATCACGATCATTCAGGATTTTTTTCCGGCCACATTTCTTCCTTGAAGATGATGGGTCCCCACTATCCTTCCAGTTTTTAATAATGCGTTGGACAGTTCTTAACCCAATTTTAGCAGTTTCTGCAATCTCTTTAGATGTTTTCTCTGCTTGATGCATGCCAATGATTTGACCCTTCACAAACAGACTAACATCTTTTCTACGACCACCGGATGTGTCTCTCGACATGGTTGTTTAGGAAATGAGAAGCAAGTCATTGCACCAGTTGGGGTTAAATAACTTGTTTCCAGCTGAAAGATAATCGCCCATGCAGTAATGATCCAATAGGGGGCTCGTACCTATTTGCTTAGTTGAATCCAGGTGGCGACTTTTTTTTGGCCAGGCAGTATAACTTTGTTTTATTCATTCGACTTCTACATTATGAATTTCTAAATTAATAAAAATTTTTAATCAAGAAAAAGGAAATTTTCTGTTTTACGGGTAATTTCTTTTATAATAAATAATGTGTAGATATAAGCAAATAAAACAAATGGTATACATTTCAACATGCACTAGTAGGAGTATTTTATTAGCTTTTAAATGGTATAATTGTCCAATTTGTAAGTTTATTTCTTTTAAAACTTATAGAAAATTCTATACCCTAACCCCTAAAAATGACGTTTTTTCTTTAGGTAGACGGTTAAAATTTGATGGCCTTTAGGGCAGGCCAACTCATTGGAGGGCGGACAGATAGACAAGCATGGGACCCAGAGGAGTAAAGGACTGGACTGCCACTTGGAATTCCGATGAGGACTTGAAAGGATCATGAGGAGGTATTCCCCTGTTCAGTGTGTACTCAGTTAATCCTTCCAGGGGAAGAAGGTCCAGGTATCCAGTTACTCAGGAAGGCTTCCTGCCGAAGAGCAAAGACAAAAGCTAGATAAGACTCAGAGAAACAAAGCTTAGGTTACCATTTGCTGATCTCAGCTTGGCTAGAGTACCCAAAACTGACAAACACACTGGAGTCGAGGTATTGAAAGCCCACTGCGCAAATACTCCTCCAGTAATGATCCAACGAGCTGCAGGTGTGCAGGGAGGCCCAACGAGGACAGGGCACCACCTGGTGGTGGAGAGAGAAAAACACACAAACAACCCACACAAACTGGATTCCTAACATTTCTAAATTAATAAAAATGTTTAATCAAGGAAAAGGAAATTTTCTGTTTTACAGGTATTCTTTTATAATATGTCATGCATAGATATAAGCAAATAAAACAAATTGTATATGCTTCCACATGCACTAGTAGAGCATTTTATTAGCTTTTAAATGGTATAATTGCCAAATTTGTAAGTTTATTTCTTTTAAAAGTTATAGAAAATTCTATACCCTACCTACTAAAAAAATGACGTTTTTTCTTTAGCTAGATGGTTAAAATTTGATGGCCTTTGGGGCAGGAGTGAGCATTTGTCTGAGAACAAAATGATTGTGATTTTTGAGTTTTTCAGATTCAAAAGAATGGGAAATGTCCAGTCTGCTATGAAAATCAAAAATTATTATTCTAGGTCTACCCTCCTTATATCAGATATTTTGACATCAGATTTATACACTCAAACATAGATACGTATCTCAGAGGAAAAATCTGACAGCACACATTCATTTCAATGTGCCAAACACCTGTGTTCTCCTGTCATTTATTGACACACACTGCTCACATATCTGAATGATGTCTACCATATCTCCAGAATTGTCTGGTGGACATGGCACACTGCTACATTATTGTAGCCTTGCTTGGGTGCCATTGTTGATCTGAGATGATGTTTTAGCGCTCCTGAGAGCACTGCGGCTTACTCTTTGCCCTAAAACAGAAGACACAGGGCTTACCAAAAGAAATTGAACAAGTGTTTCAACTTGATCAGAAACAACCATCTCACCCCTGTTGTCATTCCTTAGAGTAATTTGAAAACTTCATCACTGGAGGCACATATGTATTTGGTTTGAAACTTTATATTCAACGAGGAACCTTTACACTGTTCCTATTTAACTCTGTGGATACAGACATGGGCAATCGTGGAGTCAACAGAGTCATCTCCATGTCATGTATTTGTTCTACCCAGCCACTGGAAGCAGGTGAGGGTCCAATCTGCACAGGTTAATTGGCTGGGTAGATTAAATACATGACATGGAGATGACTTGTTGACTCCACATCTGCCCATGTCTGTCTGGATATTGGTCCAGGATGCAATCCACACCTCCAATGTCATAAAATTGCCTCCCAAGTTTCTCCAACACCCAGCTAAATCAGTGAACCTCTCCTCGAACTGCACTTTAACAGTGTCAAGCATATGATAAAACTCAGCTCTGTAATACTCCTCAGCCATCTTGGGAGTGTGTTGGCTTGCACCACTCCTGAAACATTTTGGTGGCCTTTTCTGGGTGAGTTGTCTGTACGTTATCTTCTAAGCCAAGAGCGTATACTGTCAATGTAGCTTCAGCAAAGATCTAAAAGGCTTTGCATCATTTCTCCATTTCATGGGGCATTTTCTGAGATCTTACACATCTTTTTAGCTCCTTTCAGCCCAGCAATGAGTCTCAGTGCATTTTGGAAGGGAATTGCTAAGGGCATTCCATGTCATCCACAAACTAAAAGTGCTACAATGAAGATGCAGAACTGTTTTGCCTTTTTGAAATCTTTCTACAAATGCCATTGACCTTAGCGATTGCTTGATTGCCATTTATTGTTCTCAGGCACGAGAAGGGAACAGAATCACACTGACACCGCCACAGCGAGAAATTTGCTGCTGCGGACGGTGCTGCGCTGCCACCGGTAGGACACAGTGGTCTAAGAGAAATGTTAGGGAGCCTGTTGCACTTAATGCAGTAGCATCAAATACAAGACTAATCTTAAACTTCCCTGATTGCATCACAAGCATAAATTGGCCTTAAGTCTGACCTTGTAAGGGTGATATAGATATTAAAACCCGTCGGATCCGTGCCGACCCGTTTTATAGTGATAATTTTGCAACTGGCGCTAACTTTTGGGAAGGCATGAAATTACAACTATAAAAGTTTTACCAATATAGACATGTTTGGGACATCATTAAAAAGCTCAGATACCGCCACGAATTCAACCCATGTCAGTTCATTTTATGGACCCAGTGAGCACCAAAGCTTTAAAAGGAATAAGTTCGGGATTTTTGACATGGAATCTGTATGGCAAAATACATCGTCTGGTGTCATGCAATCACACTGACTTACCTAGCATCCGCAATACAGGCAGGTTCTCCGATCCAAGCTTTGGTCAAGCGAGAAATAGTCGGCAGGTTTGCTCCGAACCCGCGTAAAGCGTTCTCTTTACCAAAGCTTGTTGTATGTGACAAAAGAGTGATATTTTTGCATCCCAAAAATTATTGTAGTGGAAAAAGTCTACTGCACGTCGCTATCACTTGGTACTATTTTTCTCTCTGTTAGGTATTCAGTGCGCGCCGTTATTCTGACAGCGAGCTCAACTTTTCCAGCTCATTTCAGTGCTAACTTAGCAGCTGCGTTTACAAGCAATGCCATCGAGGCTAGCTTTAGAGCTAACCAAGTTCATTAGACCAATGACGCACAGAGTAGGGCGATATTATGCATCACAAAGTCCTGCTGTTATTGGTTAAGGCCATGTGGGCTATTAGGCTTTGTAGCCAAGGAAATAAGGTTTCAAACAAGGCTAGACATGGCTGGGTTGCATAAAGCAGAGCCGTGTTACGGTGTAAGAGTGAAACACACAGCTGAGGGTGCATCAATGCGCGCAACTGAATAATAACAACGGTCCTATTTTTTTCTTATTTCATCCTAAGTTTGGATGCTGATTTTGTTTTATAACAATGCCTAAGGCTGAAAAAAAACGGGGGCTCAGTGTTATCCTATGGGTGAAATAGTTGAATAAAAGCATTTGGCACAACTTGACACATTTGGTGAGGTTTGAAGATGCTGGTGACACCAAAGGCTCAAAGCCCCACAGCCCTGGAACTGTTGTCGCTAGAGGTCTGATATTTTCTGCATTTGTGGTTGAAATGATGTAGAACAAAGGTAATACAATGAGACATGCATATTCTCAAGCATATCTTTATTATGCTGTTCAAAAAACATCTATTGTTTTCGAGAATAAAAAAACAACTTTGAGTCATGCAGTTTGAACTGATGCAGCTGGGGCTGTGTTTTACTCAACCAATTCTCATTGATATATTCAGAAACTATAAGGTGTTAGCTTTCAAATAATGTACCACACATGTATGTTTGGGGTTTCAGTTCCAAAGTAATTTGCTTTTGCATTTGGGTATGCAAAATAGGCAAAGATTACTTCAAACTGAAGGGGATATTAAGAGACTTAGAAGAATATCAAGACTTCTTCCTCAAAAAACTTTGAGGTACTAAATCATGGTCTACAAACCGAATACAGATTGATTCCTGCTTTGAAGTTGAAATATCTAGTGTTCCATCAATTATTAGAGAATAGCCTACTACAAAACTGGGAAAGGCTGGAGACAATTGACAAATTCTATCACAATGTTATCTGCAAAATTAATTTTGCACCTGTGAAGATGTGTAAACCTGACTCTGTGAAAGGCAGCAAAAAACACGATCATCACCCTTGAACTTAAATTTTAGTAACTGAATTAAGTTGCCATCTTTCAAATCATGTCTTCTAATTGCTACTCCTTGCCTGGCTAAGTACAATACAGAGCCCAATACATTTTGCAAGCAGTACTTTGCCTCTTCTTGCAGTTTTGCAACTGCAGTGGAAAGTAGAACATTGACCTCTTTCCCTTTTTAATGGAATAAATATTTACTACATATTGGTGATTTTGACTAAGCTCATGGTGTTTACAAACTTTGTGTGGTAGCATTCTTCTATTAGTTTGTATAAGCTCCTTCGGTATGTGAAAATACTGTTCAGTGCTTTTTCCGACAGTTTACCTTTTTTCAATTGTATGTTTTTAACTGTGCAGAAAGCAAAAGTTTCACTGCAGATCATTTGTAAGTAGCGGATACTTTGTATGCTGCTTCAAAAAGCATATGTAGCCTGCATCATTGACCAATTGTCTTACTTCGCAAAACCGTGAAATTCTATATAATCTTACCACCATCGCTCTTGAAAAACTAAGATTGGAAAGCCTTTGATTACCCGGAAAGGGCTGTAGATACCCATGTACAACAATCTACGATATAACATAACATTAAAAAAAGACCAATGACTGATCCCAATGCCAGTGATGGCATGGTAAATCATAAATGGCTTGTACTTTTTCAACTCAGGAGATTTGAACAAAGCATTTTACACTACATTTATTTATTCACCCATTCATGCACATACTGATGGCAGCAAGCTACATTGCACTGACAGCTGCCCTGAGGCTCACAGACAGAAGAGGCTGCTGTACACTGGCACTACTGGGCCCTCTAACCACCGTCAGTAGACAATGCAGATGAGGCGTCTTTCCAAGATCAAGGATAATTTTTCATCCCTAGAATGTACACAAATTTAGTTAATTGGATGAGCTTAACCTCCTGTCTCCTCGTGAAGCTCTGGATGAGCTTAACCTCCTGTCTCTTCGTGAAGCTCTGGAAGAGCTGTCTCTCTGGCAACCTGTCTCTGGCCTGCAGCTCTGGGAGAGTTGCATCACAGGAAACCAGTTTCAAGCCTGCAGTTCTAGGAGAGCTAACCTGCTAATCTGCCCTGGTGAGCCAACCGAAGATTCCTACGTGGATGAAACCTGATGACTTCTTTGTGGAGTTTCCCTCGAGGTTCCCATGTGGATTTTCCCCTGTTGTTCCTTGCGGTGAGCTGGAAGCTCAGCCTGAAAAATCCTTCGTGTTTTCCCCTGTTGTTCTCTGCAGTGAGCTGGAGGCTCAAACCCAGGACTGCCAGGCTAAGCCTGAAGCTAGATGCTTAGCTTCTCATGAACTCTGTAAACCAACCATCTCCCATTTCAGTACAGTCTCCAGTGAACTTGCTCCCCTGCCTGAACCAGTTTCCGTTTCGTTATTCACGTTTGTGTTTCAATAAACTCTTTTGGACTTTTTACCCAGTTTCCCTGTGTGTGTTCTGCATCTTGGGCTTAACTATTTAACCCATCATGACAATGATACATCAATTATAATCCGTGACCGCTAGTTTCCACCAATTTCTAACGTTATGGTGCAATCTCGCTTCAGCAGATTACTCTTAATGATTCCACAATCCGAGCCAGCTCTTGACAGCTACTTTTATCTGAAGATGCCAATTTATGCTGCAGCACAATCCGGTGACAAAAAGGTGAATTGCTTAAAGGAGAAGTTCGGTTTTTTACACTTTAAGCCCATTTTCTGTAGTGTCCAGGATGAAATCGAATGATCGACACCAA
>JAGKQL010000028.1:25951390-25985901 GCA_018398635.1 Cyprinodon brontotheroides | reverse complement strand
TTGTTGCGCTTGCATTTTTACATTTCTGATTGACCATAGTATTCTTTTAGAAGACTTGAATATTTTGTTGGAATTAAAGGAACAACACTAGACTGGTTTTAAATCGCATCCTATCTGATCTGATTTCCCCGGTTTTGTTCCATGTTGGCGAGTAGATCTTCAACAGCTCAAAAGGTTACCTGTGGGTACCACAGGGATCAGTGCTGAGCTTGCTCCACATTCTCTTTACTTTATACACACCAGATGGTTGAATTATTAGACAGCATGGGTTACCGCTGTTAGCTAACGATACCCAGCTATATCTGTCAATAAATCCAGATGAAGCTAACCCATTACATGAATTACAGGCATGTGTGAAGACATAGAACCTGGATGACTCTTAACTTTCTGCTTCTGAATGCACCATGTCTGAGCCAGAGGATTATAGTCTTTGGACCAGAGTCTCAGTGAAAAGAAACTGATTAGCCAGTCACTTCATTTGATATGGGGTTTAAATGACTGGTTACACATCAAAAAGTAACACCAATCTTGCATTACTTTATTATTTGATCAGACCTGTCATTTAAATCCCATATCACAAGAGAGGGGTTTTAGAAATTGCCTTCTTTCATGCTGAGGAACATTGCAAAAATTAGAAATATCCAGTCCAGAGGTGATGCTGAGAAACTAGTACATGCATTTGTTACTTCAAGGCTGGACTATTGTAATTCTTTACTATCAGGGAAGTCCACAAACTGTAGTTAAAAGCCTTCAGCTGATCCAAAAATGCTGCAGCCAGAGTTCTAATGAAAATTAAAAGAGAGAGATCATATCTCCATAGCTATCTATCCTGGCTTCTCTTCATTGGCTTCCTGTTAAATCAAGAATAGAATTTAAAATCCTCCTTCTCACATATACTAGCCTTAAATGGCCAAGCTCACCCATCTTATATCAGAGATCTGATTGTTCCTTATGTTCCTAACAGAGCACTTCGGGCCTCAATCTGCAGGGTTACTAGTGGTTCCTAGAATTTCTAAAAGTAGAATGGGGAGGCAGATCTTTTAGTTATCAGGCTCCTCTCCTGTGGAACCAACTACCAGTTTTAGTCCGCGAGGCAGACACCCTGTCTACTTTTAAGGCTAGGCTTAAAACTTTCCCTCTTTTGATAAAGCTTATAGTTAGGTGGCTCAGGTTATCCTGAGCTATCTCTATAGTTATGCTGCTATAGGCTTAGACTTTTGGAGGACATAGGGACCCCATTTCATCATTCTGCTTCATTCTCTCTCTGTTCTCCTATTCTGCAGAATCTGTTAGTTCAATCTCTAACCTTCTGCCCTTCTTGCTTTTTCCTCAGAGTAGCTTTGCCTCGTCTGTTCCTGTTTGGCTGTGACTCCATCCTGGAAAGAAACATCAACTGTGCTGCTTCCATCAACAACACCCTTGTTTATAGATGTTGGAGATCGCCTGTTTTCCAGTGTGGTCCTGTTTCTCTGACCGTGACTGAGTGGATGTGCTCTCTTCGTCCTCTGGCATGGGAGCTGCCTTGGAGCTCGCCTGCCTGGCTGTGTGTTTCCTGGACGGGCCGCCTTTTACAGCTGCTTTTGTATCTCTGCTTCTGTCTCCTTGAACCCCAGTCGCCTCAGCAGATGGCCCACGCCTCACACTGAGCCTGGTTCTGCTGGAGGTTTCTTCCTGTTAAAAGGAGTTTTCCTCTCCACTGTCACTACAAGCATGCTTAGTGTGGGGATTGTATTGGAGTCAATGAGTCAATGCAATCAACTGGTTTTCCTTAGATAGAAAACTTTGTATCAATTTGACTGTATGATCTGGTTTGAACTGTAAAGTGCCTTGAGATGACATGTGTTGTGAATTTGGCGCTATATAAATAAACTGAATTGAATTGAATTGAATTGTTTTGGTTGGCTCTTACCTGTTGTGTTACGGCGCAAACTGTGTGGTTTTCAACGGGCTTAGCCCAGTCCTCACGAAACTCCCAGGGAGTTCCACTTTCTGCCCCCAGCCTGGCAAGGCGTTCTGCTTCGTCGTTTCCATCCTTGTCTTGGCCCAGGGTGCGAGAATGTCCTTTAACCTTTTTCCAATAGATGGTCATGTCGTTCTCTGTGGTGAGTTTTTCACATGCTAGGAATATATTTGAGTGTTTGACTTCTTTATTCCTAGCATTCTTCATTCCGTTAGTTTTCCAAACGGGTAGGTGGGAGATGAAACTAAGCCTAGCGTAGTTGGAGTCGGAGCAGATCACCAGTTGTTTCTGGTTCAAGGCGGCTGCTTGTTGGATCGTGATGAGGATCGCTGCGACTTCAGCATATTGGCTCGTTTTCGCTCCCAATTGGTAGTGGTTTGGTTCGGCGGAGTCGATTCCTGTCCAAACTATACCTACCCCAGCTCGGAGTTGGTGTTCGTGCATGAACGCACAGCCGTCGGTATACACTCTTGGGAGCCCTTTGCATATGTTCTCATCATAATAGCGGTGGGCGGAGAGCGTTGTTCCCACAGCTGTGGGTGTGTCAGGTTGGGGTTGAGGTGTATCGCACTTGCAGTGGTTACATCCGGCTAACCCCTGTCCCAACGCCATCCGGTTGTTTTGACCGTATCTTACCTCAATGTCGTAGCCTTGTAACGCCATCATCCATGTCGCGATCCGGCTGTTCGACACTCTCCCTTCCCTCAAACGCTGACTGTTAAGGAAAGTTACTGGCTCGTGACATGTTTCGATAATCACCTTTTGTCCTCCTATGTAGCTGCAGAAGTGTTCCACCGCCCAGACTGTGGAGAGGAGGGCCTTTTCACAGTCTGAAAATTTTATTTCAACCTCGCTTAGTGGTCTGCTCGCGTATGCTACGACTCGCATGTCCTGGTCGTATTTCTGTCTCAGCGCTGCACTCAGGCAGTGAGATGAGAAGCTGGCTTCCAGATAGAACTCACTGTCCTTGTCTGGGTATGCTAAGCAGGAGGCTGACACCAGCTTCTGCTTCATCCATTGGAAAGCCTGTTCCTGAGGTTCTCCCCAATCGAACGGAGTGTCTTTGCGTAACAACTCGGTGAGGGGCCTCACCATGTCTGCATAGTCTTCGATAAACTGACGGGAGTAGTTGCAGACCCCGAGGAAGCTCCGGAGTTCGGAGAGGTTGGTCGGGGCTGCTATGTCCTGGATGGCCTTGATTCTGTCGGCTTGAGGTTCAATGCCGTTTGGTCCGACCGTGAGCCCTACGTAGTCCACCTTTTTCCTGCACCACTGACCCTTGCTTAACGCTAACTTGGCTCCTGCAGCCGCTAGCTGGCCTAGAACGTGTCGGATTTCCTCAAGATGTTCTTTGAAGGTTCTGCTCCTCATTAGGATGTCATCGACATAAATGAGGTTTCCTTGTTCTGTAGCATCGGACATCGCCTTATGAAGGAAGATGTTGAACTCGGCTGGTGAGTTGGAGTATCCGAAAGGACACCTGTTCCAAGTATATTGGCGGTTCCCAAAGGAGAACGCCAATTTATACTGGTCAGCCGGGTCCACCTTCATTGTCCAAAAGCCATTAGCCACGTCTACGGTTGAGAAGAAGCGGGCGTCTTTAACTTTTGCCAGTTCTTGGTCTAAGTGAATCATGGGCCAGCGCGAAAGCGGTACCTGCTTGTTTAAAGCACGGTAATCAATGGTGAGACGCCATTTTCCTGTCGGTTTTAACACCGGCCAAATGGGGGAGTTGTAGGTGGAGTTGCATTCCCGAATGATGTTTTTCTCTAGCAGCTTATTGAGGATCTCTTGGATTGAGTCATAAGCGGCCAGAGGAATCTTATACTGACGCACGAAGGTTGGGGGCGCGTTTGGTTTTGTGGGGAATTCGAACCGTATGCAAATCTGTAACCCCGCAGTCATTAGAGTCTCTAGATAAGATGGTCTGGAACTCGTAGAAAAGGTCCCTGAGTGCCGCTTTTTCAGCTTCAGTGGACAAAGCGTCGGCCTTCTCTAACTGTTGGTTTACTTCGTCTTCGAACCCTGGGTACGGCTCGGGTTTCTGGTTCTGCCCTTCAGGTTCGGCTTGGCTGTCTTTTGTGGAACGGGCTTCTAGCGAGTACACTACCAAGTTCCCTTCGGCTTCAAGGGTGACGCCAAACAGGGATTTAACAGGCAGCGCCTCATCCCTTCTGACAGTTATCATTTTCAAGGGGAAGGTGGAGGAACTGTCTGTAAAATCCTGTGTGGTGATCAGGGATGACGGCAGTTCTCCAATGACGGGAATGCTCAACTCGAAGTCGTGGAACGAACTATCGATTAGCACCCCGAGGGGTTTAGCGGTTTCCAGTGTGATTGGGACCGAGGTTGGGTTTTCGACCAAGAGGTAGGTTTGCACGATTGTTCAACTCAAGCAAGGGCGTGTTGGACCCGTACAGACCAGATTCAGTTCAGTGGAAGTGAGGCAGCAGGTCCAGGGAAATGGACCAAGGGGTTTTCCATTTCTTGACCTTTGAGGATGACTAGCCGGACTGGGACACCAATGGTATATGCTGGTATCAGCATATCTGTTTCACATGTCACCTGGCAGGCTTGGGGAATGGTCTGCCCTGACCTCATGACCTCGGGTTTTCCAAGGAAAGAACATGGTGGTGTTCGGGCCCGGGCCCACAAGACTTGGTTGCATGTGTCCAGTTGTACCCCTAGTCGGACCAAGAGGTCGGCGCCGATCAGAATCGGGGTGAGTGGATGTTCCACGATGCTAAAAGGGTGCAATATGTGTTTGGGTCCGATGTTTACCCTAAGCATACATACCCCAGTAGCCTTCAGGAGTCGGCGGGGCCGATCGTCTGAAAGTAGGTGGTGGCAACGTCTTACTTCAACCAGGTCAGGCTTCACCTGGCATAAAGAAAGGTACAGTCCTCTGCTTATGGCTGACTTTTCCAACCATAGGGCCAAGACCGCATTCGGTTGGAAGACGCCTTCCAAGTGAATGCCCTCAGTCAGTGTGAGGTTGAAGCTTTCATTATCGGAAGGTGTGAGAGTGCAGAGGAAGGATTCATGGCTGCGGAAAGATGCGCTTTGGTTGTGCGTCTGTGACCTTGAGGCTGGAGCCCCAAAAAGTGGTTCTGCAGGAGGAAGTGGTTGTGTTTGGTGTTTCACTGACTCGCTTGAACAGGTTACCAGATGGGTAGGGACGAGCTGTTTCTCTGTCGAGGGGAACAGCTTTGGATTTTCCACCTGAGCCCATAAGTGTCCCTGGTTGCAGTCAATGAGTGGGGCCAACCTGTCCAGCAGGTCTTGGCCCACAAGAAAGGGTTCTGTATCCAATGTGCAAATGTAGATAGGATGGATTAGAGTCATGTCTCGGAAAGTGACATCTAACCACACCCGCTTAGTGATGCATGACTCATGCTGGGTGTAGCTGGTGATCCCTACGTTGCAGGTCTCCACCTGGAATGGCTTTCCAAGGGTTTTCATGGCTCTCATCACCTTTTCGAAAAGCATGGCGCACATTAGACTAATTTCTGAACCTGTGTCCAGAAGAGCATCAGCAGTGACGCATCCCCCTATTATGGCAGAACAATAAAGGCGACATGCGTTTTTAGTGAGATGGAGCTCACCCAAGAACTTCAAGAACGGTGTTTTGTGTGATGGGGTTTCGGAGGATTCACCCGGTTTGAGGGGGTGTGCTCCCCACTCAATTTGGTAGACCCTTTTGTTGGATGGGTCTGGATCCACGCCTAGTCATGCGGACGGAGGTTTTGGGTTTGGTTTGTTTCGGGTATCGGTGGGATTTGTTGGCGGCTGGGATGCGTTGGTCATCTGTTGCACCGTTTCTGTAAGTAGTCTGCGTAAGGTGGCCTCCATCTCCCTCATCATCTGTTGTTGTCCTTTCTCGTCTGCATTCTTAGGCCTTACCTTCTTTTCGGGGTGGCTGTCAGACTTCGCTCTGTCTGGTTTAACTCTCACATTGGACTCCTTACCTTCTTTCCCGTCTTGACTCCATCTTTCTCTCATCCTCCCTTTCTTCTCCTGTGGGTTGAACTTCTGACGTCCCTTGGATTCGTTCCTGAATCTGTTGTCAGAGGAGGGAATCTCTCTTCCCTCCAGTTCTAGGTCCTTACCTGCTTCGGCTCTGACCTGTAAAACCCTATTGCTCCGGTCAGTTTCCTTGTTGACCCGAGCACGTGTTTCCCATGCCATCTGAGCATACTTCTTTATTTCCTGCATGGTAAGGTTTCTGGTTCGGCAGTACATAGTAACATCGTATTTGATGCTCTCATGGAGATTGTGAAGGAACAGGTATCTTAATGTGTGGTCTTCCTCCTGTCCAGGGGCGCTCCGCCCCTGAAAATATGCAGCTCGTAAACGACAGTAAAACTCTCTCGGCGACTCATTTCTTTTCTGCTGTATGCCGAAAGCACTGAACATCGCAGAGCCTGGATCAGTGTGTACAGAGTATTCCTCTCTCAGTGCTTGACAAAAAGAGGAATAAGTGTCTCGGATCGCGGGCCTAAGGCTTTCTATGAACACATGCACACTCCTTGAGGTCGTCTTCCATATTAGCTTTAACTTTTCCCGGGCGGAGGAACGAGGTAAGTCTAAAAGACAGCGTTCTACCTCTCTAAGGTAGTCCTCAATGGTGGATTCCGTGTTGCTGGGGTCAAAACGTTCTATGTCGTGGGCGAGGGATTCGAGTTGTCGCATCCGTAATCCCTGTTCTGGGACTGGGGCTGGACTATCTGAATCCTCATCTGAGAGCTCTAGCCAGCTACGGTCGCGGTAGGGTGGAAAGCTCTGCTCTGACCTCCTTGGAGGCAGGTGAGACCACTCATGGTACACTGGTGGGCCTGTTGCTCCATAGCCGCTAGGCCATGGCCGCGGCTCAGTGTGGGGTCGCTCATCAGTGTCCCATGGTTAGTCGTACAGCTGCCTTTGTGGCAAGGGTGTGCCATAGCAGATCGTGCTTCGCGTTTGGTCTGACCTGCTTGTCGCTCTATAACTAGGACCTGGCATGCCGCTCAGGTCCGGCATCCTCTGTGGTCTAAAGCTGCTCTGCTCTGTGGAACTACGCACTACACAACCGAACCTTCCCTGCTCCCTCATGCTAGCTCTCTGCTCTGTGGAACTGCGCTACACTACCGAACCTTCCCTGCTCCCTCATGCTAGCTCTCTGCTCTGTGGCTGCCAGAGGAGGATCTCCCCTGGTACCCCATTTATCCAACGTATCTAAAGCAGGGATGGGTTCACTTTCTTCTCTCTTAAGAGAACCTTCTGTTCTTTCTTCTGATCTTTCGTCTGACTCTTCGTCTGACCCTTCGTCTGACCCTTCATCCTGTGGGCAGGGAGCAACCCCCCTTTGCCGTTCTTCCAGGAAGTTAGAGGTCACCATCCTATTCTCTTCTGCTCTTCTTGCCCTTCCTTCAGCTTCCACACGCATTTCTTCAGCTTCTGCACGCATTTCTTCAGCTTCTGCACGCATTTCTTCAGCTTCTGCACGCAGTTTTTCGGCCTTCACGCGCAGTTCTGTTTCTAACTGGGACTTCCTCTGATACAGCAACGCAAGTTGACCAAGCACGTTTGCAATAAGCATCTCTTTCCCTGGCTTCTTAGTTGACTCCATTAGCTTCTCAATCTCGCTTTCACAAGCCTCTAGATCCAAACTACCAAGGGCTCTGTGTTCGTCTTCTGACAACGAAATCACTGAGCTTATTAAGTTCTGGGCTTCCATTTCGATGGAGGCCGCAGCAGCTCCCACTGCTCGCTGATCCTGATCCCTATCCATTTGATTTGATTTGACACAAAGCAGGAAACGCAGCGCACTGGCTACAAATCGCTAACCGTGTTAGCACTACACGCACTAAACAAACACGCTCCGTTTACTATAGGTTTGTTGCCTATACAGCAGGTGTAGAACGTGCGGATAAAACAATACGCAGGTTGCTTTCAACTTGCGACCTCCTCTTTAATTTGACAGGTTGCCGATTTGCTTTTAAATCTGTGGGTTTCTAATGGTTTGATTCACTCACCTTTCAGTAAGTAAGATTGGCTGGTTCGAAAGTGTGTATATGTGTATAGATGTGTGCGTGTGTATGTATATATGTGTAGAACACTGTTAACAAACAACTCTTGCACACAAAATGGATAACGCAGTGTTAGAAAACCTGGCAGAAGTGGTAAAAGGTGGCAGCAGCTGCACAATTAAACCTGAGGTTTTGTTTCTTTATACCTGCAGTTTAAGTTAAACCACTCTCCAATTGTTAAAACACTGTTTGTCCACAGCACAGGAAGCAATAGTGAAACAGCATGAAAGAAAGAAAAATAAAATTTAAGAAGAAAAAAAAAAAACAAGTCACTCCTTCTCTACACCATTCAGCTGCAATTTCAGAAGCCACCACCAGGGGGAGACAAGGTGCCTTCGCCTGGGAATTTTCAAACTGTTGTTGCAATAACACGCTTACGCCACCAGATGGCGCCAAAGAGAGCACTACACAATTTGGGTCTCAAACACTGGAACCAGCTGAGTAATTGTAATTACATAAGCTACCACTAGGGGGAGATGACAATCTCTGCCAACGTGGCCTACACTGACCCAGTCGCTGTGACTTTAAGAACCCTTTTGTGCTGCACCAATCCACAATTTGATCTCACGGCTTCAGAATAGCAGCAACCAACAAACAACGCAGCTGAAGTCCCAAATCACCAATTCTCTATTGGATTATAAGTCTGAGATTCAATTAACTGGCCGTTAAATCTACTCAAACCCGCTGGACTCCGTCACTGCAACACCACAAATACACCCGGTCTATTTTAGCAGTAGTAGCGCTTTTAGCTGTTTTTAATTTCTGGATGATTTATCTGTTATTCATATAACGGAAGTTTCAGTCTCAGGCCCACCCAGGGACAACGCCAATATGTTGTGCAAAAATAATGTCCTGCAGATATTGAATAGATGGTTAACTAGAACTGGAGTTATAGTTAATTATTATCCTATTCAACATCGAAGGCAAAATCAATTTAGTGTTCTTAGGTGGATAATTATAGCCCTGAATTATCTACTTACCGGTTGTTGATCCACAACTGGAGGGTTCCGGGACCGGCTGTTAAAATCCAGGTATCCACCAGTCTAGTGGCCCCAGTTAAGTTATCAGCAAAGCTATTAAATTATCAATAAAGAACCTTCTATCTCTGTTTATTCGCACTATTACCAAAAGGGGGTTGAGTTTGCGCTGAGTGATAAACCCTCCGTTATATGAACGACCAAAACCACTACAGATTAACCGACAATGATGTCTTTATTCTAACAATTCAGGATTACAGAAATCTAACATCTATGCAAAACACTACACACTACTAGAAAAATAAACACGAGGTAGATTAAATGACTAGTTCAAAAGAAAAATCAAAAATAAAGAATTAAAACGAGATAGAAACAACGAAATAAACTATTACTGGCGTCTGAAATTGTCCAAAATATGCCAGATATTAATACATTCATTAATGTCCGCTAGCAGCAGGTTCTCTCTGCCACCGGTCCGCCCCTCGGGAAAGTTCAGTCAGCTCGGGCCGCAGCAGAGGGGTTGATCTGCTCACTAGTTGGAAAGGAGGGATTTTAGGAGGTGATCTTAGGAGGTGGTCGGCAAAAGAGCGTCCTCTCAGCCGATTCGTCCAAGGAAGGGGAGAACGAAACTCCGCGGTCAGCTTCAAAGGCTTCTGTCTCCCAGTCAGCGCAGCCGCTATGCACGATGGAACACTGCGATCCGTGACTTTTGACGCAGGAAAACGAAAGCTACTTCCAGTCAGCTTTCTTCTGGTATTTCACGTGAAAGGGGTCTCTCCTGACGGGCTGCAAACCCATGGAAAAAGAGGAAGAGTCTTTTCACGCTGCGCTTTTTAACCCATGAATGACGTGCGGGCACTTCCTGTCTGCGCATCGGCTGATTGGTCCGTGCTGTGAGTAACGTGGGGGTAGTTCCATTGTGGACAAGAACAAAGGGGTAGTTCAGGTGGCAACGGAGATGGTTCAGCCCACTGATTTAGTTCCATGTTGGTAATATACATCAACACCGGCTAAGCTGCTTCGCTTCTTCTTCTTCTTGTTTACTACTGGTGGTTGGCTTTGGTCGCAGTACCGACTACCTTCTGCTCTGGAGTGTAAATGCTTAAGCCTATGAGAAAAAGAAGCAGCGCATGAACCTAACGCAACACACGTGAACCGAACCGAGACAGTCGAACTGAACAGTTCGGACGGTTTTCATAAACCGTTTCATATATATATGAATTCCAACTGTTGAGGTGGAATTCATATGGGGAACAGAGCAAAGGAAGTGCTAATGAGCTGATATGGAGCAGGTGTGAAAACCACTATGTACTGTACAAGGGTGCCAAGGGGAAAGGCACAGACATGAGAGGGCAACCAAACTGAAAGAACAAAAATACAGATTAATCAAGAAACCAAAAATAAACTAAAACAAAGGGCAGAACCCTGATAGCAGTAGACAGTGTGTTTTAAAGTGCTTTTGGACAGTTAAGGTTATTTAAAGATATTAAAGAAAAAAATAACTTAAGTTAGACAGACATAGCCTGAACAGCAGCCTAAAGCAATTCAGCAGTCAAAAAAGGAAGAGAATATCATACATCTCACTAGGCTCGGACTGGGAATGATTTTTGGCCCTGGCATTTTTCCAACTACACCGGACCAAAACCTGCGAGCCCAAGTCAACATAGCCCAAAAAAAGTGAAGCCACCGGCCGCTGTATTGGTACTCCCCACTACCACGGAGATGTGCAGTAAAAATGCCTACATGTGTAGCATGCTGGCAACATGCATGTTGCCAGCTGCAGGAAGACATTTCCCGGGTAATTTCAGTCTGTGGATGTACTTACCAAGAAAATCCATATACAGGTGCTGGTCATAAAATTAGAATATCATGAAAAGTAGATTGATTTCAGTAATTCCATTTAAAAAGTGAAACTTGTATATTATATTCATACATTATACAAAACTCATATATTTCCTCAGATGTTTATTTTGTTTAATTTTGATGATTACAAATGACAACAAATGAAAATCTCAAATTCATCTTATCAGAAAATTAGAATATTACTGAAGACCAATAAAACAAAAGGATTTATAGAAATGTTGGCCAACTGAAAAGTATGAACATGAAGAAGTATGAGCATGTACAGCACTCATTATTTAGTTGGGCCCTCCTTTTGGCCTGTATTACTGCAGCAATCGCGCGCGTGCATGGAGTCGATCAGTCTGTGGCACTGCTCAGGTGTTATGATAGCCCAGGTTGCTCTAATAGTGGCTTTTAGCTCTTCTGAATTGTTGGGTCTGGTGTATTGCATCTTCTTCTTCACAATACCCCATAGATTTTCTATGGGGTTAAGGTCAGGAAGGAGTTTGCTGGCCAATTAAGAACAGGGATACCATGGTCCTTCAACCAGGTACTGGTAGCTTTGGCACTGTGTGCAGGTGCCAAGTCCTGTTGGAAAATGAAATCTGCATCTCCAAAAAAGTTGGTCAGCTGCAGGAAGCATGAAGTGCTCTAAAACTTCCTGGTATGTGGCTGCGTTGACCCTGGACCTCAGAAAACACAATGGACCAACACCAGCAGATGACATGGCACCCCAAACCATCCACTGACTGTGGAAACTTTACACTGGACTTCAGAGCAGCGTGGATGAAGTGCCTCTCTTCTTTCCTCCAGACTCTGGGACCTTGATTTCCAAAGGAAATGCAAAATTTACTTTCATCAGAGAACATGACTTTGGACCACTCACCAGCAGTCCAGTCCTGTTTCTCTTTAGCCCAGGCAAGACGCTTCTGACGCTGTCTCGTGGTTTCAAGAGTGGCTTGACACAAGGAATCACGACAGCAGAAACCCATGTCTTTCATACGTCTGTGTGTGGTGGTTCTTGAAGCACTCACTCCAGCTGCAGTCCACTCTTTGTGAATCTCCCCCACATTTTTGAATGGGTTTTGTTTCACAATCCCTCTCCAGGGGGATTGGGTTATCTCTCTTGCTTGTACACTTTTTTTTGACCACACATCTTTTTCCTTCCCTTCGCCTCTCTATTAATGTGCTTGGACACTTTGAGCTCTGTGAACAGCCAACCTCTTTAAGCGCGATGACCTTTTTGTGTCTTGCCCTGCTTGTGCAAGGTGTCGATGGTCGTCTTTTGGACAACTGTCAAGTCAGCAGTCTTCCCCATGATTGTGTAGCCTATAGAACTAGACTGAAAGACCATTTAAAGGCTTTTGCAGGTGGTTTGAGTTAATTAGCTGATTAGAGTGTGGCACCAGGGGGCCATCAATTTTGAACCTTTTCACAATATTCTAATTTTCTGATATGATGAATTTGAGATTTTCATTTGTTGTCATTTGTAATCATCAAAAATTAAACAAAATAAACATCTGAAATATATGAGTTTGTATGTAATGTATGAATATAATATACAAGTTTCACTTTTAAATGGAATTACTGAAATCAATCTACTTTTTCATGATATTCTAATTTTATGACCAGCACCTGTATACAGCTGATGATTTCCTATAGTATAGTATGTATGGTAACATTAGTCTGGCTATCTCAGACTGACTCAAGATATTGAGTGAGTTAGCTATTGACATTGTGTCTAACGTTAGAAGATAGAAAGTAGAGTGAATAAAAGTAAATCACTGTGAAGTGTGAACATATTGTTAAGTAGATGACGCTGTCGTTTTTGTAGTGTTTGTGGTATTTCTCATTTGAAAAAGTCATGTGTTGAAATGCATTGCATATTATATTGAAAAAAAGCAACTCAAATATTTTTAAAGGCTGTTGCGCAGACACAGCATACAATTATATAGCATCATGCATGCACAATTTGTAAATAACAACAGAATGCTACAGCATTAACAGACATGTACTTGTAATTCTGTCTTGATGTAAAATCTTGAAATTATATGTAATTAACATAACAATGTAATCAATATGTGTCTATTACATGTACATTATCAATTTACAACTTTTGGCACATCAGTATTATTATGCTCCATTAAAACATCAATTTTGTTGTGGTGGATTTGTATAATATGTTATATTACTTAATTTATAGACTTCATTGACTTCATAATGACTATGTAATCTGTTATGCTAATGAAACAGCAAGTGTGTGTCAAAGTAATGCATTCATCATTATTTTAAAAGTCTTAAGTCCCCTGAAAATGAGAACATCATCTTTTTTTTATGCTGTAGCTCACATATTGTTTACATTGCGACTGGTCTAACCGGGGAGTACCAATGTGGCGGCTGGTGTCTATACTTCAACCCCGTATTAACAATGGGCTATCAGCAATCCAGTGATTAAATAGAGATCAGTGGTTGAAACAAAGATTAACAACAGCCAAACTAGCGACAGAGCAATCTCACAGGCTGAAAAAATTTGAAAATGAAGAATGAAAACTGGAACACTGCTTCAAAATTACCAAGCTGTTAAACCATCCCGTCTCACAGATGCACTGGTGTCTGCAGCTCAGGAAAAAAACAACGTTTTAGAAGACCGCCCCCTAACCCATCAGCTCTTTTTTCACCTCCATATGAGGAAGGAGAATAGATATTGTGAAAAACAGCCCAGCAACAATTTCCAATGATAACTGCACTGGTATTGATACAAGAAACTGATATGGAAAAAGATGCCAGTTTAAGAGAACATTATGAAAACTTAAAGCTAATAGCATCATTGATGAGCCTGTGAATGAAGGTCTTAGGTCTTTATATGGCAAAAAAATTAATAATTTTTACTTGCAGTCACAAGGACAAAAACACTCTGAGCTGCCCAGTGAAGATGATGAGGAGAGAGAAGAAAAGGGGAACAAGACATTCTCAAAACAGGATTTAGAAGAATGGCCTTCAAAATCTAAAGAGGAGACAGAACAGCATAAAACAAGAGCAGTACAAATAGCTGCTATAAAGTGAAAATCAATGTTTAAAAAGGGGTGTGCCTCTCCGGCTCTCCACAACCACTATTGAGCATTTTTTCTATGGTTAAAACTTTACATGCACAAGTTCACCCTCACAAACAACTACAGGTGCTAGGCTTCAGGTACTTGGAGATTCACTTCCAAACAGAAACCTCACATTCATATCTTCAGGTAACACAGAGTACATGTCAGACTTAATAATATTACTTTAGCGATAGTTTCAAGGTGTTGCTTTTATTGTATATCTCGTACCGTGTCTTTTGGTTGTGCTGTTCTTTTTTCATCTCGTTACAGGTGATGAAGCAGACTGAAAATGTTTTGTCATTGTCTCCTTTTCTATCCCCTCTTTCTTTCATCTTTTTGTCCTTTTTTTTTCTTTTTCTTTTTCCTTTTTCTTCTTCTTTTTTCCGCTCTACTTACATTGCAGTGTCCATATGAACTGTCAAACTCCTTGCATAATTATAATAAAGCAATTTATATGCATGAAACAAGTGGAGTAGTATGGTAATTGCCATACCACTACACTTGTGAAAGTAAAATCTGTTGGGCTCCTTTTGGCATCAAGACAATTATTGTTAATGCCACCTTGCCAGACAGGGACACTGTAAAAAAAGAAATAATAAAAATAAATAAATAAATAAATAAAAAGGGCACTTTACTGTATATGAACCCAGGACACATTTTACAATGTAGTACAGATGCATATAGTATGATAGCTCGTTCAAAGAGTTATCATACTATATGCAGCAGACAGAGGGTAAAATAAGCCAGGATTTAGAGTTTTATATGACACTGATACAGGTTCCTGGTGGAAGAGATGGACAATACAAGTACCATCCCCTAACTCCGCGGTTCTCAAAGTGTGTGGCGCGACCCACTGGTGGGGAATTGGAGACGTGACAGGTGGGGCGCGCCAAGTTCCGATGTGTGTGTGTGTGTGTATGTGTGTGTGTGTGTCGTGTGACTATAAATGTAGAACGTGTGAGAGCAAACTGTCCCTTATAGCTGTATGTTGCCGCTTTTTAGACCAATCAAACCCACAAAGTAATCCTTACTAGCCTACATGCAGAACATTAGATATGAGAAAAGTTTCACCTGGAACTGAAGTGCCAAAATAATGATTGAAGTGACGTCGGCATATTATTTGTAGCGGAATAAACTTTCGCCCCCAGTGTTGCCAACTCAGCGACTTTGTACGCTATATTTCAGACCCCCCCAGCGACTCTTTTTCAAAAGCGACTAAATCTAGCGCCTTTTGGAGACTCTTACGTGAAAGCACGTGATCGTTCCTTTTCTTGTCCTCCAGCGGCAGTTGCTGCCGTGGGGCGCCTCCCCCTCAACCCCGTTCTCCCCCGCTATTGCAGGAGTCCTCTCAGAGACACAGCATGTGCATCCAGACTGCAAATAAAGCGCACATGCGCCGGGATTGACGGCGCAGGTTGATCATAAATAACTGAATTTGAAATATTTTATCTTAAATAAATAGGACCAGTTTATTGACATGACGTCTGACTCCACCCTAAGGCTCAGGTTTAATGCTCAGACTCTTAGTGAATTCTGGTTTGGAGTGGAGAGGGAGTATCCACTCATCGGGCAGAGAGCTGTGTGCATTCTTCTTCCCTTTGCCACATCATGTCTCTGTGAGATGGGCTTTTCAGCTGTTGCTTCAATGAAAACAAAATACAGATCTCAGCAGAACATTGAGCATGACTTGAGAGTGGCAGTATCAAGCCTGCAACCCCGTTTTGAGAAACTGTGCAATGCAAAACAGGCTCATTGCAGCCACTAATGCAGGGATAAATAGACCTGTCTTGCCAGATGGATTTCACTTCTTTTCTTTTATTAACAGATTGCAGAGTGGAACTTTAATTTTTTCTATCTTTGAGCTTGATACAAATTTTGACACAGCTGCATTTTTATTTTCTTTATTTTTGAGCTTTGCTGTCTTTTGATGTAGATAGTTTGTATTTAGATACTACTTGTTCAATAAAATTGGAACATTTTAAAGATTGTTGCGTATTTCATTAGCATTGTGTTGGGGCGATGGGGACAGGTGGGGCTTGAAAATTCCCCCTTGTCCAAAGTGGGGAATGACAGAAAAAGCTTGAGAAACCACTCCCCTAACTCATGTAGACAGTACTCTTCAAAATCCTGCCAAATAATAAGGGAGGGGTTCATACATGGATAAGGGAGTTCCTGAAAGCCTTTAGCAGCCATGAATTGTCAAGGCTCAGAACAGAGGACCATGTATTCAGACAGACAGTAAGATATTTTAAAGGGTGTTTATTTAAAAATGGCAAATCTGCAGTGAACCGCTAGGGCAGGGGTAACCAATTAAAAATCAGCGGGGTAAAAAAAACTGGGTTTGAAAGGTGACAAAGCTATTCTCAAGCACATATGAAATATGATACACTTGGCTTTGAAGTGTTACCTAGATAGTTAGCAGAAATAGCTTGGTGGTGGAAGTAAACCAGATTACCCATAACACTTGTCTTTGCAAATAAACTTTACATTCTTATTTACTTAATTTTTGTACTTGTTCAAGAAAAAATCAAGATTGTTTAAAGTACAGTAAAATAGCACTAGTACTTTAGAGTGTCTTTCGTAAAAGGCTTGAGGTTATTATTTTCTCTACCTTGAGGTTAAGTAGTACTATGGAGGACCAACTCTGCCATATTTAAAAATAAATACAGAAATAAATAAATGCTCAAAAATATATAAGCATACAATTAATTGCCAACAAAAATACAATAAACAAATAAATGTAAGTAGAAATTAAATTATAAAGTGAGACATAAATGTATATAACTCTTAATTAGCTTCTTTATTTATTTGTGTTGGGATCCTCAGGCTTGCCCACCAGAGGGCGCCGAGGATCCACTTCTGCTCTTTGTATTTTTTCCTAAGGGCTGGAGTTACTGTTTGGACCTGGAGATTACCCTCTGTCTGCAGCAGAGTGCGCTGTGTGTCTCCTAGGGCTGGAGTCTTCCTGCACACCTGTTGTTAATTTACCCATCAGGAGAGCTCCCCTTTATAAGCTCCTGCCAGACCTTGCTTCCACGCCGCAGTGTTGATCTTAGTTGGTTAGCTTCCAGAGCCTCTGTTTCAGATTGAATCTTGGTTGTCTCTAGTGTGAGATCTGATTCTAATCTCTCCTTTGTCTGTGCCTCACAGGAAACCTGTCTCTGGTCTGAAGCTCAGGAAGAGCTGCCTCACTGGAAACCTGTCTCTGGTCTGAAGCTCAGGAAGAGCTGCCTCACTGGAAACCTGTCTCTGGTCTGAAGCTCTGGGAGAGCTGCATCACAGGAAACCAGTCTCAAGTCTGAAGCTCTAGGAGAGCTTAACCTGCTAATCTGCCCTGGTGAGCCAACCTGAAGGTTCCTATGTGGAATCACCCTGTAGAATCCTATGTGGATATTCCCTGTTGTTCTCTGTAATGAGCTGGAAGCTCACCCTGAAGAATCCTATGTGGACATTCCCTGTTGTGCTCTGCAATGAGCTGGAAGCTCACCCTGAGCAATCCTATGTGGATATTCCCTGTTGTTCTCTGCAGTGAACTGGAAGCTCAGATCAAGGTCTGCCCTGCTCAGCCTGAAGCTAGACGCTTAGCTTCCCATGAACTCTGCTAACCAACAGTCTCCAGTCCCAGTCAAGACTTTAGTGAACCAGCCCTGAACCTGTTCCAGAACTCATTCTTTATCGTGTGCTTGTGTTCCATAATAAACTCTGTTGAACTTTTACCCAGTTTCCGTGTGTTTTCTGCATTTTGGGCTTAATTCAGATACCCATCATGACAATTTGCCTTTGTAATATTTACGTTATTTATTTTTTGTCCTTTATATTCTTCAACTTTATTTTTTTAATTACTTATATTTTTTAAGTATTGATTTATGTGCATGTTATAATATTTTTGTCTGTTTTATTCTTCCATTGTATTTTTTTACCTTAGTTATTTCTTTTTGCCGCTGTTTATTTCTGTCTGCCCTTTTTACATTTCTCTCTGCCCTTTTTACATTTCTGTATGCATTTCTGTCTCATTATGCAAATGAGGGAGGGGGTGTGTCCTAGAGAGTCAACTTCTGCTCATTGGTTGGCGGTCTGTCTTTTTAACTCACTGAGCTCAGAGTACTAAGTTAAATGTTCTCTTTTCTGTTGCTGTTGTTCAATAAAAGTGCGTTTTAAGATCATTTGAGGCGAGAATATTATACTTTTAAGCATCACCATATGGGCCCATTCACAGATTTAAAAGAAAATGTGACGAACTTGAGAGGACCACGGCACCAGCGGAGCTCCGAAGCTGACGGCAGCCCGTCTGCAGCGGCCCTCTCTCGGCATAGCCGTATGTGAAGGACCGCTGGCTGTGATGGCGATTTTTTGTTGTATTTGGCAAAGTCCACTCACATTCTAATGACTTCAGACTCAACATCAGACTCTCCTCCTGTAGATTCGACCGATGTAGTAAAATGCTAACCAAAACGCTTCACACACAGCTATGCCGAGAGAGGGCCGCTGCAAAAAAAATCGCCATCATAGCCAGCGGTCTTTCACACACGGCTATGCCGAGAGAGGGCCGCTGCAGACGGGCTGCGGTTAGACCTGTATATACTTGCTGCATGAAGCAAGCTATTGTGCAGCTTTCTTGACATGGTTGGTTTAGGGATTAAACCCACATGCAGAACACCACTGGAGATTGGTTAAAAGTTCAAAAAGAGTTTATTAAAGGTTTGTACAAGTTAGCATAAACAGGATTCTGGAAACAGGTCCAGGCAGGCTTCTCAGGCGTCTGCAGAGGCGGATAGTTTGATTAGCCAGATTTACTGATGAGTTGTTGAGTTTTCTGATATTTCAGAGAATACCTGAAGGGGTCCAGGTTTTCTTGTCTGAGAGAGGGAACCGGTTGGGTCCAGAGACTGTTGGATTAGCAGAGTGCTCAGCAGCAGCAGCAGCGTCTAGCTTCTGACTTTCAAGTGGCAGACCTTGGTTTGAGTGATTAGCTCTCCTCCAGAGAGCGGCAGGAGGATTCCAGACTGATATCTTCTGGTTGTGGCTTCCTTGGGCAAGCAGGCAGGTTTCCAGGCAAAGCTCATCCAGAGCTTCTGGGTTTCTGACCTTGACTCAGTTTCCACCAGCTCTTCCTTGAGGGCTGTAGGAGGAGATCTAGACTGATATCTTCTGGTTTGGCTTCCTTGGGCAGGCAGGCAGGTTTCCCATGCAAAGCTCATCCAAGAGCTTCTGGGTTTCCTGTGAGCAAAGACAAAGGCAGGTTAGAATCTTGTTTCTCTCTAGAGCCAACTAAGATTCTCTAAAATGACAGAGGCTTAGGTTCGCTAACCAAAACTTGGTCAACACCTGCGGCGTTGAAGGAAAGGTCTGGCAGCTGCTTAAGTAGAGAAGGTCTCCCTGATGGGCTGATAAGGTCCCAGGTGTGCTGGAGGGAGGGCTCCAGCCCAGGAGACCCATGGCGCCACTCTGCTGGAGAAGGTGGTACTTCTCCAGATCCCAGCAGTACCCCCTCAAGGGCTGATACAAGGCGCCCAAACTAGTCCAGAAAAAGGAAAAAGTAAAAACAACCCCACCCAGGAGGGGCTGGGAGGGCACCAGGCAAGGAGGGCAGCAAACGACAAAAACAGAGTCCAAAACAAAAACAACCCACCCAGGGTGGGCGGAGGAACCTGGCAAGAAGGGCAAAAGACAAGAAACTGAATCTAGAGACAAAAGCTTGAGTAACCGGCAACGATTACATGTGTCTCAGGTGAAAGTCCAAGATTTCGGCAGCGGGACAGAGTCTCAGGTGGCCGGCACGTGGTTTCGAAGGCATGGCCGACGTTCCGGGGGCCGGCTACGATTTTACCAAGGCGTGGCAGTAAGTTCTGGAGGTATTAGCGCACGTTGGGACGTTAGGTTTTAGGCCGATTTTACAGGGGGCCTGCCGTTGCGTTTGCCGGAGGCAGAGGCAGATGTTCAGGAGGCCTGCCGCTGAGGCCGGTGGCGAGGCAGATGCTCAGGAGGCCTGCCGCGAGGCCAGTGCTCTCCTGGTCGACTGCAGGTTCGAAGACGTGGCAGAAGTTTAGGTGGCCTGCAGTTGGACCGGAGATGAGACAGATGCTCAGGGGGCCGACCGCGGGGCAGAAGGCGAGGCTGACGCTCCGGAGGCCTACCGCAAAGCTGGAGACGAAGCAGCGACTTAGGGGGACCACCGCCGGGCCGGAGGCATGGCAGAGGTTCTGGAGGCCAGCCGAGGGTCCGACAACGGAGCAGAGTCTTAGGTAGCCGGCTAGTGGACCGAAGACATGGCAGAGGTTCTGGGGGCCAGCCGAGGGTTCGGCAGCAGAGCAGAGTCTTAGATGGCCGGCTGCGGGGTCGGAGGCGAAGCTGACGCTCTGGGGGGGGCGGCAGCGGGACCCGGAGGCGAAGCTGGGCGCTCTGGGGGTCTGCAGCGGGGCGGAGACAAAGCTGATGCTCCTGGGGGTCTGCCGCGGGGCGGGAGGGCCTAAGCTGGCGCTCTGACGGCCGGCATGCGGGGCGGCCGAGGCGAAGCAGCTTCTCAGGAGGATGGCGCCCCAATTTCAGTAGGTAGCCCCATGGGGTACCCGTCCGCTTCTTCAGCAGCTCTGGAACAGGCTCTGAGGAGACACGCCGACTGCGGCTCTGGAACGGGAACAGGCTCTGAGGGAGACCGCCGACTGCGGCTCTACCTGGACTGGAACAGGCTCTTAGGAGGAACCGCCGACTGCGGCTCCTGGACTGGAACAAAGGAGCCCGCGATTGCAAGTGCACTGGATCAGGGGACAGAGGAGCCCGCCGACAAGGCTCTGGGTCAGGAACAGAGGAGCCTGCCGATTGCGGCTCCGGGTCAGGAACAGAGGGAGCCCGCTGCCTGCGGCACCTGGACAGGAACAGAGAGCCGCCCGATTAAGTGGCTCCACGTCAGGAACAGGGGAGACCACCCACTGTGGCTCCACATCTGGAACAGGGGAGACCACCGACTGTGGCTCCACATCTGGAACAGGTGAGACCACCGACTGTGGTTCCACATCTGGAACAGGGGAGACCACCGACTGTGGCTCCACTTCAGGAACAGAGGAGACCACCGACTGTGGCCCCGAATCAGGAACAGAGGAGACCACCGACTGTGGCTCCAAAACCAGCATGGAGGAAACCGCCCAAGGAGGCACATGTTCAGTCTCAGAGGTGGCTTGGAGCCTGCAGAGGGGTCCTTGGCGGTTTGAAGGTGCAAAGAGACCCTAGGAGGCATAATACCACATACCCCGAATTCTGACACCTCTTTAAAAGTCTGCTCAGGGGTCTCTGGACGGCACAGAGCTAACTCAGGGGTATCTAGGACGGCACAGAGCTAACTCAGGGGTCTCTAGACGGCACAGAGCTGACTCAGGGGTCTCTAGACGGCACAGAGCTGACTCAGGGGTTTCTAAATGACAGCTCAGACCTGGCTCAGGGGTCTCTAGACAGCTCAGAGCTGGTTCAGGGGTCTCTAGACGGCTCAGAGCTGGCTTACGGCACTGCCGTCTCTTACGTCAGGATTCTATGGAAACTGGGCTAATAGGTTCGGAGACTGACTGAGGCAAAAGGTTAACAGGTGTGCTAGTGGGTTCAGGCGCTAAACTAACTGGTTGGTAGGAAAATGAATGAGGTGGCATGAAGGGGAAGAGATCATCTCTATCCCCATAGAAAAAATTCCAGAGTCCTGGATTACGGGGGCTCGGACTGCCTGGGTTGTGAGTTGTGGTTTGAAATGTATCCTTTTAACGGATGGTGCTAGCTGGCGGTCATGTAGGTGATGGCTGAACTGGATTGAATTGTGCGGAAGTGGACTGAACAGAGCTGTACTGGACTGGACTGAGCTGGACTGGGCTGGACTGTACTGGACAGGACTGGAATGGACTGGACAGATCTGGACTGGGCTGAACTGATTTCCTAGACTTGGGTTTGACTCTTGTGTGTAGTTTATGATCATGATATTGAGCTGTGTAGATGAGTTCTTCCAGGGTTTTAGGTTCACCGATTTCTGCTAGTTTGTCCCTAATCTCTTTATTTAATGCGTTGCGGTAGATATTTCTTAGCATAGGTTCAGTCCAGCAGGAAGCAGCGGCTCTAACCCGGAAGTCGATTGAAAACTCCTCTACGGTTCTATTTCCCTGTTTGCAGTTTGACAGACCATGAGACTCAACAGGTTTATCAGAAAATGTTCGAAAAAATTCATCTTGAAATTGATCAAAAGTACAGGTTATACTGGATTCTGGAGAAAAACGGGTCTCTTTCCACTTGTAGGCTTTACCGGATAAAAGTGAGAAAATGAAAACAATTTTTCTCTCATTGTCGGAAAAACTGGACGGATTGAGCTCGAAAGCAATTTACACTGCCAAAGAAAGCTTTTGCATTCACTACATTCGCCGGAAAATAGTGAAGGATGGAAATCAGGAAGTGATGGAACTGGTTCTGACCTTGGAGGCGGGTTTGGCTCCGGAACCGGAAGTTGAGCTGGCACCATCTTGTGATTCCCACGAAGCCTTGAAACGTTTGTTTTCTTTAACTCAGAATTGGTGTCTAACTCACGGAGGGTTGAATCATGTTCCTGGATGTGATCAGCTTGCTCCTTGGTTAAGCTTCGTGGGGTGTCTGCTGGGTTTAGTTTGTGGCTGCAGTGTTCTGCGGTTGGTTTAGGGATTAAACCCACATGCAGAACACCACTGGAGATTGGTTAAAAGTTCAAACAGAGTTTATTAAAGGTTTGTACAAGTTAGCATAAACAGGATTCTGGAAACAGGTCCGGGCAGGATTCTCAGGCATCTGCAGAGACGGATAGTTTGATTAGCCAGATTTACTGATGAGTTGCTGAGTTTTCTGATATTTCTGAGAATACCTGAAGGGGTTAAGGTTTTCTTGTCTAAGAGAGGGAACCGGTTTGGTCCAAAGACTGTTGGATTAGCAGAGTGCTCAGCAGCAGCGTCTAGCTTCTGACTTTCAAGTGGCAGACCTTGGTTTGAGTGATTAGCTCTCCTCCAGAGAGCAGCAGGAGAATTCCAGACATCCAGATATCTTCTGGTGTGGCTTCCTTGGGCAAGCAGGCCGGTTTCCAGGCAAAGCTCATCCAGAGCTTCTGGGTTTCTGACCTTGACTCAGTTTCCTAGCTCTTCCTTGAGAGCTGTAGGAGGAATCCAGACTGATATCTTCTGGTTTGGCTTCCTTGGGCAGGCAGGCAGGTTTCCAGGCAAAGCTCATCATCCAGAGCTTCTGGGTTTCCTGTGAGCAAAGAAGACAAAGGCAGGTTAGAATCTTGTTTCTCTCAAGAGCCAACTAAGATTCTCTAAAAATGACAGAGGCTCAGGTTCGCTAACCAAACTTGGTCAACACTGCGGCGTTGAAGGAAGGTCTGACTGCTGCTTATGTAGAAGGTCTCCTGATGGGCTGACGAGGTCCAGGTGTGCTGGAGGGCTCCAGCCCAGGAAACCCACGGCGCACTCTGCTGGAGAAAGGTGGTACTTCTCCAGATCCCAACATTTCTCAGAAATAGTTATCTTCTGTATCTATTTTTATAAACCTAAACCACAGGCTGTACTTCCTCTTCTATTTGCGGTTGGGACTGTTTTAATGCCCTCGTCTCTCAAACTGAAAAAGGGTCAAGTTTGAGCAGTTACATGCAATATTACTGGAATTATTGGACATTTTAAATGAGCACTCAGAATTATTTAGTCTGGTTTTAAATTTAACTGGAGTTAACTTAATGGCATTCCTGAAAGGAAATCAAACTAAATTTATTCAATTTGATTTTTTCCCCTTCTATTAGAGTCAAAGAAATTCATGCAATGTTACTCACCCAGTCAAGATAAAGGAATTCATATTAGGATGTTTCTTTCAGAGAAAAACCTTGCACTTAAAAATGCCTTTAACACATTAGCAAATCTCAGACATGTAAATAAAATAAAAACTTTAATTTGCTCTAAGAAATCATGACATTTAGTTGTTAGTTCAAGTGACATTTTCTTTCCAATTTAGACCAGGATTACTAACTACCATCTCCTCCACCCCCTAACTTTGAATAATCATGTTCTAAGTTGATACACATCGTTTTATAACACTACTAACTTATTTTCTGCATATAATAACTTTGGCATCTGAGACCAGTTCCAGGAAGTGGGATTAGTGAGGATTAAGAAAAAGTTTTGTGGTAAATCCCTGCATACCCAAGATGTCAGCATCCTGTTGTCACCCAAATTACTCTGTAAACCAACACTGGTCAGTAGCAAGAATTGTTAGATTTATCCTGAGTCTGTTGCACATTTCTGTTGAATCTTAATGGTAGGAAGTGATTTAAAAAGTCCATCCTTTCAATGGAGGCACATGTAAATTTTAGTAAACCAATGCTCATAAAACCACAGCTAATAGATGTGTTTTTGATTTTGGACACATTGCCCTTGTCGTGGAAAATGTCCTCCCAACGACTTAAAATTGGTGCTAAGTCTTATAAAAATTCTAAGTTCTTAAAAAAACAGTTGAGAGGTCTTCAAACAATAATCAGAAATCAGGCAGAGGCAGCTGGGTCCAGGTCCAGAGTGGTTCATTGCAAAATACAGATGAACCACCCGAGATGCGTACCGGTCCACATCTTACTTACATGCAAGAACAGTCACACTTATATACACTCGACGAGCATTATTTTTAAAGCCTTTCTTTTGATCTATCAAACCTTTTGTTTACACTTTCATGGTGACATTTATTGCAGTTAAATCAAAACTCAATATGTCAAAACAACGCTTTCATCCAGTGTGACTTATGTTTTCATAACATCTCATTAAAAAAGTCGGCATAACCTTGATGCTCAAAATTTTAGTAACACATCACTCGTATGTCGCTCAGTACCTGTTCAGTACCGCACAGTATCACTTTGGATATGACAACTCATATATCACAATTAATGCAGCTGGCCTGTGCAACCTTGATATGTCCAAATAATTCATTTTTAATGAGTGTGACTTCATCATCAAAAGGCCTTATCTCTGTAGCTCTGCAGTACCAACACCTTGGATTCAATCCAATATTTCTGTCCCCTTCCTAATACCTGCATCTTACTTGGATCCCAAAACTTCAAAGGGCCAGCTGAGGAGAGCCTTACACACACTGCTCTCTTTCTCTCTCTTTGGCCTCAATAACATAAATGTATTTATTGTGAAACAACTCTATATGCATTGTAAAACATTTAATTCCATTTTATTCTAATCATTGGTGCGGATTAATTCACTACATTTCCCCCCTGTGATCCTGAAAGGATCACTAAGTGAATCTACAGGTGAAATACTATACTATAAATGTGAAGTTTCAAAAATAACTGCTGTTTATGTATTTTGCACACCAAACTAAAAGTGAGACTAAAACACACCATATGCTTGCAGTGAGCGATATAAAATGTGGTGATTACATGATAAAGTGATAAAATGTAAAAAAAAAAAAAAATGGAGAACGTCTTAAAACAAAGAGGGATCCCCCTCTTGGCTCACTTATGAGGATGTTTCCTCTTGCTTACTTTTTTTTTGTAGAAGGATTTTCAGTTATTGTTTTCTAAGCAGAGGGGAATCCCAATGCCCAAGCAGCTTCATCTTCTACTAGGTCACTGCATCCCCCTCCACGTGGTGTCATTACCTCCTACACAGCACTTGTACTGTCACATATGTTATGCCTATGCACAATTATTCTGTCAGTTATCTTTAGCACAGGTATTCATAATTATTAATAATCAGTATTGTCCTTTATATTAAGTATGGTGTTGAGGTTGAGATTAATAATAGCGTGGCCCCGGCAGCTGCAGCAATGTAGTAGTAGTAGTAGCCACGCGCCCTTGATCAGCGGTCAGCTGCAGCAACCTTCCTTGCAGGGTGATTATGGTCTGCCGTGCCTCTTGAAGTTGACGTGTCAGCTCCACATTTTCTCGGGTCGTGTGGTGGAGTACTTCAGAACCTTCATCATCTTTGAATACACCTCTTTGGTCATAGAGGTGACCTCAGGCTCCATGTCGTTGAAGGAGCAATGGGTATTCATTGGATGAGCAAAGAACCCTGTGAGGTGCTGATATTCCTCAGTGCTGACCACTAGGCCTGCGAAGACCACGTCTCGCCCTGCTCGCGGAGAGGGACGCCTCATCCCTTTGCGCTTAGTCTGCACGCCTGATGTGGATGGCAGCTGCAGAAGTGGTCCGGCGAGTTGTTCTCCTTACCCCGGGTTGGCAGGGGTGTTGCTTGGGCTGGTGTCGATCTGCATGGCCCCAGATGATTGCGGGTTGGACTTTGGGCTCCCTGTAGGTGGTGGTGGTTGATCATCCGGCTGCCTTCTGGGTGTCATCAAGGGTCTGTTCCACCCCAGAGGTGCGACGCTTGGCCCCCCTGCCGGATCTTCTGGCTGCCTGTTAGGAACATTGGAGCCTGCGGCTACCTCTACTTGTGTGCCTACCGACGCCTGTGTGAAGTTTCTCCCTCTATTGTTGTACTCTAGGCATGCCTCGGTGGTTGGGAAATAATTCCATATTCCTCATAAGACTCCGCCATGTTCAATTAATCTGCATTTGGAGACATAGTGTGGCATATTTATATAAAATTAGGAGGCATATAGCCCATAAAACTTCAGCATGCAAATTACTATATCTACGTGAGTAAGTATATGAGTCATTGTTATGCAAATTAATATACATTAATATACATATATACATTTTGTTATTAAAGAAATGCACGTACTTGGTGGGGGTGGGAGGAGATCATGGTTATGTTCTATATGACTTGGTCTAATTGTATTTCTACAATTGGGAACTGTCCAATCACACTTACAATAAGTCACGAGACTAGTCACCGAATGAGGGGTATGACGCAACAAATAACTATTAATATGATTAATATTATTGCTCCTAGAATCATTCCTGCTGCCTTAAGATATTTTCCCCATCCAAGCTTATTGAACCAATCCCAGAAGCCCTTCAACTAAGTGTTCCAATTGGACCGCAACACGTGTTCATCTCTCATGCATTTCATTTCCTGAAGGACTCCTGTGAGGCTGCCGTTAACATCTGTGTGCATAGGGATTAAAGTACAACAATCTTCCCCAATATAATCACATATTCCTTGGTCCTCAGCCATGCGGGATTCCAGCACGAACCTATTTTGTAGAACCATTTGTGAAGTAGCATGCAATTGATCCCTTACTAGATCTTTTATTGTAAAATTTATAAACCTTTGTAGATTATACCATAGGAGATTTACCCATCTACTATTGCGAGCTATATACTGCACATTAACAATTGATCCGTAGATTGGTACTGCACCAGCCCCTCTTCCGCTTTCTATCCAACCACTCCCTATGGCAACCTGTTCTTCAGGTACTCCATATGGGATCTGATCCCAGGTGATATATACCTCATCCAATGTTTTCCACTCGTGTTTAACGGGAGTACTTCTTTTAGCGCGGTTGGTTATTTCGTTAGATGTTTCATTAATGCCTATTGGGTTATTTACTATTAACTTTAGTTGTCCTGTCAGCATTACTGGTGCACAGATGCCTTCCCACTGAGGGGGTAATGTGGCCAACATCTGTGTCTCATTGTGACACATCCAGAAAATGTCACCTAAAGGGACAGATCCCTTCGCCAGACTCAGTAATGGGTACGTGGCCACAAATGCAGGTTGGAACTCATAGATAACGGCTCCCCCATCTGGTACTACCTGTTCACAACGTATGGTGGCCTTGAGACTTGTTTTACATATCTTAACGTGGCTAGTGATGTTCCCGTTTACTATTGGTGGGTACCATGGTTTTTTACTACATTTCACCATTTTATCTGTTGTCCACATCAGGCTAGAGGATCTATCGATTACTTCTTCTATTTCTTCTCCTCGGGCTATACAAAACGGAAAAATCAAGTCAGCTGGTTTCTGTACTACTGGAGGGAGGAAGAACATACTCATTACATCGTTTATTGAGGAGTTCAGTGCTCTGGGGCATGCTGTCGGGTCTTTTGACCATGATTCAGTACCGATATCAGTCACAGAATCCTCCTGCTGCTCCGTTATTTCTGGGCAGTCACCTATTTTACTTCCGGGTAGAACCTGTAGAGCTGGTAGTTTTTTAACATTATAGCAGGCTATACAATCATCTTTAGGACGCTTTTTGGCTTCGAACATTGTCTGGACAGAGTACTGAATCCATTGTTGGAACATATTGGTCTCCCAGTGAGCCGTCTTTAATTTGTCTAGATCTCTTTTCTGTCTTCTGTTTACTAATTGTACCACTCTATGCGCTCGTTCTACTGTCATTACTTGTTTTGTTAGTGTGTTTTGGCATATGTTTGTTTTGCATCTTACCTCAATCATCACCATCCCATCCCCACGGCAGTCCATGCTTCGTGGAATTCCAAGCCAATGTTTCCCCATTGACTCATCTCCTAGAATTTCTTCAGACATTACATAATCATACCCTTTGATTTGCACATGCATTAGTGATATATTCTCCTCATCATTATTACTGATTACCCCTTGGTTAGTAGCTAGTGTTACCATTGCTAGTGCACAAGTTTGTGTGTGACGCATTAAATGTGAGTGTGCATTGTTAGTAGTAACTTTAATAAGATCCCCCCTTGTTAACCCACAAAGGGTTAACAGAAGAAGAAAATTAGGGATTAGTCAGAAGGCATACCCCATATCCATATGCACTGTCAGTATAGGTTGTTACTCTTTTACCAGTAGCTAATTTACATGCTGCTGTTAATGCTTTTATCTCTGCCAACTGGGCAGAGCAGGGTTGGTCAAGACTCACTGACTGCACCTTGGTAAAGGTGCCGTTGGGGTCAAGTTGGACTATTCCATATCCAGCTTTGTTCCCTGTCTCACTTCTGACGCTACGAAAAGCATCAGATCAGATGGGATTGGATGATTGTACAAATCCTCCCTTACCTTCATGAAGGTGTCCGTCTCCTGGAGACAATAATGGGGCTCACCTTCTGTGGGCAATACCGTTCTTGTGGCTTGGTTGATTGTGGTACAGCGTTGTATTGTTAAGTCAGGTCCTGAAAGCAGAACTTCATAACCTGTTCGACGAGCTTGAGTTATCACAAAGCGCGGGCTTGTGAGCAGTGCATATAATTGATGTGATGTATACAAAATAACAGGGTGGCCCATAGTAATAACTGAGGCCTTTTTATATGCGAAGGCTGCTGCTGCCAAGCCCTGATAGCAGGGAGGCAGACCTTCTTCGACACCATCTAATTTTGTGCTGTAATAAGAAATTGGCTGTTTACCTGTGGGGGTGTCTTGCATCAATCCTGCACATGCATACCCTTGTCGCTCAGCCACATAGAGATGGAATGGTTTGCCATAATCTGGATTGGCCAGAGCAGGAGCAGTTTGGAGATCTTGTTTCAGCAGCTGGAACGCACCCTCTGCTTCATCTGTCTATTGTAATTGAGCCGACTGGTGTCCTTGACCTGCGGCTTTAATCAATGCTCTCAGTGGAGCCGTTTTGATGGCATAATCACACACCCACGGTCTGCTGTAACCTGCCATGCCAAGGAAAGACAACATGTGACCAACAGTCTGAGGTTTGGGCAACTGAGTTATGGCTTCTAGTTGGGACGACACGATACACCTCTTGTCCCCACTGAGTTGCCTGCCGAGATACTCCACTGTTTGCTGGCAGAATTGCAATTTTTGTTTACTTACTTTGTGTCCTCCTTCTGCCAATGCAGTCAACACTGTAATGGAGTCTCTCTCACACTGCTCTTTAGAAGCAGAACAAATCAAAATGTCATCAACATTGTAGATGGTATGTCAAGGTGATTTAAATCATTCGCCAGTACACGATTGAAAATTGATGGCGAGTGTACAAAACCCTGTGGCAATCGTGTATAAGTATACTGTTGACCTTTGTACGTAAATGCAAACAAATACTGGGAATCTGGATGGACCGGTACACTGAAAAATGCTGAACACAGATCTATCACAGTAAACCATTTTGTGCCTGGGGGTATATTACTCAGTAGTGTGTGGGGGTCTGGCACTACTGGTATTTCTTCTGCTACAATAGCATTAATTAATCTTAGATCATGGAGTAGTCTGTTGGGTTTTCTGATGGGAAAAATTGGTGTGTTACAGGGACTTACTGTTGGTTTGAGAACTCCTGCTGTTTCTAATCCTGTAATAATAGGCTCTATTCCTTCTACTGCTTCTCGTTTAAGTGGGTACTGTCTTTGGAAGGGTAATTTAGCATTTGGTTTCATGGTGAATCTGATAGGATCTGCTGATTTTACTAATCCTACATCTGTTTTACTTTTAGACCATACCTGCTCTGGGACTTGTTCTAATAATGATTCATGTTCTTCAGCCACTGCCATTTGTCTTTTCCCAGGAACTTTAATGTGTTCTGCTATTACTTCATCAGCTTGTGAATATGAGATTTTGAAAAACAGTCCATCTTTTGACATGCTAATGCAGTCCCAGGCTGTGTCAACCCATTCGGTGACTTGCTTGGCTTCTTGAACTATGGGTCCTAGGTCATGTGACTCATACCCGTCTGCAATCAGTAATGTGACATGTGGTGCTGAGTTGGTAACCTGGAACCATTCTGCTACATCTTTATCAAGAAATGTGACAACAGCTGCAGCTCCTTGTGGTCCAACCACTATGTCAGCATATTGGATGACAGTTGTTTTGTTGTTAATTTCTTCATCCCAACTTTTCTCGTAGTCTTCGTGTGTCTGTCCTTTGTCATAGAACATGGTACAATGGAGAGGGAGAAAGGGTTCTCTAGATTTGTCATAGTGATTCATTATCAGGGGTCTCCATGTTTCCCACTCCAGTTGGAGGAAGGAAGTTGGCGATGTGAGTTTCAGCCAAAATACTTGGTCTTCTAGTTCATGACTTGCTGCCTGGGGGGTCATTTGTGGGCCTAGTGGCATCATGTAGGCTTCATTCTTGTCTGTTGCTTCAAAAGAAATTCCATTAGGGGTACATTTGATTTTTGCATTGAGCTGGCACAGCACATCTCTACCCAGCAGATTAATTGGCGTATCTTCTGAGTAAAGCAGTGGTGCATACAAAGTCTTTTCACCTATGATCATGGGAACTGGCTCAGTGAGGGGTATTATTTGGGTCTTCCCAGAGAAACCTACTGTTCGAATCTTTGATGCTGGGTTAGAGAGAGGTAGGCCAATTCCACTTTTTCCTATACAGGAGTAGGCCGCTCCTGTATCAATCATGAGGCGATGATGGCTGTCTTATATAGTGACTTCAATAGTGGGTTCTGTTTGTGGGCGTTGGGTTAATACAGGTAGAATGGCCTCTCCAGCAGGTTTCTCCGGGCACCCCTATAGCCAGTACGTCTCTTGTCCTGCTCCATGGGTGGCTGGTCCAGCAGTGGGGGGCTGAGAGGGGTCCCATCCATGGGTTAGTGGGGCAGTCCCTTTGCATGTGTGGGAAGCATGTCCATGCATCCCCAGCATTGCAGCCTCACTTTCGTTGTTGTCCCATGTCGCGGACCTGCCTGGGGCATCTTTACTGGTATTTATTGGCCTTGAGGGGGCCTTCTTGGGGCTCTTTGTGAGTGGTCCCCTCCATCTTCCCAGCATGGGTGGCCCCCCTAGATCCTCTTCCAAACACTGCTTGTTGGGGACCTCCTCCTTGGTTTAGATGCACACATGAATAGGGAGGGACTGGTTGAGGGTTGGGTCTGCTGTGGCAGGGCTCTTCCTCCCACAGGTGGCGTTGCTGGGGCCTATTGCATCTGCTGTGTGTGCGGAGGGATGACAGGAGACACTACTGGTGCTTGTACGACTGCCTCCCCTGTTGGTGCACCCTCCGTCGGGGGGTGTGGCTGCCACAGTCAGTGCTGCCTGATGTTTGGGCTTTTCTTTTTTCTTTCTTTGCTTTGGACAATTCCCCAATCTGCAGCTGGGTTAATTTGGTGGCCAGCATCTTACTTTGGTCCTCAAAGGCCCGTTTTTCGGCCCGATGCATGTTTAAATAATGTATGACATGCTCAGAGAACACAGGCCAGTCCATCTTCATGAGCCCCACAACTCCGTCCAGTTTGTCTTGTACTTCTTTGGGCATGGCCTCCCTGATGTAGGTTCTGAACAGGGGGCCAGATGTCTTCTGTTCATTCCCATCACTTCCAGTCTCTGTTTTCCATTTCTGTTGAAACCTGTGCAGAAACTGGGCTGGGCTCTCATCATCCTTTAGACATTCTTGTCTCAGCTTAGTTGGATCACTGCAGGTTGGGTATTTGTTACTCAAGGCTGCCCATACCTTAGGGTCTTATGTGGTTGAATGGTATCTTGTCATACTGGTGTGAGGTCATGACCCTTGGAAGCTGGGCTTCGTCAAACACCTATCTGGCTGCTGAGTGTCCTGCTGTTTTGATTAGCAGCGCCTTGATGTCTCCAGCTGCCAGGTTGATGCCTCCAGTGATTTCTTCCAGCTTTTCTATACACCTGTCAGCTCCATCTGCCAACGGGGTCAGTCTTCCAGCAAGTGTGATTATGTCCATAAATGACCATGGCACATATCTGCCTTCATGAGGTCCTTTAGACAGCAAGGGAGCTATATAAGCACCACCTTGACCTTGTTCTGTCTTCTGCTGCTGTGCTTGGTACCTGGTCACCATGGTGCGACGGCCGCCTCCTACGACTTCCAGATCCACTTCACATTCGGCTGTGAGCAGCTTCTGTCCTTTTGCCACTGGCCTGCTTCTCTCCTTGTGCCCTTCATGGAATGGATTTTTTGACGACAGTATGTCCGGGCCTTCATCCTGCGTTTCAACATCCTCCCACTCAGTCACATCACTTTCTATTAAACCTTCCTCCTCACATCTCGTCTCTTCTCCCTCCTTTATTTTTGCTTCATTAATCAGGTGTCACAGTCCGTGGACTTGGCCGGTCCGATCAGGGATCTTTATTTTGTAAATGGCCGCTTCTTTTACGAGCTGCTTCTTCTGATCCATTAGGATTCAATTCCTCGATTTCTTTTCTTAATTTCTGCAGCTTCCTCTTTTTGTCTTTTTATTACTCTCTCTCATTTCTTTTTGATATTTCTCTTGTGCTTTTTCTTTTTCCTGTTCATCCCTGATTAGTGAAAATTCTTTCCTCAGCTCCTCCAGCTCCTTGTCTATTTGTTCTGCCATTGATTCGGTTTCATCCATATATCTCAACTTGGTCCTGGGCTCTGAATGGCATATGGGGACCCTCTGATATGGTGTACGTCTGTGATGTCTTGGGGGTAGGGAACGGCTATAGAATGATCTTCTCCTTACTTCAGCTAAAGATCTATCTGATTCTTCTTCCTCACTGCTATAGTCATGCTCTTTCTGCTGCGTGCTACTCATTTCTTTTTCTGCTTCTTCCTCATCTTCTTCTAACACTAATTTAAGTTGTCCTGTAATTTTTCCCTTGCTACCTGGTTTCTCTCTCATTACTGGATACTGGCCTGCTACGCTGGGGTGATAAGGTGGTGGCTTACGATCGGTATAGTCAGGGGCTGTTGGACTCTTATGGTGTTCAACTTTAAAATATCATAGGATATCTCTCTGTTCAGCATGTCTCTGTTTTTTATGCAAATGCATTCGGTCAAATTTTTCTATCTTTATCCCTCAGTCTTTCCTCCACTTTATCACTGTCATGATGCGAGGTTGGTTTGCTAGCCCAAGGATGCAGAACTCACAGATGTTTATGAACACCGGTAATCTGCCCTGGAAGGCAGAGAGGACAGAAAACAGGTTAAACTCAGGGATCAAAAACTAAACTGAAAACTCACGGGTTCGCTGGGTCAGACAGGCAGAGTAGCACAGGTAACGGACATGGCAAGGCGTGGCAAAACATGGCTAACATGGCAAGACATGCTACATGGCTTGGGAACACATGGCTAGGAAACACAAGGCTTGAGAGCTAAGGCTGAACATGGCAGTGGGTAACACATGCTACGATCCGGCTCAGAGTGAAGCTGTCACACAGCTTATATGGGGAGAGCTTAATGAGCAGAGCTGATGAGAAACAGCTGTGCGCCTGAGAACCAGCTCCCAGGAGAAGGATCCACATCGCCCTCTGGTGGGCAAACCTCTGGATCCCAACAGGAAAAAGAAGCTCACAGGAAGGGATCCAAACAGAAACAGAAGCTACAGAATGGGATCCACACCGCCCTCTGGAGGGCAAACCTTGGATCCCAACAGTACCCCCCCCCTCAAGGGCGGATACCAGACGCCCAAAAACAAAAACCAGAAAACAAAACCACCCTCCTCGGGCGAGCAGAGGGGGAAACAGGCACGGGGGGCCAGAACACAAAACTTTCAGGGCAAAGAGTCCCAAAATCAAAACAACCGCCCACCCGGGGTGGGCGAGGGCAGGAAAGTCTCAGAGGACGACGTGGGCCCGAGGTCAGCAGGCAGTCTCAGGGGCGGCCGTTGGGCCCGGTAGCAAAACACATTCTCGAGGTGAGCGGCCCGTGGGGCTGGGGAAGCAGAGTCTCAGGTGGCGGCGGGGACGGCAGCAGGACAGGGGAGATACTCAGGTGGCGGCGTGTGACCCGGCACAGCAGGACAGGAGATCTCAGGTGGCCGG
>JAGKQL010000028.1:25898670-25938449 GCA_018398635.1 Cyprinodon brontotheroides | reverse complement strand
AGATCTCCTGGAGCATGAGCTGTCTACAACACCTGTCCTCTATCTGCTCATCAGGAGGCTCCCTACTTAAGGAGGCGGAGACCTACACTCCAGTGCCAGAGTGTTTGCCAGTAATGGTTAGCAAGCCGGAGCCAACCTGCCTGTCTGAGCCTTCTGACTTTTTGTGAACTAAGCCTGATCCTGTTTACCTTTCTGTCTCACAGATCGATCCTGCCTGACAAACTGAAATCCTGGAGAGTTTTCTCTGCTGGTTACCTGCCTACCCGCTCTCAGTTGAACTCTGGAGGGCTGCATCTGTCTGTAATCTGCCTGCCCGTCCTCAGAGATAACTTGGAGAGAAAAGACTCAGTCAGAGATCAGCCTGCCTCCACTCACTAAGCTCTGCCTCCGCCCACAGCCCTCTGCCTCCCAACAACAGCCTCTGGACCCTCAAGGTTCCCCCCCTCTGCAGCTTCACTCCATTCCAGAACAGGTATAACCCTGAACATCAAACAACCTGCAATATACCTACCTGGACCAACACTAACCCCTCTGTCCTCCTCAGCGGTGAACCCACTCCTGACCAGTCAACCACCCCCTTGGACCAGTTTATTTATTGTACATTTCTGTAATTAAACCTTTGAACTTTTTCTCTGCCTCCGAGTGTTTCTGCATGTGGGTTAGATATCTTAATCCCAACATGACACTCGGCTTGTATGAGGGGGATCTGCACAGCTATCAACACTCACAGTTAAGGGATCAGAATCACAAACTGGATGTGATCCTTGCACAGCATTGCAGGCTGGCTGCGGTTCCTGGACACAGAGTTAAATGGTAAATTCTTGGAAAAAGTTGTTAGCCCAGATCTGTCATAATTGTAGCATGATTGTAGCATCGTAGTAACAAGGGCAATTGCAACGGGAACAGTGTTTCATGGACCTACTGTGCACACTCAAAGCACACACGAATACTGATATATAAACATACCCCGCTCTGGTTGTCCAGCACAGACAAAAAAAATGTTTTCCTCTTCACCCTTTTTTATCCTTTACTCTTTTGTAACCCAACTTTCATGGCAACAAGGCCTCAGGCACCCCCCACCCCACCCCCACCCCCATTGAGAATTTTTGTGTTTTTGTATTTTCTTGGATGCAATGTACAGACACTGAATTTTCGCCCTACTGGGGTGCTGCTCCAGCCTGGGTGACAAATTAAGTAATCTTATCTAAATCAACTCAACAGCCTAAGGCCTGAGCAAAAAAAGAGGAAAAAAAAGATCAATCTGTGCAAAAAAAAGCAAAAAAAAAACATAAGCAATATTGGATACAAGTTCACAATACATAAATATTACAGACACAGATGTAAAATCTATTAAACTTACTGTATATAGTGATGTTGACTGCATTGCTGAACTTGCCTGTTGCAGTCTCACACCAGTACACAGATTGATGGGACCACTGACTGTTGATGGTACATGATGATCCAGTCATTTCCCACCAAGTGGAGCAGTCTGATAAGTATGACTGACGGTTTATTACTGTATATTTCATTACTCTCCACTCAGTTGAGCTTCCTCCACAGTTAAGTGAGACAGTATGATCGGTAAAATGTTTCTCCTTCTCAGGATTCACTGTGAGAGATGCTTCTGGATGAAAAACTGAAACATGTAACAAGTATTAAATGTCTCACAGTATTCAATACTAGGATATAGAGCAATAGTTGTGCTTTTATTAGAGTTTACTCAGACAAGTGTTTGGTTAGATTTTTAGTTTTTTAGTTTTATTTGTTTTCTTTTTTGTTTTGATTTTTGCACATTGATTCTACTGCATAAGAAAAGTGCTGAATAAATAGAAATTTTCTTTGCTGTAAAAAAGTATTTTTTGTAAATTGTAAATATATATATATAATTACACAAAGAATAGACATACAGAAACAACACATTCTGAATGACCAAACCACCACATTGCAATAATAATATCTCAATACAAAGTTTAACATCCATGAAATTAAAGTCAAAACCCAAAAAATGGGCCACCAACCAATGGGCAGGAGTTGATTCTCTAATACACAGCCCTTCCTCATTTCCATAATGAGGCAAAAATGCAGACAAAAAATGTAAAAACAACAGGCAGAACTAAATACAACTGAACAAATAAATAAGGTAAAAAAAAATGCAAAGTATATTATAACATGCACATAAATAAATTCTTAAAAAATAAGTAATTAATAAATAAATTTGAAGAATATAACAGGCAATAAAGAAATTATGTAATTATTAGAAAGGCGAAAAAAATAAAGAACCTAATTGAAATAGATATTTATATATACAATTATGTCTCACTGTATAATTTAATTTCTACCTACATTTATTTGATTATTGTATTTTCTGGGGCAATTAATTTTATGCTTAATTATTTATCGAGCTTTTATTTATTTTTGTATTTATCTTTAAATATGGTAGGGCTGGTCCCCCATTGTTAGTATCCTCTGCAAAGAAAAGAAATGTACGTATTCTAGAAATTTTGAAAATTTCAGTAATATAAAGGATAAATGATTTTGGCCCCAAAACTGACCCGTGGGAAACACCAACAAACAATGTCTGAGCATGATGACTGGGAGTCGCCCACTGAGTATCATCAAAAAATTCCACTCTACCAAATGGGATAATATATATATAATAAAAAGAATTGGCTCTTGCACTGATCTCTGTGGTAATCCCACAGGTAACCCTGGAGCATGAAGAGCCTATCATTAACATGAACAAACTTAAATCTGTCAAATAAATAATATTTAAACCATCCTAGTGCTGTTTCCTTGATTCCTACAAAATATTCAGCAATTCTTTCTAAAAGAATATTATGATCAACTGTATCAAATGCAGCACTGAGATGTAACAGGACAAGTACAGATACAAGTCCATTATCTGAGGCTATGAGAATATCATTAGTGACTTTCACCAGAAATGTTTTCGGTGCCATGATGAGCTGTCACCAGACTGATTATTGAAAAGTTCATTATGGTGTAAGCGGCCCAACACTTGTTTAGCAACTATTTTCTCAAGATTCTTAGATAAGAAAGGAAGATTTTATATAGGTCTATTATTGACCAAGACATCTGGGTCAAGAAAACTTTCTGAAATAGGTTTGAGTACAGCTGGCATAAAATCTAATACAACCAACATAAAAATAAAACAAGCCAGTCCCATCGATGCGTAATCGGACAATGACACACTGAAGTGTGCTACTGATGTCCAGTCTGCCCGTAGCTTTGTGCTTTGTCGCTGTAAATCGCAGAAAATCCTGCTACACAAAGATAGGATGTTATAGATAGGACGAGTCTTGAATGAAATTAACCTGTGTCAAGAGGCACAGATGCAATCACTCGATGTGTAATTGGGGAGAATACCGCGAATTTTTAATTTTTTCAAAAATAAAATTATCACTCAGACTCTGATCATAATTATATATATATATATATATATATATATATATATATATATATATATATATATATATATATATATATATATATATATATATATATTCTAAAACTGTTTTCTGGGCGTTCGAGGTGGTATGCAGTGTCATCCTCCTGCTCAGTGGCTCTACCAGTTGCCAGAGTACCGGAGTTTGAGGGTTCTAGCACTGTAACTTAGCTGTTCCTAGGACTGCGCTCTTCTGGACATCGATCTGATGTTTTACCTGTAATCTGCACAGTAGCCACTCTCCCCAGTTTGAGGTCACAGCCCCCAGTGCTCCACCACCACTGGCACCACTGCTGCTCTTACTTTCCACATCTTTTCTAGCTCCTCCTTCAGATCCTTGGTATTTCTCAAGCTTATCGAGTTAAAGTGAATTCTTCTTGTGCTGTTGTCAGATTGGGATTGCCACATCTATCACTACTGCCTTCTTCTGCTGTTTGTGAGATCCCAGCCAGATGATGTCTGGTTACGTTAGCCATCACCTGTTTGTCAGTCTGGATCTTGAAGTCCCATAGATAATCTTAGCTCGGTCATTTTCAACTACCTTAGGAGGTGCCTTCCATTTTGACCTTGGGACTTCCAGCCCATACTCATGGCAGATGTTTTCCTGTACACATATGATCAGCTACCTGGTTGTGGCGTTCCATGTATGCACTTCCTGCCTGCATTTTACACCCTGCTGTTATGTGCTTTGTATTATTTGCTCTTATATATATATATATATATATATATCTGTATATATATATATACTATATATATACAGTTATATAATATATGCGCAGATACGTTGTGCAGCTCTTAATATCTGTCTGCGGCCCGATGGTTGGGGACCGCTGGTCTAGAGGGTATCTTATCCCTGCGGCAGGGATGGGTTAACCAAATCTAGAATGTATGTGGAAATCAGAGGGAACACTTCCTTAAATAACTTGGTTAGAACAGGATCTAACACACAAGTTTAAGGGTTAGATGAAGATTAAGGGTTTGTCAACTCTGAGAGTTAAAGCGAAGCAAAACTGTCTGTTTCAGATTATATGGCTACCTTATATGCTGCCTCACCTTTTGGAGATAACCCAGTCATATTTAGAGGGGTGCCTATTATCTTATTTTCAATAGGATTAATCTCATTTATAAAAAATCCCATAAAATCACTGCTAAAAGTGGTACTGCTAAAAGCAGGGGGATGAATGGTTTAACAGAGATATGGTTCTAAGTGAATCTGGCAACTGTATCAAAAATAAATCTAGGATTGTTCTCATTTTCTTCTATTAATGAGGAGAAATATGCTGCTCTTGCTTTATAAAGGGTAGGATTCCTGTTGATATTAAGAGTGCCATGTTCTCTACAGTTTCCTATCATTATGCTTCAGAGTGTGCAGCTCTGCATAAAACTACGAAGACAGCTTTCCATTTTTAAAGTTTATCTTTAAAAGGGGGGCACATGAAAAAATATTACAATTAACTGGATGAAGTCTGACCCTCCCACAATCACTCAGTGGCTACAGAAAGTAAAACACGTCTACACGATGGAACATATGACTGCCCAACTACAGATGAAAGTGCCTGTTTTTCTGAGAAGGTGTACCTCAATTACTGAATATCTTGCTTAGGACTCTTGTACACTTTTACTATATCCATATATTACTATTATTGCTGTTGTTATTATTAAGGCTTATTATTAAGGCTTAAATACTGATATTCCTTTGCATTCAAGGCCATATGTCAGCACAAGGACAAAAGTATGAAGGTTAGAATCCGTGGAACTTGTCATGATCCCTGTTTTTGTGTTTGTCTGTTTGTCTTGTCTTTTATGTTTCTCCCTTCCACCACCAGGAGGTGCCTGGCTCCGGTTAGATTTCTCATGCATCTGCAAGCGTTTAACTCATCACCGGACTGCTCTTAAGCTGCTGGTTGCCGCTACTACAACGCCAGAGTGTTTGCCAGTTTGGGGTACTAGTTTTGGGGTCTAGCCAAGCCTTGTTTATGCTGAGTCTAATCTGAGTTTTTGCATTTTGAGTTTTGGTTCTCTAGTCAAGCTGAGATCACATAGAGTTTTTCTGAGTGCTTGTTTCTCCCTGAGACTAAACCTTGTTTGTTCTTTGCCTTTCGGCAGGAAGCCTTCCTGCAAACTGGACCCTTTTCCGGACCGCCTCCTCCCCCAAGTGGGATCAACTGAGTCTTACACTGAGCAACGGATTCCAAACAGGAGGTTTGGATCCAGCCACCTATGAGCACACTGAGATCTCTCTGAGGTAAGAAAGTCCATCACGACCCGTTCAAAGTACCACAGGAAAACTGAGTTGCAACGGCTACATCATTCAACTCTGTCCGAGTTCTGGGTTCTGTTCCGCCCTCTACCGAATTAAACATTCTCTGGAAGACCATCACACAGACTTAACTCTAAGTGGAAATGTGAGTGGAAACAAATCTTCTCCTTCAAGATCGACAACTCCAATTTCCCACTGAGCCTGAACCTAACCTGTCTCCCCTTTGTCTTCCAGTTTCTGGCTGAGCAGAGTTCAGAGGAACTCTGCACCAAACTCAATATACCCTTCAATAAAACCCGTTGAACTTTTATATTGTGTCTCTCTGTTTGGCTTCATTGCATGTGGGTCCGAGCCTTAGAAAGAATCATGACAGAACTATTCACATTTTGACAACACTATTCTAGTCTAAGACAGTACTAAAGGCTGCATTTACAGTAGCACCCATTTAAAAATGTCCTTCCCAGTAAGACACCAGCCGAATGAACCAGCAAAGGGCCCTTCAAGAAAAGTCTTTTTTCTGTTATGCTCAGTTTTCTATTCCTATCATCTTACATCACACTCTCCCCTTATCCTGTCTTTCTTTCTCACCTCACTTTCCATCTCCATGTCGATTGATCTCCATGTCCATTGTACATACAGGATTTTACACTATGCTAACAGTGATAATGCTCTGCTTGTGAAAGCAAAGCTGTTTGGCTATCAGCTTGCTCTCGGGCATATACTCCCAGAACTCTATTGTCAAAACAGAACACACACACACAAAAAAAAATAAAAAAATAAATCTATGAATTGACTTTCCGTCACATTACATAGGATGGGTTAGCCTACTCTGTTTCTAACCATGGGTAGAGGGAGTTGTTGTTAAATAGTTTAGCCTGAAATTTAGACTGTGCAGCCATATACTATAATATGAAATTGGGAAGTTTCAACATTAGATCTATCAATTTAAAAGTAAGATTGATTAAAGTAACCCTAGTTAATTTGTTTTATCATCACCTATCTTATGACAAATACATTAAATACATACTCAGGTATTTGAATAGAAAAAAAATTTTGGTTTCGAATAGGAAGTGACTGACACATAAACAACAAATGAAAGCAGTAGATTCAATTTAATAGCATTGAACAGGCCTATTATTAGAAAGTTGGAGGACAATCAGCTTGTTCAAAATTCTTGTGCCCTCTGTAACAAAGCTAATCAGCTAATTAAGCTTAAACCATTTTCTTATTGCTTTAAATGGTCATGGTTCAGGCCTAGTTCTAAGGCCTTTAGGCAACCGCTTCTAGGGGAAGACTATTGACAATTCAGTTATATTTAAAGTCGCACTAAAGACAGTATTTCACTTTTATCCAAGATGTATTTTATAACCAGAGAAGGAACTGTACAAATCCAACTGTATTCACTAAATTGGAGAGGGAAATGTCAAGATTTGTGAAAAAAGTGTAGAATGTCATCGGCAAAAAGTGACAATATATGTATGGAAAAACATTTTCTTCTTTGTTCAGAGGATTGTAACAGTGTTCTGCAAAGTTTAAAACAGTGCTTCAGACCATCCATCTTTTCAGGATAAAATTTGACCGCCTCAGGGTTATATTATTAGATTTGAAAACTGCCAAGTTGAATAAATAGGAAATGTTGTAGAAAGGTATGGTTTAAGAAGTACATCAAATGGACTGCTGTCATGTCTGCTCAAATTCTGAGTCAGTGAATACCCACTATCAGGAAGGAAGCCATCTTAAGCAGAAAAGAAGAAAAAACACATTAAACCACGGTGGTTGTGGTTTCACAGCTGTAAAGCATTGATAGCCCTACTTTCACAGTTAGTCCAAATAAATCACATGGCCAAGTAGACAACCCAAACCAGAACATTTACTCTAGTGACACAGGAGTCAGCAGTAGGTCACTCAAATTTTTTAGGAAAAAAATTATCTTAATTGCAATGTTCTCAAATTTAAACATGTTTAAAGTTTAATTATCTGACAGCAAGCATGATTTCTAGCATAACATAACAACAATCTAATGAAAGCACTTAACCATTTAAAAAGTATTGTAAATATGTCACATTTGATTTCTGTCTGTTATAACAACAAGATATCTGAAGATGTTGGTATATTGTACATTATCTAATGTAAACTAGTGTGAAGTAGCCTTTTCACTGCTACTTTTATAAAAGATCAGTTAAGCGTAAGTTGGCCACACAAGCAGGGGTGAAAACAAGCCACTATAGCATGGTACTGCAGACCACTGATAGATTCTGTGCCGGTATGAAAAACCACGAAGAGGGGGGACAGCTCTCTTCTATGAAGCTGTTATTCAGAACCAGTCATGGCTGCACTTTGGTTCCGTATAGAATTCTGCTAGCACTATGTAGTCAAAAAGTGGTTACCAACCTATTTTCCTTAAAGCCCTCCTTCTTACTTTCTAACCATTCTAAGCCGCCCCTCGGATTTTAACTGTCCTTTTCCAGACTCCATTTTGATTAAAATGTTTATCAAAGTGGGAAAAGAAGAAACTGTATATATATGCAAGCATTTATTTATAAAATAAATTCGTAAAAAATACATTTGTAGTTGTAAATAGAAATAACCGCAAGAACATTGAATTGAAAAAGCACTCTATAATCTTTTCTTTCAAAAGCAACAATGATAATAAAAAAACCCTGCAAAAGTTTTGTCAGAATATGAAACTCCTGCTTTACAACACATATTAGCTTTAAGAGGAAACACACATATTGGCACAGGGACACAGATTGGCAAAAGTATTATATTTAAAGTCTACTAAAGGAAGTATTTCACTTTTATCCAAATGTATTTTATAACCAGAGAAGGAATTGTACAAATCCAACGTATTCACTAAATTGGAGAGGGAAATGTCAAGGTTAGTGAAAAAAAGGAGAATGTCATCAGCAAAAACTGACAATATATGTATGGAAGAACATTTTCTTCTCCTTTGTTCCATAGAATGTACTGTAACAGGACTCTGCAAAGTTTAAAACATGGAGACCATCCATCTTTTCAGGATAAAATTTGACTGCCTCAGGGTAATATTATTAGATTTGAAAACTGCCAAGTGGAATAAATAGGAAATGTTGTAGAAAGGTATGGTTTAAGAAGTACATCAAATTGCTGTCATGTCTGCTCAAACTCTGAGTCATATGAATACCCACTATCAGGAAGGAAGCCATCTTAAGCAGAAAAGAAAAAAAAACACATTAAAGAAGGCGGTTGTGGTTTCAGCTGTAAAGCATCGATAGCCCTACTTTCACAGTTAGTTCAAATAAATCACATGGCCAAGTAGACAACCCAAACCAGAATATTTACTCTAGTGACACAGGAGTGAGCAGTAGGTCACTCAAATTTTTTAGGAAAAAAATTAGCTTAATTGCAATGTTCTCAAATTTAAACATGTTTAAAGTTTAATTATCTGACAGCAAGCATGATTTCTAGCATAACATATCAACAATCTAATGAAAGCACTTAACCATTTAAAAAGTATTGTAAATATGTCACATTTGATTTCTGTCTGTTATAACAACAAGATATCTGAAGATGTTGGTATATTGTACATTATCTAATGTAAACTAGTGTGAAGTAGCCTTTTCACTGCTACTTTTGTAAAAGTCAGTTAAGCGTAAGTTGGCCACACAAGCAGGGGTGAAAACAAGCCACTATAGCATGGTACTGCAGACCACTGATAGATTCTGTGCCGGTATGAAAAACCACAAAGAGGGGGGACAGCTCTCTTCTATGAAGCTGTTATTCAGAACCAGTCATGGCTGCACTTTGGGTCCGTATAGAAATCTGCTAGCACTATGTAGTCAAAAACAGTGGTTACCAACCTATTTTCCTTAAAGCCCTCCTTCTTACTTTCTAACCATTCTAAGCCGCCCCTCGGATTTTAACTGTCCTTTCCCAGACTCCATTTTGATTAAAATGTTTATCAAAGTGGGAAAAGAAGAAACTGTATACATATGCAAGCATTTATTTATAAAATAAATTCATACAAATACATTTGTAGTTGTAAATAGAAATAACCGCAAGAACATTGAATTGAAAAAGCACTCTATAATCTTTTCTTTCAAAAGCAACAATGATAATAAAAAAACCCTGCAAAAGTTTTGTCAGAATATGAAACTCCTGCCACGCACATATTAGCTTTATGAGGAAACACACATATTGGCACAGGGACACAGATTGGCAAATTTATTATATTTAAAGTCTACTAAAGGAAGTATTTCGCTTTTATCCAAATGTATTTTATAACCAGAGAAGGAACTGTACAAATCCAACTTATTCACTAAATTGGAGAGGGCAATGTCAAGATTTGTGAAAAAAGGAGAATGTCATCGGCAAAAAGTGACAATATATGTATGGAAGAACATTTTCTTCTCCTTTGTTCAGTGGAATGTAACAGTGTTCTGCAAAGTTTAAAACATGGAGACCATCCATCTTTTCAGGATAAAATTTGACTGCCTCAGGGTAATATTATTAGATTTGAAAACTGCCAAGTTGAATAAATAGGAAATGTTGTAGAAAGGTATGGTTTAATAAGTACATCAAATAGCTGTCATGTCTGCTCAAACTCTGAGTCATATGAATACCCACTATCAGGAAGGAAGCCATCTTAAGCAGAAAAGAAAAAAAAACACATTAAACAAGGCGGTTGTGGTTTCAGCTGTAAAGCATCGATAGCCCTACTTTCACAGTTAGTCCAAATAAATCACATGGCCAAGTAGACAACCCAAACCAGAACATTTACTCTAGTGACACAGGAGTGAGCAGTAGGTCACTCAAATTTTTTAGGAAAAAAATTAGCTTGAGTGCAATGTTCTCAAATTTAAACATGTTTAAAGTTTAATTATCTGACTGCAAACAAGATTTCTAGCATAACATAACAATAATCTAATGAAATCACTAAACCATTTAAAAAGTATTGTAAATATGTCACATTTGTTTTCTGTCTGTTATAACAACAAGATATCTGAAGATGTTGGTATATTGTACATTATCTAATGTAAACTAGTGTGAAGTAGCCTTTTCACTGCTACTTTTATAAATGTCAGTGAAGCGTAAGTTGGCCTCACAAGCAGGGGTGAAAACAAACCACTATAGTATGTCACTGCAGACCACTGATAGATTCTGTGCCGGAATGAAAAACCATGAAGAGGTCATCAACAATGATAATAATAAAAAATTTAAAAAACTGCAAAAGTTTTATTAGAATATGAAACTCCACACACATATTAGCTATTAGCTTTAAGAGGAGCTGCACATATTGGCACAGGGACACAGATTGGCAGTCTGAGAGAATGGAGCTTTGAACTCAGAACCTCTGGAATCCAAAGCGCAATGCCCTAACAACTTGGCTGCCACTCAAATGTGGCATCTACCAAGGAGTGGTACGTAATATATATACAGTATAGTTATATATATATATATATATATATATATATATATATATATATATATATATATATATATATATATATATATGCAGGACCAACCTGCCATATTTATAATTATTATTATTTTATAAATGCTCAATAAATGAATAAGCATACATTAAATTGCTACCAAAAATACAATAAACAAATAAATGTAGGTAAAAAATTACAAAATACAGTGAGAAATAATATATCTATCTCTTTTAATTAGGTTCTTTATTTATTCGCCTTTGTAATAATAGCCTTATTTATTTATTGCCCATTATAATCTTCAAGTTTATTTATTTATTACTTTTTTAAAGTATTCATTTATGTGCATTTGATAAATATTTTTGTCTGTTTTGTTCTTCCTTTGCATTTCTTTTACCCTATTTATTTCTTTAACACTATTTATTATTGCTTGTCAGTTTTACATTTCTGTCTGCATTTCTGCCTCATTATGCAAATGAGGAAGGGGTATGTCTTCGAGGGTTACTAAAAATGGTGTCCTTGTGTATATTAAGGTGAAACATTTACTTAATATTGTTTTGAGAAAAATCTAACAAATGTTTTTTGTCTGAGGAATGTGTTAACTAACTACATTTCTTGTTTTCCCTCAAATTTGTAAAACGTTAGGAAGTTGGTTGTTTAACTAATAAAGATTAAACAGCATACTTGGTTTCATAGACTAAAATCTAAATATCCTTTCCTTAGTCTACTACTTATTGTGTTTTAAAATGAAAACACATTCCAAACTGTCTTAACAAGTTTATGTTAACATACAGGTAAAGAGAAATGGAACTGACCTTTAGACAAGACAAACTTTGGTTCACTGCGATCAAGTTTATCTGGACTTCCTCTTCCAGCTGCACAAGCATATCCTGCTGTGTCTGTTTGTCCATGAATGACGTAGTTGTTGTTTAAAGTTCCATTTATTGTTTCAGGCATCAGCTCATATCTGTAGTGATTTTGTGACAGATCAGGAACAGCCTTATACCAGTAGAACCTCAGTCCTTCAGACGGATTCTCAACAATACACCTCAGAGTTACTGAAGTTTTGGAACTCAGCCATGATGGAGACACAGTCAAGACTGGTTTAAGCTCAGATAAAGAAATTTGGCCTGTAAAAAAATCAAAACTTTGTGATTGGTTGAGTCTTTCACAAAGAAATATCCACAAACAAAATATTGTTTATGTGCATGTGTAATTGATATTTTGCATTATTAATGCCATTTAAACTTAGAAAGTAATGTACTCACATATTAAGGCCAGCACATGGAGCAAAGAGCGGTACATTCTTCAGACATGAACTGCAGCAGCTGTATAAATGTGGTTGCTCATGACCAGATTAAAGCTTTAGAGCTTCCTCTTCTTTCAGTTTCAGACAAATTTATTAAGGGCATTTCCTTCTTTGACACTTTCAATCAGTAACACCAAGTACCAGAAAAAAAGTAAAAAAACTGCGGTTTTTAAAATAACATAATCAAGAATAAAATCTTGCAAAGTACTTTGTTTTGTTTTCTTACCGTCTCTAGGTATAGCCTTACCCTACTCTCTGTTTTTTTTTTTTTTTATGTAATTTTTTCCACATATCGAAAAACTATTGGAATTGGTACCTAATTTTGAAATAAGATTTACTAGCTGTCATCTATTTTTCGCTCTTCACGCTTGTTTTTGCTAATTTCAGTTATGTTTTTCAAGTACTTTAAAAGTCTCCTAAATATTTGTTTGCTCATAAACTGTTAAAACAAGTTTTTTTTTAGTGTTTTCTTTATATCCAAGGTATTTTCTCTTAACAATTTACAGCACATATTCTCTAAAAAGCAAACCAAGCTTTTGTGTCTACAGACATCCCAAGTTCCAAAAAGTAATTTCAGGAGATGCTTATCAACCCAAGGCAACCGACTCGCACCGTTGCCCATACATACAGTACACACTTCATCATTCTTCAACCTTCACTAGACATTTTAATTACGAAGTGTGACAGGAATCTGGGCAGGCAGGACTCAAATGACAACGCAGAGTTTATAAAATTTTGTAGTTTAATGGCATTCCAAAGGTTGGTGCACGGAGAATCAGTAAAGAAGGCAGAGGTCAGTGAGGCTAGGCTCAAGTAAGTCTGCTTGACACAGCTTGGACCTTATTGCAGCAGAAGTGTCACTGAGAAATGTTTTGAGCCCACCCCAGTCACTCGATTGCTGTAAGCGAGGTCTTGTTACTTCCATACTTTGTATCGACTTTCACAATAATAATCGAATAATCAAGCTGTTTAATACTACTTTTATCTTTATTTAAAAGAAGGAAAGAAATGTTATACTTAATTCGAGTTTGGAGTTGATTCAGTATAGTTTGCTTCATGCAGATAGATCTAAAATAGATAGAGGCACACACATCTCTACCCACCACAGTAAACAACTGATTAATTTATAACGGATATTCATTCACACATCTAAACAATAATTGATGCTTCTCCTTTAATACAATCATCTTCATCTGTCAAAACCACAGCAGGAACTTGGAGAACCTGTGGGAACTACAGGATAGCAAAGTTGGTTCCAATAATTTACATAATCAGTATTATTTAAAGGACAATATATTGATGTATATAAAAAGTTGAAGGTGCAGCACAATCAAATATTAGGGCGCAGAGGCAGAGAAGTGTCCTAACTAACCTAAACCAGCACAAGTTTTTTTTTTAAAAAAAGAGATTAAAACTCAAAATCATACAGTCGAAAGGTATGCATGTTAACCCATGCATGTTAACCCATCTGCCAAACAAATGCACACAATCACATAGCTGTTATGCATCAGAGAAGCTATTTATCATATTGCAATTTCACAGTTCAGACATTATTTTTATTTTATTACTTATTTCTATATTAATTATCAATATTATTATTATGGAACAAATGAGTTCAGCCATGAAATAATGCAGATATTAGGATACCAGCTCTTAGCAGGGAAAAAAAGAAAACAAAGGGGAAAAAATAAAGAAAGAGAAAAAAAAGGGGGAAAAAAGACATGAAGAAAAAAAGAAAAAAAAAAGGGATACCGGCTCAATTGTAGTTCTGATAACTATCCAGCAGATGCCGCCATTCTAAATTATATCAAATGTTTCAAGTTTTGGCCAATTGTGTCAAATTGGTTCACAGGGCTTCGAAATTGCCATCACTAGCGAAGGTAACTAAAAACACTGGGCAGGGACAGAGTCAGAACACAGAAAAAAAAAATCCACCAGACACTAGAAAGCTTGGGAAAAAGAGCTGAAACACTTCCTGGAAGAAACAAATATGGGCTGTGTTCAAATTTATGGGCTGCGTCCTCTGACGATGTCATAGCACGGCACTGAGATCTGGTTGGATTCCAAAACTCCTCGTTATGCTGCCTTTAAATGCGTCCTTCTTTTTGCCCGATTTAAAGGATGGGTCCAGTGTATCCTATCTATCCTTGGTTATCCCAGGATTTATTGAGAGACCAAGCAAGCTGGCTGCTCCATGATCAGAGGAAATGGTACTCGGCACCAAACAGTGGTGAATATTGGAAGCTCAGTTTAATATAATGTGAATAGTTCTGTCTGAAATTAATGAAAATACCTGTTTTAATAGTTTTTGAGTGAGATATGTGGCAGGTATTGTCTGATTTTTTAAAATTTTATCTGTTAGTGTGTAAATGGGTTTGGCAGTAATTCAAGAACAGATTCTAATATATCTGCAGTGTGTGGACTATAAATCTGATAGGATTTTTATTTTTCAATTGCTATTTTGCACAATTTGCTTAACTAAGTACTTTTTGTTGTTGAATATAAGATATTTTGCAGATATATTTTTTACACATACATTGTTAACATTTACTTATATCTTTCTACCCCTTTTACAGATTAGAATAGAATAGACTAGAAAATCTCTTTATTGTCCCACAATGGGGAAATAACCAGAAGCAAAAAGATTATTGAAAAAATGGTCACACAAATGTGAGCCTTAGAAACATGTATAAGAATAACAAAACAGTGAAGAATTAAAAGATAAACAATAATTTAAAACTGTTCACCTGGAGAGTAAATAACCATTATGTAGCTTTTTACAGTAATGGGTATTTGAAAATAGCAGCAACATCAGAGATGAACAAAATGACAGCAGCATGTTATTCAACTGACTGAGGTTTATGTGATTACATTTTCTTTATTTGTTCATGCTCCCTGTGGTTTTCACCTTTATTCCACTCTGTATTCTCATGAGTGTGGTCTTTGTTCAATTAACAACAAAAACCGGATCTGATGAATGTGGAATTAGGACTTATTTCCACTTTGAAAATGGTTTAATTTGAACGACTAAGAGAGAAGGTAAATACAGTATTTTCTTCTGAAGATATAGAATTGTGCAGAGTTAAACCCCACTCTTATATTTTTACCTACTATGCTCTCTTTGTATCAAGCAAAATAATACATTCATTAAAGTAATAACTTCACTATAAAACTTGAACATCTGGGCTGTAGTTACTCTGTGTAGCCCATTTCCCATATTTTATCTTGGACTGAAAAAATGAATCGTATTAATTGTAAAACTCTAAAACATAATACAAATGTAAAATGTGCTTTTCCCCGACAGAGCAACCCACTTAGATCAGTAATTATACCAAAATTTTAAAAATACAATATGTATATAATATATAAGATTAAAAAAATTTTTTCCTCAAGAGGAAATATTTTAGTCTGTCAATACAGCTCCGACCAACTTGCTCCATCCAGAACTCATGCAGTCAACCACCACTACGCTCGAGGAAATATTTTAGTTTCACTTGGTTTATTTAGACATCACTTGAGGCACTTAAGGGCCAGCTGCTTCACCTACAAGCTGCCCTGCATCATTATTACTGGATATCTGTGTTTCCTATAATCATGTAAAGTATAAGTGCATATAATCATATAAAGTATAAGTGCATTTTAATAGTAAAGGATTAAATGTAACACAACCTTTTATCATTGTCCTATATTGCTTACTGTCTGACTGTTTAAATAGCTCCTTATGTCTATTTTCTTTTTTAGTGGCATCATCTACAAACACAACACTGAGAATGAGCCTAAATTTCTTCAAATATAAAATCACTTTTAACAATTATAAAAGACAATATAACATCTTATCTGTAATTTAATAATATCCAAAATAAACAGCCAGATTCAAGCATTTTTACCAGACATTAATGTTTGTACTTCAATTTACTTATAGACTGTGTGGGAAATCTATGTAAGATTAAATCAATGTTAATATTCTTCCTCTGTTTGTTCTTGTCTTTATCCTATTTCTAGAAGTATAAATAGCTCAATTCAATTGCTATTATTATGTGGAACCCTAATTCTGCTTTTTAAACAAAAAATAGGCTGCAGAAATGTTGGATGGAGATGTTTTGTGTCAGGAGCCCGTAATATCATCAAAGACCCCTCACACCCCACCATGGACTGTTCTCCCTGCTGCCCTCTGGAAGAGAATCCGCTGCAGACCCACCAGGTGCCAACCTTTTCTGTTGTTATACTTAATAACTTTTAGCCCTTTAAATTGGTGTTCATCTCATTGTATTTTTCAATAACACCTGCTAATAACTTGCACACTATACCTGAACTTCCTCATAGTGCATTTGAAAAATGAAAACAGTAATAGCAACTAAATATTGGTAAAAAAGGAAACCCTCACATTTTCTTTTTTAGTTGGCTGCGGCTAAGAATCAGAAATGTTGATGGCTTACAGCCTTTATTTGCCAATTTTTCCAGCAGTCTTTGGAACTCCTGGCTGACTCAGAATATTTTGTTTTAAAAAGAAAAAAAAATGATGATATTTCTTTTTTTTTTTTTTTTTTATTGGGACTAGTTTTGCAGCCTAATATTAATTGCAGTAACCGCTACATTCTAGTGTGAATACATTTTCAATACTGTGCTCCAAGCACACACGAACTAGAAAACAGCCAATCAGAGAGAGAGAAGGTGGAACCTAAGGCAGAACAACCAATGAGAGTGGAGTTAAACAGCGCAGCACAGTTCCATGCGCTGCTATGTGAAAGGGACAGGAGAGACCAGGCAGAGGAGCTGCGAGAGGAAAAGAAGCCACTGCTGCAACAACCACTGCTGTAAATTATAAACATGTTGCTCACATCCGATTATTGGTAGGAACAAGAAGGTCGGTCCAAGATCTTTTTAGAGACATGTCCCTATGGTCCCTATGCAAACCTACGCCCATGTGTAGACGCCATGCAGAAAGACCACGGACAAGGAATAAGCAATAAGTAAACAATATTTTCTATTTCTGACCTAACCATGGTCAGGCAAGGAAAAAAACACCACATTAGCTCCTAATATCGAAGTACATTTTACTTACATCTGTTAGTTTAGAATTTATTTCAATTGTTCTATTAATACTATTTGGTAAGATTAATTAAATGTACTTATCTTTTGATGGATATAGACTTACAAATTAATTCCAAGTAACATATTAGAAAAAAGCTGTCAATTTGAAGTAAAAGCACTTAGATGGAAATTTGCAGTACATTTTATATTAAACCCCAAGGTAATATTTGCGCTGGCCAGTGGTGTTCAGCTCAGCGACTGACCTAATATAATAATTAAAGGCATAGGGAAACAGCTGTTCAAACTGCTGCATTCTCACACCAATTATATTCTCCCGAGTGGTGCACTACTTTACACGAGTGATTGGCAATTTAACAAGGGTTTGTTCTCAAGCAAGTTTTGTCATGATCTTGGCACTATAGGCTGGGTTTTACTCCTTCTTCTCTTATCTGCTTTGCTCCTCCCCGGCCTAATTATCTCTTATCAGATCCACCTGTTTCTTCTGCTATTTATGCCACCAGTTCCCAGCCCATGGTGCCAGATAATTCAAGCTTCCAGCAAGTCTAGTTCTAGCGTTTCTCTGTATGTGTTTGTTCTGCCTGATATTGAACTGTTTCTGCCCTCGGACGTCTGCGGTTTGGCCGCCCCTGCTCTGCTCTGTTTTGCCTGTTCTGTTTCTCTGGATTTTACCTGTTGCCGACCTTGGACCCGTGTTCTGACCAAGGCTTGAATTATCCCTCCTGGATCCCTTGTTTTCTCTGTGTGCTCTGGCTGCTCCTGGTCGCTGCTCCTCTTCCCTTCTGGATCACTGGTTCAGGCTGTTTCACGCTGCGGAGCTCAGCTCCTCCGGACTTCACTCCTCCTTCTGAGCTCAGAGTGAACTTTGCCAGGTTTGTTTCAGCTCATTATAATTCCCTGATTGAGCTTCAGAAATATTCAGCTGAGTCCATATCCCCGCAGTGTATCCAGTGATCCCGCACCGCCTGATGAGCAGCCGCATGCAGCTTATTCAATAAAGTCCTTTGAAGTTTCACTGTCTGTCTCGTCTGAATTCTGGGTCAAAATCTCTGAGCTCCCTGACAAGTTTGGTTGTGGCCGGTGTCTCGGATGCATCTTGCTAACCAGTGCAACGTAGTGCTAGTAGGTTCCCAATGGGAAATTACATTGGGACAAAGTAGCACTAAATTGGTGACTTAGTGATGAAACTGTCAAGGAACACTATGGACAGCAGAAACATGCAAGAGGAGAAGAGTTTGGTGTCTGAGGTCGTGGATGAGTCTCCCTCTGTCATACAGTTTTTATTTAGAGGAGGAAAGCTGGACGAAGATGTTGTGGGAAGAGGACGCCAGGGCTGCAGAAGCTTGGTTTGGTGTAGAAGGCTTACAGCCGCACATGTTTGAGCCCTTGCCTCACAACGCTGCCAGTTCTGTTAGCTCTACGCCTCGTCGAAGACACAGACGCCCATCCTCGCCATACACACTTCGCTTTGTTTTAAAAAAAATATAAACATAAAATATATAACAGTTAATGTCTGGGGGACAGTGATTTCCCTACATGTTATGAATGCTGGCGAACCATAAAGAATACATTATGAACAGTTTAGTTTGAGCCTTCAACTCGTTGCCCATAGGAAGACGTTACTTGGATTTAACAAAACCAAATATCGTTGGAACAGCTCCAAATGACACAAAACTCATATTGGTGAGTAGAACATGAAGTAATAACGTAAAATCAAGTGGCCAGTGTAAAAAAAACAGTGTTCCCCTCTAAATATGTTTGACATGGAGCTGAGTGTTTTTTGTTATTAAATTCTTACAGTTGAATGGAAGTTGTGGTGAATTTATTCCAAATATGTTCAGAATTATCTGTTTGATTATGATTTGAGCTTGATTCACACTTTTATTTGTTCTTTTAACAGACAGTAGAGCGTGTATTCCCAAACAATATATATGACAATCCAAAAAGTATTTGATTAAATATCACATACCACCCCTTCTGGGGTGGTCAATAACTATAATAAAATTGGACAACAATGTTATCAAAACTTAGCACAGGTAGTATTTTTTAAGCTACACTCAGGCGGATGCCTGCAGCTACAGAAATGTTTTTTTATTAAAAGAAAGACATGGAAACAATTACCATTCATGAGTAATACCTCTTGATTAACAAAAATTAAAGTGACTGGTTATAACAGTTTTACTCATTACATCCAGTTACATTTTAATTAGCTCATATACAGCCTTGAAACAAACAAAAAAAGAGAAAAAAAAAACACAAAAGACCCAGCACAAAGAACCACCAACACTACATTATAAATAAATAAATAAATTAGACTTTTTTGGGACAAACTCAAGGTAGGATAAAAGAAATTGTTTATCGTTACTGCCACCTTTGGTGGAACTAAGAACTACAGCTATACATAACCCCACCCCTCAACAGGCCCAGGTAGTACTGGGTCTGTGGAAGAACCAAAGCCCCCGGGAATGGAGAGCCCCAGGAAATTGAAATGACCAGGATAAATGGAAAAGCTGCCCAGGCTTTCCAAAACCCTAGCCGGCTTTTGAGTGGCATTGGAAAAGGGGCTATAATGATACCAAATAAAACTAGATAAACTGGAACAATGACTACAGAAGTTTCTCTTCAGAGCTGCAACCAAGGGGATTTGTTTTGCCTTTTTGCTTCCTTCTTTTCTAAAGAGTATGCTATTTTCATCTGTGGTGGATTTCCTTTACATTATACTTCCTGCTTTTCTGCTTTTAACAACCTGATGTCTCCATGCTTATTTTTGATAGGTAAATTAAAATTAAATTATCCTTGACTTTACAGGTCATACATATATATATATATATATATATATATATATATATATATATATATATATATATATATATATATATATATATATATATAGTTTTATTTAAGTTTTCATAAGGTTCATGTTTTTATGCATATGTATGGTGAAACAAGGACAGGCTAACCAGATGCATTATAAATATATTCTGCTGCTTTTGACTAATGTTGGTGCCAGGAGAACTATTTTGTTTAAGAAAATTTTGTTAGAGCACAAGGGCAGCTCTGTTTGCGCATTTGGTTTGAGCAGATTATGCAAATCATTATAACGCCTACAACTCAGTGCAGTTCTCTCACATCAGTCTGTTAAGCCTTATACAGTATTTTATGGGAATTATTGAAGTCATACCTAACTTCAAGGTTAAATGGTTTGAAATCCAAGCTTAATACTACAGTAAGCCTTTAAGATGTCTAATATATGAAACAAGTTTTTTTTTATTTATTTGTAACTCATTTTTGACCAAGTCACATGACTCAAGTCCACATATCTGGTGTCCTTCATGAAAGTCTTTGCCCCTCAGTTAATTGTGTCTTTTTTCAATGCTGTGCCCTCATCTTTTAAAATTGTCATTAACGGGTATTTGTTTTTTATTTGATACTAAAATAACTGATTTTATACTTTTACCTTTAAATTATACACACTCTATTGAGTCTTATTACTTATCATTGTTTTTTTAATCTTATAACAAGCCAATTTTGGTAAAGGAGTATATATCTGCTAGTCTATAAAACAAAGAAGAGAATCTTCTTTCTAAAAGAAATTAATTTCAAAGACAAATTAAATGTTTATCCACTGTAAAAATAGGTAAATGTGAAACATGTGCACTTTTTATTGAATCTGTCTATACAGAAATATTTTAATAGTACAAATAGGTATTACGTTATTTAGCATTTTGAATATTCAAATCCCCCATCCCTGCCAACAAGGTTATCTGTTGGCTGGAACTCAACCTCATTTAGATCTGCTTCCAACTGAACACAGACTTATTTTTCAGGACAGAGCAGCCATATGTAAGTGTTCCCTCTTCTCACACTTAGATTCGTTTGATTATAAGGTGTTGCATATTTATTATTTGTGATAATGTGTTTAAAATACATTTTGAATTTAAATAATCATATTTTGGTATAGTTATGATGAATTTATTAAGTGTCAGCACTCTATAGGTGTTTTCTACTCTATAGGTGTTTTCTACTTCTTAGAAAGTTTGCATTTATTTAATAGAATCTAATAGAAAACAACTAGCCTTTGTATTTTTAAGCTTCTCAACAATTTTTATTTTATTTTATTTTTATTTTATTTTTTGCTACAATCTTAAAAAAAAGCCTTTGGCTTATTTTTTATTTTAATTTATTTTTTTTGTATTTTTTTTTTGTAGGATTTCTTCATTGATAAATGTTATTTTTAAAGCTTGTATAATTTCTCCAACAGTCAAAGGAGAACGTCTCCATTCAGCAGAGCAAATATGCAGTGGGATCTGCTTCTGCTAATTTGGATAGGTAGGCATATAGATTCTGTTATCGATATTATCATTAACAAATATACAGCATTTATTGTGTAAGCACGACATGGATAGTTGTTCAAAATTTATACATTTTGAACAACTCTCACAAAGTCTATGGAGTTATCTACTTGCTTCTGTTCTTAATAATTGCATTTTTTGTCTTTTGTTTGTTGCCGATTAAGGTAATTGTTGTTTGATAGTCTGTCAGCTCTATGAGTATCACTACATTAATGAGGAAAAGACCTGGACTGAAGCTCAGCAGTACTGCAGAGAGAACCACACTGATCTGGCCACAGTGTCTAACATGGCAGACATGAAGAGACTCCTCAGTAACTCAGCAGGAAACATGAAGGAAGCTTGGATTGGTCTGTATAATCAAGCAGATGCTACCAGAATATGGCACTGGTCTCTGCCTGGAGTGGAGTTTAATAAAAGTAACCAACCATGGATGAAAAACCAGCCAAATGACTATGGGGGCTTGCAGAACTGTGGAATCATATGGAAGAACCTGAAGTGGGGAGACATCTCCTGTAGCAAAAAACAAGAATTCCTCTGCTTTGATGGTAAGCATGTTTTAGTTTTAAGGCTTAACTTAGAAAATACATTCTTGAAATATGCTTTCAAAGAAAATTGTTTTAACTATGACCAAGTTATTATAATGAAAACTAAATCTATCTTTATTTCAAACACTTGAACCAATTTCTCTGTTTGCAGTTTCTGATATAACTTTATGTTCTGCACATAAAATATACAGCTCATCTGATTGTGTTTACTACACAGATAATAATTCAACAAAGAAATTCCACCTGATTCAAGACAAGAAAAACTGGACTGTAGCTCAGAGTTACTGCCGGGAAAAACACACAGACCTGGCCAGTGGACTGACACAGCTACAGGATGAGGAGCTAAGGAAAGAACTAAGTCCTCTTAACAATGAAACATACTCTTTAACAGGTCTGTTCAGAGACACCTGGAGGTGGTCAGATGGAAGCAGTTTCTCTTTCAGACACTGGAACCTACAGTTTGACAGTGAGCAACACAACAGTGGTCAATGTGCCATGACTGTGTTTGATGATGGAGGCAGATGGAAGAATGAAAATTGTACAGAGACAAAACCCTTTATCTGCTATGCTCGTGAGTTTTATTAATGATTTCTAAATATTTGAAGTAACTGTATTTGTACAGAAACATCTCCACAGGAAGCAATTTTAAAACAAAAACTATATTTTGTTTTAAATATTTTTCGATATTTTGAATTACCATAGGCACTACAGTAATGCTATAAATTATGTAATTATTTACACAATGTTGTTGAATATATTGTTCTTTCTCTTCGTGATTAAACCAGCATCGAGCTTTATCCTGATCAAAGAAAATAAAACCTGGGAGGATGCCTTAAAGTACTGCAGAGATCACTACCATGACCTGGTCACCATCACCAGCCTGGATAAGCAGAGATGGATCCAGCAGGAAGCCAAGTTTGCTTCGACGGATTATGTCTGGATGGGCCTGCACTACGCCTGCACTCTAGATTTGTGGTTCTGGATTAGCGACGAAGTGGTCAGCTGTCAGAACTGGGCCTTAGGGGAACCAGTGGATGACTGTGAAATGTCTGGAGCCATGGAAACAGGAGGAGAACATAAGTGGAGGAAAAAAAATTATAGTGAGAAGTTTAATTTTATCTGTTCGAAGAATAGGCAATGATAGTTGTTCATGAAGGTTTTCAACCAGATAAAAGTGAATCAGCTCTTATTATTTGATAGAAAATCAATAATTAATACAATGTTTTTTTAATGTTATTTACAATATGTAGGCATTTCGATTTAATTTAATCATAATTTGTTTTAGAATTTTAGAAATTTCCACTTATACGTATTGCCTAACAGCAACTTCTCTATTTTTCATAAAGATCATTAAAATATAACAGACCAACCCAATAGTCATGCTATTTAAAATCTATCCCATCTCACCCTTTTTGGAGCATCCTCTACTTTTGTTAAAGCAACAGGAAGACAGTTTTCTCTTTATCTTCAGTCTCAGTTCCAATTCTCTAAAATTGGACTTTTCATATGAAATGCAGAATAAAGGCAAAGAATTATGTTTATTCAAAGATACATATCTGTTTAGGTAAATTCATACATTTTTAATGTATGAATTAGGAACACATCTGCATTAGCTTTAAAAAAATAAACCACTTAAAATTGAAACTATTCTTTTTGTATTTCTATTTGCTCTTACTTTGTCTAAAATACTTTATTTATGATGTATATACTGTGCATAATGATCTTGTCATTATTATATACGTATGATGTAACATTTTTAAAAGACAACAGGATTGTAAAAAGTAAATTTTTTTGCCAGGAAGTTTTGACATTTATCATTTTGGTTTTAAAATACAAAAGTGAAATTAAAATACAATGGGTTTTCAGTGTCAAAAAAGGATGAGCAAATCATTTTGTTTGAGTTTTGTTTTCATTTTATTAAACAAAGAAATTAACTTTTTTTAAAACAGAAATAAAAACGGATCTGTATCTTTTCTGTGACTGGATCTTGTCATTTTATATGGGTACCAAATCTGACTGAGTTTCCTTAATACTTTAGGCCAGATTAAAATGTTTTTAAAATAATACCCAGTTATGATTTACATATTCTTAAGGTCATACAGAGAAATCTCAAAATGTAACTAGTCAGTGGGGGAGCAAGAAATGTGATTGAGATTTCACAATGAAGAATAATATGTCTTTACTTTATTAAGACTGGGGACTCTAAAGCACTTCATTCTACAATCAGTGTTACACAATTTCACATGCTAATGGTGGTGAGCTACATTGTAGCCACAGCAGCCCTAGAGCAGGCTGATAGTAGTGAGGCCACTGGCGTAACCCTAACCGTTTCTGAAGGACTTTTGTGGACATGTCCCCACCACCTTTGGCATGGAGGGGACAGTCCTCATCAATAATTTCCTCTTTTCCGCCTTCCTGCTGATTTACTTTAGCTCTCTGGCTGCTCTCGAGTCCCAACTCTTGAAATCCTATTTGGGGTCATTATTCACTGTGTACACAGTAGCTACGTGGAGGAGGAAAGACACAGCAGCACTCAGTGAATTTTAACCGGCAACTACTTTGATGTATGTTTCAGTAAAGATTAGGAATCGGGTTGGTTAAAAAAATTAGAGCTGCCACAGAAAAAACTGTTCGTTACACATACAGAGCTTTTTTTCTTTCTAAAAATAGCAACAGAGTGTACATTTATATAAGTTAAAAAAGCTGGGCTTCTCAGAGGACCGTTACTCAGAGTTACAGATTAAAATGAACACAGATTAGTTGTTTTGTTATTGAACAGAGAATCAGACTGCAGAGCTTCTAGATATGCTGAAAATGTATTTCTCTGGCATCATTATATTGGTAGACAGGTGTAAAAATCTACTTTTAAGCAGAGCAGAGACACAATTAGGGACAGCTGCTGATTTAAAGGTGAAACAGATTTACTGGGATATGCAACATGCAATAAAATACATCTGCAAGTTTAAAAGAAAAAATATGGTATGCTATAATAAAATTCAACATATCTTTTTGTCTTTTGTAGTTCAGCAAGACTCAGAAATAGCTGTGCCAGTCAGACTCACAGGAAGACAGACTTAAAACTTAAGATATAGAATTAAAGCACAAATAATAAAAATCAGTGTATAAATGATTTTTGAAATACACTACTCAAAAAAATTAAAGGAACACTTTGTAATCAGAGTATAGCATCAAGTTAAACTTCTGGGATATTGATTTGGTCAGGTAAGTAGCAGAGGGGTTCTTAATCAGTTTCAGCTGCTTTGGTGTTAATGAAATTAACAACAGCTGCACTAGAGGGGCAACAACGAGACGACCATCAAAACAGGAATGGTTTTACAGGTGGAGGCCACTGACATTTTTTCCCCTCCTCATCTTTTTCTGACTCTTTTGTTACCAGTTTTGCATTTGGCTAGGGTCACTGTCACTATGTCACTGTTAGCATGAGATGCTACCTGAACCCTACAGAGGTTGCCCAGGCAGTCTAACTCCTCCAGCATGGCACATCAATACGTGCCATTGCCAGAAGGTTTGCTGTGTCTCCCAGCAAAATCTCAAGAGCATGGAGGAGATTCCAGGAGACAGGCAGTTACTCCAGGAGAGCTGGACGGGGCCACAGAAGGTCTACAACCTATCAGCAGGACCGTTATCTGCTCCTTTGTACAAGGAGGAACAGGAGGTGCACTCCGAGAGCCCTACAAAATTACCTCCAGGAGGCCACTAGTGTGAATATCTCTGACCAAACAATCAGAAACAGACTTCACGAGGGTGGACTGAGGGACGGACATCCTCTAGTGGGCCCTGTGCTCACTGCCCGTCACCGTGGAGCTCGTTTGGCATTTGCCACAGAACACCGGAATTAACAAGTGGAGAACGTTATGCTGCCTGTAACATTGTACAGCATGACCGGTTTGGTGGTGGTTCAGTGATGGTCTGGGGAGGCATATCCATGGAGGGACACACAGACCTACAGTATACAGGCTAGACAACGGCACCGTGACTGCCATTAGGTATCGGGATGAAATCCTTGCACCCATTGTCAGACCCTATTCTGGTGCAGTGGGTCCTGGGTTCCTCCTGGTGCACGACAATGCACGGCCTCATGTGGCGAGAGTATGCAGGCAATTCCTGGAGGTTTGAAGGAATTGATACCATTGATTGGCCACCACGCTCACCTGACCAAAATTCAATAGAACACCTCTGGGACAATTTGTTTTGATCCATCCGACGCTGCCAGGTTGCACCTCAGACTGTCCAGGAACTCAGTGATGCCCTGGTCCAGATCTGGTAGGAGATACCATCCGTCTTCTCATTAGGAGCATGCCCCCATGTTGTCAGGCATGCATACACGCACATGGGGGCCATACAAATTGCCGAATACCATTTTGAGTTGCTGCAATGAAATTTCAGCAGAACGGATTAGTCTGCCGCATAATTTTTTCACTGTAATTTTTGGGGTGTCTGTGAATTCAGCCCTTTGTAGGTTGTTAATGATCATTTCCATCAGATAATGTGGCATGCTTTTGTTCCTAGCGCATCACCCAGTCCATATCAGCATAAATAAACAGCATTTTTTGCCCCATTGAGATCTCAAAGTGTTCCTTTAATTTTTTTGAGCAGTGTATTCCTTTTAATATATAGACTTCTAAATTTGATTTTACTTCTTGTGAAGCGGGATAATCACTGATGCAGCTTAAAGGGAAGCCAGGCATGGATGGATGGATGGAATTGAAGTTGCGTCCATACTAGGGCAGCATGATATATTGCTGTTGGCATCAATATATACCATCTCCAAACCACCCATGCACAATGGTGAGCAATGGAAAATTTGGTTTTGCTGGAGAATTTTAAAATGATAGAATTAGGAGGGAACGGATTTTGAGGGATTAATAATTTTTCCTGGCCCAAGATAATGACTGGTTTATCAGCTGACCAGAATCCACAGAGCATTGCTCGTGGATCTACATGATGAATTGGGTCCATTACTAACAGATCCACCAAACCCACGGCATCCATGTTCCCACAGGTGTTTCACACGGATGACATCAGTGCTAACTCTGATTTAGAAAAAAACAATAGCTGGGTGCATGCTTCTAAAGAAACACAATGAAATATGAACAACAATCATACTGTAGGCATATGGAAACGAAAATATAGTCCTTAATTATAAGTATAAATAATTGACTTGTTTTAAGATGCAAAATAATCCAGAAAAGATTAGGAATTATCTAAAAATAATTATCCCCAGTGATCTAACATGAGGTAACATGAGGTGGAGCCTTGAAGGCTAACTTTGAGCTAAAGTTGGGATTTATAAAGAAATATTTCTTGGTTTTGTGCATGATCATGATTTTATACAAACTTTGAATTTTTTTTTATAGTGCTTCATTTTTGGATATTTGGGTTATCTAAAATGACCAAAGCAGAAAAATGGATTCCGCTCATTGTTTTATTAATGAGACTCCTGGTCCTCTCTTAACAGTTTCACTCACAACCATGTTATTCAGAGAGTTTTTCAGACCGCTGTTGGAAGCACAACCGCTCTGTGGGGCTTTAACTGAGACTACAGGCCAAACCAGAGAGACGTAAAAGATTTTACAGAATTTGGGACAGCATGCTCTGATCTTTTCCTGGTGAATGTCACAAAGAAAACGATTCCTTCTTTATGCAAGAAAGTCATAATTCTTCTCATCTGCAGCAATATGTTTCCCAACAATCTGGTTTAATGATCATATTCATGGATGGAAGAGCTTTAATGACTCCAGGCTTCCAGTTTTTCATATTTTTACTGTATAGTGCCTTTTTTGTATTTGTACCTGCATTTTGTATTCTAACAGTATTTTGTATTTTTTAAAGTATAATATTATTTTTTCCCTTGTGTACCAGTAAACTTTTTTCTATTTCTTTGCTACTGCCTCAATGGAATCCAACCACATTTGATGAATTATTATTTATTTTGTATTTTTTTCTTTTTGTATATCCCCCTTACGAAATGTCCTCTTTCAACATGGTCTAAATTTTTTTCATTAGAATGATGATCTTAAAAATTGTCTTATATTGGATCCTGGATGAAAGTTCTAGTAGTTCTTCTGTGTTTGTTTCCTCCATTTTATCTTGCATCTCTGCTAAACTTCTCCCAACAAGATATATGCATGGCATTAACAAATGGACAACTTGGGTTACAAAAATTCATGCAGCACGTCTTTTACCTGGAGCTTGTAAATATGAGCACATTACCCCAATTTTAGCCTCATTACTCTGGCTCCCTGTACATTTTAGGATTCATTTTATAGCTTTTTTATTTGCTTTTCAGTCTCTCCATAGTCTTGCTCCATCTTATCTTTCTGAGTTGCTGCACCATCATGCACCCTACCTTTCACTCAGGTCAGCCGATCAGCTGCTTCTTGAGGTGCCAAAAGCTAAAGGAAGCTTAGGAGCAATCGTGCTTTCGCCGTGGCAGCTCCAAAAATGTGGAACGACCTTCCATTGCAAATTAAATTGTGTACTTCTTTGTCAGATTTTAAATCGCTCTTAAAAACTCATCTCTTTGCCTTGGCTTTTTAAACTGTGTGAGATATTGATTTTAGTCTGTGTTACGTTATTTTTAATTACTTTTATTTTTATTGACTTTTATTTTTATTATAGATTTTATAGTCCTGATTTTAATTTAGTCTTTTATGCTTGTATGGTTTTTTTGAGTCTGTGTAATGGTGTTATGTTGTTTAACTGTACAGCACTATGGTAATGTATAGATAAAGTTGGAATGGATTGGATTAAAAATACATTGTTTTACAATTGTTATGAGCTTGGTTATAGAAAATTACATCCATGGATCGTATGTTTTTCCTTTTTTAAATATAAGAATATAAAACAATAACATGTTTAATATGTCAGCACTTTTAATAAAACAAATACACTTTACAATTGAAAGCTTTAAAATGCGCTGGGGGATCTGGAAGTGGAAATGCTGCTTTATTGACCCAGTTAATTTTTAGTTTTTTAGGAGGGGTGTTTTTTTTAATGTAATGTAAATTACACTTTGACTTTTAAAAAGGTCTCTTATGTCTCTGTTTTTCCTTTTTACCAAACACACAAAAAAACACTTACACAAACATGGCACCAAGTCAAAGATTTGTGTAAATGAATACACCTGATATTACAATCATGCTATATTACGTGACCCAAGAGAAGAAAAAAGAGCCAATTTACAGTAGCTGATTCCCTCACTAACTGTCGTGTTTTGCAGAGCCACAAGACCTTTAACAGACCCGATTCAGTGATGCATCAGATTTTTATAAAGTGAGCTTCTCAGGATTGATAGCGTTGACAGTCAATCACACAGACAAAGTTCAAGTTCAAGTAAAAAATCAGAAATGATATAACAAAGCATTTTACTGATACATGGGGTGAAGAATGCAGGCTGAACAAACCTTTGCCCTTAAATCTTAGAACAAATAAAATTAAACTCCTCTCCCCCGTTTCTTTGGAACCACTTATGTTGTCCTCCAGTGTCCATGGCTCCAGAAATGTTACAGTCATCGACCTCTCCACCTGAGTTCTGGGTTCTGCTAGTGACCCTCTCAGGATAAACCCAGACCCAGAACTTCTTAGTGCAGTTATAGCGCAGTGCTAACCAGACAAAAGGAGTTGATGCCTTCTTGGCTTTCTCTTGGACCAATATCTGCTGTTCAAGGGTTTTGATGGTGACCAGATCATGGTAGTGTTCCCTGCAGTAGGATAAGGCATCCTTCCAGTTCATCTTTTCTTTGACCAGGATCAGATTATCTGTCAGTGAAACAAAAAAAATGATAAGTTTGTATATAATGCAAAATCAATGCATTAAACCAGATTTGATTTCAAATAGAAAATCATAATTGATGCCATTACTATGGGCTACAAGCAGGGAACCATAGGTACAGTTTGCACAGTCTTTCTAAACCAATAAGATAATTTAAGCACATTATCTGTTTCTGTGACTGTTGTTGTGACTTGGTTTTTGGTAAAATGCTGGTCAGTACAGAGATATTATAAATTTCAAACCAAATCAACTCACCGTCATAACAGATGAAGGGTTTTTTCGCCGCGCAGTCCTCATTCTTCCATCTGCCTCCATCATCAAACACAGTCATGGCACATTGACCACTGTTGTATTTCTCATCATCAAACTGAAGGTTCCAGTGTCTGAAAGAAAAGCTTCTTCCATCTGACCACCTCCAGGTGTCTCTGAACAGACCAATAAACACCCAACTATCTACAGATAGAACATCTTCCAGTTGGAATTCTTTTAGCTGGTCCATTCCACTGATCAGGTCTGTGTGTTTCTCTCTGCAGTAACTCTGAGCTTCCAGCCAGGTCTTCTTTTCTTTAAATAGGTAGAATTTCTCTGATGTTTTATTTTCTGTGGAATAGTAAAATATATCACAGTGAAAAACTCTACAAAACAGCACCGCAAAGGTTAAATGAAAAAAGTTAAAAAGGTTGCCTGTCAGCAGAAAGATAATACAATTTAATACAATTAAAAATCTCTGAATCTCTCCCTACAATCTTTTAGATATTTCTTAGAGTGAAAAAATATATTTTTATACCATAGGCTATGGTGTTCTGTAAATATTTTCAAGAGTCAGTTTAGAAAGAATAAAAATGCGTACTCACCATTATAGCAGAGAAAATATGTTTGATGGTCACAAGATATGTCGCTCCATTTAGAAGTTTCAGTTTTTCTACCAGCACAGTTCTCAGTTTCATAATCATCTGGTTCTCCTTCTTTCCAGTTTGTCTCATTGAACTCCACTCCAGGCAGAGACCAGTACCATGTTCTGATACCATCTGTCTGATCATACAGACCAATCCAAGCTTCATTCATGTTTCCTGCTGAGTTACTGAGGAGTCTCTTCATATCTTTCATGTTAGACACTGTGGCCAGGCCAGTGTGTTTCTCTCTGCAGTACTGCTGAGCTTCAGTCCAGGTCTTTTCCTCATTAATGTAGTGATAATCATAGAGCTGACAGACCATCAAACTGGGCTGAGCTGAAAAAATAATAGTACCCACAGGATTAATAAGCAACTATAACCGTTTTTTAACAGTTTTTTTCTTTCCACTGCAGTTTTTATTCAAAGTCTCTTACCGAACAAAATAACCAGAAATAAATTCCACTGCATTTTTTCTCTCATGCATGAATTGGTGTTTTTGGTTAAAATGTTGTTGTTATCTGTTGGAATAATTATAGTATTTTAGTTTTATGAGTGAAAGTCATTTTGTTTAGATGGAAAAAAAACATTAGAAAACTACATGTAATAAAAAAAAAAATAAGAACACTTTATATCATATGGAAATACTATAAATCAAACATTTCTCCACATAACTTAACTCTAAATATAAAAAGGAGAAACTTACCTCTGGATTTGCTCACTGTGATGGTAAAGCTGTTTTATCTCGATGTTCTGTTGAAGGCAGCTCTCAGTAAATGTTCAGTCCTGTTTCAAACAGATCAGTTTTTCTGCTTCAGGAACTGCATCTGAATATTCATGGCTAAAAACAGCGTGGCGTGCGGGTATGAGGTTCATTTGCATCAATGACCTGGCATAGATCATGATGTAATAGAAGAACGTGGGAGGAGGAATGAGAACAGAATCCACATCTGAGACCTTTATATATTTTAATTTATAAATAATCTTTAATAATAATACTTTTTATAAGCCATCTGCAGCATTTAAACATCTCTTACAGAGGTGGTCTTAGTGATGTCAACAATAAATGCATTCATCCATATTTTCTTCTATATCTGCTTTCACCTTGTCTGGTTTTGGGGATGTAGACCAATGAGGATCCACAGCAGGCAGATAAATCCTGGACGGGTCAGCAGTTCATCACAGATCTTTCACTCACACACTCTAGGATAATTTAGGATTATCTAAAATAAGCAGCTCCCCTAATTCTCACATCCTTACTTTTGCCTATCTGTCTTTCAAGATGGATAAACAGACAATCAGGCTCCAAAAAGATTTCTTTTGAAAGCAGAAAATGTTGTTGTAATAGTTCAGCCACATAGAAATGTCATAGCTTCTTCTTCTAAACATTAATTTTCATTCTGCTGGGATGGTGGTCCTTCCTCTGCAGCTGATCACTGACTGACCACTCAGCACAGCTGGAGAAGATGTGACCACAGCTGGTTTCTACAATCAGCTCCAACTGAAACTGGCTTCAATCTATTCATCAGGATGATTCTGATTAACTCTGCTGCTAATAAAACTCTCACTGTCTTCAGAAGAAAGTATTTGAAAGTATTTTTCATCATGAAAAACTGCAAAAGTAGAGGAAGTTGAGAAACTGAATGAGTTCTGTACTTTCAGCTGCTCTGTTCAGTTGGAATTTGAATGAAACATGCAAACTCACCATGAAGAACTTCTTTGATGGAGTCAGAAATGGAGACTTTTAATAAAAATATAAAATGAGAGGTAAATTCAACTTCTGAATTACAAGATTTTACCAGAGGAAAACTTGGTGTCTACAGACAAGTTTTATATCTAAACAAGATAAAAAGAAAGGAATACATTTAGACTTACAATGTAATTGCAAATATATATCCTTTATACATACATGTATATACATATATATATATATATATATATATATATATACAGTATATATATATATATATATATATATGTATGTATACACTTAAGGATAAAAGTGATGTATATATATTTCTTTATTATTTCATGAATTCCTCATCTGCGGATGTTTTTGTTATTTCCTGATTGGGGGGGGTGATAAAAGGAATTTAATAAAGAGACATTTGCATTCTCCTTCCTGCTGATAACAGACCTTATTCTCAGCTGCAGCTCATGGAAATCTACCAGTGAGATGATTTCCTGATATTTATAAACTCTGCGTGCAACACACAGATGTCACCATTTGAATTGTAAAACATTAAAGTTAACAAACTTAGTTTTCCTCTATGATGTTTTTAAAGACAACAACATTAAAATCAATGAAATTTTACTTTATCTGTTAAAATACATACATATAACTCAATAGGGTTAACAAACACTATGATATAAATTTGTGATTATTTTTTGATAACTTAAATTTACAGAATTAAGGAAGAGTTAATGTGCTTCAGGAAATGTTGTTCATTAATTCAATAAAGTTATTCAGTAACAAAATATTCACTATATATTTAAAAAGCAACTATACAAAATAACTTGTTTGTACCAAATCAGGAAACTACTCTTGTAAATGAAATATTATTGTTTCATTTTTACCCCTCCCTGGGCTGCCACCTTGTAGTGGTGGAGGGGTTTGAGTATCCCAATGACCTTAGGAGCTATGCTGTCTGGGGGTTTTATGCCCCCTGGTAGGGTCACCCAAGGCAGACAGGTCCTAGGTGAGGGGCCAGACAAACTGCAGCCCAAAAGACCCCTTTGATGAAAACAATAAATGGATCTAGTGTTCCCTCACTCGGACGCGAGTCACCGGGGCCCCACTTTGGAGCAATGCCTGGAGGTGGGGCACGCTGGCGAGTGCTTGGTGCCCGGGTTTTTACCCATGGAGCCCGGCCAGGAACAGCCCAAAGACGAAACATGGATCCCCCTTCCAATGGGCTCGACACCTATAGGATGGGCCAAAGGGGTCGGTTGCTTTGTGTGATGTTAGCGCTCAAGGGCGGGAGCCCTGGCGTTCTGACCCTCGGCTGAAGAAGCTGGCTCTTGGGACATGGTATGTCACCTCGCTGGTGGGGGAGGAGCCTAAGTTAGTGCTTGAGGTGGAAAAGTTTCAACTAGAAATAGACTTACCTCAATGGCTCTAGCTCTGGAACCAGTCTCCTTGAAAGGGGCTGGACATTCTTCCACTCTGGAATTGCCCCTGGTGAGAGGCGCCTAGCAGGAGTGGGCATTCTTGTTGCCCCTCATCTTGGTGCCTGTACGTTGGGGTTCACCCCAGTGAACGAGAGGGTTGCCTCCCTCTGCATACGTGTGGGGGATGGGTTCTGACTGTTGTTTGTGCTTATGCGGCAAACAGCAGTTCAGATTACCCACCCTTTTTGGAGTCTTTAGAGGGGGTACTGGTGAGTGCCCCTTCTGGGGACTCCCTTGTTCTTCTGGGGGACTTCAATGATCATGTGGGCAATGACAGTGAGACCTGGCGAGGCGTGGTTGGAAGGGATGGCCCACCTGACCTGAACTCGAGTGGTGTTCTGTTTTGTGCACTTCTGTGCTCGCTCATGGATTGTCCATAACGCAACACCATGTTCAGGCATAAGGGTGTATATATGCGGTCTTGGCACCAGGACACCCTAGGCCAGTAGTTCAATGATCGACTTTGCTGTAAGTTTCATCGGACCTGCGGCCGCATGTCTTGAACACTCGGGTGAAGAGAGGGGCGGAGCTCTCCACCTACCTGGTGGTGCTGTTGGCTCCGATGGTGGGGGAGGACGCTGGTCAGACCTGGTAGGCCCAAACATATTGTGAGGGTTTGCTGGAAACGTCTGGCAGTCCCCCTCGTGAGAAGCAGCTTTAACTCCCATCTCCTCGCAGAGTTTTGAACACGTGCTCAGAGGGAGGTGGTGGACATTGAGTCTGAGTGGACCATATTCCGTGCCGCCTCTATTGTTGAGGCAGCTAGTCAAAGCTGTGGCTGCAAGGTGCATGTCCCAGTGGCTCTACTGGAAACGCTGGTGGCACCAGCAGTGAGGGAAGCTGTCAGGCTGAAGAAGGGGTCCTATCGGGCTTTATTGACCTGTGGGACTCCAGAAGCAGCTGACATGTACCGGCAGTCAAAGTGGTAGGTGGCTGAGCTTGTCGCTGAGGCAAAAACTCGGGCATGGAAAGAGTTTGGAGAGGCCATGGAGAAAGACTTCTGTAAAGCTTCGAAGTTATTCTGGTCCACAATCCGCATCTCAGGAGGGGGAAGCGGTGCAGTACCAACACTATCTATTGTGGGGGTGGTGTGCTGCTGACTCGTCAGATGTCGGTGGGCGGAGTACTTTGAAGACCTCCTTAAAGGAATAGTACACCCAAAACATGATTAGCCTTCATTTCTACTCACCCCCATGCAGTTAGAACAACACTCTGGAGTACTTTTTTGATATCTCAAATGCGTCTGGAGATCTGGGAGGCTTCTTGCTGTCTGCTGACGCTCAAATAATGGAGATCCCCAGCGCCGGAGGCAGAAATGTCCAAAAAAGTCCACAAAAACGTGTCAATATTCCCCTCCATACTGCTCGTCCCAATGTAATCCAAGTGTCCTGAGTGGGTAGCGTATAATTTACTCTCAAACAAAGTCATTTAGAATGTTTTTTAGAGCCTAAACAGTAGTGGTATAGGATTTCCTAAAAGCGCGCGCCTGTGAGTTCACGACTCTACGGAAACTGTGTTAGACCAAACCAGATGAAAGTGCGATTCAGCGCCTGCTCTGCCGATAATGCAAGCGTAGAAGAAGAAGTTCCGCTTTTTGCCTGTTTATTTTCTGCCGTGGAGCCAGGTGAGCACGAGGTTAGTCTCTCTCAAAATTGGAAAAAGTTATTGATTAGTGATTTTAGTCATGAAATCAAAAAGATGGTTTGAGTGTGTTCCTATCCTGGATGCTTCAATCAGATGAAGCGCAAGTGTGGAAAAACCCATTCCATGACTTTCCAAAAATTACCTCTTCGGGACCCTGAAAGGCTAAAACTGTGGCTAATAGCTCTACGAAAAGATCTAAGGACAGCTAACGTGGATTCTCTCCGTGTCTGTAGTGAACACTTTTCAGCGGATGATTTCCGAACCTGTAAAGGAAGAGCTTTATTAAAGAGTACAGCTGTGCCGATGGTGTCACAACTAAGGACAGAGGTATGTACTTTATAAACCATTTATGTAACTTACACGTTTGTATATGATCTGTATTTTTACCGGTACTTTTTTAAAAAACGTTAAAATGTTAAAACACGCTAATATTACTTGAGTAAAAATGTTAACTTCCACATCAATTTGGACAATCATGGAATTTTTTACAAGTCATGTTATTTTAGTTTCTTTGTTATCAGACGGATTCTTTTTACACTGTATGTATGTACAACCCACCTATTGACAAACACCCGCTCCACAACTCAGTGTGACATTATTTTAATTTTGTGATCAACCAATGTGATCATTGATGGCCTGCAAGTTGTTAGTGTTTAGGAGTTAATAAAAAATAAAAATCTGGATGATAATAACTCAACTTTTAGCACCCAGGGAAATACTAATGTGATCCATGATTTAAAATAAATAAATAAAAAAGTGAAATGAATGACATTCATTGCCACATAAAGTCTTTCTTAGATGCTGCAACTTTTATTTGCTCATATGAAATCATAGCATGATTATTTTTTATTATTAATAATAGTGTTTGTTTCTAGGGCATTTCACAAAATCCTGCTGCTGCAGTGACTGAGACAGCCAACATTGAGACTTCTTTTGATGATGTGCCACACTCCATTCCAGTTAAACCAAAACAACCCAGTGATCGACCTGAGCACTCTCATGCAAGACTGCAGCTGGTCCTAACAAGCTCTGAAACAACCAAAGAACGCACATGTCCATCCACATTTGGCAGGTATCATGCCTTCCCCCCCACATGGTTATCTCAAACTGTAAGTACTCACCCACTGGCTGCTATGGCAAATCTAGTAGTTACAGTTTTGGCTTATGTGTGGCTTAAAGCAAGTAAATATACCTTCTCAACAAGTCTAATGGTTATTTTGTTGATTTTAGGATATGCAAGCTCAGATGGCAGAGGAAAGTTTGTAGGAAGGTTTGGATGTGAGAATGACCTCAATTGTTGTTCCTCTAGACCCAAAAGACACCAGTTTTGCTCTTCCAAGCTCAACATCAATTTCAACTCCAACCTCAGAAGAAACTGAAGACTTAAGAACCTGTGATGAGAGGAAATGGCTGGTTGACGAGTCAAAATTGTTTCAGCTTTTCAAGACTTGCCATCAGTGTGGAACAGAAATCATTAAAAAAATGTTCAGATATCTGGGAGCCGTATCAAAATATTGTGGGAGTGTCTAAATCAACATAGTGATGAGTGGAGTTCCTAACCAGATGTTAGAGGGATGCCAGAGAATAATCTACTTGTAGCAGTGCAACTCTCTTCACTGGTGCCACGTACACAACAATTGCTGATTGGGCTGGACTGCTGAATCTCCAAATTCCCAACAATACAACATATTACAAAATACAGTCTTCATATCTAATCCCAGTCATTGACATGGTGTACAATGAGCAGCACAAGGCCATCATGGAACAGATACTGCATAAACAGTATATTCTGAAAAAGGGAGTGCATGTATCTGGAGATGGCCGATCAGACAGGTTAGTATATTATTTATAATGAATGACAAATATTTGACTCTTGATTATCTAAGGTTATCGTTAGAGTAATTGATGTAATATTGGATTTGATAGCCTATTTATCTTTTTGTCTTTACAGCCCAGGCTTCTCCGCAAAATACAACACCTACAGCTTCATGGAGGACACAACAAAGGAAATAATCCTTTTTCAGTTAGTGCAGGTAAGGGAAATTATTATTTCATATTTCATATTACAACATAATATGAGAAAAATTGTCAATTGTGTGTTTACAAATTGACTGCACAAAGATACATAGGATTTTGATCATTCTAATTGGCAAATAATAATCGTGAAGCGGAAGACTGTGATCTCTGTATATGTTTTTTTTTTTTTTTTTAAAGGCTGGGATTGAAAAAGGTTTTGTACTTAATCCCACTCGTTTTCGTTCTTGAATTTGATAAATGTAGCCTACATTATTATTTAAATTTCTATATTTATCTATTTTCAGTTTTCTTTTTTTATTGTATCTTTCTTTTTAATATTCGTCAGAGGAACAGAGGTGAAAGAGGTGGTTGGGAAGACTCTGATGCTTTCAAAGCCTGACAGCTATTGCCTGGACAAGGACACCATATGAAAGACCTTAGGCAAATGGCCCTTTTTCAAACATACTGAGTAAATATAACGAGGAAAGCACAATAATTATGAGAATTAAAATTTTAAATATTTAGTGAACTTGTCATTATTATGTTTTTCTCAGGGAAGCTTGAGTATTCCATGCGTACACACATGAAATACACATTTCCACTACTCAACAATAAAAGCTAAGCACACAGCTTTGCGTTATGGACCACAATGAAAATGTTCGAAGCGTGAACAGGCCTACACCAACACAGGTAACAAGAAAGTATCTTCCCTCATAAAACAAAACAAAAAAACCTAACCTTGTGCGGCTTTGCTCAGTGTCATATACTGATTTATGTCCTCAAATGAGCTGTATTGAAAAAACAGCAAACATTACATTTAACCTTCAATGGGAGCCACACCTGTTTAGCGAGGTGCTGCACTAAGATCTGCATAACAAATATAGTACTTTATGGTGCCCAATTCACCACCACCACAACATTACAAATTACCAGATTCTAATTATTTGAATACAATTTCTTGGTCCCTTTTTTGAAACCTAAAACCAGAAACTTTTTGAATGCTTTATAATAGCTATGTTATTTCATTAATGTTTCCTCTGTCTTACATTTTTTCTTTGTTTTAACAAGCACGGTTCAATGTGGTTTACAAAAACAAACAAAAGAATGGGTAAGCCAAAAAGATCTTTGTTCAACAACACAAACATTCCTGCAAAATCTGGTGGTGCAAGGGGTGTGCTTGAGGAGACACCTGGACCTAACATCAAGATCAAAGACCCCCAGTCATATGTTTCTATCCCTCCATACCAGAAAACATTGCTCATAAACCAAAACCTGCCAAAAAGAGGAAGCCATGCAAAAACATACTTCCCCGATACAGCAGTTAGTCTGAGTGGTGCAGTATTCTTGCCTTTTTATATTTTGTACTTATGCAAATAAAAAGTCCTAGCTGGTGGCATGTAATTTTAACCTTTTTTTTTTTCAAAATTCTGGGATACAGAGTCTGATCAGGGGTTTACTTAATATAGTTATAACATGACATTTTTTAAATAAAATCGTATGTCTGTGGTTAGCTTGTCTGCATTTCACACTTAGGTCTAGAATAAATATTTAATCAAAGGAACAGAGTTACATCTTTTCTAACCATCCAAAGTCATTTTTTTTTTTATTTCCAAAACAACACAATAGTCAGGAAGGTTACAGTTATCCCAGCTACATAAATTCTGAAATGTTATCTGTATTGAGGCAGTATAGGTTTGTGATTTCATCTGATTTGGGGTAAAATATAGGCCTTTATTGTAATATCTGATGAAAAGAAAGTAGTATCTCATCAGCGCACAACCTGGTTAAGATGCTTGCTGAGTAAACAGAAGTTTGGTACTAGCATCACATACAAAATACTGCACAGCCCGAGTACCATTAACAGTATATAT
>JAGKQL010000028.1:25862571-25883239 GCA_018398635.1 Cyprinodon brontotheroides | reverse complement strand
AGTGAGAGACAGAATCCCAAAGAAAATTTCAGAAATTCACATCATATGAATTTATAAAAGAAATGATAACCATCTGATAAGGAAAAACAAGTATATGACCCCCTACCAAACAGCAAGTATTTTGGCTCCTACAAGCCAGTTAGTCTTTCTTAAAGACACAGACCAAATCCCAACCAATCATCTACATCTAATACACCTGCCTCACCTCGTTACCTGTATAAAAGACACCTGTCAACACCCAAACAACCAGCATCCAACATCACCACCATGGGCAATACCAAAGAGCTTTCTACGGACATCGGGACAAGATTGTTGATCTGCACAAGGCTGGAATGTGCTACAAGAGAATTGGAAAGCAACTTGGAGAGAAAAGATCAACTCAGGAAATGGAAGTAACACCACACCACCGCCAACCTCCCTTGGTCTGGGCCTCCACACAAGATGTCGCCTTGTGGGGTGTCCCTGATCATGCAAATGGTGAGGAATCATCCCAAAACCACATGGGGGGGAACTGATGAATCAACTGAAGCAGCTGGGACCACAGTTACAAAATAAACGGTTGGTAACACACCACACCGTGATGGATTGAAAATTCTGCAGAGCACTCCAGGTCCCTCTGATCAAGAAGAAACATGTGCAGGCCCACATGAAGTTCGCCATTCATTCACCTGGGCGGCTCAGAAGAGGCCTGGAAGAAGGTGATGTGGTCAGATGAGACCAAAATAGAACTTTGGCCTCAACTCAACTCGTCGTGTTTTGGAGGGCAAAGAACACACAGAGTACAACCCAAAGAACACCATCCCCACCGTCAAGAATGGTGGTGGCAACATCATGCTTTGGGGGTTCTTTTAGGCCAAGGGGACGGGACAACTCCATGGTCTTGAAGGGAGGATGGACGGGGCCATGTATCATGGAATTCTGGAACATCTCCTTCCCTCAGTGAGAGAGCTGAAGATGGGTCGAGGATGGGTGTTTCAGCACAACAACGAGCCTAAGCACACCGCCAAAGCAACAAAAGAGTGGCTGAAGAAGAAGCAAATCAAGGTTCTGGAGTGGCCTAGCCAGTCTCCAGACCTGAATCCAATTGAAAATGTTTGGAGGGAGCTTAAAATTCGAGTTGCCAGGCGACAACCTCGGGAACCTGAATGATTTGGAGGCCGTCTGCAAGGAGGTTTGGGCCAAAATCCCTGCCAAAACTGCACAAACCTTGTCATCAACTTTAAAAACTGTTTGACATCTGTGTTTGCCAATAATGACTTTTCTACAAAATATTAACATGCTGTTTTTCCAGGGGTCAAATAGTTGTTTTTCCTCATCAGATGGTTATCAATTTTAATAAATTCATATGATGGGGTTTTTATGGAATTTTCTTTGGGATTCTGTCTTTCAATGTTAGAATGTACATATGATTAAGATTATAGATTGTTGCATTCTGTCAGGGAATCCACTTTGTGTAGTCTGTGTTTTGTGTTTCCTTTCCTCCTCCACCAGGTGGTGCCCCGTCCTCATTGGGCCTCCCTGCACACCTGCAGCTGAGCTCATTGCCTCATTACCTGTGGAGTGCTCTTAAGCTGCTGACTGCCACTATCTCGACACCAGAGTGTTTGCCAGTTTGGGGTACACTAAGCCATGCATAGTTTTATTAGAGTCTAACGTGGAAGTTTTTGTTTTGCTGCCAGTTTTGGGTACTCTAGCCAGAAAGCTGGGTTTTTTTTGTCAACCTGAGTTTTAATCTTGCTGTTTTTGTCTTTCCCTCTCAGCAGTTAAACTGTATCCTGCAAACTGGATGTTTTGGGTTCTCTCCCCTGGAAGGATCTTCTGAGAACCAAACTGAGCTGAGGATTCAAGTTTGTTGGTTTTGGATCAAAGTTTTTTCCCAAAGGATTGTTTTGGGGCTTCTCTCTGAGCAGGGTGATTCATCTACCACAATAACCCCATTCAAGTACCGCAGGAAATTACAAGTCAGAATCAGAATCAGAATCGGGTTTATTGCCATTGTTAGTGAAGGAGTTCACAACTAGGAATTTTTTATGGTACTATCGTGCAACATGAAACATGAAATGATATACAAAATTTATAGTTTGGCCGGTCAGCTTCTCCACTTCACCAAGGAACAACCGCAGTCTGAATAAACCCTGTCCGCCCAAAATCAAACAAGACAATCACTGGAACATTCCACACAGACTGGGTTCTATAAAGGACACCTTTTGTTGGAAACCTGAGTCTGCAACCTATTCCTCCTCTTCAAAAGAATCTAATTTCCCACTGAGCCTGAACTAACCGCAGTGTCTTCCCCTCACTTTCCAGTTCCGGTTTGACAGTGTTCAGAGCAGCACTGGACTCATCTCATTATACTAAATAAACCTGTTAAACTTTTTCCCTGGTCTCTCTGTTTGGTCTTCTGCATTTGGGTCAGATCTTTAGTTAAATCATGACACAAGCAAGGTACAATCATATAAGAAATTTAAGATTAATAGTTTCTCCATTACAGGGTCTACATCCCTGCTACTTTATACATATATAAATATATACACACACACATATATATATATACACACACACACACACATATATATATATATTAATTAGCTTCTTTATTTATTTTCCTTTGTTATAATTACCTTATTTACTGTCCATTATAATTTTTCAACCTAATTCATTTATTACTTTTTATCTATGTGCATGTGATAACATTTTTGTCTGTATTATTCTTTCTTTTGTATTTTTTTACCCCATTTATTTTCCTTCAACACGTTTTTCGTTAAAATTACATTACTGTATGCATTTTTGCCTCATTATGCAAATGGAGAAGGGGTGTGTCTTAGACTGTCAATTTCGCCTCATTGGTTGGTTAGCATTTTACTGGGATCTGTCAAATCTATGTGAGGCTACGAGAGAGCGCTTTTCCAGTCTGAAGTCAGTGGCCTTTTCTCAATTCATAAAGAACGCGAGTACAGGACTCATGTCCTCGCCAAGTATGTTCTTGAGGAAAGAAGCCAGGCCCCAGGGGAGTGAAACGGGGAGAATGGGAGCACGCTGCCATTAAATCTGGGTCAATTTGGAACAGAAGCTGCACGTCACCATGTCACCACATGGCCGGCTCGCCCAGTGGCTGCATTTCACCGCCTGCCATTGTAATATTCTCGCTATATAATAATGAATTCTGACTTTTTCATTTACCGTGGGAATAATAATTAACACAGTTAAATAAACACAAATCAAGTTAACATGCCGAGAGAGGGCTGCTGCTGCAGACGGGCTGCGGGAAGACCTGGCTGCCATTACCCTTGGATCTCCGCTGGTTGCTGCAGTCCTCTCAACTTTGTAACATTATTTTTTTTTTTTTTTTATTACGCATAAAATCAGTAAATGGGCCATGTAGTGATGCTTAAACATATAATGTTCTCACCTCAAATAATCTAAAAACATACTTTTATTGAAAAACAGCAACAGAAAAGAGAACTTTTAACTTAACTTAATATTCTGAGCTCTGTGAGTTAAGAAGATGAGCTGCCAACCAATGAGCAGAAGATGACACTCTAAGACACACCCCCTTCTCATTTGCATACTGAGGCAGAAATGCATATAGAAATGTAAAAACGACAGGCAGAAATAAATAGCGTTGAAGAAATAAAGAGGGTAGAAAAATACAAAGAAAGAATAATACAGACCAAAATATTATTGCATGCACATAAATAAATACTTAGAAAAATAAGTATTGAATACATAAAGTTGAAGATTATAATTGACAATAAATAAATGAGGTAATTATAACAAAGGTGAATAAATAAACTAATTAAAAGACATATACATTTATGTCTCACTGTATAATTTAATTTCTATCTACATTTATGTGTTTATTGTATTTTTGGGGCAATTAATTGTTTGCTTCTTTATCTATTGAGCATTTATTTATTTCTGTTGTTGTATGCCATATGCCATGATCATACCTTTTGGACAGTGGGAACCAGTGTCCATATTTCATCCTGATAGGATGACCAGAGAAGAAAAACAGCTTTGGTGAATAACAGCTGGGGGACTTCGAAAGCAGCCCCCCCTTTTTCAGCCAAAGCAGTCACAAGCAAGTCACATGGAAGTCACAGAGGTGTGACCAACCACCAACCCCCCTCTGTGAGGACAGAGAAAACCACACACATCACAATGTATTTATTTTTTAAATATGGCAGAGTTGGTCCTCCATAGCCTATACCCAAAGAAGTCACAATTATAGTAATAAAACAAAATACTTTCAATAATCAAACAATGAGGATAAAATAACAATGAGTGATAAGAGCTGAATGAAAACAAAACATGAATCAAACATGAAAAAAAGTGTCCAGATTATTTATGTTAAAATGTCAGCTGAATGTATATTTCTTGTCAATGCAGCTTTGAAATATTTTTTTAATATTCAAATGAATTTTTTTATTAAGCAGTTTGTAAACCAACAAAGATGTAATTAAAAAGGCAAATAACTTACATGGTAAAAAAATACCAATGAGAATTCATCATGTGTGCAGCAGGATTCCTAGCAGTAAAACTCAACACTGAATAAAAGCTGTGTTTTTCTTCCTGTTTAGTTTTTGCAATTATTCAAATAGTATCTTTCCTACGAACTACAGAGGCGGGTTTATCAAAGATATATTTATCCCTTCCTCAGTGTTTTTACCAGTCTCTGTGTAAAACATGCTCCTACATGCTTTTGAATATTTAAATTATAAAATATTCAAATTCAGCTACTGGTCAGAGAAACTAAGATACCAACAGTTTACCTGGAACAGTTTTTAGCAGAGGATCAAGGAGAGAACATCAAATTTAGTAAGAAAGAACGGAAGCAGAGGTAAGTTTGAGCTCAATCTGTGTTCTTGGGTTTAACCTTTTTAAAATGTGCTTTATTTTCATTTTCAAGGTTAACACATTTTTTATCATTTATATAAAGTTTCCAGTTTTTGCTGTGTGCTATGTTTCCTGTTTGGCTTCAGCTCCTCTGCTCTTTCAGCAGTGTTTCTCTCTACAGTTGAGGGATTCTGCAAGTTTTCAAACCTTGATTTAAAGTTTTCATCTTTCTTTAATAGAGAAACATTTTCTGAGGAAAATAAATCATCTGAGAGCAGCGATGAAGTGGAGTCTGATTCTGCTCTTCCTGATGGGTAAGTTAAGTTAACCTCTTAAAACCCTTTATAGGGCACTCAGTGAAATACTTTGAAAATCAAAATTTCAGGCCAATAGTGTTATTGGAATCCACGACAAGACCTTATTATCTTTGTGACACTAAAAAAAATGGAAATTTTGATGGCAAAATGATCTAATAACAAGAAAGACCAACTTGCCCGGCTATATTAAGAAAAATAACTTCTTATAGGAAATTCATGAAAAACACTCAAAAAAAGAACATTTTTTTTGATCCACCATAACTTTAGAGGCATTAATACTGATACTGGCAATTACATGTTTTAGTTAATAAACCTAATACAATTGTTATCTAGGCTTCTTAACTTTTTTACTTTATTTTTAAAATTTTCAGTTAGCTTTTTACCTTTTTACTTGTAAACTTTTTTTTACAACTTAATTTGCTGAATGGCTATATATAGATCTGTTGCTTCTAGACCTCAGTGATGGAACTTAGGAACTGTAAGCCCAAATTGCATGTGTGTTTCCTAATATATAAATTTAAAATTGGGTGACTAGAACACAGACTAACCTGCATCAGTTCAAACATGACTCAAAGTTGCTTTTTTTTTTTGAACGGCAGTAATAAAGATATCCTTGAGAAAAGGCAGTTGTTTTATTGTATTATATATGTTCTACATCATGTCAACCACAAATGTCAGAAACATTCAGACTTCTAGCTATAACAGATCCAGAGCTGTGGGGCTTTACTTAAGGTCCATTGGGTCGCCTAATTCAGAATGGTTTTAAGAGGTTAACGGGTTACTGTTACTTTACAGAATGATTCAATACAGATATAGCTTTTTATAATTAGTCATTCAACCATTTATATGCTGATGGTGTTAAGCTACACTGTAACCACATCAGCCAGAAGCAAAGTCACTGAATCAGCACCAACGGCAGAGAAGGTGGATGATTTGACCAATGACACAACGACTGAGCTGGACAGAGCAGAGAGTTTAACCAGCAACCCACCAGTTACAGAGCAAACTGCCCTTACCTAAACAAAAATAAGAACAATTTTGCAGTAAATGCTGGTGGAGATGTTATTATTTATTTAAAAATAAAGCAACCTGTTTCATATTTTCAGGTCAGAGTTGTTTCATCAACTGTCAGCTCTATGAGTATCACTACATTAATGAGGAAAAGACCTGGACTGAAGCTCAGCAGTACTGCAGAGAGAAACACACTGACCTGGCCACAGTGTCTAACATGACAGACATGAAGAGACTCCTCAGTACCAGACCAAGAGATAAGGGGGATGCTTGGATTGGTCTATATGATCAGACAGATGGTATCAGAACATGGTACTGGTCTCTGCCTGAAGTGGAGTTCAATGAAAGTGAGACAAACTGGGACCAAGGAGAACCAAATGATCACAAAGGGGTGACTGAAAACTGTGGGATTCTTTTATCAAATCTTAAATGGCAAAATATTCCTTGTGAACTTGAAAGACCTTTCCTCTGTTATGATGGTAAGAATTTGGAAGTTTGTAGTTTTATGGATTACCAAACTGTATACTTTAGACAGCTAATTCAAATTTTTTTTTCTAAAAAGGGAAGAATTTAAAGTTGATGTGATGTGTGTTTATCTGTTTACTCAACAGAAACTAATAGAACCCAGAAATACCACTTGATTAGAGAGGAGAAGACCTGGCAGGAAGCTCAGAGTTACTGCAGAGAGAATCACACAGACCTGATCAGTGGAATGAAGCAGCTACAGGATGAAGAACTGAAGGAAGTGATGAAGTCTGTGGTAGCTGGGACACGCATATATATTGGTCTGTTCAGAGACACCTGGAGGTGGTCAGATGGAAGCAGTTTCACTTTCAGACGCTGGAATGACCAGTTAAACAATCAGCAATACAACACTGGTCGATGTGCCATGGCTGTGTTTTATGATAAAGGCAGATGGAAGACTGACAGATGTGATCAGAAAAAACCCTTTATCTGTTATGATGGTGAGTTGATCCAATATTAATAGATTTTAGAAATGTGTGGGGTTAATTAAATAATGTTGTTTATTTCTCAAAACTGTTCCTCAAGCAGTACTAACATGTATGTTTTAGGCCCAATTCCCATGCCCCTAAACACTAACCCTGAGCACTAACCCTCTGTTTGAGGTGAGGTTTTCTGTGGAGTTGATAATATCCATTTAAAAAAATAAAGTGCCATCCCAAACCCTGTAGTGGGTAGGGCAAATGGACCATTCAGCCCTTAAATAGCAAGTCTGCATCACTACAGGCTTGCTGGAATGTGGCAGCAGGTGTAACAGAGAATTAATGGTGGAGGAAACACCTCCAAATATAAGTTCTGCTGGTTTGCTGCATTCAGCCTACATGTCTCTCACTTGCATCACACCTGCTTCTAATAATTGCATGATGTCCTTCGCACTCTTTAGAAGCCAGTAAATCGTTCATTTATATAAATCAGCTAGTGGTTCTTGATGACCATTTTTGAGAATCACTGAATTAATGGATTTATTTGTTAACCTTAATATGTGTATTTTGTGTCTGAAAAGAGTACTTAGAAGTAATTAAAAATACCTTTTTGCCCAAATGTTTTATGTCCATTTGGGGAAAATTATTGGTTGAAACTCAAACATTTTCTAAAACTAAATGTTTCAGTTTGTCCATAGTTCATTTTTTGGTTCTTGTTTCTAAAAGTGAACCAAAACAATGATGGAAATTGCTTTGTTTGCATCCATATCTCGTGTAACAGATAAAGTGATCCTGATCAAAGAAAATAAAACCTGGGAGGATGCCTTAAACTACTGCAGAGATCACTACCATGACCTGGTCACCATCACCAGCCTGGATGAGCAGAGATGGATCCAGGAAAAAGCCAAGAACGCCTCGACTGAATATGTCTGGATTGGACTGCGCTACAACTGCTTTAAAAACATGTGGTTCTGGGTCTGTAAGGAGATCAGGTTTAACCGTAAAAGCCAGGTCTCAGAAGAACAGATGAGAAACTGTGACATGTCTGGAGCCATAGAGACAAGAGGGAAACATAGGTGGATTCAGGGAAATGACACAGAGGAACTGAATTTTATTTGTTCTAAGTTTTAAGCTCACCCCATTTTTTTCAGAATCGTGGGTTAATTATAATATTAACATTTCTGTTGGCTTTTTGTCGGGTAAAAAAAAAAGGGTAAAAAAATAAATAAATTCTGATTCTATGAGAAAACTGTAGCTACTGCCGTTAAGGCTTAGTATCTTTGTGATGTGAATTATATATAGATCTATTGTTGTATAAACATATCTTTATATATCATTAAAAAAATATAATAATATATGTATATATATATATATATATATATGTATGTATATATATATCTATATATATATATATATATATATATATATATATATATATATATATATATATATATATATATATATATATATATACTTTTATACCTCATACTTCTGGTGCATCATGGATACAAAATATTGTACTGTACGAAGTGGCTTAAAGAAATATATTGCCTCTATCAGGACTTTTGCTATATTTTTGTTTTAACAATAAATGTTTAATATGCAAAATGATGCTTCCATTTTTAATGCAAGTCACAGATTACTGAACGTAGAAGGATTTATGAAAAAGAAAAAGTTTATGAAGCAACTAAGAATATGCTGGCCTTGATATTATTAGGCACTCTATGCTGAGTTGATACATCAACTCATAAGGATCTACAGGGGGAGAACACTTATTCATTTTACAGATTTATTAAATTCTTTCAAGCATAAAGTATATATAGTTGTTACCTGAGGTTAAAATATTGATTATAGTATAGTTTGAATAAACGTTTTTAACACAGTTCCTAAAACATTTTTAAAATTATGCAGGAAGGAGGAACAAACAGTTCTTTAATCATTTCTTTTATCTGTGAGTTAGGGGGTTCTGCCTTTTTTACATAGTTTATATGTGGTATTCCTAATCAGTAGCCATTTTGATTACTAATACTTACAGATGTCACAGAAGGACATGTGGATTGTTCAATAGATAGCATAGAAAGCATCTGTTTATGCTAAGCTTAGAAGAGATACTAGTGCTGATGATGTTGCTGACAGGGGCGGATCTAGGATTTTAGGAGATCAGGGTCTTTGCCCTGATCGTGCAATTTATCTTTTTTTTTTTTTTGATGCCCCGCATACAAAACTACAATTTGTTTGTACTTCAACTTACCACAGCAGAGAGACACTGAGAATCGCCTTATTCAATCCAATCCACTTTATTTCATAGCACATTTAAAATAGAAACATGTTCATTACAGTGCTACACATATAAAATATATCATAATAATAATTAAATAAAATCATAAAATAGACTTAAAAACAAAAGAGAGCAAGAAAATAATACAATAAAATGAAATATGAAACTCAGCTAAAACAGTAATAGACACATTGGACCATACAACTCACGCACTGTTAAAAGCAAGATAATAAAAGTTTGCCTTCAGACAAGACATAAAACACTCCACGGTGGGGGCTGTTTGAAAACAGAGGGGCAGAGCATTCCAGAGTCTGGGACCAACAACAGAGAGCTCCCTGTCTCCCCTGGTTTTAGGTCTCATCTTAGGGTCCATGAGCTGGGACTGGCCCCCAGACTTCAGAGCGTGCATCTTATATCATGAACATATCCCTCACCGTCCACTGAATGAAAAAAAAAAGTTATTGAGACTGATCATAAACTAAAGATGTGAAAAGTACAATACAAGGCATCCTCTTTCGTTACTGCAGGCTGCCTGTGACCCTGGCTGGCACCTCAGTTGTCCTTTACTGTTAGGTTTTTCAATCCTTTATTCTGAACCCTTTTTCATCTCCAGTCTCTCCTCTTTTGCTTTCTTCCCAAATTTTTGTGACTTCCATTTCTGTTGATTTTTTCCCCCTAACTTTCTCTCCGCTCCTTCCTCTCCTCTCTTCCTTTCATTCCTTCCTCTCCTGTGTCTTTACAGATTTTGTTGTGGTGGCAGCATAAGGCTCTGCCAGCATGGCTTCAATTGAGCAAATCTGTCAATGATGTTATCAGGAGATATATCATGCAGGTTGTCCTTTTCAATGGGCGTGACGGCTAGATCATTGAACCTGTCTTGGCTCATGGTCCTCCTTAACCATGTGTGAAGACGTCGCAAGTTACCACTTTGCGGGCCACTTTGAGGATCGCCTTCAGTCTGGGAAACAAGTCTCCATCAAGTAGTTGAACGCAGTTGCTGCATCAGGGACTTCCTCTTTCCCCCATCACTCTCACAATGACATTTTTGCCACAAAGAGTTCCCTATGGCTTTAGCTGAATCTTATAATGCAAGGCAAGGCAAGGCTTTTTAAAGCATCTTCAGAGAGAAGGTCAATGAGTTCGGGTTACAGGCGGGAATGCCTGACTTAAGTTTCTCTCCAACATCTGAAAACTGAAGGTTGAGCTTTCGTATCATCCGATCAAGGCAATCTTAAGATGTAATGGAGGGGGAACTGATTATTTCAAGCAGCTAAAATATATGGTTCCCCCCTCATAACTCTGGCAATTAAGGAAAAAAATGCTACCAAATTCACAATATTTGTTAGTGATGAAAAGAGGAAAAAACACAGTTAAAGACTTGCAGATATATTAATTTCTTTCCATGTTTTCGAGGGGGAACAGATTATTTGAGGCAGCTGAAGCATCCATCTCTCCTCTCCTCCTCCCATATCTTTAGGAGATAAAGAGCAAATGTTTCCAAATTCTCAAAATCTTTATGTGTCAAAGAATGCTGTATACTAGAAATGTCTGTTGTGCCATATGCCATGATCATACTTTTTGGACATTGGGAAGCAGTGTCCATATTTCATCCTGATAGGATGATGAATAACAGCTGGGGGACTTCTGCAGCCCCCCCTTTTTCAGCCAAAGCAGTCACAAGTAGTCACATGGAAACCAGCAGAGGTGTGAAAATCTACCCCCCTCCCTGTGAGGACAGAGAAAACTACAGAGCACACAGGATCCAGCCTCTTTCTCCCTCTTCTGCTCCAGCACCTCTCTTTTGCCTCTTCTGCTCCTGCACTCAAAGCTGGGGCCCACTGTGGCCCACAGTGGAGATCCGGACCCCTGGGGAACCATATCTCCAGAACCTTCACGGATAAGTCAGATCCTTTCAGAACCAAACTGCTGCAAACAGACCTTTTTGCAACACATCTCTCTTATAGCTTTCAGAACTTATTAGAGCCAAACTGGATGAGAACCATGCCCTGGGTGTGAGACTACAGGGGACACTGCTGTGAGACTCTGAGTAGAAGAGCCCCTGACTGCTGCCCTGACTGCTGAGCAAAACTGGATGAAACTCAAGCTTTCCAAACGGACATGGAAAAAAAAAGGTTTGCAGGTCTGGCATGATTAGGGACAGAACAAACAATATGTCTTTGATGATGCTAATCATTATTGAAGTGTGTTTACTGCTGAGTAAAGACAACGCTAATTGATGCTAAAGAATAGATCTGCATGCTACGCTATGCTACAGGAATATGTGTGTTGAGTTGTTGCTAAAGCTTAGACAAGCTTTATTCACTCAAGGATTTAAAACACTGATATAAATATTAGTGTTCATATGATCCTTCAAATGCTCATTACATTTCCATTACCAAGTATGCACTCAAGAGTCATTATTTAGTGGAATCCTGATGTCTATTTGCTGCTAGCTATTTCAAGGAGGGTAAAGAATCATTTAGCTAAAAGGTTATTGGTTCTTGATTAAGCAAATCATTCAATAAAACATTGTTTGGCCATATAATGTTTTTATTCACCTCATGGATTTGCACTTCAGAATTGGTCCCGAAAACATTCCAATTTCTTTAAAATGAATAGTGAAAAGCTAATTTGATCATAATATCCCAAATTATTCCAGATAAAAATTTGGTTTCCAAAAACACAGAATCCATCTTAAACTGTAATATGTGTTTTCAACCATTTTCTTTACCTTCCTCTTGTACATAGTGTAGTTAGTTTAGTTGAGTCTTTTACTTAGTCTTAGTTGAGAGTAAGTGTTAAAGTGAAATACGTTTGACTTGGAGCTGAATGATTCTTGTTAATAAAATCCTTATATTATGAACAGAAGTTGTGGTGAATTTATTCCATGTATGTGCAGAAATAACAGTTTGACCATGATTAAAGCTCTTCGAATCACTCTTTCATCTATTGTTCTAACACACACAGTTAGTAGGACTGTGTGTCATAAACAGTATATAACAAAGCTGAAATAATATCTGATTAAATAAGATATTGTACCACCCCTACAGGGGAGGGCAAATATCATCTTAAAGTATCAGAAACCTAAATTTCCAGCGGTCTGGGAATTTCCAGCGGTCTGGGAATAGAAAAGATCCATTGAATCAGAACATTTATATGGCGTCCCTGATTGGTGGGCCTATAGAATCACAGCATGTCCTTTGTCCAGTACCTGTCATATTTTACATTATAACAGGTTTTACCAAAAACTCTGCACTCTTCTACGGTCTTTTTGTGCTCTGCTATCAGCCAGTTTCCATCCTCTTATATAACCAATAAAAAATTATAAATACATGTTAACCCTTATAAAAGGACAAAATGTAAGAAAAGAAACAGCAGGGATGAAACCAGTGCGCTTTCACTTACTCTTGTATTGAATATACAGAAGGGCAGAACACAGAAATCTCCTTTCTTACAGTACTCATCCTTAATGGTGAAAAAAGAGAGTACACTGTTTGTACTATATAAAAGTCACAAGCAATAATACAATTTAAACAAATCAAACTGCCAAACGGAAGATGAGGCATACTGCCATTAGCAACAGAGCTAAGTTTATTAGCTAAACAGTATTCACACATAAGTTTAAAACAATATGAAGTAAATACAAACAAATTCACGCATACAGGGCTAACATTTATCCACATGTTATTCTCCTGAGAGTTGCATATAATAGGCTCTTTGTACATAACGTTGTGACGACACTTCCGTGTTTGATGAAGTGGGTGGCCGGTTTTCGGTCCAACGTAAACAACAATGGCTCTGTTCTATACCCGCTGTATGCAAGACCTGCCCAGATTATCCATTTTGGATGTTCACCGTTTAGTCAAACGCTCATCTAAGACATTGTCGTCAAAACTAGACAAAGGGTTTAAATTGTATGCCTGCCTCGTCATACATACATCAATATAAAGGTATGTCAATATTCTTACCAGACTTTGTGGATATTCTTAACCTAGCAACAGGATAACTAAGTTAACGCTAACGATAGTTAACTAGCGGTAGCAGTTTGTGTGACTGCTTCATCTGTGTATTTATTTGTTTTGGTAGAACTACATTCAACTACATAACGTGCTCTATACACCTATGTGTTGAACCTGTGATTGCTTTCATGTATGTTTGGATCAGTGTCAAATAAAGACAGGGCTTCGTGTGAGATAGCGTTGAAAGCACTCTGTTATAGATCAATGAGGGAATTGGAGAAACCTCACAATGTAAATGTAGGGTTGCACTTTATATTTTATCGGAGTTCGCAGTTCAGCGGTTTTAAAGGTTCAAGTTAAGTTTTTGCACTTCTGTTTTACCCAACTGGATATTTTCTTTTCTGTCGCTCTTCTTCCAATGCTTTGCTTATTCTCAGCTTTTCCAAACACTTCTTAAGCTGTTGAAGCTTTTCTGTGCATTTTTGTTGTGCTGTTTACAGCGTGTCCCAATAATGTATTCACATTTTAAAGCATTACAGTCTACATGTTAATTGAAACACTAATAATTGTTAGAGTGTAACAAAATTTACAGACAAAAATTCTAATATTACTGATAATTCTGATCAAACAATAATCTTGGAATTTCAGTGGCTTGCAAGGGGTATTTCCACAATAACATTAAGTGATGAGCCTGGCTAATCCTGCAGGGAGTGGTGAACCTACTAATATATAGGCCAGGGGTGTCATTCTAGTAAGAAAATGAGGACTCCAGCCTGTTCTGGTAGATGGTTTAACACTACTTTAGGTTATCCTGGTTTGCTATCAAGACTTTCAATTCAAGCTTTAGAGTAGGTGGTGACAAAACTATAAGCTTAGATGAGATGTGTAAATTCTGTGACTATAAAACACAGAAATACGAATAACATCTGACCTTTTTTAAAAAATGTGAATATATCTGTGGCTCAATATATACTGCACCCTATGTGCTTCACAAACCTTGCTGCTCACACAGACGCACAGAAATACTTTTTAAATATTTTTATGTGTTTGTCACATGAAACTCCTATTTCAACACCATTTTTTTTTATTCCATTTGAAGAAGGATATCTATGCCAACAAGTCAGTGAGCACAGTTATACACACAATTGACTTTCAAGCTAAGTATTGTCAGCATTCAGTTTAAGGACAAGTTTTGGAATATTATGTTTACATGTAGAACAATGTTCTACAACCAGCAGTGCCAACACTGACAATAACTAACTGGACATTACCATGATAATAACTGACAGATGTTGTATTGACAGATGGTGCTCCGGGACACATCACCAGTTGTTTTGGTGCGGTGCAGGTGTTCCTGTGTTGCAGGTACAGCATTGTGCAATCATGCTGTGGCCCTTCTCTTTCAAACGGCATATTACTCAGAACTGCATGTACCAGCTGTCCCCCCTGTACACAGCTGTACAGAGTTAGAGCAGCAGTGGCACAAACCCAGGACAGCGGTAAGTTTCACAGCAATACATGTTTTGCACATATTCTTTCATATGAATGTACGGTGCAGTTTTTCTACAGCTTATATCAGTAATAAATTCTGCAGAATTTGTGTTTTCAGTATTTTTTGCCCTTAGCTTTTCCTAGAAGATGCCAAATTTTGACCCAACACATGCCAGCTTTTGGCAGCTAAGACTCTTGCATCAGTTATTTTCACAAGGTATAAAACCTGGTCCGGTTTCAGACCTGAACCTGGTTGGGACTGTTCAGAGTCGGAAGGGCAGAGGAGGATTACGGTAAGTGTAAATAACTTCATATCATGTTTAAAGTGGTGTGTGTATAACATACATTTCTATGTGTAATTGCAGGAGCACCCTTTACCGAGGAATGATTGGCCCGCTGCCAGATCTGTCAATTCTGCGTGTGGATGAAGTGTATAGTGTCTTGCCTCCAGAGGATAGGCCCCTTATTACTAAAATTGGGATTATTACAGACAGGCGACTTGTTGAGTCAGCGTTTGGACTTGTTCAGAGGGGGAGTGTACTCTCCTACCAACAGCCGAAACATGACTCCCGATCCACAGAGGAGCATCAACATGCTCCACCTCCTCCATCCCTCCCCCTTACTAGCCACCAGCTGTCGCCAACAGACTGTGTATGGGTCTGCACTGAAGAAGAGCAGTTGCATCTGCAGAGCCTGCAATTAACCATGGAGATGGCTCACAAAATTGAATCCTCTACTAGGGCGCAGAGCAAAGACCAGGATTGGCACATGCTTCGGCAGAGCAGGGTAACCTCCTCCAGATTTAGAGCAGTGTGCCACGTTAGGGGTCACAGCTCTGGTGAGAATCTTGCAGAGAGGAGAATAATTAGAGGTACCAGGCAAACTGCCAACATGAGGAGAGGCTCTGAAATGCAGTTTCAAGTAGCCAAAGAGTATGTGAAGTGCAACAATGTAAATTATGCACCTTGTGGGCTTGTACTCCATCCTCAGGCTCCATGGTTAGGAGCCTCACCAGACGGCCTTGTTTACGATCCAACTGCCACACCATGTTACGGTTTAGTTGAGATAAAGTGCCCAAACGTGAAGAGCTACATTGACTGTAAATTCTTACACATGTGCAATGGCATGTTTACACTTAAAAAAGCCATGCATAATTTTGGCAAGTACAAGGCCAGCTCCTCATTACCGGATTGGAGTGGTGCAACTTTTTTGTTTGGGCAGAGGAGGATTACTTTATTCAGTGACTGCAAGCTGACAAAGATGTACAAGGCATCACAAGGCAGAAGTGTGATCATTTCTTCTTTAGCATCTACATACCGAAGTATCTTTTAATGAGACGAGCCCAGCTGATTGGCAAATAGTAATTTTGATGTTTTATTGTACAGTCACAGCGAATATTAAATATTTCAGAATTTGTTTGAAATGAAATCATAACATATTTTTCAATTCCATGAACACAATATGGAATCATTGTACAGTTTCACAATCATTTCATAACATCTCTTAATAAAAAAAGGGAAAAAAAAGAACGTTGTGCATAGGCTTTTGATTTTTCTCTGTAACTACAAAGGAAACATTTGTCAGCATTACTTAGCCCATCTCTTGACAAGGTCTTTGTTTTGATAGTTGCTAAGCAGGCAAGCGACTGCAAACAATTCATTAATGCTGCCTACAATGGACAGAGGTATAACTGGCTCAAAAAGCTTATTCTCTTTAACCCGTCGGATAACACGCTCAACGTAAACTCTACGACTGGTTATTTTCTGTGTTTTGAGGATGCTCTGTGCTGACATCTGAAGACTTTTTGAGAAAAGGTGGACAGTACACCTTGCATTTCACCAAGTCATTAATTAGAAAGCCTTTATCAACCATAATGGCCACGTCCTCTGTCAGAAGGTCACTTAACCCTGATTTTCTAAAAACCTCTTTATCACTAATTGATCCCTCACAGAGAGAAGAGATGAAAGTGATAGGGCCAGATGTTAGTTCTTCATTCATCCTCTCAGCAGCTTTGGCTCTGGATGCCAAACCATTTTATGCACAGATGGTTCAATTATTTCTCAAAAAAGCATGAACTCGCTAAAATTTGGAATTCTGCAAAAGGAGAGAAGAAAAAGTATTAGTTTAAAGTTATAAAAGGTTCCTATTTGATGACAAACTCATATTATACTAATAGACCGCTATTTGTTTGTCTTGTGTAGAGTCGGATGTTGGCGTCAGATTGGATGAATCTTTCCAACACAAATGCATGGCTTAGCTTCAATTCCATAAATTGCTTTTCTAAGGCTTAGTTTTTCTCTTCCAATTCCTTGATCCTGTCGAGGGCCATATCTAGGAATGCTGCTTCTGGTGCTTTAGGGTAGTCATGATCATCAGGTGTGTGTGTGCTGTCCATTGCTTGCTAAAATTGTTCCACTTAAACAGTACCAGGACAGCTCCTTTCTGTAATCGCCTTTTCCCTAACTCTGTTTTGGTGGAATTGTTTGCTCCTTTAAGAAATGCAGGCTGTTGATCTTCGTATGGGGTGTGGGGACAAACTGTTCGTGGTGGATGTTGACTAGCCATCTCTTTCTCAGCTCTAAATCGCTGGGAAACGTGTGAAAGCTCAACACTCCATTATATGTGGATGATGCCGAACACAGCGGCACACAACAGTGTTTGTGGTATTGCTTCTGTTGCTTGCTCATGTCAAACCTCTTTGCTCAGGTTTCCCGGCGTCTTGTCGCTATAAGTACAAATACCGGAAATTGGGTACCTGCTTCAACAAACCCGGAAGTGTCGTCATGATGTTATGTGCAAAGAGTCGATTTATTACCTTATAAAAGGACAAAATGTAAGAAAAGAAACAGCAGGGATGAAACCAGTGCGTTTTCACTTACTCTTGTATTGAATATGCAGAAGAGCGCACTAGTCCCCCTAGTGGACTCTTTTGATAATGGCGCCAACACACCCCTCTTCCAGACAAACGACCTAAATCATTCCTTCCACACCCCAAACCAAACTAAATGAATGCAGATGATCAAAACAATTAGATTCAATATCAACAGGATCAAGTGAGTATTATACCCTGCAACATACACACTACATGTGTTTGGTGTCTGTCTTTTATTTCTGTTAAGCTTGACTGACAAAAGTTGGAAAAAGTATGGGAGAATTATCCTGCCATAATGCAAGAGCACATAATTTCAATTTGAGAAAAGAATTTCATCTTCTTGCACTCAAAACTTATAATGCTTATAAAGTATTTCAATATAATAATTTAATATGTTGGTTCTTTGCTTTTGTACATAACAAACCACTAATTGTTTAAAATTACTTAATTCAGAATTTTTTGGGTTATCCATAAGTACTGAACTTTGCTGAATCGAGCCACAAAACTACTGTAAATAGCAGTTTCAGCTGACGCTCTTATAAGTGGCGTAGTAACACAGGCACACTCAGTAGGGTTAAACAAGCGGACCCTTTCGAGGCTGCAATGCGTTCTATTGGCTGGAAAGGTTGCTGAAGCGACGATCAACTGCAATCCGAGAGAGAGCAAAAAAAAAATGCGGCAAGCAGAGCCTACGGGTTTGGGAGCGTATCTGAAACTCTTGCAGGGGAGCGCCGGTTTGTGTAGCGCGAAGAGGAGGCAAAGCGAGGGAGAAAAATATCTGTGCAAGAAGCATTAAATCTGAGAGAAGAAACAAAAGATTTGAAGAAGAAAATATTTGAGAGAGAGCGCATGTTTTGAGTGTGAGCATTATAAGTTGTGAGTGCAAGAAGATAAAATTATTTTCTCAAATTGAAATTATGTGCTTTTGCATTATGGCAGGATAATTCTCCCATAAAAAAGACAAATTCTCTTGGCATTTAAAAAAAAACAAACACACAAAACACAAAACAGCGTAAAAAGACCTAATTAATTGTTTTTTTTTATTTTACAATTTTGCAAATAACAGCTACTGATTAAACTGGATGTTACAACCAGGCGTCATTTGGACTAGGGTTCAGTGATGGTAAGGCTCTTCGCTCTTTGCAAAGTTCCAAGAGACAAAGATCAATCTGGGTAGCCAGGTCCTTCAGCTGTTTCAGATTCTGAAGGCAGTCACAGGTGGAAAGTTAATCTTTTATCTTTTCGTTTAGCCCAGTAATAAACACGTCTATGAGGGCTTCCTCATTCCAGGAACTCTTGGAAGCTAACAGGGGGAAGTTTATAATATACTCTGGCACAGAGCGATCTCCCTATCTAAGTGACAGGAGTCATCTTGAAGCCTCCCTATTGGAAAGAACTGGGCAGAAAAGTTTGATCAGTTCTTGCAAAAAGCCACTGTAACAGCTACATAAACTAGGGTTTTTCTGCCATTCAGACATTCCCCACGCTTCGTGTTGCCGACTGGAAGCAAGATAACATAGGTTACCCTGGTTCTATCAGAAGGGTATGCCGAAGGCTGAAGCTCGATTTGAATTTCATATTAAGTGAGAAAATCCAGACACTATGCCGTATCGCCCTTAAACAGTTCAGGGGGTGACAGATGCGGCTCCCGACCTACAGTTTTGACGGCAGGTGATGTAGAAGCGAAAGCTGTTGTAAGTGAAAGTGCGGGGGTAGCCTGATTACCAAAATTGTTCAGGATTCCTGTATACCTGATTCGAACTTAGTTGTAGGTTCTTCTACATCTGAACTCTATTTTGTGCCTGTTGATGGGTTCATGTTTTGCCAGATTATTCTTTCAAGACTCAAAAGAGAGAACCCAGTATTCAGACAGTTACACTGTATGATATTTAAAAAAAAAAGAAAAATAAAGTTTATTCAAAAAGAATGGATCTGCAGTGAGCACCTAAGACAGGAACCTCTGCAGGAAGAAAATACAGGTTAGTGACCAAGTCAATCTGGTGGAGGAAGATTATGAACCTGTGAGTTACTAACCTGGTCTTAAAGTTCAGTCAGTGGCCAGAGAGCGAGGTAGATTCCAACTAATCCACTGTCAGCAAGATGGGTTGAGCGCTGCCCAGAGCGTCCCAGGCATTGAACACCTGAAGAAAAGGCAGGAGATCAAATCCAAGCAGATAAAGGAAGGCAGGATAATCCAGAGGGCGAAGTCTAAGCCAGTATCAGGGAGACCGCCACCCTCAGTAGGCAATGCAGGTGGAGTGTCTTGCCCAAGGACACAACAACACTGAAAGCCGGAGCCAGGGCACAAACCAACAACCCTCCAATTGCAGGGCAAACTCCTAAACCCCAATGCCACTGTTGCCTTTTTTAGCCACATTCTTCTTTCCCCCACATCAGTCAGTATATGTTAAAAACTACCAGTTTTCACAAGAAGACTGTCTTTAAGAGTAAAGGGCATGTTCAACTCACTGCTGTTTAAGCCAAAAATTAAGCTTGGTCTGATTGGACCATGCAGTCTTGCCACCTTTTTTCAGGGACAGTAAACCTGGAATTACAGGTCTAGGGCCTGTAGTGGCTACACGTTACAGTGTTGCTGTTAAAGAAAAGACAAACAGGTTTTAAAAACAAAATTACATTCAATTTACTAAAAAGAACTGGTTGCGTTTAAAAAAAATAAATAAACAGAAGGTTTGATTATTCAATAATAAAAATACATTTAAAAAAAACTCTATTCCATGACTGATAAATGACATTGGGGAGAGTATTTTCATATCCAAATATTGACATTTGTGGTGAATGGAAGGCATACATAACACAAACAACCACCCACACTTACATGCACTCATAAAGGAAATTTAGAATGTACAATCAACCTCACATGCCGGTTTTTTAACTGTGGGAGGAAGCCAGAGAGCTCGGAGAAAACTCATGCGACACAGTCTCCTGAAAATAATTAGACA
>JAGKQL010000028.1:25832128-25853335 GCA_018398635.1 Cyprinodon brontotheroides | reverse complement strand
ACTACTAATGGGTAAGTATTTAGAGCACCAGGCCATAGAATGAGTATCTCCTGGGGTGAATAACAGTTAAGCCTGCAGGAGAGATTTCGTGTTTGTTTACATAGAAGGTCAAAAGTCTTCCAACATTCACATCAATTTGTGGAAGCTTATCTTGTGTTTTATGACCTTAAGAATTTTAGATGCCAGGACAAGCTTTCCGCCTTTTCTTGTTAAAACAAAGAAGCAAATGACCCCAGATGTTTGCAGTAAATTAGGTAAAGCTCTAGGCAGTTTCAGAGATGGCTTTTGGTTGGAGCGAGGGCCAGCCCTTTTTGAATGGATTAGATACAAGAGGATGCTTTCTAAATAGCTGTATCAGATTTGCTCTGCAACCTCCAAAGATGTCTTGTAATGTCTTTTGCTTTCTTCCTCCTATGTCAGGTAATGGAATGTATGTCTCTGTTGTTCTGGAGTTTCTAAAGTAGGTTTGTGCATTGTCTTATTTCTAAGTTTATGCATTGTCTCTATATTTGATTAAACTCTGTAATTCTGTGACGCCAACATCTAATGTTGAAGTTTTTATTACCAAACTTAGATGCTCACTGAAAGGGACCTGGGGAAGGGAAGAACCGAAAAAGCCAACCTTTTTCCAAAGTTAACTATGTTAGGAATATTTTCTTCCTTTCCAGTATATAGTCTGAGGGTGCTGGATTTGGGGTGGAACCCTCCCATGCATTGTGAGGGAGCTTTCTAGTCTTCTGGATGTCAGTAGCCTCTATCTCCTCCTTTGGCTAGTTTATTATACCAGCAGGGTATCTGATGACTGGCAGGGCATTTGTGTTGATGGTTTGGATCTTGTTTTTCCCATTCAGCTGACTTTTTCAGGACCTGCCTTTACTTTTGTAGGTATTTGCTGTGGGTAGCTCCTCTTGCTATCTCCTCATGAGTTTCCGTTAGCCCCTGTGGCACCCCAAGGTAGTTGTAGCTGCCCTGAACATCTGTAATGTGGCCTTCTGGTAGTTCAACCTCCTCGTTTCTGATAATCTTCCTTCTCTTTGTGAGACCATGTGACCGCACTTGTCCAGTCCAAATGACATCTCCAATGTCGTTGCTGTACATCCTGGTAGTGTGGATCAGTGAGTACATGTCTCGCTCTCACTCCTGGCATACAGCTTGATGTAAACCATGTAGAGGAGGTGACTGATGATTGTTCTGCTTCAGAATTGGTATCCGTAGCCAGTCTTTGTGATGGTCTGGCTGAGGGGGTTCAGGCCTATGCAGAACAGCAGTGGGGATAGTGCATCGCCCTGGTATATGCCGCACTTGATGGTGACTTGTGCAATTGGCTCTGCATTGGCTTCCAGACTTGTTTACCACAGCTTCATTGAGTTCTTGATGAATGTTATTAGTGTCCTGTTGATTACAATATTGATCATAGTATAGTTTGAACTCACGTTTTTAACACAGTCCCTAAAACGTTTTTAAAATTATGCAGGACGAAGGAACAAACAGTTCTTTCATAATTTCTTTTATCTGTGAGTTAGGGGTTCTGCCTTTTGTACATAGTTTATGTGTGGTATTCCTAATCAGTAGCCATTTTGATAATTAATACTTACAGATGTCACAGAAGGTCATGTGGATTGTTCAATAGATAGCATAGAAAGCATTTGTTTATGCTAAACTTAGAAGAGATACTAGTGTTGATGATGTTCCTGACAGGGGCGGATCTAGGATTTTAGGAGATCAGGGTACATTGTACATTTCCAAGCATTCCGGTATCCATGTATTTGGCACTGAGTCATAGGCTTTCTTATAGTCAATCCAGGCAGTGCCCAGATTTGTCTGTCTGGTCTTACAGTCTCGAGTGACTGCTCTATCCACTAGTAGCTGGTGCTTGGCTCCTCTGGAGTTACTGCCTTTTCCCTTCTGGGAAGGGTGCATGTATTGAGCCATGTGCCTACAGAATTTAAGCTTTCTCACCATGAAACTGGGTAAGAAAATCAAATTTACCCCTCTGCATCCACCCCAGGCAAACCCAGACCAGAAAAGCCTCTATCATAGAGCTTGATTCCAGAGCCCAGGATATGTGAAGAGGAAAGTCTGGCTATGTCTAGCTGGGATCTCTTCACCTCTCATGCAAACTTAGTCTGCTTCCTGTCCATTGAGGTTACATTTCACATCCCCAGAGCAGTTTAAGCAGTAGATCAGGTCACTGAGGCCTCTGTGTCTTTTTTCCACCGGTCCCTCATGGTTCCCCCTGCAAATAGTTAGCCCACTGGGGGATGGCCTCTCATCACTCTTTCAGTACAAGCTGGGCCCAGCCAGGTCCCACAAATAAGAACCCAACCATGTAGCTCTTGTCGAAAACCCCATCCCCAGGCCTGGCTCCAGTGTGGGGTCCTGGCTCAGACTACCAGGCAATGTCACATGGCTTGTTGTCATTCGGGCCTTTTGAATCATCCTTTGAGTGACCAATCTCCCAGAGACTCTTGGCCTTGGGAAATCCTACCTGGTTGGGACAATACAGCCACTAAATCAGGGGTGAATGCTTTTCTCTTTAGGTAATTTGTATGTCCATCCATCCACTCATTTTGTCCAGCTTAGTCCTGTCAGGTTCACGGTGGGGCCGGAGCCTACCTCAAGCACCCTATAGGCAAGAGGCGAGGTACACCCTGGATAGGTTGTGTCTGTCACAGGGCAAAACAGAGACACACAAACACTGAACCATGCTAATTCTTATGTGAAATGTTTAAACTTACCAATAGATTGTATCTTTGATATTAAAACAGTGAAGAACAATCAACACTCATCGCTCTTGATCATTCTTTCATTATCTTCCATTTAAGATTTATATTATAAACTGATGACTGATATTTCAGGTTCTCTCTTTACTTTGAACTGTTTATATATCAGTGATTAAAATCAACACAAAATCTAAAAAACTTATTTTTTGTTGACGTGTAACTGCTTGCATTAGGTGATTTCTCCAAATACGTTGGTTTCCCTTAACCACCTATAAAAATGTTTGCTATAAGATATTATCCTGATAAAAATATTCCTGACTGACTTTCTTACATCGTTACGAGTATTTTCATATTCAAATATTAACCTATGCTGAAAGAAAGGCATACAGAAGGGTAGGATGAAAAAAGGTACAGCAACCAACTTCCTCTACTGGAAAGAATGGGGCATTTACTGCGATGTAAATGAGGGCTGCTCCACCGTGGGTAGTCTGATGCATTTCCTAACAGGTGGCTGTTTGAAAATTATTCAAAACAAAACCTCAGTCGCCGTTTCTGATATATGCTGATGTTGTCACAGCTTTATTAAAAGCAAATTGTTCTGATATTTACTGATGTTCTCCCGGCTTTATTTAAAGCATATTTATAAATAGAACAGAGTATGCTACTGTACTTTTTGATAAACAAAACAGATTATAGGAAAGATGCACATGTGTTTGTGCATAATGTGTGATTTTCTAAACCTGTTTTAGGCATTATATGTGTTCTTCCTCTATCTTACAGCAAAGTTCCATAGAATAATTCAAAAAACAAGAAGTTGAAGCTTATTTTAATGCTTTTTCAAGTTCTAACTATATAGATCTTGATAGAATAACCCGCAGTAGATACAATTCTTAAATCCTGGTAAAGTGTCAGTATGAATTAAATGTTCTATTGACTCTAAAAATATATAAATATAAACCATGGAGATTTGTCATTAACTTTTTTTATATACAAAATATTAAATAAACATCTTTGATATATTTTGTCTAATTTCCTGCCATATTGAATCATCCCACCCCACCTGCATGCCAAGCCCTAAAAGTTTTCCATCAGACGGAACTAAACATTTATTTAGATCTGTTTCCAACAAAACAAGGGCTACTTTTTAATACTTTTAAAGCTACAGTGTGTAATTTTCAGCGACATCTAGCGGTCAGACTGCAGACTATAGCAACATGAACATCTCCCCCACCGCTTCTCCCCCCCAACAGTATGGCGAGCGTTACGGGACAAAATGTCTTCCACGACGTCCACATCACCTACCTTCTCAAGTGATGAGGCTTTGTTTACATAGATAATTTTACAGATAGTATTTCATTAGTCTGTGTAGGGTATAGATTTCATGTAGACTTAAGATAATAAATATACCCGTTATTTTTTCTACATCGTTGTGACGTTTTGGTGAGCTGCTTTGCATGGTGATATAAACAGACGAAGTAATTGTAGTCATTAGTTTAACAGCGATTTGTGTTATTCTGAAGAATATATATTCCCGCTTACAAGTCCAAGTCATTTTGGTGGCACGGGGGGTTACAAGGCTTAGGAAGAGGGAGAGGAACGGTGGGCAGGGAGGCCGTGGAGCTAGGGCCAGGCGAGGGAGGGGTGCCAGCTGGGGTGAGAGCAGAGGAGGAAAGGCTTGAAGATCTCCAAAGGAGCCGGAGAGAAGTAACCGAGGTATATATCCAGAAAATTATTTTACAGAAAATTACTGAATCTTTACCTATGAAATGTCAGGGACGTTGCTGAATAAGTATACTGGAGAGTAACAGCATCATCACGCAGCATGTTATTGTTTTAGACAGGTCTGAGCATCCTGTACTCCAAAAACTGCAGTAATATTAGACAATTGTGTGTGTAGGATTAATTACCTGTCCAACAGAAAACTGGCAACTTGAGCGCCACTTTGAAAACCTTTTTCCTCCATCAGTGACTTCCATCGTGTAAATGCCGTGCCAATGTTGATCCGCGTTTTTTGTCGCTTTCTTTGTCACGCCGCTGGCGCTTATTCTCGCCGTGTTTCCGCTTCTAGATGACGGGGTTCGGTGTCCGCCGCTGTGTGATACAGAGTAGGCATGATCCTCCATTCGTCTGATGTTTGGCCACACAGTGCCAAACAGTTTGCAAAGTCACCCACGCCTGCCGCCTTGTTCACCTTTCTTGTTACTGAGGCTTAGGTATACCTGCTTCTTCTTCTTCTTCTTGGTTTCAGGCAGACTAAACGCTTCAGGCATAATACTGCCATCTACCGTTCAGTACCGCCTCAGTTCATCTCTTTCAACTGCCGTAGCTATTTTCGAAGGCCATGGGAGATCTCAAGAATCGCTAGTTTGTTGCCCCTGCGCTTTGCCGTGAGCGCGAAAGATGTCAGCCTCCATGGCTGCGTAGACCCGCCTCCCTATGTAATTATAAATAACTTAATTCTAAGGCAACGCAAATATTATGGTTAAAAGGCTGAGCTCATAGGTGATGATAAATAAATATAGTTATGTATAATATATTAAATTTCTGACTTTATATGCCTATAATTATTACACACTGTAGCTTTAAGAAATGAGAGCATAAGTAGACATAAGTTTTGTCTCTCGTCCTACTTTGACTCTGATTGTTGTAAGAAGCAGGAACGCCAGGTTTGGGGCCCCATGAAAGGCATTGATGTTGGGCCCTATAAAGATGCCCCGAAGAGTGTATCTTTAGTGTATCTTATGTAACTTTTATTGCAATATTTCTATAGGGGAAACTATCAGAACATCAAAAAGTTAAATAAACATGACTTTAAATTTTACATTTACATCCTATCAGAGTCATAAATTCTTATTTAAAAAAAAACAAACAAAAAAACAGCTGTATCTATATACACATGAATAGAAAATAGATTTAGGATTGTTAAAATATATTCCTATTTTGTTTCACTGTGCCTTCATTAAAGGACAGATTATTTGGGTGGTCCTGAGAATATTTTTTTTTAAATCTGTATGTTTAATGACAAAACATGTATTTTTATGTGGCTGCTTCAGGCTGCTTAAGAGAATGCGGGCACTGTCTCTGATGCAGCAGCAGCCTTGGGGAACACTGTCTCTGATGCAGCAGCAGCCGTGGAGGACGCCGCCTCTGATGCAGGAGCCGTGGAGGACGTCAACTCTGCTGGAAGAGCCGTGAAGGACACCGGCCCCCAACTGCGGCTGAGGGGTCTTGAAGGCTTGGAGCACCCTCTGAGGGGCCTTGAAGGCCTGGAGCCCCTGCTGAGGGGCATTGGAGGCTTGGAACGCCCGCTGAGGGGCCTTGGAGGCTTGGAGTGCCTGCTGAGGGCTCTTGGAGATGAACTCTCAGCGCGCTTTTAATCTGAGAACATTTCCTTAGAGTGCTCAGGGGTCTCTTGTTGGCACAGAGCGACCTCTGGGGTCTCTGGACGGTACAGAGAGGGTTCAGGGGTCTCTTGTTGGCACAGAGCGGGCTTAGGGGTCTCTGGATGGCACAGAGCTCACTCAGGGGTCTCTGGACGGCACAGAGCTCACTGAGGGGTCTCTGGATGGCACAAGGGCTCTGGCTCAGGGACTGACTCACTAGTGGGCTCTAGCTCACTAATGGGCTGGATTTGGCCTGCTAATGGGCCCTGACTCTGAATCTGGCCTGCTAAATGGCTCGGACCCACTAATGGGCTCTGGCGCTAGGGGAACTGGCCCGCTAATTGGCTCTGGCGCTAGGGGAACTGGCCTGCTAATGGGCTCTCGTGCTTGGGGAGCTGGCCCGCTAAAGGGCTCTGGCTCCGGGGGATCTGGCACGCTAAAGGGCTCTGGCTCTTAGGGATATGGCCCGCTAATGGGCTCTGGCTCTGGCCCGCTGAAGGGCTTTGGCTGGGGGGGATCGGATGGAGGTGGACCAACTGGAGAGGGAGTGGAGGCATCAGGCTGACCCGCCGGAGGGGGAGTGGAGACGTCAGGCTGACCCACCGGAGGGGGATTAGTCTAATGACCAGAAATCCAACTAAAAATGTTAACAAACCCAAAACACCATGGGATAGGAAATAAACCAAGAAATGGGGCTGTTGCTGGTGGTGCATCTGTTTACCTGCTCAAGGAGGGAGAAGGACAGTTATTTAATTAAATTATCCAGCTAAAAACCTACTAGTGTTTAGCTGATGCTAACCCTCTAATAAGTAAGAGTTGTCCCTGAGATTTTTAAATGTTATTTACATATATTGTAAAATGGTAAAATGCTCATTAGATTAATAACTAATTGTTTTGAAACCTTGAATGAATATTCCATTGTCTTTATCTTCAAACAGAGCTGCTAACAGATCTTTCATTGATAGATCATACATTTTTCCCAAAATAGAAAAAGGAAAATGTTTCCCACTAGCATTGCAAATATGCAGTTGAATTCTGTTTATTTGGATGGGTAAGTGTCTGCATAGATTATGTCGTTTACATTTTAATTACAATATAACATAGCTTGATTTGCTCTTAATAATTGGTTTAAGAAAAATATTATGTATCTCGCTATCACATTTAACTTGATAAGGATACATTGTACTTTAAACATTTCTCATGAACTCCATTGATTATTTCTCATTTTTCTTTTGTTCTTAAAGGTCAGTGTTGTTTGGTGGTTTTTCAGCTCTATGAGTATCTCTACATTAATTAGATAATGATCTGGAATGAAGCATACCAGTACTGCAGAGGGAAACAAACTGACCTGGTCACAGTGTCTAACATGACAGACATGAAGAGACTCCTCAGTAACTCAGCAGGAAATAAGAGTGAAGCTCGGATTGGTCTGTATAATCAAACAGATGCTGACAGAATATGTTACTGGTCCCTACCTGGAGTGGAGTGTAGTAAAAGTAACCAACTGTGGAATGCAAATGAGCCAAATGATGCCACAGGGAGGCAAAATTGTGGAATCATCTGGAAGAACCTTAAGTGGGAAGACATATCCTGCAACGAACCTCTTTTTTTTTCTGTTGTAATGGTAAAAGAATTTTAGTTTTAAAGCTGAATTTAAAACTAAAAGAAAAAAGAAAAAGTGTTTATAATTAGAATAAAGTAGTTCAAATGAATACAAATTTGTAATGAAAATAAAAATATGACGACTCAAATGCTTTAAGTTGTTAATATTTTTTGCAATGTTTGTTTGTAGCTTTTATTCTGTGGAGAAAGTACCAGTAGAATGATGCTAACATTGTTTATTTTACAGAAAGTAGTTCATCAAATAAATATAATCTGGTTCAAGAAAATAAAAACTGGACAGAAGCTCAGATTTACTTCAGAAAAAAAAAAAACACAGACCTGGTCAGTGGCCTGACACAGTTACAGGATGATAAACTAAAGGACGAATCCAGTCCTGTTGAAAATAATACATACATTTAAACAGGTCTGTTCAGCGACAACTGGAAATGGTCACATGGAAGCAGTTTTTCATTCAGACATTGGAACATGCAGTTTAACAGTCAGAAAATCAACAGTGGTCAGTGTGCCATGACTATGTTTGATGATTGAGCTAGATGGAATAAAGAGGACTGTAAAGAGGAAAACCTGTTTATCTGTTATGATGGTGAGTCTGTCTTTACAATTTCTAAAGAATTAAAAACATAGAATGTTAATTTTCTCACTGTTTAGTTTATCTGTGTTAAATACATTTTGGTTTACTTTGTTTTTTGTTTAATGTAAGCCATTACTAAACAAAAAATGAAATAGTTTATAAACATTATCCAATACAAAATAAAAAAAACAATTGAAAAAAAAAAATAACTACAGAGTTAATAACAGAGTTCTGATAAAAAAAAAGAGATCATATCTCTCCTATCCTGGCTTCTCTTCATTGGCTTCCTGTTAAATCCAGAATAGAATTTAAAATCCTCCTTCTCTCATATATAAAGCCTTAAATGGCCAAGCTCCATCTGATATCAGAGATCTGATTGTTCCTTATGTTCCCAAAAGAGCACATTGCTCTCAATCTGCAGGTTTACTAGTGGTTCCTAGAATTTCTAAAAAAATAGAATGGGAGGCAGATCTTTTAGTTATCAGGCTCTCTCCTGTGGAACCAACTACCAGTTTTAGTCCGTGAGGCAGACACCATGTCTACTTTTAAGGCTAGGCTTAAAACTTTCCTTTTGATAAAGCTTATAGTTAGAGTGGCTCAGGTTATCCTGAGCTATCTCTATAGTTATGCTGCTATAGGTTTAGACTTCTGGAGGACATAGGGACCCCCATTTCATCATTCTGCTTCATTCTCTCTCTCTCTGTTCTCCTATTTCTGCAGAATCTGTTAGTTCAATCTCTAACCTTCTGCTCTCTCTGCTTTTCCTCAGAGTAGCTTTGCCTCGTCTGTTCCTGTTTGGCTGTGACGCAATCCTGGAAAGAAAACATCAGCTGTGCTGCTTCTATCAACACTCTTGTTTATAGATGCTTGGATCGGCCTGTTTTCCAGTGTGGTCCTGTTTCTCTGACCGCACTGAGTGGATGTGCTCTTCGCCCTCTGGCATGGGAGCTGCCTTGGAGCTCGCCTGCCTGGCTGTGTGTTTCCTGGATGGTGCTGCCTTTTACAGCTGCTTTTTGTACCCTGCTTCTGTCCCCTTGAACCCCAGTCGGCTTCGGCAGATGGCCACACACTGAGCCTGGTTCTGCTGGAGGTTTCTTCCTGTTAAAAGGGAGTTTTTCCTCTCCACTGTCGCTACAAGCATGCTTAGTGTGTGGGATTGTATTTGAGTCAATGAGTCAATGCAATCAACTGGTTTTCCTTAGATAGAAAAAACTTTGATCCGATTTGACTGTATGATCTGGTTGGACTGTAAAGTGCCTTGAGATGACATGTGTTGTGAATTGGCCGCTTATATAAATAAAACTGAATTGAATTGAAATTGAATTGAATTGATTGTTCCTTATGTTCCTAAAAAAGAAGCACACTTTGCTCTCAATCTGCAGGTTTACTGGTGGTTCCTAGAATTTCTAAAAATAGAATGGGAGGCAGATCTTTTAGTTATCAGGCTCCTCTCCTGTGGAACCAGCTACCAGTTTTAGTCCTGTGGAGGCAGACACCCTGTCTACTTTTAAGGCTAGGCTTAAACTTTCCTTTTTGATAAAGCTTATAGTTAGAGTGGCTCAGGTTATCCTGGGCTATCTCTACAGTTATGTTAGACTTCTGGAGACATAGGGACCCCCATTTCATCATTCTGCTTAATTCTATATCTATTCCTCCACTCTGCAGAATCTGCTAGTTTAGTTAGTCTCTAACGCTCTGCTCTCTGTGCTTTTTCTCAGAGTAGCTTTGCCTCGCTCTGTTCCTGTTTGGCTGTGACTCCATCCTGGAGAGAAATATTAGCTGTGCTGCTGCCATCAATACCCTTGTTTATAGATGCTGGAGATCCAGTGTAGTCCTGTTTCTCTGACTGTAACTGGCTGGATGTGCTCTGTTCATCCTCTGACATGGGAGTTGGCTCAGAGCTTGTTTGCCTGGCTGTTTGTCTCCTGGACGGGCCAACTTCCACAGCTGCTTTTTGTATCTCTGCTTCTGTCTCCTTGAACCCCAGTCAGGCTCGGCTGATGGCCGCCTAGACTTATGCTGGTTCTGCTGGAGGTTTCTTCCCGTTAAAAGGGAGTTTTTCCTCTCCATTGTCGCTACAAGCATGCTTAATGTGAGGGATTGCATTTGAGTCAATGAGTCGATGCAATCAACTGGTTTTCCTTAGATAGAAAAACTTTGAATCAATTCGACTGTGTGATCTGGAGAAATGTAAAGTGCAAAACAGAGAAAAACAGAGCATTTCATGAATGCCTACTGTGGTTGGAATATTTACATTTCTCTTTATTTGGAAGTGATGGGTAAAACCTGCATGACAGATTGAAGGCACTCATTTAGAGAAATTAATCTTTAATCAAGTTCAGTTTAAAATTTTAGATGCACATATCTCGCTCAAACATAATGTCCTCACTTCTTCATAGTCTTCTCTGTTGATAATGCACTTCTCTTAATGAACCTACAGATTTACAATAAACAAGCTGAAGACAATACAAAATTAGTAGAGATAAGTAATTTACTTTCAGATTAAGATGATATTTTGAGCAAATATTTACCCTTCATACAATTTTTAAAAGGCAGCTGCAAAGCTAAGTTTCTGACTTTAATCAAATGAACATTTAGTAAAGAATATTCTCTTTAGATTTTATTTGAATTGCTGCAGCGATTGCAGTCTGTGTCTGCTTGATGATAATTATTACAGAGGAATATTGTTTTCTAGTACACAAAAAAAAAAACGTTATAAGACCCCAAATTCCATTTTTTTTTTCAAAAACAGAACTCTGTCATCAAATTATTGGACACATTTAAAGGCTTACACACTGATCCCAAAGTCATTACACAATGAAAAAGACACGCCACATTGTTTGCTCTTTTGAACAAACATTTCAGTCTTCGCACAGGATTTTCAAAAAGTGTAAGATTATGTATAATTATGTAATTAACAGTCAAAATCTGTGATGTTCCCCTTTCATTCAATTGGGAATTGCATTGGTGTTCTATATGTCATTTTTGCAGACATTTCTTATAGTTAAGCAGGAAACAGTGAGATAACTGTTTTGCATTTTGCAGTACTTGTTTTGATCATTGTGTGGAAATGTTGATGAGTGTTTAAGTTTTTGTGCTTTTGACACAAGAGCTTTGTTAATTGTGTCCTATTTTCAATTCAATTCAGTTTATTTACATAGTGTCAATTCACAACCAATGCCATCTCAAGGCACTTTACATTTCACCAGATCATAAAGTCAAAGTGATTCAAAGTTTTCTATCTATGGAAGACCAGTTGATCAACTCATTGACTCGAAGGAAATCGCTCAAACTAAGCATGCTTGTAGCGACAGTGGAGAGGAAAAACTCCATTTTAACAGGAAGAAACCTCCAGCAGAACCAGGCTCCAGTGTAAGCGGCTCTGCCAGAGGCTGACTGGGGTTCAAGGAGACAGAAGCAGAGATACAAAAAGCAACTGTAAAAGGCGACCCGTCCAGGAAACACACAGCCAGGCAGACGAGCTCCGAGCCAGCTCCCATGTCAGAGGATGAAAAGAGCACATCCAGCCAGTTACAGTCAGAAAAACAGGACTACACTGAAAAACAGTATGCAATATTTTTGGTAATGTAGTCTGATTTCCAGAAAGAGTGTTTTATCAATTTAGAAAAACTGTATACTCTATTCACAGTAATTAGCTTCCACATTTGACAGCATATTTACCATTTATAATTATTCTCTAAGATACACCACATATACGATGCAAAAAAAAACAATGAAAAAAAAAAAAAAATCGTGGATTTTCATTCATTTAACTTGTCAGAAATATAACTTCCTGGGTAATTTCAAAACATATGATCATAGGAAATATAGTTGTTGTAACTTTAAAAGTTAATACTCACCATTATTTCCTATCTTGCTTACTCACTTAGTTTGAGAAGCCTTCTGGACTTAACTGGAGATGTAACATTACTGAATGAACTGAAACAATACATTATTGACGTCCCTCACATTTTTATAATCTCCGAGTTTATCTGGCTTTTTGATAATGAAGTTGTTGTATACCTAGATCAAATTCACACTGTATTATTTCCATTCATTTTAGGCCGTGTAATTTTTTGATAATGTTTAAGGTCACCTACGGATAGGGTATAAAATACCCAGTTAAATATATCACCGCAAACGGATTCGAACTCCAAGTTCATCCAGTAACCTTTTTATGAAATATGCTTTTGCTTTTTCATTAAAACTTCTGTTTTCAGAAAAAAAAGCAGTACTGGAGAACTACTACTACTAATTAAAACATTATTATTTACAGTAAAGAAATAGACTTTCCATGGAGGAGAGAGGGGTGCACATGCTACTGAGGCCCATCCTTGCTGACCATCTGCTCTGTGCCACAACCTTTTTCACAAGAAAAAAAAAAGGACACATTTCAGGCTAATTTAGAATTTCATCACGCTCTAATGCGTTTCAATGACAGGCTTGTATCTAAAAAAAGAACCTGCAAAGGAAGTCTTACCTTGGAATTTTCTGAATCCAAACAGCAAGAATAAAAGGATAAAAATAACTCCAACTCCAATGATTGATCTAATAACGAATAGCACAGGAAACTTAGAGCTTTCAAATCTGGATGAAGCTGTTGTAAGAGATTAGAAAAAAATCACAAAATTCAATATTTGAAATAAAACATACATTTTGGGAAATGAATCACATACATCGAAAACCTTATCACCTTTTACTGCCATCCAGCTCTGTGGTGAAGCTTTTCCTGAATGTTCACACTTGTAGAAGCCTTCGTCTGACTGAGACACTGCAGAGATCTTCAGCTCCCCTCTGCTGTCATTTTGTACCAGTTTGTCATTGTGATAGAAAAACACATTGGAAAGTGTATTTTGTCCTCTGAGTCTGCAGCTCAGAGTAACAGAAGCTCCCTCAGTCACAGGATGGACGGGGCTCACCAGGAGAACATCTCCATCTGGAAAACAGTCAGAATATGAAGTTTCAGTCAGAAATCAATGCTTTGATGCAATTAGTTTTTCAAAAGTGTTTTTTGTATAATTGTAAAGGTTTGCTTTATGTTAAGCAGTCAAGCAGAGGAGAGACCTCGCTGTTTAATCACCAGATAACAATGTAGAGCTTTTCAGCAGCACTTTTCAATTCGCATCCAAGTCATAGTGCAGAAATTCTCTGGTAAAATTGTGGCTAAAACATAAATGAGAAATTATAGTAGCATACTATGTCCAGTGATGTTGACCGCATTGCTGAATTCACCTGACCCGGACTCACACCAACACACAGCTTTATAGGAGGAGTAGATGGTAAAGTTACATGATGATCCACTCATCGTCCTCCAGGTGGAGCAATCTGATAACTTTGAACCATTGTCAAATTTGACAAACTCCTTCACTATCCACTGAGGAGAGTTTCCTTCACAGTTTATTGAAACAGTTTCAGACATAACGTGCTGCTCCTTAGCAGGAATCACTTTAAGAGATGCTGCTGGATGAGAATCTGAAAACAACATGGACAAAATAATTAACACACACAACAGAAACATAAAAAACTGATTATTATCCTTAAACTTAGTACAACATCTCAGTGCTGAAGGATGCTCTGACTGTAGATCACAAGATTGTATTCTTAACTGCTAAAAATCATTAGTTGCTTTTAGACTACTGAAAAATAGTTGATAGTGAACAGAACAAATCAAGTAATTTTTACCTTCTGCATCTTCTACTTTCCAACCTTCTTAAATTGTTGTGACATGGAAAACGTCTGTTACCCCCTTTATTATTTCTACAAGCAGATGTTCTTTTTTTTCATTTCCACAATTCATCTATTAGAAACCTTCATGTGATTCAGAACACAGTAGCTTATTACCCTATTTTATGCTGTGGCTGGGAAGTGTGAAATAATATTACTTTTACCTTAAATACTTTTACAAATTTGGCAAATGATGGTAAAAGTCTTTTGTCAAACGTGTAAAAGTGCTTTTGTTAGTTTGTAAAAGTGTTTGTCAAATATGTAAAGGTGTTTTTTCAAACATGTAAAAGGCATAAAACAATAATTTGCAGCCTCTGTAGCTTCAGTGGGCTCTCCCAACACACGGGGAACAGAATTTCATACAAAACCTAAAAAAAATCTCAGTTGAAGCCAAAATAAAGTTGGGTAAGGCCTCTACTTGCATGAGGTGCTTACAGGGTAGATTGCACCAGACAACGCAAAGCTAACCAGATGAATTGTATTCAAAACTTGAACTTCTTGTTTTACACAAAGCCTTCTATCCATCCATCCATCCATCCATCTTCCTCCGCTTATCCGGGGTCGGGTCGCTGGGGCAGCAGCTTAAGAAAGGGAGGCCCAGACTTCCCTCCTTCCCAGCCACTTCTTCCAGCTCTTCAGGAGGAACCCCAAGGCGCCTCCCAGGCCAGCCGAGAAACATAGTCTCCTCCAGCGTGTCCTCGGTCTTCCCCTCGGCTCGTGGGACGTGCCCGAACACCTCACCAGGGAGGCGCCCAGGAGGCATCCTAAACAGCTGCCTGCCACCTCCTTAACCAGCTCCTATGGACGCAACGGGGAGGAGCAGCGCTCTACCTCCGAAGTCCCTCCCCGATGACCGAAGCTTCTCACCCTCATTCTGGGCGAGAGCCCAGCCACCCTAGGGAGGAAACCCATTTCTGCCGCTTGTATCCATCGCTATCTGCTCTTTTGGTCATGACCCAGAGTTCATGACCATAGATGGTGTAGGAACGTAGATCGACCGTAAATCGAGAGCCGCTTTTTTGACTCAGCTCTCTCTTTCACCACGCACGGACTGGTACAGCGGTCCCTCGCCACGCAGACGCTGCACCAATCCGCTGTCGTGATTCTCCTCCGGCCCCTTCTTCCCCCTCATTCGTGAACAAGATCCCAAGATACTTTAAACTCCTCCACTTGGGGCAGGACACTTCCCCTGACCCGAGAAGGCACCCTACCCTTTTCCCGCTCAAGACCATGGCCTCGGATTTGGAGGCACTGATCCCCATCCCGCCCGCTTCACACTCGGCTGCAAACCGATCCAGCAAGAGCTGCAGATCACGACCTGATGAGGCCAATAGGACCACATCATCTGCAAAAGCAGAGACGCAATCCTAAGGCCACCAAAACGGATCCCCTCAACACCTTGGCTGCGCCTAGAAATTATGTCCATGAAGGTAATGAACAGATTCAGTGACAAAGGGGCAGCCCTGGTGGAGTCCAACTCTCACTGGAAACGAGCCCGACTTAATGCCGGGAATGCGGACCAGACTCTGACACCGGGTCATACAGGGACCCTGACAGCCTGTATCAAAGGGCCCGCACCCCAGCATTCCCGAGAATCCCCCATTAGGGCTCCCTCGAGGGACACGGTCGAACGCCTTCTCCAAGTCCACAAAGCACATGTAGACTGGTTGGGCAAACTCCCCATGCACCCTCCAGGACCCTGCTGAGGGTGTAGAGCTGGTCCAGCATTCCACGACCGACGTCGAGGTGCTAACGCCTCTGTTAAACACTTTAAAAAACTCTGAAAATGGAATACGAAAGGTGGATTCTTGATTCTCGACGTCGGAGTACACAGAGTGAAGCGAAAAGACTACAACTGTGTAAACAGGCCCCATTTCCGTTTCCGGTGGCAGGGGAATATTGACTATTCCAACAGAACTCAATGGGATTTACAAAATGCTAAATAAAACACTACAGGAACGTTTTTTTCTTACGAAACTTTTTTTGGAACGCCATTGAACAGCGCTGACGACCGGGTGAGTAGCATATTTATAAAAAAGAACGTTTAAGGTTGTTTTAAGGACATTATCGACATGCACTATGGAAGCCGTTCTGAAGCAGCCAGGGGTGGATTCTAAATGAGCCAAAAAGCAGAGACAGGACCAATTGTCAAAATTTTGGTGTCGATCATTCGATTTCATCCTGGACACTACAGAAAATGGGCTAAAAGTGTTAAAAACCGGAATTCTCCTTTAACTCCTGATCGACCAAGATTTAGATCGGATTGGTGAAATTTTGTGCATGTACAACTAGGAGAAAGCACAAACTTTCGGACAACTGATGATTTTCCACAAATCTACTATGATCTTTGAATCACCTTTGCAATTGATCGTCATTTAGATTAAAGTGCAATACTTATTTAGAAAAGTAGGCACTTCAAACGTGATGCCTCTTCTGTTTTCTTATGTACTTTATATGATCCATTTTGTATCAGCTATGCTGTTTTGATGATTGTTTTATTTATTTTTTGTGTATGTGTATAATATTGATTTTGTTAACTTTGGTCTCAAATGGATGTGGTGAGGCCTATAGAAAAAAAATTTATGAACTGAAAGATTAAAAAACCCTCTAATTATTATTAAACTAAAACAGTATACAGTATATAATAGTGAGAGGACAGAATGACCACCCACATTTGGATCTTCCTAAACTCAATTTCGGAATTACCCCAGCTTTCTGAATCACCATCAGTGAGAGTGGAAAGATGATTGGCTAATAGGAAAGAAAAATAACTGACCTGCAGACCAGACAAACTTTGGTTCACTGTAATCATCTAAATAATCTGAGCTTCTTCCAACAGCTCTACATGCATATCCTGTTGTGTGTCTCTGTCCATGAACTATATAGTTGTCTTTCATTGTGCCGCTGATGCTGTCTGGCAGTAACTCATATCTGTAGGTCTTCTGTGATAGATCAGGAACAGCTTTATACCAGTAGAACCTCAATTCGTTGGATGGAGCCTTAATGCCACAGTTCAGAGTTACTGAGGCTCCAGAAGTCAGCCATGATGGAGACACAGTCAGGACTGGCTTGTATGCTGTTAAGAAATTTTTGAAACAGTGAAAATGTTTGTTGAAAAATATTGTTACAATATGTTGTAAAAACTCAGCAAATACTCTTAGATACTTGTTAGAAAGTCTTAGAAATGTATAATGAGAAAAGAAATAAAGATTAATAAAAAATAATTTATTCATTTGAAACACTTGTAAGCCTCTAAACCACTTCTTTTTATCCTCTTTCCTTTATCCACATTAATTTGTCATTAACATAGCTGTGGAGGTATGCAAAGATCAGCTAGCTGATTATTATGTCTAGAAGAAAGGTAAACCCAGGTAATGATAACAGGACTGCTTAATTGTTACAAGTCTAGTTTTGCCACATTCTCTTAATCTTCTTAACGCCACAGTGCTGATAACAGACATAAACACAAATATACAGTGGGGCGAAAAAGTATTTAGTCAGCCACCAATAGTGCAAGTTCTCCCACTTAAAAAGATGAGAGAGGCCGTGTAATTTTCATCATAGATATACCTCAACTATGAGAGACAAAATGAGAAAAAAAATCCAGAAAATCACATTGTCTGATTTTTAAAGAATTTATTTGCAAAAATATGGTGGAAAATAAGTATTTGGTCAATAACAAAAGTTCATCTCAATACTTTGTTCTATACCCTTTATTGGCAATGACAGAGATCAAACGTTTTCTGTAAGTCTTCACAAGGTTTTCACACACTGTTGCTGGTATTTTGGCCCATTCCTCCATGCAGATCTCCTCTAGAGCAGTGATGTTCTGGGGCTGTCGCTGGGCAACACGGACTTTCAACTCCCTCCAAAGATTTTCTATGGGGTTGAGATCTGGAGACTGGCTAGGCCACTCCAGGACCTTGAAATGCTTCTTACGAAGCCACTCCTTCGTTACCCGGGCGGTGTGTTTGGGATCATTGTCATGCTGAAAGACCCAGCCACGTTTCATCTTCAATGCCCTTGCTGATGGAAGGAGGTTTTCACTCAAAATTTGACGATACATGGCCCCATTCATTCTTTCCTTCACACGGATCAGTCGTCCTGGTCCCTTAGCAGAAAACAGCCCCAAAGCATGATGTTTCCACCCCCATGCTTCACTGTAGGTATGGTGTTCTTTGGATGCAACTCAGCATTCTCTCTCCTCCAAACACGACGAGTAGAGTTTTTACCAAAAAGTTCTATTTTGGTTTCATCTGACCATATGATATTCTCCCAGTCATCGTCATCATCCAAATGCTCTCTAGCAAACTTGAGACGGGCCTTGACATGTACTGGCTTAAGCAGGGGGACACGCCTGGCACTGCAGGATTTGAGTCCCTGGCGGCGTAGTGTGTTACTGATGGTAGCCTTTGTTACTTTGGTCCCAGCTCTCTGCAGGTCATTCACTAGGTCCCCCCGTGTGGTTCTGGGATTTTTACTCACCGTTCTTGTGATCATTTTGACCCCACGGGGTGAGATCTTGCGTGGAGCCCCAGATCGAGGAAGATTATCAGTGGTCTTGTATGTTTTCCATTTTCTAATAATTGATCCCACAGTTGATTTCTTCACACCAAGCTGTTTACCTATTGCAGATTCAGACTTCCCAGCCTGGTGCAGGTCTATAATTTTGTTTCGGGTGTCCTTTGACAGCTCTCTAGTTTTGGCCATGGTGGAGTTTAGAGTGTGACTGTTTGAGGTTGTGGACAGGTGTCTTTTATACTGATAACGGGTTCAAACAGGTGCCATTAATGAAGGTAATGAGTGGAGGACAGAGGAGCCTCTTACAGAAGAAGTTACAGGTCTGTGAGAGCCAGAAATCTTGCTTGTTTGTAACTGACCAAATACTTATTTTCCACCATATTTTGCAAATAAATTCTTTAAAAATCAGACAATGTGATTTTCTGGATTTTTTTTTCTCATTTTGTCTCTCATAGTTGAGGTATATCTATGATGAAAATTACCAGCCTCTCTCATCTTTTTTAAGTAGGAGAAGTTGCTCTATTGGTGGCTGACTAAATACTTTTTTGCCCCACTGTAAGTGGTAAAATTGTGAATAAAACTGAACCAAGGTGAAGTCCCTCCATTCCACCGAGCCAAAACAGTACCATCCATCTTTCCCCCTTTTCATCTGATGCTTAATAAGTACCCTGCTTGGGTGAACTAAGTAGAATAGATAGTTGTGTTTTTTTTTTATATAAGATTTCTGATTCAGCTGCTGATGGTTATAAGAGGTTTAACTGAATGCTAATGATTACTGAACAGACTGATTAAGCCGTGTGGGTCTGAAGCGAATGCTCACTGGACTGGCTATTATTATTAGTTTCCAGCTACCTCGCGCTGACACATCGAAGAGGTGAGCTAACCTTTTCTTTGTTTTGGCTTGACCCGTCCAGACTAGACTCCCTGAGGCCAGCTAAGCTAACCCATTTCTCTTTTAGCCTCATCACAGTTTAATGCATTCCTGAGTCATTATTCATTTTTTCCACAAAACCAAATGAAATTGCACTATTTTGACTGCATTTAACATCTATGTGTCAGGGTTTATTCACATTTATCTGCTACTATTAAACTCAAACATTCCTCAGAGACATTAAATGGACTTTTTAACCCCCTCTTTCCCTTTGATTTGTTTATTTGCACTAAACGATTCTTTTCAGTATCGTTTAGTGCCTGTGTAATTATTAGAAATAATAATACTGTGTTATTAGTAACTAATTAGCATACCGTTGTATTTTAACCCGTGGTCTTGTGTTTATTTTTACACAGTAAGCAGTTTATAACTCTGGATTCACTCTTCTTTTAGACGCATCGAATAAAGAGAGGTGAGGGTAAATGAAGGTTGGTGATAAATACTTTGCTGTTAGCCATAGCCTAAATCAGGCATCCCCAACCTCGGTCCTCGAGGCTGGCATGTCCTGCAGGTTTTAGAGGTTTCCCTTGCTCCACCACAGCTGATTTTTATTAGAAAGCTGATTAACAGGCTTTTGGTCTACTGCAATCATTATAATCAGCTGTGCTTAAAGCAGGGGAAACCTCTTAAAACCTGCAGGGACAGCTGGGCCTCGAGGACATACAGTAGGTTGGGGATACCTGGTCTAAATGACTAAATTGGTGAAACACAACTGAATTTTTAAAATCCTGATTCAGGAGTCCAACCTTTTATTTAAGTAAGCAAATTACAGTTAGAATTATTTACCTGATAATAATTAATTAGTTTTACCCTCGATTAGAATTACCTATTAATTAACTATAACTTCTAGTTGTAGTTACTAAATATATCAATATTCTTCTGATAAGCTTGCACAACAACTAATTTAATTGCCATCACTAATGTGATCTAAATGTATGAGTAAATATGTTTTAAAGAGAACTGTTACCTTGGTTGATTCCACAGCAGACAATGGAACCAAGAACTTCAGCAAAGACATACCATAAAAAAGCAAAGGATTTGACAGTAAGTGTGCTGTTAAATTTCACATTCACAAGCCAAATGAGAGACAACATCACCTTAGTTTGAATGACTAACTGTACTTCTGACATTCTAACTTAAAACCTTTTCCGTTCATTATTGAAACATGGTGATAAATATGCATTTACCCAATAAATCCAGCAGTCGAGGCAAAATACGACCCATCCTTCCACCCAGCACTTCGGTTTCACTCTGCCTTCAAAAAACTATGTCCCATTTCTAACATGACACTGACAGTCAATAAAGTCACGTCAGTGTTGTTTTTCTAAAGAGCCATTTGGCCTATTTTGCATCAACACCTCTGCTGTAGCATCCTGCTTCATCACTTCCTGTCCACTAACCACCTACACCCAGAATGTGTTTTATTTTCAAAGGTTCCAGTGTATACCTAAACTGTGTTAAGTTATTAGATTGCTTTAAAAATATATATATACATTGTTTTCCAATCATTCACAGTCTTAAAATAATAAGTTAAAAAAATTATTTTAAGTGTTATGTTAGGTGATAAAGAATGCACATCAATAAGGCTATCTTACAGCTGTATTAGATATATGTGAGATTAGAAACATTGCACAGTAAGATCAATACGGAAAAGAAGTATTAATTACTTTAATAGAGATATCTAATTTTAGCTTTTTCCAGACTTGGAAACAAAGTCCAGTAGATATATAT
>JAGKQL010000028.1:25730393-25820628 GCA_018398635.1 Cyprinodon brontotheroides | reverse complement strand
TGGAGATTAGAAGCTGTTGCACCTTCATTCTGAGTCATGGTTTAATTCATCCATGTCAGACAATACTGCGCTGATTGGAACCATTCCAGTCAATGAGTCAATGAAATAAACTGGTTTTCCTTAGATAGAAAACTTTGGATCAATTTGACTGTATAAACTGGTGAACTGTAAAGTGCCTTGAGATGACATGGGTTGTGAATTGGCACTATATAAACAAACTGAATTGAATTTTAACACCAAACTCAGCTGTAAGATCAGAGGAGGGGGATGTCACCTAGCCTTCGTGAGACCATCCTGATCTCGCGAGCTTTCAAGATTTCACTCGCTAATCAGTCTGGAGACTCTCTGTTGAAGAAAAATTTGGAGCCGTTCACCAAACGAATGTCCAATCAGTGTTGGCTTTGAGGCGGGTTGAGGTTTGATGCAACAAGAAGCATGACAGTTCAGTCTAAAGAACATGGCGGCTTCAGCCGATGAAACTAGCGTTAGCGTGGCTATCGAACAAGTTTTATCAGAATTACAGAGTATTTCTTCACTGAAAGAAGAGCAAAACACTGCTCTGGAGGCTTTTCTCAGAGGAAAATATGTTTTGCTCTTCTCCCGACTGGTTTTTCGCAAGAGTAGCCTGGCTGTTAGTACGTCATATGCTTCGCTTGATCTGATTGGTTTATTTGGCCCGTCTATCACCAACATAGGCCAATCCAGCTAACCAGTATTTTCGCCCCTTCCCAAAAATTACTTCAACGAAGGTTTCTAGATGGATATGCGGAGCAAATCCATCTGGTGGAGTCAGGTTAGATGTCACCAGCTTCTGCTCTCTAGACATCGAGTTTTTGACTGTCAACTGTAGAACTTTCATTCTGCCTATAGAGTTTACTCTTGTTAGTGTATGTGCCCCCCAGCGCTACTACAAAAGAGGCTGTGATGTTCTTTGAGCTTCAATCTGCACACATGGAGTGCGTTTACAGAAAACTCTAGATCTTTTTTTTTCTAACATAAAACCTGCATTCACGGCAGCTCGGCCCACCTCTGCTTGTCAGACTACCAATCTGTCATGCTAATTCCTGCATATAGGCCGCAGCTTATAAGAGCTAAACCAACACTGAAGCAGGCAAGGGTGTGGACTGAGACGGCCATTAAGGCACTTCAGGATAGTTTTAAATGCATTGACTGGAACATGTTCAAAGCTGCAAGAACAAATGACAATAAGATTATTATTAATGAGTATACCATGATTGTGTCAGCCTACATCAGCAAATGCATTGAGGATGTCAGCACCAAAAAGAACAGTATTACCCAGGCCAACCAAAGACACTGGACAACTGGGGAAGTTGAAAATTGCTAAAAGCACGGAACTCAGCCTTTAAGTCTGGTGACATAGAGGCACTGAGGACAGCGTGAGCCAACTTGAACTGTGCCATCAGATCAGCAAAAAGAACCACAGCCAGAAGATCCCAGAACTCTTCCACAATGCCAGCAACACAAGGAGGGTGAGGCAAGGCATACGGGTGATTACAATGTACTTCGTCAGAGAGGAAGAAGAAGAATCCTTGGTTGTGCATACCCACTGAGTGATTGGCCCTTACGACAACAGGCTGAATTTCAAATATGTTTGATTTTCTCTTGACCTTACAATTCCTGATCAGGAGGTGGTCATGAGAGATTGATCGCCCCTCGTTACCCCCGTATACTACATGACGCACTACGAGCAATCAGGCCGAAAGTCGGCCCGATCGAAAAACTCTCCCATGACTGGCGAATCGGCCCGAAAAGGGCAAAAAAATCATACAGTATATGCAGTATATAGGAGAGTGAACCCAAGCAAGGCACCGGGCCCTGATAACATATCCAGGCAGGGACTTAAGCAGAGATGGCAAAAGTACTCACTTTCCGTACTTGAGTAAAAGTACAGATACTTGTGTTAAAAATAGTGGAAAGTACTGATTAAACTTCTTTACTCAAGTAAAAGTAACAAAGTACAGGCTTGTAAATTTACTTAAAATATAAAAGTAAAAGTAGAAAAACCACTTTTTTCATGCAGTTGCCTACATTTTAAATGGATGTCTGCCAATAGGACTAGATCTCCATTGTGTTCGTTTTCAATCATCTCGTCCTCCATACTACTATGCTAACGCTACTGCCACCAAGCTGCAATGATTTGCAGCGAATGAATACCGCCGAATCTGTGGTGGTCTGCGTCAGAAGCAACTAAAGAGGCAGCAATGAATGGTGCATTATGGGAAAACGCTCTTCTCTTACTGGTAAATGTCCCAGCTTTTTTTAAAATGTGCATAAGTACAAAATTGAACAAGTCATCAGTGGCATATTTATTCCAAGTATTTGCTCGTCATAGGCTTTCTTTAGATCTTAGAAGCCTATTGGGCAAACAGAACACTGTTGACCCTAAAGAGGCTACAGCTGGCCCGGGCAAGTTAGAGGCTAACTGCGGAGGGTGGAAGCAGGTACGGTGGAAGATCGGATAAGTCCGCCGGATCGGATCAGTCCGGGCAGACCGAGATCTGAAGTTGGGGGAGAAGGGCTGCGGCTTAATAGATGGACGTTATTTGTTGTGATACATGTAAAACTTGCAGATGTTATGTAAAAAAAAAAAAAAAAAAACATGAAAACATTTCCCCAAATAAAATTAGTATACAATATTAGGCTATGATTGACTGATTGTTCAGTACTGACTGTTGCAAGGTGTAGTCTTGTTACTGACAGGCTGTTTGCTAGTAAAAGTAAAAAAAAAAAAATTGGATAAATTGTAATATTTAAATAATTGTGTAGTTCTAAATTTCTTTTATGTTTTACATTGTTTTGTGGTTCTTATTAGTGTGTTGACCTTGAGTCTGAAATTAAATAAATTAAATCAATCAATACAAGTTGCTATTAATAGACAGAATATATTTTTATTCATCAATAAGTTCAGTGACAGAGTCCACATTCCCAGCGAGGCAAGGTTCATCCTGAACGCATCTTATGTCTGTATAGACACATTATGTAATAATGCTTCTGTGTGATTCTCCCAGTTAACCAACTGTACTGAAGACAAATGTTAGGACCACCCACGTCATCAACATAGGAGAACGAAATAAATACTTGTGGAACTGTACAAATACGAAAATAATGTGGAAAGAAATAAATAAAAGTATAAATAAATGAATATAGAAATAAGTATGCATTTAAATAGATAAAAGTATAAATAAATAAGTGAATAAGCAAATAAACAACTATGTGCACTTATCAATTTTTGTTTTGTCATTTTTTTTTCTCTTATAAAATTGCCCTCTGGACTCCGGACCCCTTTGGATTGCTGGAAGAGAGAAACAAAAGGATTGTAACTAAATTAACATCTCTGTTGGATAATGTCTCCCACCCCATGCATGAAGCTGTTGCGGAACGGGAGAGCTCCTTCAGTGACAGACTGCTGCACCCTAAATGCACCAGTGAACTTTATCATAGATCCTTTCTCCCAGCAGCTGTAAGACATTATAATCACCACTGTTCCAAACAACCTCAATAAATTGTTACATTCATGCTGATTTTGCACAGTTTCTACCATAGCTCATTAAATAACATGCTGCTGTCATTTAGCACATCTCTGATGTTGCTGCTATTTTCAAATATGCACTACTGTAAAAATGTCCCTTACAATATATTGGTCATTTATTCTCCAACGCTTTACAATACAGTATTTTATTGTTTATATCTTCACTGTTATTTTTTTCTTATACATCTTTCCAAGGTCCACATTTGTGTGACCATTTTTTTCTCTAATCTTTTTGCTGCTGTAAACACCGGAATTTCCCCATTGTGGCACAATAAAGCGATATTCAAATCTATTCTAAAAACCAGCAGAGATCGATACATTTCTCACCTCGCTGCTGACATCATCAGGATGAGCAGCTCTCCCTGTGCCTGACTCTCTGTTGGAACTAGTGTTGAACAACCTGACTGATCACTGTTGGGGCGTGTCAAACCACAAAGGAAAAGTCTAGAAAAAGAAAAATAGTTTCCATGTGACTCCTTGTTTTGTAGTGCAGTCAGTATTCTGTGCCATGAAGTTTCAAGTTTCTGTTTTCCTTGGAAGAGAAACCACAGAAAGTGGGTGTGTTGTGTTTGTGAGTTTCTACCTTCTGACAGCTCAATAGTATTTACTGCTTTACTTGTTATTGGATAAATATTACCCACTGTGTTTAAGATGAATTTCATCATTGGTTCTTACAGATGATCTGATCATCAGTACCTTGGAGCTTTTGGTTTGTTTTTATTTTTGCTATTCCCACCCAATCAATTGTGAAACTTGTATTGGTGTTTTTAAACTGTGATGAAATTATAATAATATCATTTAAAGTAATTCATACCCCTTGAACTATTCTACATTTTACTTTAAGTAGTGAAGTAAAAACTTTACAAAAAGCTGTCTGTTTGGGCATTTCTTTACAAACTTTACACGTCTTCTGACTAAAAGTTCTGATGGTGCTACTTTAGTTATATAGCCTCAGGTAAATTAACCTAAAACCTTGTTTTATATTGTGTTTTTAAAAACCTACCTTTTAGAAATGTTTTGCTGCTTGGGTTGGACTGCTGGAGGACATATTGACCCCTTTTCATCATTCCAGATGGAACAGCTCGTCCCACCGGGAGGAGGTCCATTGGAGGACACAGGACATGTGAACATGCTCTTTATTGGGTGCATTAAATGCATTCAAAAGTTTTCCAACAAGACATAATCAATCAACCCTCCTGACTCAACAGATCCTTCTAATTACCTTTTTAGGACTTCCTTTTACATGTCATTATTTACGAAGTTTTGTTTAGTATACACTCTGTGTAGACAAAATGACAATAAAGTTTTCTAAGCCTAAGTAACAGCTGGAAAAATTGAAACTGAAAGCAATCAGCAGTCAGAAAAGGAGGGGAAAGGTAAAGAGCAGACAAATGAGAATCAGATCACTCAGAGGAGCACCGATGTGGGACAACGTCAGGTAGGTGCTTCTCTAAACAGGGTCTTTAAATGGAAATCCATAAGTATGATGAAATATACACGATGTTGTTTATTGATTCCAGGTAATATGGGTTGATGTGTTGCTGTGATGTGTCTCTGGGAATGTTTTTTATATTTTGGTCAGGTTAAGTTTTTCAAAGAAAACCTGCATGGACATTTGTCCCGAATGTCCAAAATAAATAAGATGGCTTATAGCGTGACAGATGGAAAGGTGAATAGAGAAAATAAAAATAAAAATACAAACAAATAAATACGTAGCTAAAGTGGTTTGGGTTTTTACACTGACAATCTTAGTTTATTATTCAGACACGTTTCAGCCTGAAAACTTTCTCTGTTAGACATGCTTTGCATGAAGAGTTTTAGCTTATTTAATGCTGCTAGATCAGCTCAATTATGCTTTTCTCTTTTCACCATTTTTTAAATAATCCCCTTGACAGGGATTTTTGATAAAGAGTATTGATAGACCTGTTTCATTCTTTTACAAAGTAAAGAGTTAAAACATTAACACTTGAAAGATGGCAGATTTATAGTTGGGGGTTTATTTATTTTTACAACTATTTCCAACAGGTGACTTTTTTCATCACAACCTAAAATAAACAAAAGTATTGTACTCAGAGCCCTTAAAGCATCAAATACTGTGCAAATGCCACATAAAGCAGCATTCAGAAGTTCTAACTAAGGTTTACACTGTTCCAAAAATATATTTAACAGGAGCCTTGGAAGACACATTATCAACTGACCCGACGACAGTAAGAATCAGAGCCATCCCAAATCTGACTGTAATCAACCCAAGTTATTTTCTGTGTTCTATTCAGGTCAAATCTCTGAACACAACATCCAACATGAGCCTCCAGATTTGTCACTGTGGCTGGTCCAAAGTCACCACCTACCACGGTCTGAGAACTCACCAGGGGAAGATGGGGTGTACACCCAAGGGAATGCACATCCCTCGGAGTGAACTATTAACGTACATTCCAATAAGTTTTAAGGGAACAAGTTTGATCAATGTAAAAGACCCTTCAGAAGATATTTTTAGGACTTCTTTGCAGTCTGGTGAGTGCTTTTCTTTAAAACATTCATATTTCAATGTAAAAAAAACAATCTATATGTTTTTACACTGTATAAGTAAACACAGGTTATATTAACAATGATTTAGCTCTCTGTACAACTTCTGTTGTCAATAGTAGCACAATTTTGATAACTACAGAGTTTGATCCTCTGTTTAGTAACACCTAAAAGACAATATATCTTTTAGATTATTTAATCATCAATCACTGTTTGGTTTTACTTCTCTGACCCCAAATGAAGTCATGTATGTTCCAGCTTTTCACTGATTTATTTCTTTTCTAGTAAATGTTGTATATCCTTCAAAGGTATTTGTATTTTAGAACCTTTCAATATTTTCTTTGTGCCAACTTCAAACTTACATGAAGTAGGGCATCGGTGTGAAGTGGAAGTAGAGAAAAAATTGTTTGAAAGAGAAAAACAACAAGCTGATAGTTAAAATTAGATCACAGTGCATCCTTGACTTTTGGTAGAAGGAAAATAGAAATTAGTTTAAAAACCCCCCACAAAAAACAGGTATATATAAAGCTTTTAAACTTTAATGGAAAAGTTTCTTCTTCCTGACGTACACAAATGAGATACAGAAGGTAGAGCGCAGAGGAAAAGGCTGCATCTGATTCATCAAACTTAAGCACCTTTCACAGGTTTTGAAGGTGAAGGACTGTTGTTGGGACTGCTGTTTTGATTGGGACAGCCTTTAGCCTTCCAAACGTCACAACTCAATAGCAACATGTATGGATGATGCTATTCAAATTCTACACTTTAACTTGCTGTAATCAAATCTAGCCCATGCTTTGCATAAGGAGTTTCAGTTTGTATCTTAAAGTCTGCTGTCAGGTTTTCAGCTCATAGGTTTCTTTCTTTTAATGTGCTGCCTTTACGTTTAGTTCTTTCAGGGGTTTTTTTTCTCTGTTCTCTTTTAATCCAAAATTTGTCCCTGATCCAAGTCTTCTGAATCAAATGGCTTAATTACTTTATCAGAATGCAGTACAGTTCTGCAAAGTTAGGCTGATTCCCTGGCTATTTATTCGAGTGTTTAGGCAGAGACATCTGAAACATGAAGAACACCAGCCTTCGAGTACTGGAGTTGAACACCTCGGCTTTGATGTGTCTAGTCTGAAAAGAGGTTTTGACCTAAGCTGTTTATCACAGCTACAGGGACACATGTCACATTAACACATATTAAGGTTTTCTTCGTACTGTATGTACCTCAATCCAAAATCCACTTGTTTGAACTGGGTCTAAAGCGGGGGGCTATTTAGAAGTTTCTATGCATTATTTTTTCATTTTCATGAGTGATCTTTACTTCTGCAATGTTTGCCTTGAAAACCATCTGAGTATTGCTTTCAGGTTGAATGGCGACTAATACAGTCAAGTTTTCCTTTTCTCTCAAACACTACATTCTAGAAGGTGCCGACTTTTAGTAACAAGAGCTTCAGAAACAACAACGAAAGTGAAATACAACTTATATGACTTAGACAGACTCAGTATATTTTCTGCGTTTCATTCAGGCAAGATCTTTGAACACAACACCTCTGACAAGAGCCTCCAGACCTGTCACTGCGGCTGGTCCAAGGTCACCACCTACCACGGCCTGAGAACTCACCAGGGGAAGATGGGATGTACACCGAAGGGAATGCGCATCCCACAGAGCGAATCATCCGGTTACATTTCAAAAAGTCTGAACACACCCAGTCAAATAACATTAGAAGACAATTCCACAGATACATCTAAGACTACTTCAAAGTCTGGTGAGCCTTTCATTGTAAAAGTTCTAAATGTTTTTAAATGATGAATTTCATTGGTTGGCCTTGGTATTTTTTAAGGGATTCTCAAACATTGTGACATTAATTTAAGTCGCATATCCTTGTGATCTGTAATAAGGTCATATTTGCCATGCATATATATTGTGCCCTTTGGTTATAAGCAGAAAAGGAGAGAACAGAATCTACACCATTTAAGCAAAGTGATAAGTGGAAGAGAGAGAAGGTGCAAGAGACTCCAGGTAAGATAATGTCAGAATTCGAATTGACATGGTGTATTACCGTAACATTTCTAAAGCAGCAGTTTTGAAGAAAAAAAAGGGGTTTTTGGGTTTGATGTAAGGGATGGCCTTTTACTGGTCCTGATTAAAATATGTGAGAATAAAAAGTACAATTTTTGTATGAAACCCGGACATAATAATGCCAAATGTGAAGAGATGTGGCATTTATTTGTTTCTTTTACTGTAAGTGCAATTTATTCAGTTAATTGTCTTTTGTTTGACCACAGGAAAACAGACGATTAAGAACTTGATAGAGCAATATGACAAAGGGCAGCATAAGGGAGAGCGGCCATGTCCCGGTAAGATAAAAATACAATACAAAAACACCAGTAATGTCAGAATTCTGTAAAGTTTAACAACATTGCGAAGGCACCGAAGATTGCAATGTTGTAAACTTAATGAATATTTACACTATCTCAACAATTATGTCATGCTTGGTGCATGATATGTTGTTTTCTTATATCTATGATATACCCATTCAATTTTTTATATAGCGCCAATTCAAAACATGTCATCTCAAGGCACATTACAGAAACAATTCAACCAGATCATATAGTCAGGTTGGTTAAAACTTTTCTATCTAAGGAAACCAGTTGATTTCATCGACTCATTGACCCCAAGACAATGCCTCACACCAAGCATGCTTGTAGCGACAGTGGAGGTGAAAACTCTGTTTTAATAGGAAGAAATCTCCAGCAGAAACATCCTTAATGTTAGCGGCCATCTGCCAAAGCTGACTGGGTTCAAGGAGACAGAAGCAGAGATACAAAAGGCAACTGTAAACCAGCTCCACATGCAGTCCAGGAAACACACAGCCATGCAGACGAGCTCCGAGCGAGCTCCCATGTCAGAGTATGAAAGAGAGCACATACAGTTAGTCAGGGAAACAGGACCACATTGAAAAACAGGCCAAACTCCAACATCTATAAACAAAGGTGTTGATGGCAGCAGCCAGGCTGATATTTCTCTTCATGATGGAGGACATAGGGACCCCTATTTCATCATTCTGCTTAATTCTATCTCTATTCTCTCACTCTGCAGAATCTGTTAGTTTAATCTCTAAAGTTATGGTCTCTCTGCTTATTCCTCATAGTAGCTTTGCCTCATCTATTCCTGTTTGGCTGGGACACCATCCTGGAGAGAAATATCAACTGCACTGCTGCCATCTACACCTTTGTTTATAGATGTTGGAGATCAGCTTGTTTTTCAGTGTAGTCCTGTTTCCCTGGCTGTGACTAACTGGATGTTCGCTCTTTATCCTCTGACATGGGAGCTGGCTCCTCGGAGCTTTCGTCTGCCTGGCTGTGTGTTTCTTGGACCGTGCTGCATTTTACAGCTGCTTTTTGTATCTCAGTTTCTGTCTCCTTGAACTCCGGTTGGCCTCGGCAGATGGCCGCTCACAATGAGCCAGGGTCTGCTGGAGATTTCTTCCTGTTAAAAAGGAGTCTTTCCTTCTCCTCTGTCGCTACAAGCATGCTTAGAGTGAGGAGATGCATTTTGAGTCAATGAGTCGATGCAATCAACTGATTTTTCTTGGATAGAAAACTGAATCAATTTGACTGTATGATCTGGAGAAATGTAAAGATGACGTGTTGTGAACTGGCGCAATGTAAATATACTGAAAACGGAATTGAATTGAACATTCCTAGAAGACCAAATGCCTGTAAAGTTATACAAATGAAATGGTGGCCTTTACATCTTTCTAACAGACACTATGAAAAAACTATTTGGCCCAATAGCGGAGGGCGGGGGGGATCTCTGTTCCCATGCATAGAGATGTCTGTGGCATGCACTCACTTAACGTAATACTACAATAACATGATATTTACAGTTGATTTAATAAAAATGCTTTTCAGTAACAGTCAACAGCAATAACTCCAATAACAAATGATAATTTTATTCAAAATGTATTTATTAAAAATGCTTAACAATTCCTGTAATGAATGAATAGCACAATGAAAGAAATAATGTCTCATCTAAACATCCCTCACTTAACAATAAAAGTTAACAGTAACTCTCAACTCCCAATAACACATGATACTCAGCCTCAGTAATGAACGAAATAATGTCTGTTCTGTAGGCTATTGGTCAAAATAAATTAACAAATGAGCTAATTAACAAAAATACCTCTTATGTAGCAAAAATGACTCAAAATGTACCAAAAACGAACAAACATATCAATAGACAATCTTTACTTTCGCAGTCCAGGTGGCTTTTCAGATTCCTTGCACCTCCATTGGATACCGAGACATATGTGCCTGCTTTGCACACTGTGCACAAGGCCTCCCATTTGTCTCGACCCGGTCTGAAAGCGGGGAAACTCTTTTTGTAAATGCGTCGGTAAACATACATTTCCGCTTTTGCATGTTGTTGGCGTACTGACAGCCACGCTATCTACACTCACCCGCCACTTTGTTAGGTACACCTGTCCAAGTGCTCGTTAACACTTAATTTCTAAGCAGCCAATCACATGGCGGCAACTCAGTGCATTTAGGCATGTAGACATGGTCAAGACAATCTCCTGCAGTTCAAACCGAGCATCAGTATGGGGAAGAAAGGTGATTTGAGTGACTTTGAACGTGGCATGATTGTTGGTGCCAGAAGGGCTGGTCTGAGTATTTCAGAAACTGCTGATCTACTGGGATTTTCACGCACAAACATCTCTAGGGTTTACAGAGAATGGTCGAAAAAAGAAAAACATCCAGTGAGCCGTGCTGTGGGCTGAAATGCCTTGTTGATGCCAGAGGTCAGAGGAGAATGGCCAGACTGGTTCGGAGCTGATAGAAGGGCAACAGTGACTCAAATAACCACCCGTTACAACCAAGGTGGGCAGGAGAGCATCTCTGAATGCACAGTACGCCGAACTTTGAGGCAGATGGGCTACAGCAGCAGAAGACCACACACTGGGTGCCACTCCTTTCAGCTAAGAACAGGAAACTGAGAAGCTACAATTTGCACAAGCTCATCGAAATTGGACAATAGAAGATTGGAAAAACGTTGCCTGGTCTGATGAGTCTCGATTTCTGCTGCGACATTGGGATGGTGGGGTCAGAATTTGGCGTCTACAACATGAAAGCATGGATCCATCCTGCCTTGTATCAAGGTTCAGGCTGGTGGTGGTGGTGTCATGGTGTGGGGAATATTTTCTTGGCACTCTTTGGGCCCCTTGGTACCAATTGAGCATGCTCGTAACGCCACAGCCTACCTTTGTATTGTTGCTGACCATGTTCATCCCTTTATGACCACAATGTACCCAACTTCTGATGGCTACTTTCAGCAGGATAATGCACCATGTCATAAAAGCTGGAATCATCTCAGACTGGTTTTCTTGAACATGACAATGAGTTCACTGTACTCAAATGGCCTCCACAGTCACCAGATCTCAATCCAATAGAGCATCTTTGGGATGTGGTGGAATGGGAAGATTCGCATCATGGATGTGCGGCCGACAAATCTCGCGGCAACTGTGTGATGCCATCATGTCAATATGGACCAAACTCCCTGAGGAATGCTTCCAGCACCTTGTTGAATCTATGCCATGAAGAATTGAGGCAGTTCTGAAAGGCAAAAGGGGTCCAACCATTACTAGCATGGGGTACCTAATAAAGTGGCGGTGAGTGTATATTCTGATTAAGAACAGGGCTGCCCGCACTGACGCGGCTCAGGGATTACGTCACACGCAGCGTTGTGCGCAGTTCCCTGGTGCCTGCAAATTTAATGGTCCGATGAAGGTAATTAAAAAAAACAGGACATTTCCTCACTTACTAAAAAAAACCCGGGACGCCCGGGACAGGACGGGAAATACGGACATGTCCTGGGAAATACGGACGTTTGGTCACCCTAATTTATATACATTACAGAATCTACTTAAAGAAAGAGCAACAGCGCTACAGCTGTAAAGGAGAGGGAGATGGTGCAAGACTGTTGCTGAAGTTAGTGCACACATTTATATGTAGTCTGTTTTAGCTGCCTGTTCTGACAATAATTAGCACTGTCATCTCTGGTATTCCATTTGTGGATCACTTAAATAGGAATTTTCCTGTTAGCAATTATTTATTCTAAATAAGATTTTGCCAGCAAAAACCGAATTTCAATTTAAAAACCAAAATTGTACAAGTAAGAATTACATTCAGTACACCTAGAAATATTTAGACATTTTAAGTGGACATTTTTATTTCATTTTTTATTAGGTTCTTATGGCAATAGTGGGCGGACAAGAAAGGGGGTAAGAGAGAGGGAGAGAGACATTTAGCAAAGGACCAGAGGCCACATTTGAACCTAGGTTGGTCCTATCGAGGACCAAGGCCACATTTTTTGTGCACGCTAACTACTGTGCTACCGAAGCACATCATAAATGGCTATTATCTCATATATGGTATCATATACCTTAGCTCTGTGGAGAATGTTACAATGGGAATAGAAACAGAGTTTTAGTAATCTGTCTTCTTGAAATGGAAAGCTAAAGGTTACCCAGATTTCAAGGTTAACAAACTTCAAGCTTTCATAAAACCTGCTTTGTGACACGGGCTTGTGTTACCTTGTTGAGCAATGAGGGTCTTTAAAGCACTTTCTGCATGTTTATTTATTACTGAAATAAATATCCAGGAAATTATTTTAAATAGGATTTATAATCAGTAGGAATATTGTTTAATACCACATAAAGAAAACCAGCTCAAATGAAAGTAAGGATTTTCCTTGCAGGACTTTTTGTATATATGACATGGCCTTTGAACATGACATTTACCCAGTGTGTCATTAAAACTTACCTGCCATTTTTTGGTTTGAAGGAACACCCAGATGTAAAACTAAGACACTTGAAGCTAAATAAAGTTTTTTTTTAATGAATATAGTCTAAATAGCTTAAAAGGACTTGGGTAAAAGAAACAAAACAAAACAAGAACAGCAAGGATTGTTAAAAAGAATGAGCTGTAACCTGAAGTGAGGCTTTAGTCACAAACCTGGACAATGGTGCACAGCAAAGTTCATTTGAGACCAGGATGAAATTTCCCCCTGAATACTCTTTTAGAAACAACTGTACACCCAACAGGGCCTCTTAACTACTGTACCTCTAATCCCTCCTAAGTCATGTGGAGTATTGCAGTAAAAATGTAACAGCGTTTATTCCAGGTCAGGTCGTTACAGGACAGAGAAATTGGCACAGCTGTGGGCTCAAAAAACGTCAGCGAGCGTCTGGCAAAGATTGAGCCCCGAACAAGGTCATCTCCTCGTTCTTGTACCTCATGAGTCCATGTTTTGCATTAGGTGTAAGCTTAGCTGTCCGTATCAGAAACTGACACGGCATCCATGCCCTGACCTTTATGCATCTTACCTCTTTACCCCAGGATTACACATAGCTCTCCTTTATCAGTCCAGCTCCAAGATGTGCCCATATCCTGTATATTTTTAAAGACGCAAAGGCTGTCCTGATTAGATGACCTCTGTACACACAGTGACATCCACCATGTGAAGGAAGGCCTTCTACTCTGTCTAATCTGGCTAACAGAATAACAATGCACATGATGTATAAAGCAATAAAACTAACAGACATACAGAACAAAGAAAAAGCGAAAAACCTGAGTAAAGGTGCCGCCATTTTGGAGTTGTTGCATTTTTTTTTACCAAATTAAGGAGAGAATACTTTTTTTCTATGGAAATAGGATGGGACAGAAGTGAATATCGACTCCTGTGTCACATTTTAGCTCAGATTTCTAATTACCTTCTAGGTTTAGTAGTTCAGGGAAGGTTTTATATGTTCCTGTAGAAATGGCTTTATAAAAACAGTCCAAGATCCACCAGCACGGAGGCCGGATGAGACAAAAGGCTGGAGAATCAGGCACAGATGTTTCAGGTGTTTTCCCTCTTCCTGTCTCCCTCTGTCAGCTTGACTGAAGGGGCATCCATGGGGCCCGTTAACTTTATGCAAATTTTAAAGTAATAGCTTCTTCACATCCCTAACTGTCTTTTTCCTGCTTCTCCTTATATTATCTTCGTCTTTTGTGACATAGTGAACACAAAATGTCGCCTCCACATCAGTAGGCTTCTAGGGCAACTGAAGGTCTGGTAACACGTCTTGCATCTGACTATGCTTCCACCTGTAATATTTCTTCTCCCTTATACACTAGCTGCAGGACATACACATAGGCTCCTACCATGCATAGCTTGAGCAGATACCAGAGCATGTGAACAGAGCGCAATTCCAGCTCCCCGCTCAGGAGGATGTTCGCTCATTTGCCCCGCTGCCCAAAGTTGCACCAGGACACTCCGCTCAAAATCCACTCTGCGCTCACCCTAATTTTCCCACCGGTCTGGCGAAAGCACTCCAGGCTCACTCAAATTTTCAGGAGAAGGCATTTTCGGACTTTTTTTCCTTCATGTAATAATGCCAGGGCCCTGGGACACATGGCGTTTGATTTATTGATGTGATCGATACATGTGTATTGTCTTATAACTGGTTGTTTCCCAACAGTAACACCTCGTCCATTCATGATGCGCTGCGTTTCCTATTTAACTATCTTTTCATTTTACTAGACTACATTAAAAAAGGTCACTTTGCATCCCATTGTAGATAAGATAATAACGTATAATGCATGTATTCGATCCATTTTCAAAAACAGGCTCTTACCACAGCTAGAGCATGTGAGCCATCAAAGCAAACTGGAGCGGATCGAAATCCTCGCTCCGGCCTTTGAATTGAAAAACGCGCTGCACTCCACCATATTTCTGCTGCTCCGCTCCACCCCACCGCTAGCTCCATGCTCAGCTCCGCTCACATGCTCTGGCAGATACCCATCTCCGTGCCGTTTTTCCCCTTTCTGTTTGTGAGATTATGGTAAGCCAAAAAAAGAAGAAAATCAAGCACTTGTATTTCTTGAGGCCTTGAGAGTTAATTGAGGTCATAAGGAGGGGGCAGCAGCAGATAGCAGAGGACTTGGAAAGATTAGTTTAAATCGTCTTCATCTAGGGCACATTTTGTGTTCCATCTGGTGGCGGACACTATTTATCCCATTCACAAAATAGCCATGCAGCACCTACAGCCAGAAGCAATCATAATTATATACATTAGATGATTCTATAAAATTCTCATTATATACATTTGATAGATAACTATATATGAAACAATCATGATATATATCTATATATCTATCTCTCTCTCTCTCTCTCTCTCTCTCTCTCTCTCTCTACGCTCTCTATTTATATATATATATATATATATATATATATATATATATATATATATATATATATTACTTATATTTAAACTTACGCAAATTTTAATGCATGTGTACATCTCACAAAACCTACTTTTGGTTGTACCAGAGACACTCACTATATCTCATAAACAATGTATATGTAGGTGATTTTAGAGAATTTTTGTGAATTTGTATTTTTACTGGTAAAATAAACTAAGAGAGAACAGAAGGACCAAAGGATTACTAGGTACTGTTACAACCCCCTGTTGGTCTAGGGAAGTGGGGGCATAAACATATAGGCAGAAACTGGTAAGTTCTTATAAAATTATAATTAATTTGATAACAAGAGGTGCAAGCAAGAAACACTCAAAAGGAGCGTGGGTGAGGGTGATGTGAAAATAACAAACAAAGTTAAATAAAAGAGATCCTCAAAAGGAGGATTGTGCCTAACTACAGATTTAAACCAAAAGAGGATTCTTACTAAAAACAGAGAGCACAGCACCCACTACACCTAATGTAACTAACAAAGAAAATACTCAGTGATGCAATCAGTCCAGACTCTGGCCCTACCTCCACCCTCTTTCTAGCCCCTAGTAAAGACGCACATAAGCCAAACACAATAAAAAACTTGACACAAGCTACTAAACACAAACCCCAAATGGGTAACCATAAACTTAAGTGAGCTACTCCACTAAACACACAAGCGGCTGCTAACCAACAATGTTTGGTTCACACGATGCACACAAGTCAACTGGCTGTGACAAGCTGCCTCAATCAACCGATGAGGTCTCCTTATAAGCAGGAGGTGATTGCAGATGGTGACAAGCCATTGCTTGGAGTGGAACTGAAGTTGGCAGGTCTTTCCACAGGGCCATGCAGCCTACTTAGTAGAGGTGAGAAAGAGGGAAAATAAAGGAGAAAAAAGGGAAACCCAAATATGACGACAGCCGCAAGACTACATGGAGCAGATTACAACAAAGGTGGGGAACCGATATAAATACAAGACACTGAACTTCGAAGAGAAGGTAGAGAAGAGAAGGTAGATAACAGTGATCAAAAGCCCATAGCATGCATGTCCTGAGCTTCATCTAGAAAGAAAACAGATTATGGGTGTTATCAGCACAATCACAATGATAGATGTGAAAAAAAGAAAGAATAATAATCTGTGGCTTATATTAAGTATACAGGTTTAATGAAAACTGAGAATGACTGCAAAACCAACTGACAACCTAATTCTACCACTTAATGTGAATAAAGATTTATAAAACCAAAACAACTTGACCCAATTCCTTTAAGATGAGTCTACACATTTCTGGGAGCTATTGTTTAATAAGCCAGGCCTAAAGTGGGCCTTACATTTTAACTATTCCCTCAACAATCACAAAAGGTTGATCTTTCTGTCTATGATTGTGGAGGATCAGGATATTATTTTACCAAATTATGTTTTATTTTCCCCTTGGATTTGCATTTAGAGTTGGTTTGAACATATTCAAATTGTTCCAAATTTGTTAAAGTTGACTTGTCCTCATTCCAAACTCTTCACAATAATTTTGGTTCTTGAACATGTAACACATGCCGTGCTTTGATAATACTGCTTCATTTTCTTGATCATAGTTTTCAAACATTTTCATTTACTCGTTTTTTTAATCATTTTTACTTGTTGTTTTTTTATTATTATTTGTAGAAATTAAAGTAGATGATTTTTTTTTTTTTTAAGAATGTTTTGTTTTTACTTAGATGAGATAAAATTGGCAAAATTGAAAAATAACTAAAAAGGAAAATACGTTTACAGCTTTAATTAGCTAAAGGGATTTTAAGGAATAATTGCTTATGTATCCTGATTATTGCCCTCTGAACTCAGATCTTGAGGTATCATTATTTTTACAAGCAAAGTTAAAGTGGGAATAAAATTCTATTTTAAAACGATTATCACGATTTATTTTACCTTTTTTTTTATCATTTGCTGACTGATGAGAAAACTGAGGTCATTATCTTAAACAAAAATTATTTCAACCTTAAATACAAGTAAAATATATTTTTTTAGGATTTCAAGTAATAAAGGGTTGTTGGTTTGTGTAAAAAAACTTAAACATTTCATATAGTTCAACATTTTAAATGTAACACAAAAGCAAACTGATAAGAACAATTCCCAAAATGTTGATTAAGAAATCTCATATTTTTGCACAAACCTACACACACACACACCATTATTTACCTTCATTAACTTATTATGGAGTAGGAAACCACCCTTGAAGAACAAAGGAATGACTAGAATTCTGTCTAATGGCTCTAAAAGCATTTACGCCACCTGTTGGTTAATTGGGAAATTGACAGTTAGTGGTGCAAAATGATGTGCTTACATAAAAGAATATATTGATTTCTGATACAATAAATTCGTCAGTCAAAATGTTTTTTTTTGTTTTGTTTTGTTTTTTTGTAGCCATTATAGACTTAACAAAGATCCTCTGATAGTACATTGCAGCTACTTAAACTTACATATTTTATTCAACACAACGAAATGGAGCAGAAAAACAAAGCAAAATGTAAGACACAAATTCCAAAGTTCGACTATGGTCTCTGGCAAAGATAATTCCATTCACTAATTTGTTTATTTTTTTTTTTGTTTAGAAGGATCACCACAGCTTCAGTGAATATGTAGAACTGAGTTACCATTAATGTAAAATTAATTATCATTATAAAACGAAAGCTCTGTAAATAACTTGATAACCAATGTACAACCTTCCTGCTTATTTCAAGCATCTGTGTATAAAAACTGTTTAAAACAAACTGCATTTTTCAGTCTTTAAACAATCACCACACTTAAGTGTGAGCAAAACAAAATCTCTTAATATTTCTCCTGAGTAAAAAAAAAAAAAGAAAAAATCTGGCAGCATCTTACTTCATTAGCTCCCGTTCTTCAAGAGACCTACTTATTTAACTCTGAGGCCTTTTCAAAAGACTTTTTCACTTTTAGAATTATGAAAACAGCTTTTCCTGCTGCCGATACCTGACCAACAGGTGGCGCAAATGGGCAAACTCTCCTGAAGCCAGCTGCGCGCTGCGCTTTGACATTTCTAATAATTTTCAAGTTAGGGAAAGGTGAGCTTTCTCCGACCAGAACCAAAGACTAAAAAAAAGGATCCAAAGAGTTTTCAACCTTAATTTAAGGATTGAACCGAGAATAGAGTTTCAGAGACTGACTTAGGAGAGAGGTTTATTTCTTTGCTTTTAAGAAGAGAAAAGGTAAGAAACCGAATCATATCTCTTAAATTCAACTAGATGTCCTTTATTAATTTTAGGTAAATACTTTTTTTGATAGTCACTGGCTTGATTTGCCACAAATTTCAGTGTATTATTATTTATTTCTTTTAATGTTTATAAAGTTTCTATCCTTAGTTTCACTTTCATTTTTGAGTAGCTCGTCTGAGAAAGTACACACCCGGTGAAACCGGTGTCTAATAGGCCAATCATAAATTGAAGCTGTGATTTAATGTTATTATTATTATTATTATTGTGTATTATTATTATTATTATTATTATTATTATTATTATTATTTTTATTTTTTTTTTTTAGTTTTTTTTTTACAACTTTCCAAATTCCCAAAAAAGAAAAAGACAATAGGCCTAACAAACTTTACTTGTATTTCAAGGTAAAGCTTAAAGTCTCATTAAGAATATTAATTTATAATCCTGTATCTTACTCTATTCATTAACTGATCACTACATCACACAGGTTCACTAGATGTTTTGCTCTTCAACTTTTTTTAAAGTAGAAACTCAAAGTAACATGTTCTAGCTGTCAGAAGATTAAAAAGAATGCCATACCTTGCATACAAAAATAACAGCATTTTTTTCTTTTCTTCATCAAAGTTTAAGACTTATCTATATGTTGACCAGAAAATGTTACATAACCTGCTGTTTAACTGTTCTTTTCATAGCACAAAATGTTAACATCTCACAGCTTATACTTCATTCCATCTCTTCATGTTTGCTGTGGAATTTCTAAAGAGATGATAGCGTGCCAACAAGTCAGACATACATTTTGCTTACATTTAGAATAGCAGCCACCAGCAAAAGTTTATAGAAAAAGTGTCACACAATGTCAACCTTAGAAAAGTGTAAAAGTTAAAATAACAAAATAAAAAAAATAATAATAAAGTGAGAATTTTTCCTTCATTTTCAGGTCAACAAGGTAGCGATCTAAGCATGTTCACAAGTTTGTCTGAGGTAAGTTGAAAATTTTAAATAAACTGTATTTGTCTTCAGAAACAATGGCAAATTCTATTAAGAAATAGGTAATTACAATTTTACATTATATAAAACTGTAACACATCTATTTAATGTCAAAGAGATAAACATTTACTAAGTAAATATTTTGGCTAAAAAAAGACATAACAGTGACCGCTTTCCAGCTTGTAAGACTTTAGGAACAAGGGTGATTCAGAAAACACAGCAAGCAAAATGAATCATGGTAATATGAAATATAATTTAAACATACTGTAGAAAATCTAAAAAGCAATAAAATACAACATTCAAAACAGTAAAAATGTAAATAAACTAAAAAGAAAACAGCGTATACTATGCACATATTATGCTCTACATAACATAATAGTATGTTATGTAAAAAGCCATTTTACATATAACATAGTGTAATATGTATGTGATTTCTTATTGGATACTAGAGAGGCTAAACCTCCTCTGTAATTTTCCTAAAATAATGGTTCAAATATGGATGGTTAAACTTCTTAAAAGTTGTCTTTTAACTGAATTTAATGTGGCTAAAATGTGCAAAATTTCATGAATATTTTGCACATTAATCAGCTGTCTAGCCCGCTCTCTCCCTTTTGCCCTGGAGCAGGACGATGCTGCCTGTCAGTCTCTATGCAAAATTTCCACTAAGGTTTGAGCCTCTGTTCTTTGAAGCAACAAGTTATAAATAATATGGCCCATGTTTGATAACATGGAAAACCCCATCACTTCCTGTTGGGCTTCTTATGTAATTTATAGAGCAGGGGTAGCTGATTGATGCTGATTGGCAGAACACACTGACAGATTTTTGAGTGACAGTGGCTAGACAAAGGGAAGAATTTTCTCATGACTCATGAAAAGAAAAGAAAATATTCAAACAAAAGAACAGTCGTCTTGCTCTAACCTCTTGCCATTTTGTATTTTTCTAAGCACTTCACAGCAGCTATAATCACCCATTGAACAGACAACATTCAAACTAAATGACAAAATCCAACTGTGATTGCACCATTTTAATCTTGTTAATGTTTCGTTCGTTTCTTTATGTTTTGGTTTGATTAACCAGCAGCTGCAACTGTAGGATACACATCTGATAAGCATGCTTGTTGTGGTGTTTTCTGACCATGATTAAGGAAGCCTCTGCTAAGTATTAAGAAGATTTCACATGTCCATATTCCTATTTTTCCTGGTCATCATTTGTATAATTTTGATTATGAAGAATGTATTTCAGATATCATAAATACACATTCAGTCAGGCTTATACTTGTAAATGTCAAAACAGCCACTTAAAATGTCTAAAATCAGTAGATGTATAAAACTTCGTTTTTATAAATACAATTTTTGTTTTTACTTTGTAAAATTCAGTTTTTGTTACAAATTTTCAATTTAGAAAACATGTTATCACTTTTCCATCTAGGACTGTCATTTTGACTGGGGATAACGCTATTCTAGTGATCTAAAAATAAAAAAACAGAGAGGAGAGGCCTTTTGATAAATGTAAAAATGGCCTGCCATACTGTACCAGACTCGGGTAAACATTTGTATTAACTTGAGCAGCAATCTTCTCCTTCACCATCTTCGTTTCCTTTGCAGCTGTAGCTCTGTCTCTCTGTCTTTTAAACACATTCTCCATTTTTTTCCTAAAATTTCTGCATTACAATCTCTAGTTCCAGTGGGGGGAAATCGGCACTTTCTGTTGCCTTTCGTCACATCTTCTCTTCTGAGTGGACCTACTTAGAGATAGTTAAACTAACTCACAGCAGTTTTATGAAACTGAAAACTCAGTTTCCAAACTTTTGCTAGATCAATTTCAGAGCAAAGGATTTCAGTTTGTTTTAACCTGCTTGTTTAAACAGACCCCAGTGATTTCTTAGCTTGAACACAAGAGCATCTCTTACAGAAAAGAACTGAAACATCGCTGGCATTAGCGCTGCTGTTGAAATGTCGATCAAGGCCAAAAAAATTGGGCTGTGGTCAAGTCTCATGCTACGCTCACAGCGGATGCGATTTGAGCAGCAGAAGCAACCAGTTTACATGCAAGGTCCATGGTTGACCTGCATCAAGGCGCATCCAAAGGCCCTGCAGTGTGTGTCAAACAGCAGGAGCAGTGCATCAGCAGCTCAAATAGCACCTCATGAGCATTGAGGCGCGAGACGCGCTTCACAAGAAACAGATACTGAAGCACTATGATAACTCCTCTGACACAGTTTATTAATGCCTAAATTAACTTAAAGGTATAGGGGAGGATTTTCCCGACCCACCATTTTCACTTAAAAAAAATGCACATCCCCGACCCTGTATATACTCCTGAGAGAGAACACCTATTAAATGTGTAAGAGAGCCCAGCCCATTTCTCCTTGTGCATGCTATGTTTAGGTGTTGCTGTTTGCATAGCTCATACAAGCTTACTTTTTAAAAGAAGAAAGGTGAGCTTTAATGGCTTAAAGCTACAGTGTGTAATTTTCAGCGACATCTAGCGGTCAGACTGCAGCAACATGAACGTCTCCCCCCACCGCTCCCCCAACAGTGCGGCGGCGTTACCCGGGACAAAATATATCTTCCACTCGACATCGAATCACCTACCTTCTCAAGTGATGAGGTTTGTTTACATAGATAATTTTACAGATAGTATTTCATTAGTCTGTGTAGGGTATAGATTTCATGTAGACTTTAGATAATAAATATACCCGTTATTTTTCTACATCGTTGTGGCGTTTTGGTGAGCTTCTTTGCATGGTGATATAAACAGGCCTAAGTAATTGTAGTCATTAGTTTAACAGAGAGATTGTGTCTAAGCTGGAAGAATATATATTCCCGTTTACAGAGTCCAAGTTCAGTCTTGTTTGTGGCACGGGGGTTACAAAGAGGAAGAGGAGAGGAAGAGAGGCGTGTTCAGCAGTACCGTCTCAGTTAATCTCTCTCAACTTGCGTAAGTTATTTTTTGGCGGCTTGTGGGAGATCCTCAAGTAACGCTAGTTTGTTGCTCTCTCGGCTTGCGTGGCGCCAAAGATGTCAAGCCTCCATGGCCTGCGAGACCCTCCTATGTAATTATAAATAACTAATACTAAGGCAATGCAAATATTATGGTTAAAGGCTGAGCTCATAGGTGATGATAAATAACATAGTTATGTATAATATATTAAATTTCTGACTTTATATCCCTGTAATTATTACACACTGTAGCTTTTAAAGGGGTCATGTAGATTTTCTGTTGCTATAGTAATCTTTAGAGCTACAGAGACGGATGGCCTTATGTAAACATATCACCAGAATGGTTGACAATTGGGAGGACCACTTAGTTTGATGATCCACCCAGAAAAAGAACATCCTCCACTATACCTTTAAATGTTGTCAAATACTCTCGACAAAATATGTTCACTTTTATTAGCCTGGTACCTGCAGTTTGTACCATATACCACAAAAAAACTGACATCTACTTCCAGCTGCCACGAACAGTAGGGGAATAATCTCCAAGGGGGCGACTGGGCCTGAAGCAGCTGTTGCTGGCTGCTGTTGTGGGTGAGTCTGTGCACCTCCAGCAGCGAAATAACATTTTAAGGCAGGATTGTAATCCTGATGCACTGACTGGTCTGACATTGTTTTGAGATGTACTCTCTCACTTAAGATATATTAAAACTACTTTTTACCCACATATCACAGCAAATATAGCAAAGCCACTGCCATTGAACACAGGAGCAGCAAAAGCATCAGACTTTCGAGATGCTTTAAACACCTCAAAAGCATCTTTGATGCTCCAAAAAAACTTCCTTAATGTATGTAGGCAAAAATTTAGCAGCATACACTTTTTTGCTGCTAAAATCATGATGGTGGGAACGTAGCATCAGGTGTTAAGCTCCATATCATTCCACAGACCAAATTACCTTCAAAGAGCTTAATTTAGGGAGCTAAGGCACATCTGCCTAACTGTGCCAAGAACCTGACTGAAAAAATGTTATTGTATGATCTGGTGAACTGTAAAGTGTCTTGAGTTGAATTGGCGCTGTATAAATAAACTGAATTTAATTAATTGAACCACTATAGAGATGAGTTATTCACTAGTTATTAGTATTCATTAGTTTTTCATAACCTGCTGACTTCATAAAAGCTGGGAGATACAATTCTAATTCAAAAGAGTGATACTGTAGTCAGTGAAAAATACCCCGAGCTGAACATACAGTTACATTCAGTGCAGCTTTCTCCGTATCCCGTGAACTGCTTATTATGCAAGAAGCCTCACGGAAGTTGCAGGGAACAACAGTGTATTAATTGCAGAGGTACATGAACTATTTGGGCAAGTGGCGACCCTTTTCAGGATGCTTTTGATGGTCCCTGTTTCGTCCTCTGAGGCAGTGAGAATTTTAGTGCAATCCACAGGCTCAAATTTGGCTCCTTTCAACAATGACGCAGAACTTATCATATTGGCGTCTGTCATGTTCATTAGGATGAACGAGTTACTAGACAAAAAGTCAATTTGAAGCAACTTGTGGCTTCAAATGATAGAAGGAAAAATACTTTTCCTCGTTTGCTTAGGCCAATATTTGTATTTTTTTTTACAGTTTTTTGTCTGCCTTGGCATGCATGTTATTGAAAGCAGAGTTAAAACGCAACGACATATTGAGTTGTCATTGTCACAATAAGCTGGTATGTTCGATGTAGCAAGTATTATTTTTATTAATTTTTGTTAGCATAACTGTTGCACATATCTACTTCTAGTTTTTTGAGAAGAGCAAATCTTTATGTAATGTATTACAATTCATTTTTTTTATTTATAATAAAACATGATAATTGTTTTTTCACATTACTCATATTTCTTTATAAAAGAAAGGTGATCTCAAAAGAACCAGTTCATCTGCCAGTCAATCTAAATATATGTATTTCTGATCAATAAAACATGTTAGACCTTTTTGGGATGTGTAAGATTTCCAATATGTCCCCCCAGTATTGAACCCATCTCTACATTAATACAAATAAGTCACAATAAGCTTTCAGACAAAATCTGCAAGTTTTCAAAACAAAAACAAGGCTTCATTTGGCTACTGTATAAAGCCCCAAACTCACTTTTATAACTTTTTCTGGAATTCTCCTACCTTTTTTCCCCTACTTTTGTATCCCCCAGAAAGTTGTTTTCCTTTTGAAGCAGGCTTATACAAATATGCTTCATGTTCTCGTGCAGCAAACAAGATTTTTTAGTACAGTAGTAACTTGCAAAGTTAAAACTGCATGTTGAGACGTAAATGGCATGTACTTAAATAGCGCCCCTTTATTCAAGTCAGGAGACTTGACCAAAGTGCTTTACACTACATTCATTCACCCATTTATGCACACACTCACGGTGGCAAGCTACATTGTAGCCACAGCTACCCTGGGGCTCACTAACAGAAGTAGGGCTGCCATACACTGGCACATCCGGGACCACCATGTCTTGCCTCAAGGACACAACGACACTGAAAAGTCGGAGTCGGGCTTGAACCGCCAACCCTTCGATTTTAGGGCAAACTCGCATATCCAACGCCACTGTCGCCCCACTTTGAGCTAGATGACTTAAACTACACACTAGACTCACCACAATTGTGTTACATTTCTGTGAGTTTATCTTGTTCCTCTGATTTGACCTCTCTGTCTCTCTTCACATCCCAACATGTTTTCTTTTGTAAGCGGACAGCACATTCTTTGAGTTTGCAGAGGAGTAATATCAGACCCAGTCAGATGTTCATTAGAGTTTTCACTTGCAGGAAGAAATGGTTCCTGATTGTGTTGCTTTTAGCTTACGGGGCTGTAGCCCATAGCTGAGCGGCGTAGTAAGAACAATCTTTGACCAGGGTGAGATGGGTCTGCAGGAGTTTTTTTTTTTCCTGCCAGTTTCCTGGCTCTCAAAATTTATAAATTTTTATTGAAGGAATTGGTGCAAAAAGTACATCCTCTGCTAGGCCATTTTGTTGATGCTGTCAGTGTGGGGCTCCCACATCAGGTGCAGGATATAGTGATGTCCAAAATATGTAAGATGTAATTACATTAGAAAAAGGGCTGTTGAGTATGGTGATAGGGGGTATAGACACTTTTTATTTTTATATGTGAAATAAAATGAAATTAAGGTTTCATAATTTCCAAGCTGGGCTTAATATATTCCCAACTAGTCTAGAAATACATTACTGTTAGGTTAATTGGCTTCTCGAAATTATCCTTAGGTGTGAGTGTGTGTGTGTGTGTGTGTGTATGGTTGTTTGTCCTGTTTGTCTCTGTGTAGCCCTGAGATGAACTTGTCACCTGTCCAGGGTGTACCCCGCCTCTCACCTATAGAAAGCTGGATATAGGCACCAGCACCCCTCGCGACCCCCGCTTGGGATAAAGCGTGTGAGAAAATGGATGGATGGATAGTCTAGAATATTATTATCTAGGTTTAAAAGAGTATGGCAACTGTATATTTTTAACTGGGTTAAAGACGTCTGACATAGCATGACAATGAATGACCAGCCGAAACCTGCTATTTAATGCTACCCCCTGCCTATCTATAGCTTATGCAGGTTTTTGCTATGCTAACACCTAATTCCGGCCTGTCTGTGCTAACAGACAGCAGAAGAAGTAGGCAATCCAGTGAGCCATCAGCCTAGGCATGGTGGTCACCAGCCTCTACATAGCTAATACAAGTGGGTTCCCTCCCTCTCCAACATCAGATTAGTAGCCGATCTTGGAGATGAACAGCCTTGTGCTGTTCTGCACAAGGCTGTTCATGTAGTTAAAAATGTTCCTTGTTGCATTCTGTGGGAAATTCTTTCCACTCGGATGCCAGGCTGAGGTAGCCTGATAAACCAGACTAAATGTGAGATTAAATGTGAAATTTAGTCTGGCCCCGATGATTGAGACATTGGAAGATTGTTGATGAGAACAACCCATTGTCTTTTAAACCACTGTCTGTGCCTATTGGCCAATGCTCTGACCAATGAGCACAACTGGCTGCACGACAGAAAGCTGGCTGGAGAGTGTAAACAAACAGCCTGTCAATAAAACGGCGAATACGTCCTTCTTAAAAATGTTTGAGTTTAGAGCCTTTTCCTGCTCACGTTTCAACGAAAACCCCAAGTCTAATCCTACCAAAACTGATTCCAAAGCTGAGTCAAACGAGAACTGTTGAATAGTTGTTGCCATCTTCCTTGTTATGCTTTCTCCAGCATCGTGCAGGTTTGTCGTCATGCCCTCAAAACCCGGCTAGCTTTGCATCCAGACATTCTGGCCCACCAGTTCTAGGGCCTGGGGCATTGATTGAGGCCAGACCAAACTCGCAGGTAAAAATGATTTTGGCAGCTGGCAAGTAATTACCATATCACAGGAGTGAGTAATCATGAGGATTTTGTATTTCAGATGGATGTTTCTGGCCAAGAAGCAATGAGTGAGCCATCTGCTGGAGCTGGTGTTCGAGTAGAGATTGGTTTAGGAACCATTGAGAATGAGCAGGTGAAAAACTCTGCATGTCAAAGCTTTATAAACAAACAACCGTATAATTATTTCAAAATCTTTCAGATGTGTTAGTTTAAATATGATATAATTTATTCTCTTCCAAATTTAGCAAACAAAAATGTATTTCTTTAATATTTCTTTTTTGTCTCTAGGTGGATGCCATTGTATCACCGATGGTTGGCCATGATCCTGCCTCTACTCGCATTGGAAAAATTTTAAACAATGTCACTGGTGGTCAGTTGGAAGTTAAGTTTTACCAGGAAGCAGGAGAAGCAACTCTTCCAAGTGAAACAGTTGTGGTTGAAGGGTTACCTGGTCTTAAATGTAAAGCAGTCATTTTCCTCAACTTACTCTGCTGGGATGATAACCAAAATGGATCAGCAGTCCAGGTAAAATATATTTAAAACTTTTTCTTCACCCAAATTTAGACTTTACTTCAACTTCTTCTTAACTGAAAACCTCCTTTGCTTCTGACAGGCACTTAGACAGGGGATCAAAAGGATTTTTGCTATATGTAATATCAGAGGCTACAGTTCAGTCACTCTTCCAGTGCTTGGAACTGGTGTTTTATTGCGTTTTCCACCCAAAATTACTTCCTTAATTCTTCTGGAGGAAGTTGGTATATATGGACAAAACCAAATCAGCAGATCAGGCTTCCTTGTTCGAGTCATTATTTACCCAAAGGACAAAGAATCAAGTCAGGTTAGAGATATATTACTACTTTTGTTTTAAATTGAATGTTCACGCCACATTTGGTTTTCATAAGTGTAATAATGGTTTTTGCTTTTCCTTTACAGGCATTTTGGTCTGCTCAGGGGATATTGCTTCAACGAGGATTCATTAACAATATTATTCCGGATCAAGGTACTTTTACCAAACCTTATCTATGCAGGGCTTTATTTGACCAATAATGGTGAAATGATGATAATGCATGCATTCACTCTTTTCAAAACAAGTTAGGATTAACTACCTTCTCTCCTTTTCTATGTATTTAAAAAAAAAAAAAAAAGATGCAGTGGGAAGTGTGTGTGAGTTTGTGAATTGCTTCAAAGCAGCTCATCAATTGGCTTTAATGAAGGCAAATCATTTTCAAAGGCAGACGAAATTATGTAGTGATGAATGTTGTGGTCGAAAAAATTATTTACTTTCATATCCCTTCTAATTATGACTCTAATATTGATTTATGAGTGCTCATTTTTCTTACAAGGCTATGAAGTGTCTAGGTGAAAGGGGTTGTGGACAGTTTTAGAGGAGAGGCCATACTCCCTTAGACCCAAGGTTCTTTCATCATTACACTATTTTCTACGACCGTCTTTAACTTGTTTCTTTTAAATGAATAAGACAAACAGCTTTTTGCAGGCTTTAAGTAGTTAGTAAATTCTAAAATTTGTGTTAAATAAGACTTACACATCTCTTTTCCTCATGCAAATAGTTTTCCTTTGCAACTGTGTTTGTAGATTCCATAAAGGATATTATAAATAGTTTTATTTTTTATGTTAACTATGTCTCATCTTAGAGCACTCTCCTGGTTGTGTGGCTATATTGTAATGACATTCAGTAAGTGTTTTTTTTTTATGTGATTGGACTTGAATTGGCCTATGTCCGGTAAACTAAAGGTGCTTTTTTAACTATATCTTAACTGAGGGAGACTCTCTTATGCTTTAAGGTGTGCTTTAAGAACTTAGAGCTATCTAAGTAAAGTTTTTTTCTGGTGTTTCTATAAAAATTGTCCTAGCAGAATTGTGAAGTGGCAACCTTTAAAGTGTTACAACCGTAAATTATATTCTTCAGTTTGTAAGCTTGTGATGTCACTTTTCCTAACAAGTTGGTAACTTTCAGCTTTCTGGCTTCATTAGTGGCACCCTGTTGTGAAACCAATAGTTTGCAGGAGTCAGAAACCAAAAAAATTTAAAATGAATTTTTGTCTTGCCTACAATTCTTCCTTGAGTAGTGATCTATTTGTATTGTATTTAACGTACATATGACTAAAAGCACTAGAAACTACAGACACTGGCATGGAAGCAGAACAATTCGCACTTTTCAAATAAAAAAAAAAAATTATTACTTTTACACCATCAACATACAGTGAGTGTACAATGGAGTATTAGGGCCAGGCTAGAGATGTGCTTTTTTTTGTTTCTTTTTAATTCGAGAATAAAGTTGCAATTGTATGATAAGTCTGTCATAACGGATTAAAATTTTTCAGGTTTGGATTTAAACATAAATATTACATTACGGGAATAGTTGCAACGAGAAAGTAATAAAATAAGGAGAATAAAGTTGTAAAATGTTTCCTTGTGATGTGCTGGCGACCTGTCCTGGATGTAACCCGCCTCTTGCCCATAGATAGCTGGAAATAGGCAACAGCACTGTCACTACCCGATCCCTCCCAGAAGCACGATCCATCCTGTGCCAACAGCTCATTTGCGCATGCAGATTTTCATCCGGGTTGGCCATCGATTTTATTTTCTTAAAAAGACCTAAATGACCTTTCCCTCCCCAAAAATAGTAGGCGTATAAATAATTTAAATAATAATTTAAAATCATTTCTGTTTTATCAGTCATCTCTGCCCGATAAGCACTGGAAATGGGATCCTATGCTACTTCCGGGAGCTAAATTTTCGGCTTTGGATTTAAAAATAAATGTAGTCTTTTGGATTTTTAGGTTTTCTTTCTGTGTTAGCATTATGGTATATAGTGAATCTAAAGAAAGACACAAATAAATTGCAGATAAACATGGTTATATCATATTTTGCCGGACTGCTGTGAGCATGTCTGATGATGACATCAAAGAAGCGGTTTAACCAAGAAAATGTAAAAAGCATCAAATTTGTCTCTCAAAAGTTCTAAAACATTTTTTTAAATATGTGTATTAGCATTACTTAGAGAGTTAAGGATACAAATAAGTAATTTTATTACCAAAATTATGTTATTTTTGGACACCTGGATGTATATCTGTGCATGCATGCAGGTCGTGCTTCCGGGACAGATTGGGTAGTGACAAAAACCTCTCACAACTCTGCTAGGGATAGGCGTGACGGAAAATGGATCGATGGAAGGAAGTCGTAGCATTGCCAGAATGAAGTCCTAATATTACGAGAATAAAGTTGTATTTTGTGACAACTCTTACAAGAAGCACTTCTAATGAGGAAAATTGAGCATCATGTGAAGTTATTTTTTGGCATCGGTTTAAAAATTAAGGAAATCTTTTAGCACAAAAGGTTGGTGATTTGTTGAGCTGGTCGGCCATCATATGCTGGTCGGAACTCCAACTTTCTTTCTGAAACGGGTTGGGGTATAATGCCCTCATTCTGTTAAATTTACAACTTTATTTAAGTTTAACTTTATGACTTTATTCCCATAAATCAATCACTTTATCCTCATAATGTTATGATTTTATTCTTGTAATATTACAACTTTGTTCTCATAATATTGTGACTTCATTCTCAGAATGTTGCAACTTTATTCTCACATAAAAAGAAAAAAAAAATCTCTAGCTTGGGAATAGTACAGCTGATAAAAACAAAACATATAAGATCAAATTATTACATCAGACAAAAAAAAACATACAGATGTTTGCTAAATAAAACATCTGCATAAACATGCTAGGAATTAATATCATATACAGCCGATATTGTCATGTGAACTATACTATACCCTACTGCGATCTTTCTATAGAGGCTTGCATTCAGTGATTTAGATCTTAATGTTTCCAGTTATACTTTAGAACTACAAATTCAAAGATATTTTGGAACTTGGAGATGCCATGTTTAATTAAACCACAAAACCAAGAAGTTAGAAAACCACACCAAACCAGCTGAATTAAGCTAATATTATGTGAAAACATAAGGAAATTTAAGTCATTTTTTTTTTTTTTTTGCTTCCACCTGTGCAGGTTCCTTTTACCAGTGTGTTTCTTTAACTAAAGATGAGATCACAGCCATGATGGGTGGAGTCAAACTACAGATCCTCTGCGGCGACATCGTAAATGAAAAAACAGACGTTATTGTCAACACAACCAACTTTGAAAACTTATGGTTTGGTAATATTTGAATGTTGGCTAATACACATTGAAAAGTAAAAATGGTTCTAGCGGTGTATTTTAATAACATTTTTATTTGGTCTATTGTTCTCTAAACTCCAAAGGTGTCTCTAAAGCCATTCTGACAGCAGCAGGCCCAGCTGTCCATGCTGAATTGACACAAGGTAAACCTCATAAACAGAATATCAGGAATATGTATTTATAAGATGTTTATAGCCAAAGCATCTTTGTAATATTTTCTTTCATTTTTGGTTTTGTATATTAAAAACCTTATAATTTCAAGTGTATAAAAAAGAAAATGCTTTAATGCAGTTGCAGTGCCAAATTCCAGTTTCATCCTAGTGGGTAAAACAACAAGATACATTAAAATATCATGAAAATAAAAAGTTTTTTAAAGTCAATTCCTACATTTTAGACACTAAAATTAAAAATACAATTTGTATTCCAAATTTAAATAGAATTTTATATTGGTTGAAACCATAGTAAGGGAATAATATTATACTTGGGTCCATGAGCTTTTCCATGGCTTCTCCATGCTTTCTTTGGCCATTATTCTGGTAGAGGTTTGTCTTGTTGTTATCTATCCAAAGGAGGATTTGTTTCTCAGAACTGTCCTGGCTTTTGTAGAGTTTTTATTTTATTTTTTTGTAATGTCCAATCTAAAATTTCTAATAATTAATTTTAGAAGAGGCTTGCATATTGTATTGAATCCTCGATATGTGCCTCTAAGCAGTATTCTTTCAATGGTAGACTTAGATCAGCCTACTCCCTGGAGAGGGTTGTTCTCTTGGTTGCTCTTGTGAACAAGTTTCTCTTCAACATGGAAATTATGTTATATTCTTTGGAAATCAAGGACCTTTAGCATTATTAGGAAAACCAGCTTTTTTATTATTTTTCGGGATGTAAATTTAGTCACTCCAGCTTTGAGATGTTATTATTTGTTTGTTTTTCTTCCTTCTGTAGAGCTCTCTCAACCTCATGTTTTCTGTAACACCAACATCTTTTAAATGCAACCACAAATCAACTTCAGACTTTGTATCCACTTAATAGATAATAACTTACAGAAAAAGCCCACTTCTGCTTTTAAAATAGTAATTTTTGACACACACATATATATATATATATATATATATATATGATAGATAGATAGGTAGGTAGGTAGGTAGGTGCAGGTAGGTAGGTAGGTAGGTAGGTAGGTAGGTAGGTGGTCGGTAGGTCGGTCGGTCGGTCCAATAGGCTTGTTTAGCAGGGTAACATTAAAGGAGACCACACAAGGATTAAATGAAAATTTAATTTAGAAAATTATATATTATAAAAAGAGTACCTGAAATGAGAAACCAAAAATAGACTAATGCAAAAACAAAAATAACCAGAATTAAGCAAATGAAAAAAAAAGAGGAAGAAATAAGAAAATGAAAAACAAACCTAACAAAAACAAACCCTAAGATATAAACCAAACCAAATGGGGTTCTGAGGAGGGAGAGGAAAAAAGCATAGCAGCTTTAAAGTATCAGAACACAAATCAGGACAATCATAACACCTACAGAGGGCTTGTCTCCTAAACTCTACAAGGAAAAATACAGAGACCCACTGCAGCCGCAACAATGTACATGTATATATTAAGTTAGTCTCTCTTATTTGTTTTTAGTGGGTATTCCAGAAGACTTGATTTGCACAACAGCAGCTGGGAAGCTTGGGTGCAAAGAAATAATTCATGCCAGGTTCAAGCGTCAAACTCGGAGGATCCGCAACACTTGCCAAAAGATCCTTAAGCTCTGTGAAGGCAAAGGATTCAGCTCAGTGGCTTTCCCAGCTATCAATACAGGTTTGTGTGATTGGTTTAATCAGTCCGTTTTATTAAATCCTTACTTGCTTATAGTAGTTAATTTGTACGGTGAAAACAATAAAAAATAAACATTAGGGTTTAACTTAATAATAACTTTATAGAGCATGCATGTAGCATTATCGTGCAAAAAGACAAACAAACAATGAGACCAAAATGAGACCAAACCCCCCTTCATGTATTAAAAAATTACTTTAGCATTTGAATTTATATCTGTCTATTCACGCCTCCAGGACAGGCTGGTATGGACTTTGTGGAATCTTGTAAAGCAATGCTGGATGGTATGGCTTCAGCTATTAAGGACATAAATCCTAATTCTCTCTCACTGATCCGCATTGTCATCCTGCAACAACCCGTCTATCAGGCTTTCAGGTTAGAAGTTTACTCAACAGTCATCATACTGTGATGTCCTGCTAATAATGATGCATTTTTTAATAATGTGATGTTGTATTGTTCGACAGATCAGAGCTGGAGAGTCGCTGTCTACAGGATGTTCAAAGCTGCTTCAGTCTAAAAGGTTTGCTTTACTTTTTCTTTAGTAAATAATTTTGATATGAATTTAACTTCCTATCAGGTTATAAGTACAGTATAAAAAATCAGCAATGATAGAATTACAAAGTATCCTTGAATCACAAAATTAGGTCATTGTATGTGTTACAATATTGATTTGAAAAGGTTATTTACTGTGCTTTGCTATGAATTTAAAAGAAAGAAACGTCTATCTATTCATCAGCTCCCAACTATTGAAATTGTGATTGATAATTCATCCCAAAGAAACCCCTAAACTTCCTTGTCCAACTTTACAAACACTAATGCTGCGTCGCTCTTCATCTGAGTGTCTGACACAAAGGATCAGTAGAAACACAGTTTTTAAGGTTTGAATTATGTTGGCCAAGAGTCGGCCACAGTCTTGAGCATGGATGTGAATTATGGAACATCTATACCAAGTCTAAGTGTATAGTCCAGACTTAAATTATTGAGGCTTCCCTTCAGATTTCAGCCCTGTATGGGACTCTATCTTTGCCCAAAAAGGTGTCAAGCTTTGCTGTGTGAAGTATCAGGGTAGTCTCACTCTCAATTCATAAAATATTGTTGAATGTTCAACCCTCCTGCACACCAGATACTTACATGATTTGGATAGCCCTCTTGTCATTTATTAATTGTTCAGTTTAAATGGGAGGTCAGGTTAAGAAAGAGTCCTGGTGGTTCTAAACTTCTTTAAAAAAAAAAAAAAAGAGAGAAGCTGTAACAACTGAATAACTAAATGGATGTATAAAAAAGAGCACAGATAATGCTTTGTAAAAAAATCTATTCAAGTAGCGGGTTAGGGAACTTGGGATACGATGCTTCTATTTAAAAAGAAATTTTAAAAATGTTTCCACAATCCACGGCATTTTATATCTCCTATTGTAGGGGACAGAAAAGGACCAATGAAGAAAATACTGGAAATGTATTTGGGAATCTCAATGACTCAATCCACAGAACACCAAACAGGAATATTGCCCGATTCTGAGCCAGGTTGTGTGGCTTCAACTTTGGCATTGGAATTACCGGCACACTGGGAACCAATGAAGGGAGAAGACTTTAAGAAAGTTGAGTTACAGCCTGATTCTCCTGAGTATCAGGAAGTGGCCGTGGGTTTCTGTAAAGCTAACAACTACAACATCCACAAAGTAAGTTTGGTTACACATAAACACACATGTTTTGTCATACTATCCTTGTGGGGACTTGCTATTGACTTAGATACATTTAACTCTCATTTCCATGGTTTAACCCTTACCCTATACCTAGCCATTACTAACATCTTATCTAACCCTAAACCTAACGGAAACTAAAATTATACTTTAGTCCTAAACCTAAAGGTCACCCGAAGAAGAGAACATTTCTCTTTAAATCCCAACAATGTAACATATATCTGACAAATTGTCCCCACCAGGTAACAAAGACATAGCCACGCACACAACAGAAATCAGAAAACTAAGACAACAAAAACAAAATATGACTTATGGTTACTTTTTTTTTTTTGGCTCAGATTGAGCGAATACAGAATCTCTACCTGTGGCATGCCTTTACCATCTGTCGGTACCGTATACTCTCTAAGAATGGAAAAAAAGAACTGGGTGAAAAGTTCCTCTACCATGGCACATCTGTGGCATCATGCAACTCCATTGAACGAGATCGATTTGACAGAAGTTATGCAGGAAAACATGGTAAGCCTTGAAAAATAAGGATTTTTCCTTTGATCATAAAGACGTGTAAAATGACAAAACACAATCGGCTTTAAGTAGATTTTTTAACATTCCGCTTTTTTTAACAGCTACTCTCTATGGAAAGGGGGTATACTTTGCTGTCGACGCAAATTACTCAGCCAACACTTACTCCCTCCCAGACACATCAGGCCTAAAACGTCTCTATGTTGCTCGTGTTCTTACTGGCCGCTACACAGTTGGTAATCCCTCAATGAAAACCCTCCCTCGTCGAGGAACAGAAGCTACTGACTGCTTTGACAGCTTGGTAAATAACCTGGAGAACCCCTCCATTTTTGTTATCTTCCATGATGACCAGGCCTACCCGGAGTACCTCATTACCTTCAGCTGAGTAAAAATGAAATAACTCTGGTTATGATAGTTATGATAGTTTCTTAATAATGTCATGTCAAAAATGAAAACCTTGATTTTTGACTAACTTGTTTAAATGAGGCCCTTTAAAATGTCCCAATTTAACTCAATGCTGTATACTTCCAACATTCCAACAACTGGCTGCTGTAGCAGCTTATTAGTGTTTTTTTTTTCTTAAAGATGTTTTATTATCATATCTGTAGTTATCTGATTGGTTCTCACCTGTTTCTTCCAGCCCTGTTAGTACCATTCCAGTCCCTGACTGGAAATTGGGCTCTGTACAGTCCTTTCCAGACTAATATGTTGAGTAAGCAATAATTAATCCTTTCTGTGCTGGGTGTATATAAGTTGTATTCTGAATATATTTTACGGTTACTGTTCTGGAGATTTTATTTTTATGAATATTTAAGCCACTAGTGTTTTATTTATGGCTGGTTGTTTCGTAGAGAGCTTTCAAGAAGCTTTTCCCTTTGTTGATATTCTATTTTTGTTTTGACCCGACACCTTTCTAAATAAAAACTTTAAACCAGAAGTTACCTTCTTGATATTAATTTTGTTGTCCCTCCCTCATAATAAGCATTTATATGTAAGGGGTGAATGGAGCATTTACGGATTTGCCTAAATATAAATACCTGAAGATTGAGCACCAGTGTTGTTGAGTAACTCCTCTACATGACATTAAAAACATTACAATCTTCTGACAACTTGTGATGTATTATGATTCTTGAACTTTCCTATTGAGGTCCAAACTTCAGTTTTGTTTTTGGTCAGCCAGAGAAAGTTCTGGGTTTAATTGGTTCTAAGGATCTGTTCAGTGGTTGGATAGGTTTAGAGCCACCTGGAGATAATGTGATATAAAGATATAATAACTAACCATATTACTTACAGTATAATCTGGGAATAGTGGTAGCAACTTGATATTAAATAGAAGAGGTCCTTGGATTGAACCTTGGCGTTCAATCATATGTGGCTCCTTTCTGCTCTAAAAATAAGTCCCCTGTTGTGACTATGAAGCTCCTGTCCTTTAGGTAGGAGATGAACCAGTTCAGTACTGTTTCTAAGAGTACGACCCCATTCTTCTGTTGCTGATGTCCAACAGAACCAGCACTGTGGTTCTTCCATAATCTGTCTTTGTGTGGTTAATGAAGAACAGTTTGAATATGTCAGCTGCAGTGCGTTGCTGATCTGGGAAGCAGGGTTCAAATAATAACAAAGCAGCTTGTCATTCTCAAGAAGTTATTTAACTTTTGAAAAATAGTTTTTTTCAAAAATCTTTCTGATGACTGGGAGGAATTAGTCTGTAATATTTCAGTTGTGATTTATCCAGGTTTTATTTATTTTTTAGCAGTGGGTTGTTAACTGCTGTTTTTAGAGTCAGGGAGAAAACACCTGACGAGAGGGATGAGCTTGCTATTAGAATCAGGTCAATGACCGGCAGAACTTTCTTAAGGAAGGTTGTAGAAATTATATCAAGACAGCAGGATGAGCTTAGTTTAAAAAAATAAAAACATTTTAGTTTGTAAAATACAGCCATTTCTCTGCCTTTGTTATGTTGGGGCATAGCATCATTGTTAGGCGCAGTAGAAATGAGCAAATTAATTCTCTAATTTTCGTAATTTGCTCTGTAAAAAATTGGTAATTAATTGCAGGCCCTGATAGAGTGGAGTTGAAGTGGTAAAATCACAGGGGTTTTTGTCAACTTGTGGCAAATAGGCCACAGGTTTATGTTAATGTTTTTGTGAACAGCTAATATACTAGTGACAACTGATCAGCCTTTTTTTTCAGATTCAGAAGACGTGAAATCATGTTTTACACCTTTGACATTCAGGCTTTTGACAAAGTTTTTTTTCTTCTGCTTTTCTTAAAAAGTGAATAGTTTATCAATTGGGATTTAATACAACTTCTGCATTTTGTTAGCAGCCGACCGGCTGAAACCAACCTCACCTTCTGGGCTTGGGCTGAACTATAAGACCAAGTTAGTGACTTAAACATCCGTTGTCATCCTCTCCCAGAAAGACGTGGTCACTAACCTGCTGTCTCCTCCTGCAGAAGTACCTGCTTTAGATGCTTACGCTGTTAACTGCAGTTCCTTTTCCAATAAAGTTTATTAGTCATAACTGCAGTGAACATCTATCTAAAGTTTAATTGCAGCTAATGTTGAACAATGGAGTGGAGAAAGAAGTCTTTTTGACTTTGTCATTTAGAAAAGAGAAGATTAGGAAGTCTCTTAAAAAAAAAAAATAAAGTTATTTTAGCTGCCAAAGAGGCTGTTATTTGGTTTGTGTTGATTAGCTGTATGCAAAACAAAAAAATAAAAGACAGACTTTTAGTCCAGCTTGGATGGGGATAAAGGAAGGTTTGATTCCGGTGATGACGCAAAGCACCATCCAGAAAATGCCAGGGCTTGAACCGTCAATCCTTCGATTTCAGGGTAAACTCCTACATCCAACGCCACTGTCGCCCTATAAATACACTTAAACATTTTAAGATCTAAAAAACTTCCTGTTTGTACAATATGGTGGACTTCTGTCTTGGAGTTCCTAAATGTGCAGACACCTGTGACGCCTTAAACCAGTAATTCTCAAACCTGTTCCTCAAGCATTATAGCACTGCATATTTTAGATGGCTCTCTGGTGCTGCATGCCTGATGCAAATATCTTTCTGTCTTCCATAAAAGCCTTCAGAAGTATGTTAATTATGCAGTTATATACGTCAGGTGCCTGGCAGTGAGAACATGCAGATTGAGAATTACTGTCACAGGGTGTGTTCAATTTCAGCAGGTGCATCCTCCAAGGTCTATCAAAACTTTAGTTAAGCATGTAGCTCAGTCACATGTTTCAGATAACTTCAGTAACTTGCAGAGATGGAAGTACTGAAGTACAAATACTTCGTTACTGACACCTCTGTAGATTTTTCTGATATTTTACTTTACTTTACTTATTTTTATGGAAACTTTTTACTTCTACTCCTTACATTTTTTACAAATATATTACTTTCTACTCCTTACATTTAAAATTATCTCGTTACTTTAGTTTTGAATCATTTCAATGGAGTTACGTTATTATTTTCACTTCATCAATACAAATTCAATCTAATTGGATGAGGTCCGTTGCATTTGTGCGCTTTACAAGATGAATCGACAGATTCGGTATTCATTGGCGACAAATCATTGCAGCAGTGGCGATTGGCGTTAGCATAGTAGCATGGACGGCGAGATGATTGAAATTAAACACAACGGAGATCTAATTATTGGCAGACATCCATTTAAAATGTAGGCAACGGCATGAAAAAAAGTGGTTTCTCTTTACTTTTATACTTTAAGTAAATTTACAAGCCTGTACTTTGTTACTTTTACTTGAGTAAAGAAGTTAAATCAGTACTTCCACTTTTACTTAGAGTATTTTTGCAATTACCAAGTATCTGCACTTTTACTCAAGTACGGAAAGTAAGTACTTTTGCCATCTCCTCTGGTAACTTGAAATATGAAGTGAGGTATTTGTATGGCTGTAACTGTCACTATGACGTGGATTCTTGTAAAAACAAAGCTTTGCTACTGTCCTTTCATTCTCATCCAACCCCGGAGGAGGGAAATGTGTATAGGGAGATCGGAATGCTTTTGTAGGGGGAAACAGATTTGGAATGTCTGGATGTTAAACATCAAGGATATGATTTTAGTGGCTCACAAACCACTGTCTGTCAAATAGGGGAAGCAAAACTATGTCTTCTCTAGAGAGATATTTAATCTAGTTTGGAACAACACTGTCAAGCAGTGAAAGCCACAAAACCTGATGAAGGTAAGATAGTAATGGTGGGGTCTGCAGAGGAAAGGTTAGTGAGGCAATCGCTGTTAAGGAGACACTAGTGATAGAAAGGAAACTTTCCTGTAAAAATGTTTGTGGCGGTTAAGGAATGCTTTTTTAAGGAACTGCAAATAAGGTGAAAGCAGATATATGGGACAAAACCCTGCATCTGCCTTAAGAAAGCTCCAGGAAAACTTTAGAGAAGTGAGATATGACTTTTTTTGTACTGTTCAGCATTATGGCAGCAGAACTGAAATCTGAGTACCATGCTACACTGAACAGATTTTCCAAGGAAAGCTTTTTGGGCAAGTAACCCCACTTTACACAAAACTGCTTAATTAATTTATTTTTCTTATCAAACTTTACATGTGTCCAATAATAACGAACCTGACAGAGGGCCAGGGAAGAAAAAAAGAGCAAAGAAAAAGAACCTGAAAAGGAGAAAGAGATCATGTGACACAGCAAAACTATAAAACCAGTTTCTTTGTCTGTACAAAAGAAACAGTTTCTTGTGGGCAATCAAGATGGGGAACCTTTAGGATCTCAAATGAACACAGGGAAGACAAAGGAACAAAGAAGCAACAAAAGCAACAACACTTTTAGCAGGGACATTGGCGAGCTTCTCAGAAATATGCAGCAACTGTGCAGTAGCTTAAGGAGGCATGTGTCTAGGTAACTGATTGGGTGTGTGTGAGTGAGAATGAACACCCATGTGGTGACAGAAGGTAATTGCATGCATAGTTTCACTGACTGTAGCAACCAGAAAAGCCTCTATATCAAACAGAAGCCTAAGAAAGAAAAGTGTTGTCTGCTAGATGAGCTCTGAGCTGGTTTTCTTGCCAAAAGGGATAAATAGTTTTGCACATTACAGTTAATCACACATTAAAAGCTGAGCCCTTAGCTAGGGGTGTTATAATTGTTGTTTTATAACAGTCAGGCCGTGGTAATGGAGGTTGCAGGCAACCAGTTAGATCCCCACAGCCTGTACATACACACTGGACTCTCTGGAGCAAGACCCTTAAAGAATAGTAATTTACTCCAAAACATGAGATTAGCCTTCATTTTCTACTCACCCCCCATGCTGCACAGCTGAACAACACCCTGGAGTTATTTTTTTGATATCTCAAATGCATCTTTGTGAGCTGGGAGGCTTCTTTTGCTGTCTGCTTTGACATTCAAATAATGGAGGTCTATGGTGATCAGACAGAAAGGTCCATAAAGTCCACTAACGTGTCAATATTCCTCATACTGCTCGTCTGATTCCAAAGGTGTCCTGAGTGGGTAGCATCCAGAATTTACTTTCGAAACGAAGTCATTTAAGATGTTTTTAAGAGCATAAACAGTAGTGTATAAAGGATTTCCTGAAAGCGCCGTCTGGCATACGAGCCGACGGATAAAACCAGATGAAGATATAGCATTCAGCGTATAACTATGTCTGAAGTAGAGAAATGTGCCGTTTACCTGTGCAAAGAAAGAAACAGAAGAAAATGTCTGTTGTGCAATGTAGTTCAAAGTGGAATTACTTTTACCGGGAGCTGAATCTTTGGCTGGTTTGGTCTGCTGCCGGCTTCCGTGGCGTCGTGTTGGCGCATGCGCGCTTTTCGGAAATCCTATACACTACTGTTTATGCTCTAAAACGTCCTAAATGACTTCGTTTCGGTAATTCTGGATGCTACCACTCAGAAACTTTGAATACATTGGACGAGCGGTATGGAGAATATTCAAGCGTTTTTGTGGACTTTTATGGACCTTTCTGCCTGAGGCTGGGCACCTCATTATTTGAATGTCGGCAGACGGCAAAGAAGCCTCCAGATCTCCAGATGCATTTGAGATGTCAAAAAGTACTCCAGGGTGTTGTTCAGCATGGGGTGGAGGAACAGAACTAAGTACTGAAAAACAGGCCCAACCCTTAGATTGAAACTAGAGATAAATTGAAGCAGAATGATAAAGTCCGTTTTGTTCTCTGTGTTTAGGATTCTATTCGATAAGGAGTAGCTCTTAGCGAAGCAAACCTGTCAATTACCAGTGATCTCACGTTCCTACCCAGGGATATTTCTTGCTTGAAGAACATGAAGACCATGGGTTGCTGAACCAAAAGTGCAGAATTCAGGATACATTTGATGCCTTTGAAATATGTTTCCAATATTATTATGGCTGGGCCCTCAGTTAGAGATAGCGTGATTGAGATGCTCATCGGTACGGACTGCCGGAGTAGAGCCACCAGCTCCTCCACTTTGAGAGGAGACAGTTGAGGTGGCTCGGCATCTGCCAGGGATGCCTCCCTGATGCCTGCCACGGTGATGGTGTTCCGGCCCGCCTTCTGACCGAGGAGGCTGAAGCTAGTCCTATAGGACACGCTGGAGAGACTATGTTTCGGCTGGCCTGGGAACGCTTTGGGGTTCCTCCTGAAGAGCTGGAAGAAGTGGCTGGGGAGGAAGATGGATGGATGGATGGATGGATGGATGGATGGATGGATGGATGGATGGATGGATGGATGGATGGATGGATGGATGGATGGATGGATGGATGGATGGATGGATGGATGGATGGATGGATGGATGGATGTGGATGGATGGATGGATGAATTGGATGGATGGGTAGCCTCGTCTTTCCAAGTGATCCAAGACTTTTCAATCTGCTGTCCAGATTTAAAATCTGATTGAGAATCTGTTCTGCAATCAGGTTCCAACACACAGACAGGGAGAATGTTTCGTTTTGGGACACTGCAGTGTTAACATTTGCTTACAAGTTGAGAAGCTTGTGTCTGCAGCTCCAGAGACTACCGTTTAGATCCGCACATTCAAATGTTCTAGACCCCTTCTCCTTTGTAAAGCACCATTAATATCAATCAATGCAGATAAAATTGGGAAGTTAGTATTAAAAAAAAATTTTTATTTAATATCTTCAAATATTGTCTATATTTTGAGAAATAAAATGCATTCTGCTGCAATGAGATTACTAATATTAATACAACATTCCCCTGTCTAAATTTGGTTTGTTGTAAACATCTCATGTGCCTCTCCACAGAACCCATTCTCAGTCAAAAAGTGACACTTGGTCAATTTTACTAAGGATATACCCCTGTCGTCATATGGTGATGTATAGAAGATTGTGACAGAAACTGAATGAAAGATAATGATTTTATTTACCTTAATTTGCCCAGTGAAGTGTGCTCTGTCTACAAGAGCACCTCTGAGGACTGTTGTTATCCAGCCCCCCCACATTTTGTTGCTTTTAACCAGAGCAGAATGGTTCTGCATTCAACCACAGCTACCATAGGTTGTTGTTTGTCCTGTCTTTTGTCTTTTGATGTGGTCTGGTAATGGCAGCATGTTTTGGATAAAAACGTATAATGGGCTCTATTCACAACTCTGGCAGTTCCTGAATTTAAGGCAGCTCTTAAGTTTCTTGTCGTTTTCTATTGGATGAACTGATTAATCCAGCTGTGCCTGTCATCAGTAACCATGGGCAGACACACCTGGATTAATCAGCTCATCCAGTAGAAAAAAACAAGAAACTGAAGAGCTGTTAGGAAGTAGCGGAGTTGTGCATAAAGCCCATTGGGTGTTTCCAATTCAAACTTTAAAGGTCTACCTGGACTGGGTCCTTTTTATTTTTATTTATTTAACATTATCAAGGAGGCTCAACAGCAGTGCTGTATCAGATTTATAGTCCCCGCACTGTAGATATAGTAGAATCTGTCCTTAAATGTCAACCAAATCCATTGACACAGGGACAGACAAAAACCTTTCAACAACCCAAACATTATCTGCCACATATCTGACTCAATAACTATTTAAAAAGCTATTTTCATTTATTTGCAGACAGCACTATTCACATACTTGTAATATAATAAACTACACTTACAATATTAACCACTGTTTGGCGCCAAGTACCTGTTTCCTCTTAGCATGGAGCAGCCGGCTTGCTTGAACTCGCAATGAATCACAGGATACCCAAGGCCATGCAGGTAACATTGGATCCATCCTTCAAAACGGGCAAATAGAAGGATGCATTTGTTCGCCACATAAGAAGGAGTCTTGCACTACAAAAAGACCTTGGCGCCGAGCTATCACGTAATCGGCCTACAAATCTGGCCTTCGGAGGATGCAGCCCCAGAATTCAAACTCACCAATTGTCTGCACTCTGTCAATTCTGCCCACCACCAACAAAACATTATTCTAATTTAAGCTCCTTGTGTTCTCTGTGCTGGTTTGTATTCGCCACCTCCAATTTTTGGTTTGTTTTGTCTCCGGCTAAAGCTTTGACATAAACAGAAAAAGGGTCTATCAAAACAAAACATTTGTGGCCGCTCTCAGTCCAATATTATTATATTGTTTAGATTTTCTGCAAACCAGAACATTGAATAGCAACAACCATATACCCTAATGTTTGTTCACCACAAATTTAATGTCATCACCTGCAATCCATTATTTTTCTTCGTGAGAAATGCTATGCATGGGTCAGGGTTACTGATTGTGAAAGAGGAAATTTAAATCTTCAACGCTGTATTTTTGCCATTCCTTGATGTATTATGGCATACATTCAATCTTTAGAAAGTGTTTACTTGTTAAATGTATGACTGTATGGCTTTAAATCTCCACAGTGTTTAAGTTGTTGCCCCATTAAATGAGTCTATTCAGCACAATATAGTAATACAGTATACTAATAATCTAATATGTTTTGTTTGTCTGTGATCCTAATTTATTTACATCAACTGCAACTGATGAATTATTATTATTTGATTAGTTTTTTATTGTTTACTTGTTTCATCAATGGTAAAATTTTCAAATTACATCAAATTAAATCACATAAGTTATTGAACCATTTTGTTTTTGACTGATTTTTATTTTTCTCTTCAGCAATTATTATAGAATTTAATTTATTTTTATTCTAATTTTAATTAATTTTAAAATTTGTATAAAATGTTTGTATTTTGAGGTAATCTTAGGAGCGCCTCATGTATTAAAAAATTCTTTACTGAAAGAGACTTGTTTTGAAATATCAGTCTAAGTCTCACGTCAAATAACTAAATCTAGAATAATGTAATTTTATTTTCAGTGCTTCCTCTCCCTAAAAAATTTCAATTTTTTCTTTTCACAAATATGGGAATGATGAGAAGAACTGTTGTTAAGATGCGTAGTTTTATGTAAATCAGTTTCAAAAATTTCTGCCAGCTGTGAACGGGCCCATTTCAATTTCTTTGCATGGCACCCAAAATCCTGGCTGCCTGCACTGTTTGCGCACCACCCATCATGCTGATGTAGTTCAGCTTTGGCTTAAAGGGGAATACTGTTTTTTTTTTTTAACATTGTGCCCTTGATTTTACATTATTACATCATGTTCTACTCACCCATATGTTTTGTGTTATTTGGAGCTGTTCTGAAGATATTCCGTTAGGTTATATCCAAGTAACGTCTTCCTATGGGCAAACGACTTGAAGGCACAAACTTAACTGTTCATAATTTATTCTTTATGGTACGCCAGCATTCATAACATGTAGGCGAATCACTGTCCCCAGACATCCTGTCATGGTTTTACATTATCTAAAGCTCGGACCCACATGCAGTGAAACCAATTCAGAGAGACACAGATGAAAAGTTTAACATGTTTATTGAAGAGTTTAGGCTCAGAACTCAGCTTGACCGGAAATGGAAGGTGAAGGGAAGACAATCGATTAGTTCAGGCTCAGTGGGAAATTTCATTTGTGGATATGGAGAAGATGATCTGGAGGTTGACTCACTTTTCTAGAAAAGTTGTAGGATCTTTGACTCCAATCTGTGTGCTGTTTTCCAGTGTTATTCTGATTCGGTGGAGGGCGAACAGGGTTTACCCAGAACTCAGATGGTTGTTGGTGAACGGAGAAACTGGCTGCCACTCAGATTTCCTGCAGTACTTGAACGGGGTTATAATGGAGATGATTACCTTGCTCAGAGAGTTAACTCAACATCCTCTAAAAGGAAGAAGCATCCAAACCTCCTGTTTGAATCCCTAGCTCGGTTCGGGGCTCGGTTGATTCTTTCAGGGAGAGAAGGTCCGGAAAGATCCAGTTTGCAGGAAGACTTCCTGCTGAGAGGCAAAGACAAAAACAAAGTTAAAACTCAGGTAGAACAAGAACTGATACCAACCAGTCGTTCACAAACCAGGACATACTCTTTAATTAACTTAAAAGATTAAAAAGTAAATGAAATATGGAGAACAAGGAACCCGAGCAACAGGGAATTTTGCTGTTATTCAAGCATGCATCAATCCCATTCGCATATTGATTAATTTCTTATCTCTGTGGAGCTATTGCCTCACGTGGAGAACTGCTGGTAGTCTTGTAATTAGTGATCATGCTGCAGTGTCCCTGGAAATTAAAGTAAATAAGATTGATCAAGGGATGAAATGATGTAGGATGCAGACATTTTCCTAAAGGACTCAAAATGTGTTACATTTATAGAAACTTGCGTTGACAAATATTTTGAATTGAATACTGATGAAACAACAGCTAGTATTAGATGGGAAATGTTTAAAACTTATATCAGAAGAGAAATGATCAGCTATAGCAGCAATAAAATAAACAATATAACCAAGAATTAATATCATAAGAGGGACAAATTAAATCCAGCGAAGCAGAAATTTATCAGTGTAATGATCGTTTAAAATTACACAAACTGAATGTTTTAAGAACCAGATGTGATAAATTAACAACAGAGAAAGTGGCAAAAAGCTTAAAAACATTTTATGATCAAGGAGAAAATGCAGGTATATTATTGGCTTGGAGGATAAAACGGATGCAAGCGCAAAGCGCAATTACCAGCATAAAATCCAAATCGGGCGTTTTAACAACAGACCCTTCAGAAACAAATGAATATTTTAGAGAATTTTGCATAACCTTGTATAAATCTGAAAATTGATTGTGGAAATGAAGAAACACAAGCCGCATTTCTTAATCAATTAAAATTCAAAACCATATTAGAAGAGGAGAAAACAACTCTAAAAGATCTATTTGAAGCAACGGACATCATGAATAGTGGTAAAACGCCCGGTCCTGATTGACTTCCAATAGAATTTTTATAAAACATTTAAAGATAAATAATCCAACACTTCTCAACATATATGAGGAATCATATAAAGGTGGAATACTCCCAGACTCACTGAGGTAAGTTACAATAACTCATTTGCTGAAACCAAACAAACAACCGCCTGTATGCTCCTCTTATAGAGGAATCAGTCTTATGGGATGTGATATAAGGATTTTGTGTAAAACACTCTCTAGGAGATTAGATAAATACCTTTCTTAAGACAGTTTATTAATGTATTATCAGTGGTGTCAAAAGTACACGCATTTGTTACTTAAGTATAAGTATAGATAGGCTACTGCATTTTATAAACACTCTGATAAAAGTTAAACTGGACCTCTTTACTCAATTAAAAGTGAAAAAGTATGTGCTCCAAAAACTACTTAAAGTATAAAAGTATGAAATAACCTTTGAAAAAACAGCTAGATGCCACTATATGAATTGAAAGCTCAATTTTTCAACTATTTCGGAAAATTCTCTGAGATAGGGCCATGGATGAGGGAGGTCTTGTTGGTCTCCATCTCCAGTTACGCTCTCATCTGTTTCCGACCTTTCAGGCATTTCAACATCATTTTCTGACATCGTAGGATGGCATAGACAATTCACGTTTGCGGTTTGAAGAACACCTCCCTGCTTCTGATGAGTTCCTTTAGCTAACCAATGAGTGTTTGGCGCGTTATATGACTCATCCAATTACACTAGTATTTCACTAGATGTGGATGGCGCCAGTGATCTGCATTGGATGGCACACATGATGTGAAATAAATATTTATAAACATTAAACCAAAACCAAGAGTAACGTTTCTTTAAAAAAATGTAAGGAATAGAAAGTACAGATACTTGTGTGAAAATGTAATGAGTAGAAGTCAGAAGTAGGAATAAAAAGTAGTAATGGATTAAAGTATAGATACTCCAAAAAGTATAGATACCTAAAAAGTACTGAAGTATTTGTACTTCGTTACTTGACACCTCTGCTATTAAATAACTGTTTTGTAGTGTGTTTCTGAATTTGTTTGTGTAACTAAAACATTTAAATTAGACAAAAAAAGCAAATTAAATAATAAAACAAGGTAAAGTTGTTAATGACCGACTCATTTGATTTTAAAAATAAATGGCTTACAGGACATTTCTCATTTTCTTGTTGTACGGGAACTGACGCCTGGTTTTTACTTACACTCTGAAAACACAATCTTGTGAGACTGTTAACTGGAAAACGAATTATATCATTATATATTGAAAGAAACGGGACGGTAAGTGTTAAATCAGAGGATAGGCTGTTTGAACGCAGAGGTCGCTTGTGCGCAAAATCATCAAACCACATCCCAGCTGATTTCCGACCTGTGACAGCTCCGGATGTACAGCGACCTTTTAGTATGTTTGTTCCTCCATTTCAACAGAAATAATCAGACACGATGGACAGTTCTTACAAGTTTCCCGTTTTCTTCGACTGCGTCCCTTTAAACGAGGATCAGAGGAAGAGAGTAGAAACTTATTTCCAAATTCGGCGCAAATCGGGCGGAGGAGACTGCGGCGCGTTGACTGCGGTTGGAGAAAGAGTTTACAGCATCGCTTTTAAACAGCAAGAAGGTAAAACATCAGATTCATTTGTTAAAGTTGAGTTTTGCTTTAAAATAATATATTTAGATTAAAGTGAAAGTAAAAGTTAAAAGGACGTTTTCCCTTTTTTTCATGATTTATTCGAATTTTACTATACCATTGCGGACTTATAGTGGAAATATAGTTTATTTAATTAATCTAGGATTTATCTTTTTCACAGCCAGTGCTGATTTTAATAATCTACTAAACTACATAGGTCAATGTTATTCTATTTTTAGAGACGCAGTACGTTCAAGTTTCACTTTCACTGAGGAGTTAACCATGGCCTTCATAGGAGTTAAATTATGTGTTTATAAACTACATCCATACTGAATTAGATACAAAACACTCTATCTATAAACTGAGTTAAAACAAGCAAAATTTCAATTGCTTTAGGTTAAACAGGCAAGACTCTTTTGTTGTTGCTTTTATTTTGTTTTTATTCTAGATAAATAAGTGACATTAAAGCTATGAAAATAGGTAGAGAGAATCTGGGGGTCTGTGATCCACACTCTAATAGCCCCTCAAGAATTTAAAGGGTAACAAAAACTGTTTCACCATTGCCCTCTTAGTTTTAGTTTTTTTTTTTGTATTTTGAAAAGAAAAAGAGATAGACATTCTTAAATATCAAAAAAGATGATGAAATGAACAAATAACCTTAAATTACATCGTCTAAATGAGGAAACCTTGTTCCCCAAAGTCCCCATTTTTAGGTCAGTAAATGTGTTAAATGAAGTAAAAATTAGAAGCAAATGTTTTGTTTAGATCTGTATGCAGAGTTTCTGAAACCAGCTTGTTACTGAGTTAATGTGCAGGTTTACCAGAAACATCTTCAAGTTTGTCATGACTATAAAAGAAACAAGCCACACCTTTTTTTGTTTTTTCATTCTATCAATGCTCTGAGGTCTGTTTTGGTTGTGTCCCATCTGCAGCCCAACAAAGAGTTCTGCAGAAATCTGAGCATGTTGTGGAGTTTGCTGCTGCTACAATATTGCTGACAGTGAGAGACAATCCTGGACCTACCGCCTCCTCTGGCAGCAGTACTCAGCCTCCAGGCCAGTCAGCCAAACCAGACCATGATCCATCAACAGCATCTGAGGTATGTCGGAAATATTGATGATTATAAATTAAATAATACTTTTACTTTGTTTTTCCCTGCTGTGTGCAAAAAGATAAACTCAGTTCTTTCTCAAACTACTCACAGTGGCCCATCCACTAATCTGGCTGACAGATCTAAAATGGGTGGGGCTCATCAAACATGAAAGCACATATTGTCCTGAGGCGGCTTTCTGTCTGGACTTATTTATCACCTACTGCAAAAATGTATCTTTTAGGGCTGGAGTTTTTGACAGCCATCTTAGATTTAAGTCTTAGTTTTTGTCTTCAGGACAAAAACTATTAGTTTTAGTCACATTTTAAGCATTAGGATATGTGATAGTTTCAGTCGGTTTTAGTCAACTAAAATTTAAAAAGTTTTAATCTAGTTTTAATCAGTTTTATGTTACTCTGCTAAAACTAAAAGTATCACACTGACAAGTGTACTTAAGGAAAAGAAACAAGGTACTTGCTTTTAAAAATATTTAAAGTATCAAAACTTGTATATGTATATTTTAATTAATACATCAACAATGTTATTTTAATGAACAATGCTGTGGACAATACATGTTTTTTTTTTAACCTTCAGTCAGAGCTCACAGTTGGGACTGATAATTTTGGAATTTCTGGGATGATCTGTTATTTGAAATACTGTATCATTAAGTGCTCTTCTTGGGGTAGGAGGGTCCGATGGTACCTGCTCGCTTTGAAAGGTGTTCAGTGGAACAATCTTCATCCAGAATTTCATTACTTTCAAGCTTTTAAACAAAACTAAACAAATAAATGAAAAAAAACAATGTGACATGAATGTAACATTTAATGAAAAGCATTATAAAATTGTAGTGGAGTTGAAAGTTCAAGTGGCAGTGGCTACAGGTGGGGCGACAGTGGTGTCGGATCAAGGGGTTGTCACTTCAAGTCCGAGCTTTGGCTTTAAGTGTCGCCCTGTCCTTGGTTAAGACCCTTCACAATGCATTGCCTATTGATGGGGGTCAGAGTCACTGGTGGCACCAATGTACGGCCACCATGAGTGTGTAACTGTGTGGGTGAATGGGCAAATGACTGAATGCAGTGTAAATCATTTCGGTCAAGTCCTCTGACTTGAAAAAGTGCTATATAAGTACAGGCCATTTACCATTTATTTAGTTAATGTAAATTGTAGTGGTGAAAAAGTAGAAAGTATCCACAGTTAAATCTACTTAAGAAAAGTACAGATACATAAAAAATTTGCTTAAGTACAGTAATAAAGTACTTGTTCTTCGTTACATCCAACCATTGCAAATAGGCCTAAAGATGTCTATGTTCCAAGCATAAGATTTTTTGGAAAAGGGTCTAACTGTTTTTCTTAAAATCATGTAAGATGGAAGTAGTGTGTGCTTCTAAACTAAATCAGATACTTCAGAGGTGTTTATTTCAGAGGTTCACCTACTCAAGAGCTGCTCCCTGATGAGGGTCGTTTCCAGAACTCTCATCGAAGCCCAGTTTGACCACCTGTTACCCCGCTTTGGTGCCCACATAGCCTATGTGGACACCAACTAATAGTAGAGCCTCTCTCAGATTGGTTGATGTGGCGCGTTGAGAAGTAAAGTTCAGATTTTCCAACTTAAGCATCAGCTGCTCATGATGCCTCAGATGCTGCTCATGACACTGCACCAGCTGCTCGAAATGCTCTGCATGACATTTTAATGTGCCTTGATACGCTTGAAAAATAGACTTTGCATGTAAACCCACTGCTTCTGTTGCTCAAAGCACATTTGTGAACACACCTATCAGTCCTCCCCTCTACTTCATGTGATGATGTCATAGAAAAAGGCATCGACTCAACTTCAACTTGTAATTTCAACTTCAACTGAAAAATCGGAACTCATTAATGAACAAGCATATATATTTTTGTAAATGTTAAAAATATGGGTAATTGTATGATGAGGATGTGTGTAGGCACAACTGATGGTGTGATACATATGAATGTTTAAAAAAAACAATTATAAATGCTGGTCTTCTATTTTCCAGGAGCAGTCCAGGTTTCCTTCAAACCTGCCACCAAGTAGTAAAGAATATGAGCAACAGCTTGACAGTTATATCCTTCGTTGGCTCAAAGAATCTCCAAAAGTCATGGAAGAACTGGAGAATCAGCTTGCTCTGCTTTCCTGCACTGCGGAGCTTCAAGGGGACAGAATTCTAGTCAAGCATGGAGCTCAGTCAGATGCTGCAGATACACTTGGTAAATGGAGGTCTAAAGTAAAGAATCTGTTTGATGAGTACACCTGCCACTATGAGTTGGATTCTCACAAAGTCAAAGCTTTGCTGCAGCCCGGTAGTTCTCAGGCGACCACTGATGGGGTAAAGGTGTATAGTGACATCGGGATGGCTGTTGTAGTAGGGAAAAGTAACCTGGTGCAAGCTAGATTAACAGATATAGAAAGTCTGTATGTGAAAACTCAAGGCTCTAGTTTTAGTGACCCACAAACCACTGTCCGTCGAATCGGTGAGGCAAAGCTACATCTTCTTTGGAAAGATATTGAATCTAGTTTAGGACAAAACTTTCCAGCACTGAAAGTCACAAAGGCTGACGAAGGTAAGATAGTATTGGTGGGATCCGTGGAGGAAATGCTCAAGGCTGGTGAGGAAATTGCTGCCAAGGAGAAACTGGTGATAGAAAGGACACTTGCAGACAAAAGCCCACACTTTCTGGCCTTCTTAAAAAAGACTTATGGTGGTCCAGGATTGCTTTGCGAGTTTTTGGGAGTTTCTAAAATGGTCGAAGCAGAGATGCGTGACACAACTCTGCACTTTTTCTCTCTCAGTGCCAATCATTTAGATGATGCTATAAGACAGATGCAAGAAAACTTTAAAGAAGTTAAATATGAAATTCCTAACTGCCCTGTTGTGCCACCAGAGCTTTGTGAAAAGCTGAAATCCTCATCAAATGAGATTAATAAAAAACAGTGCAGAGCTAATGTTGTGTTTGGTGCAGAAGGCACTGTGTGTTTGATCGGACACTCTCAAGAGGTTGAAGAGCTGAGTGAAATTGTGTCTCAATTTATTTTGGACCAGGCAAGGATAGAGGGAAACATCATTCTCCCCTTTTCTGAGCTCGTTCCTCTTTTGCCAGAGTTTCTGCAGATGCAGGGGTTTGACTTTTCAGGGGTAAAATTCAGCACTGTAGAATCATCCTCTGGGCCCATGGTGTTGCTTGAAGGAATACAAAACAAAGTGACTGAGGTCAAGAATAGGCTTAGTCGACTTCTTGATTCTATTGAGAAGAAGGAAGTGATCATTGACCTGCCAGGGGCAGCAAGGTATTTTAATGGTCACTCTGGAAGAGAAATGCTCTTAAAGGTTGCACGTTCTAAAAAGTGCCTCATACAGCTTGAGGAACAGCCTCATTTAAGCAAACAGAATACTGCTCTTGCTAAATACAGTCTCCAGCATGGCCTTCAAGTGATAGTTTATCAGGGTGACATAACAAAGCAGTATGCAGATGGCATAGTTAATGCTGCGAATGGAGATTTAGACCATGTTGGTGGTGTTGCTGCTGCACTGAGTAAAGCAGGTGGTCCTCAAGTGCAAAAGGAAAGTAAAGATCTTGTGAAACACACCGGAAAAATAGCTGTTGGTGATGTAGTAGTAACCACAGGGGGCAACCTGAAGTGCAAGAAGCTGCTGCATGCTGTTGGACCTGAGTGTGGAAAAGCTAGTGGTAGGGAGCGAAGCTTGCTGGAGAAAACTGTCCACAAAGCTCTCAATTTAGCTGAACTGATGGAGTTTAAATCTATTGCCCTGCCTTGTATCAGTTCTGGCATATTTAGTGTTCCTGTCAAAGTTTGCTCTGAGGCCATTGTAACTGCCATTAAGGAGTTTGGCAGTAAGGATGGACGTAGTCTGAACAAAATTATACTGGTAGACCAGAGGGGAGAGGTGGTGAGGGCCATGCAGGATGCGTGTGACCGCCATCTGCCAAATAAGGACTTGAGACCTACAGTGGATGATGCTGGCCATGAAGCAGCAGGTGGAGCTGCTGCTGAAACTCCTGTACAAGTTGAGATTGTTCAAGGAACCATTGAGAACCAACAGGTAAACTACAATTTTTATTTTATTCATTGTTCATTAATTCTGAATATTTGATATTCTAATGTATCTTAAAGTTAACTCCAGATATTTGATCAACATGATGACTAGGTTCTGATGTACTAGATAATAAATTGTTTCCTATCCTAGGAGGATGCCATTGTATGTCCTATGCTCGGTCATGATCCAGTCTCTACACGCATTGGAAGTATTTTAACTAGAATGGTTGGATCTCAGCTGTTAGCACTGTTTCATAAGGAAGCAGGAGGATTTACAAAACCAAGTGAATCAGTTCTAGTTGAAGGTTTATCTGGTCTTAAATGTAAAGCAGTCTTCTTTCTTAACCTACTGCCCTGGAATAACAACCAACATGGACCTGCAGCCCAGGTGAAATGTCTTTATTTTTATTTGATTTCTTTATTTTTATTTACCTTTATTTATTTATTTTTTTCAGCTGCTTTTTTTCCCTTTTGCTTGAATGTTGTTTTTTTTTTTACCTGTTTTTTTTACCCTTTAAACCTCCTAGGCACTCAGACAGGGAATCAAAAAAATATTGGCTACCTGTAATATCAGGGGCTACAATTCAGTGGCTCTTCCAGTGCTTGGGACTGGAGGTCTCCTGCATTTTCCACACAACACAGCTTCTAAGATTCTTCTGGAGGAAGTTGGTGTGTTTGAACAAACCCAGATCAGCAAGTCACCTTTCCTCCTTCGAATTGTTGTTCACCCAATGGACAAAGAATCAAGCAAGGTTCCAATCAGAATTATGCCAGATTTTTTATCAAGGTGCAATAAGTTAATAACATTGATTGGTAGTCATGTATATATATATATATATATATATATATATATATATGTCTCTCTCATATATATATCCTCCTATATATATATGTATATATTTTTTTTTACTACAGGCCCTTCAGTCTTGCCCAGGGGAAATTTCATCTTAGAGGATTTACAAAATGATGTTGACCCAGCTCATGGTTGGTTACATATTTTTTACTTTTTTATTCCAATTCAACTTTATATTTTCATCTCAAAGCTTAGGTGTGACTTTAAATAGCTACACTAATTAAGGAAATTATTTATTTTGAGTATCTGATCCTGCTCTGTGTTGTAAAATATTTAGTCTGTCATAGTTACTAGTTTAGGCCGCATGTTCTCCGAAGCAAATGACAAGATCTCCATTTAACTCGTTGCCTAGCTTCTCTCGTCCTGCACAGAAGCCAACTTTCACCCACCTCCATCCCATCTCTTTCGTCTTTCTCAGACTAATGTACTGTTCCACTCACCCTCTGGCTTATTCCATCACCAGTGTCCGTCTGGGCCCAAGGGGAAGACTACTCTAATCATTTTCTAGGCTACTCATCACAGCGTTCATTGATTCACTGCATTGAAGTCTTCTGCCGGGGCACGAGCACCATAGAACCAAAGAACTTATTTTGTTTATTTCTTCATATGCCTCTGTGTCCTTGAACCCCTGTCGGCCTAGGTAGATGGCCGCTCACACCGAGTCTTGTTCTGCTGGAGGTTTCTTCCTGTTAAAAGAGTTTTCCTCTCCACTCTTGCTACATGTATGCTCAGTGCGAGGCATTGCAGAGAGTCAATAAGGCCTGACTATCAGCTGGTTTTCCTTGGATAGAAATATTTTGAAGTATATAATTGTATTACCAGTAGATAAATTTAATATTTTCTAATTGCAGCTTTTCTCTGTGTGAGTCTTCCCAGGTTGAACTACTGAGTTTATGCAGCATAGTGGGATCAATAGGGGGAACAGGCCTTACTCATCTTGGGGAGCTATGTGGAGATCAGAAAAAAATAATAAAGTTATTTTTCATCCACTTTTTTTTTTATTTAAACATAGGTTAGACAGTGTAAAACACCTTCCACTAAACTTACTTTGAGAAGTTTATTACTTTTAGAAAATTACATTTGATATGCTGTTAAAGATTGCTGTGGTATCAAAGCCCTTGTTTGTCATCCACAAGGGCTCAAAGCTGAAAAAGTTAGCAATTTTTCATCTTAAGACATAAAACTAATACATTTTTGTATTCAAGTGAGTTTCAATGAAGGTTTTTGTTTTATAAGTTAAAATTGTGTGTAAATAATAAGCTACATTTACAATATAACACTATAAGAACTAAGCTTGTATGCTAACCAAACCTACATTACATGGAATGTCAGGCTGCTTTTTGAACTTCAAACTCTGATAGAGGAGGGATTAGTGTACATTTTAGAGCATCATCAGGTCATAAGAACGACGTCATCATGGTCTGCTCTTAGAAAAATATAACAGTTCTCAAAAAAAAAAAAAAATGTTTTGGTAGGAAACTTGTTTGGCCTTAGATTGCAGGACAATTACTGCTCTCTTTTTAAATTGAGTGAAATTTTGACAAACTGAAGATACATCTTAGATTAACAATGTCTCATTCTCACCTAAACCATTCTTTATGTTTATTTGGAGTCCCACGGAGCAGAGTATTTTAAGTTTAAATCGCAATTTTTGTTACCATTGTCCCCCATTGCTGTCCGAGCTTGACTAATCTGCTTTTGCGACAACGAATAATGGAAAATGGTCGTCTACAAAAGATATTCTCTTCATCATCTCTCATGGCTACATATACACACTCCACTTAATACCTTGACTAGTTTCCATCTGCTTTCATGTGCTCTATGCACAGGTTTTTTTGGCATCCTCACATCTCGTCTTCTGCTGTGAGATTTTTTTTTTTCTGTCTTCATCTGCCCCCTTTCTTCTTTACTCTTCTTATCTTCTAAACCAAGGACAGCTCCTTCATTTGCTGCAGTCTCAGCCCCAATTCAATTCCAATTAAATCCCCTATTCAAATGTGTTCTTAATTTCTTGAAATTGATAGATAGATTTGGACTATCCCACTAATACAATTATTTATTTATTCATTTTCAATTTTTTTTTATGATTCGTTATTGAAGAAACAGTTGCATTTAAAGTTCTGATAAAAGGAAGGTCATTAACTGCATTTTTACTTGACCAAGTAACTTCTTAGTTTGACATTGGAAAGTATGCATCTATCAGTCACATTTGAGGAGAACAAACTAATAACTATCTAGATTCTTTTTTACAAAATGTGCCCAACTTTGCAACAGCTGCCAACCAAAAGGAATTTTAAGTAAAAAAAAAGTAATAACTAGTAAATCTGTTATGACTGGAAATTCTTGAAAAACTATGTTTAATGTTTTAATGAAAATATATGAAAGTATATTCAAATTTTTTATTGCTATATTTTAGCTTCTTTTTACAGACATGTTTCCATAACTAATACTGAGGTCACAGCCATGATGGGTGGAGTCAAGCTACAGATAATCCATGGTAACATTCTAACAGCAGGAACTGACGTTATCGTCAATACAACCGACTTCACCAACCATCAGTCTGGTATGATCTGAGTGTTTTCCTTTTGATAAAAAAATAACATAGCCACAGCTGTTTTTTTTCTTTCATGGATGTGATTTATAATATCTTTAATCATACTTCTAAACAGGTGTCTCCAAGGCCATTATGACAGCAGCTGGACCAGAAGTCCTAGCAGAGTTAAATCGAGGTAAAAGAAAGAGGAAATACAAAAAATATGATAAACAACAGTCTTATGAGACTTTAGGTTTAAATATTTGGTAATAAAAGTCATTTGAGAATAAAATGATACAGATGTCTGCCAAATATTTCTCTTACATATTTTGATTGTATGTTGTATTTGTGAGTTCTCGATACTGCAGATGAGGCCTTTTCCTGTTCTCTCATTACTAGAACCACTTGCCTCAACATCTAAGGATCCTACAGACCTTGTCGTTTAAAACTGCCCTTGAAATCTCTTTACTTTTTACACAATCTTTTTAAGAGTCTTGTTTATTTACTTTTTTGTGTGTATTTTATTGTGTATATTATATATGTATATATGATATGTTCAATATGTGTGTAAGTGGTAGAAGATGGATGTTTTTATTATCTGTAGCACTTTGATATTAGTTTTGAATTTAAAGTACCTTACCAATCCATCCATCCATTTTCTTACACGCTTATCCCAAGTGGGGTCGCGAGGGATGCTGGTGCCTATCTCTAGCAGTCATTGAGCGAAAGGCGGGGGTACACCCTGGACAGTTCGCCAGTCCATCGCAGGGCAACATAGAGACAAACAACCATTCACTTAATTGCATTACAAATAAAATCTATTGTTATTATTTTCAGTGGGCATTCCTTCAGACCTCATCTACTCAACACAACCTGGAATGCTTGGGTGTAAGGAAATCATCCATGCTAGCTTTAAATCTGACCCTGATGTGATTCGCAAGAACTGCAAAAAGATACTGAAACTCTGTGAGAGCAAAGGATTTGGCTCAGTGGCATTTCCAGCTGTTAATACAGGTTTGTGCTACAACACGTTCTTTTGTTCTGATTGTGCTTAATAAATTTAGAAAGTTGTAAAAAAAAAAGCAAAGGGATATTTTTTTGAATAAAATGAAAACCAATAATTTGATGAATTAAATAATATGCATCTTCAAGAAACAACCCTAACATTCCATCTGAAAAACAAAAAAACAAAAACTGAATAGTCTAATAACTGTACATGAAGGGAAAACTAAACCATCTCTTCAACCTTTTAGGACAGGGTGGTATGAGCCCTGGTGATGCTTCTGAAGCAATGCTGGATGGCCTGGCCTCAACAGTTAGGGACATGAATCCTACTTCTCTCTCTCTTGTCCGCATTGTTATCCTTCAACAAGATGTTTTTCAGGCTTTCAGGTATGAATTTTGACATAATTCAATGTTATTCTGTGGGTCATAATGGTTTCTTTAAGTTTCCCTTCATATTCTTACAGATCAGAGCTGGAGAAACGCTTTGGACAGATTGTTCAGAGCCAACTTGGCCTTAAAGGTTTGCATAAAATTATAACTATGTTTGTTGCTAAGTTAAAATATAAACATGATTTTACTTGTCTTTCACAAGCAAACAAAAAAAATAATTTAAAATGGGATCAAATGAAATTTTTTACCATGAAATTGAGGAAAAACTAGTCAAGTAAATGGATGATTTAGAAGGGGTTGGGAGTTTAAAAATAGTTTCAATCCAAGTTTGTAACCTGATTTTGAGGGAAACAAGAAGGTGAAATTTTGATTTAAATATTTATTTTACTTGTTGCAGTCATTTTGCCACATTCAAAGTAAGCAATATATTCAAAAACACTTGTTTACCGAGCCATATCAATTGACTGCAAGTATTTCTTTTTGAAAATATATTGCTAGATTTAACGATCACTAAAATAATCAAAACCAAGGATAAGTGGAGTAACTTTTGGTTCCATCAGAATAAAAACACTCCCTTCTCTCTCCTTAACTCTTTTTTTTTTCCTTATTGCAGATAAAGCTAGACAAAAGCTAAAGAAGATACAGCAAAAGTGTTCTAGACTCTCAATGACCTTGACCAAAAAAGACCAAACTTTAATTTCTTCAAAGCCTGAGCAAACAGTTTTGCAGGTAATCAGTTGTGGTCCAGATGTTACCCAGGCTGTCAAAGAAGAACTAGAGAGGAATCTGCAGAAAGAGCTTACAGAAAGAACAGTGGATGTGCAAAATTTACTCAAGCTGGATGCTATGGAATTGGATGCAGTAAAGGCAAAAATCAAAGTTACCGGAATTAGTCTAGAGCACAGAAAAAACAGTGCTGGCGTATTAAGGGGAAGAGATCAGGCAGGTTCAGGAAAAGAGGTATACGTGCTGAAAGGATTAAACGAAGATGTCTTGAGTGTCACTGAGTTAATTAACAAAGCAGTCCAGAAAGCTCTTGAAGAAGACCTCATAGATAAGGAAGAGGCGATGTTGGCTCTTACGATCCAGTGGGCAATCAAAGAGGACAATGGTGAGTGGCAGGAGCTGGGCCTTCGTGAAAACTACATGCTGGAGGGGGCTTATTTAGAGAAAAGGGTATCTGTGGAGATGGAGACACCTGATGGCAAGACTCTAACAGTTAACCTTAAGTCTCTGGAAGCCACTGACTGGACAACAGGGAAAACATACAAACTTAAAAGGACAGATTCTGAAGGTAATGTATGAAATGTTTATAGTGTCTTCTTTTTTAGATGGACCATTGTTACTTCAGAGTTTTATGTCTATAGTTTTTTCTAAATTTGTTGTGGTAATTCCTGTTTTAGTCTTGGACTTACCACCTCATTGGGAACCAATGAATGAGGAGATCTTTAAAAAGATACAGTTGCAGCCTAACTCCAAGGAATACCAAGACGTAGCTAGGGGCTTCCACAACACTACCCAATACAAAATTAATTCGGTAAGTAAGCCAACATTGTTACATAATTATGAAAGCTAAAATGAAAAAGCATGTACATTGTACTTTTTTGTCTGTGGTCTCAGATTGAACGAGTGCAGAATGTTTACCTTTGGAATGCCTATAGTTTGTGTCGGCAACGCCTTCTTGCCAAGAATGGCCCAAAGGAACTTGGGGAAAAGTTCCTCTACCATGGCACATCTGCAGAGTCCTGCCATTGTATTGAAAGAGATAGGTTTGACAGGAGTTACACAGGACAGCATGGTAAGCTTTGATTACTTGATACCTAACAAACATATACAGTACAGATAAAAAAATATATATGGTAGGTTAAAGGCTATGCCAAACTGATAAAACATTTTTGTAAAACTTATTGTTACTAATTTCTTGCAGGTGCTCGCTACGGAAGGGGAGTTTACTTTGCAGTCAATGCAAATTACTCAGCTAAAAATTATTCTCCAGTAGACCAGTCAGGAATGAAGCGGCTATATGTTGCTCGTGTTCTCACTGGCCGTTACACAGTTGGTAAATCCGCCATGAAAGCTCCCCCCCCTCGGGGTGCAGACCGCACTGACTGCTACGACAGCTTGGTGGACAACCAACAAATTCCCACGATGTTTGTTATTTTCCACGATGACCAGGCCTACCCAGAATACCTCATCACCTTTAACTGATTGCAGAGATTTTGATTTCCTTTGTTAGAGTGCAGATACAAAACTCATGACCTCTAAAGTCCCTTTTTTAATAATGAAAAAAAAAATGTTAATTTTTATGTTACTCTTATCTTGTAAAAAATGTTGATGTTTCAACTACATTGGAGAGAAAAGTGCTCTAAAAAAGTAGTCCTTGGTCTTCTAACAAAGTGACAACACGTAAATTGTTGTAATTTAGTTGAAATTTTAACTTATTTAAACTGAAACAACCCAAAAGAAAATTTATGTGGAGGATAATGGAGGATATTTTAAATTGCTGATCCCTTCAATTATTCATGTCTGATGATTCTGAATTATTTGAAAATAGAAAAATTATCCCAAGTGGTTTGAAAAATGTTAACCTTGTACAGGAACTTTTTTGCTAAATGCTTTATGCTGAAAGTTTGGAGAAAACGTCTGTTAAATTTGTTAACCTGAAGTTCTATGCTGACGGCACAGAGAAAGCTCAACTGAGTCATTATTGTTTTAAATTCCATTAATACCCATTAATGTTAGAAAATATTAGCTATTATATACCAGTAGTGACTGTAATGCAATGTTATGTTCTTATTTACAGTTTTCTTGGGGGCAGAAATCCACACATATGTTTAACAATCTGTATTTGGGAATTTTAGTTTCACAGCAAAGCCAGTGCTAAACCATCAAAAAATTGGACAACGCCAATGTTTGATATAGCACTAGGATTTGGTTCATTTTTAAACAGTTCTATACCTATTATAAATATTTGATATTATTTTTCCTTTCCACTGTTGCTACAAGCATGCTTGATGTAAGGGATTGCTTTCCAGTCAATGAGTCGATGCAATCAGCTGGTTCTCCTTAGATAGAAAACTGAACTGATTGTATGATCTGGCTGAATTGTATCTGTAAAAGTGCCTTGAGATTACATGTTGATGACAACTCTTAACATATTGAAACAGAAACATGTAATACAATTCCATAATCTAAAGTACAAGTGAAAACACAAAAATGTATTAATGTTATAGCTTATTTTTTTTGTAATATGATTTATTAGTTGTTTCACTTTGTAATGCATTACAAACTCTTAACTGTTCAAGGAAATCAATAAAACAAACTTCCACATTAACATATGTGTGTTTGAGAAGCTAAGTAAAAATCTTTGTTGGGGGTATGGTAGGGGCGGGGGTTCATGTCTTACTGCTTGTTTTTGGGAAATATAAAAATTGGATGTGAACAACAAAACAGGTGATTGAAAGGTTGACTAGCTTTATTATTTTCAATACTTTAATATACAGTTTATTTATAGCAGCTGTACAAGATACTATTACAATATTCAGGATCAGATCTTTCATACAAGTGATGGGTATTCAATTTCATTAGAAATTAAGAATAGCATACTCCATAAAAATGTTTTCTCAGTGTATAAAACTGCATAACTCGCACATGGTAGTTGCCTTAAAGTGACTGTAGAAAATAAAATATTCATGAACTTCTATTCAAAGATCAGTTTCTGTTTAAGATTTTCTTTTATCATTTTCTACAGTGGAGAGATTAAGAATCCGCTGAATGTGGAATAAAGATATCCATTATCACTTATTTTCCTTGAATCCCAGAGGCGGACGTTCACCATGTCTCCAGCCTCCACCAGCAAGATGGCGCTGTTGGACCCAGTGATGGGTGAACTTTTGCTGTAACCATACCATGACACAAGGGCGTTACCATTTTGGTAAAGACTTCCACCAGTGGTTCCATCACCTGGCCAGCACAATGAAGAAAACGAGAAGTAGTAGATTCCTCTCACAGGCGCTGTAAAGTAGCCTGCAGATGTAAAAAAAAGTAAAGCAGACCACAAAAATCAGCCGTAGAATACAAAGAGGAATTATCTTTTAGCTCTTTAACTATGTAAGAGTTCTAACTTTTGGTTTTAGACAAAATAAAAAAAAATATTTTAATAGCAAATCATGAAATAGAAAGTTAAATACTGACCCGTCACTGGACTGTAATGACCTCCAATGTTAGACAGAACTCGTTTGTATACCAGCGGATAAAGAACATTCACTGGACCAATGGTTCCGCTTACTGGCTGTGCTACAGAAAATGCCACATGATGTTGTTCTGAAATTGAAAAGAAAATGACAATTGCAAGTAAAAAAAATAGAGAACCATTTTTAGTCTAAAGATTACACTATCAGTAGATGACTAGGGAATCTCAAAGGATCCTTATTAATTTTCAAGTCATGCTAATGCCAATATCTATATGTTTTTTTTATGTATAAATAATTGGACTTTCAATATTAGATATTATTGACCTTTAGCTAAAACAGGTCTTAGAGTATGCTGAAACTCAAAACTTATGTGGCGTTAACACAAAGTAGAACCCTGAAACTCAGGATTTTTTACTTTCTGCTCATAAGCTATGTTTGCAAGTCTATTGTGTCTTCTATATGATCAAGATATATATAATCAGCAATGATGTTTTGATTCACAAAAAAGGTAAGAACATTTTTCGTTTGGAATTTTTACTGTTATGACAGTGATAAAAAAAGGAAAATCAGTAAGAAAATTGACCAAAACCCTAACTACTTTTTGAAATTCTTTGCAAATAGATGTATTACTGTAATTATCTCTTAACTAAATACCAACAACAAATCTGCTATTGAGTTTGATATATTTTTATGCAATAAGTTACCTTCATAAATAGTTTTCATCTCTTTCAGTGTGTTGTTAAGAGTAACAACATTCTTCTCGCTGGCTTCCAGCTTTCTGTTGGTTTCCTCGAGGGCTCTCACCGTGGCTTTCTGCCTCTCTTCAAGAGCCCCAAGCTCTTTCAGCACTGTGTAGATGTTTGGTTCACATGCTGTCTCTTCAGCTTTTGTGTTGGATTCCTCAGCTGTTAATATTTGAAGCTCCTGATTGAATGTTTCTTTGTCCTCTGTCTCTATCAAATTTTTTTCTGGCTCTTCAACTGTGGGCTCAGTGACAGTCTGGTTGTTCTCGCCTTCAGCCTGGCAGGTTGCCAGCAAAACAACCAGACCCATGAGAATGAGCACAGATACAGACCTCATTTTTCAGCTTGGTTTATGCTTTTCAGATATGTCTGCACCTCCTTTAAGAAAAATGTTCAAGGACTTTGAAGATGTTACCATATATATAGAGATTGTAGAGTTAATCATTAGATTTGGTTAAAGATTTCAATCTGCTTATAGGATAAGAACTATGAGAACATGTAAATATTTCCTTATTGTTTTCAAAAGATTATTTGTTTTTCAGATGTCTTATGACTTTACTGAATGTTCAAAGTCTTCTGCTCAATAAAATCAAGAATGATTAACTGTTCCAAAGAATGTTTTATGGTCAATACAGATTATACACGTGAGTTTCCAGTTCTTATAACTTGCTCTTCTTGTTTTGTTTTTTGTCCCATATCAGAATCCCAGAGATGATACCATATATAGTTGTGTTTTGCCTACATGTACCTGGGAGGATTTAATTACAAACATATGTTTAATTGCTATCTTAATTCTGTTGTTAGCTTTTTGTATAGAAACTTCATTATATCAAGATGCCATCTGCAAAATAAATGGATTAAGATATTACAGGAAAATAAATTAGAGCTTATGCTGGAAGGCGATGTTAGTGATATCATAGATTCTTATTTTTACCTTTGCATTTTAATTCTCATAAGGCCTATAAACAAAAGTAACCTAAGAGCATGTTATTATGGTGGTATTACCTTTTTAATGGAAGAGCTGATGGGCAAAAGAAAGATGGAGGGACGATAACCCACTGTTTTTCTAGAGGGTTAAAGGTTAGAGGGCTGTTTATGAGCTATACATCCACCGTAATCATGGAGCATATAATACAGATAGCTACTGTTGCTTTTAGTTATTTTGTTTTGCTTAACTTTGCATATTTATATTTTTTGGTATGATTTCTTTCACATTTGTTGATGCATTAATACATATAATTAGAGATGTGAGAATAAATCAGTCTGAATCTGTGCTGTTCTGATTGTTTTATATAAGGCAAAAGATGCCCTATAAATACTGACAATTTTTTTCAGTTCATCTAGAAATTGAGGCATTTTCTTTTCTTTAAAATCTTTGATGCACATAAAAAAATGTTGTTGTTTTTTTTCTGATAGTACACTTTCTTCTATTTGCTTTCTGTTATGGACCAATAACCCACTGTATAACTTAATGTGGAATTTCTGAGCAGCAATCAGATGCACATTTCAGAACATAAACTATCACTCCTACATCTTACTGATCCTCATCTGCAGGTTTTTTAAAATTTATTTATTTATTTTTTACTAATCACACACTCTTAAAGAACTAGAAAAAAAATCCCTTCAAAAACAATTTTGCAATTAATCTGCATCCTAATCAAATCATTATTTCTAGTAAAAGCCTTTCAAAAACTATTCTTGCGAACTGAAGTTTATTATATTCTACGTTCCTCTCTCCAACAACCTGTTCTTCGAATTTGCAGCTTTATTGCTGAGATGATTCACAGTGAGCTCAGACGGTCTGAAACATTTGCTCACTATATATCAGTAGCTGAGATGTAATTCCAAACATTTGAAACTGAGAACTTTTAAAGGGGGCAGGATGTTGACCTGGAAAATTATTTTTACTATCATATCATTGATAGCTGCAGTTACTCAGATAAAGAGCAATATATAACATGAAAACTATAGTATAAGCAGCAACGTTATCTATGATACAGCTCACAACCAAAGTTAAACATTAAAGACTATCTAGGTCAGTTCACACATTACAATATCAGACACATGGATCAAACATGTAAAATGTGCAGACATAAACCTGAATAACAAAGATAATGATAAAGTTGATAGAGAGCATGGTTTAATGCATAACAATCAAACTCTGCGTGGAAAAGAAAAAGACTAAGTTCTGACATGGAAGTTTAGGTGTGTTGTGAAGAAATATTCACAAATGTAAATAAAAAGGTATCTTTCAAGCATAAACCATATTGGATAGTATACAATACAGTACAGTAAACAGTTTAAACCTTATAGATAAAGAAGGATCACAACCCACATTATCACTTTAATATATTATATATTTACAAACCTGACAGATAAGAACACCATGAGGAGATTATTTATGTATCATATCAGTGCCCATACTGTATACCAGTTTTTATGGTTTATGACAACTGTTACAGGAAAGCTGATTACACACATAAGCACAAAATAATCAAAACAGCGGTGCATTTAGAGAAGATTTTCTTCTTAGAAATTGTGTCCTTGGGAAGATGGGGGATTTCACTGATTTCACCATGCCTGAGCTATTTTCGAACAAGTAGGAGGTAGCACCTCTCAGTGCCTCATGCCTGCCACGGAAAAGAGCCAACAGCAGAATTTGTAAGGTTGGCAATCAAGACCACACTAATCATTTATTAGTTAATTCCGTCTTGCTTAAATTCTTTGATCTGGTCAAAAATCAAACCTAACAAAGTATAAGCTTCATTTAACGTTGTTGCCTTTGTTTAATGTGTTAGAAATCCAGTTTGTGTGGTGTGTTTTTGTGGGTTGTTTGTGTGTTTTTCTCTCCATCCACCACCAGGTGGTGCCCTGTTCTCATTGGCCTTCCTGCTAGAGTCCAGCACGGGTCGAGTTTTACCAACCCGCACCCGCCTGAACCCGTAAGGATGACTACCGAACCCAACCAGTCACCCGCAGATATCTTCAATTCAAATCCGAACCAGACCCGACCAGTGGATATTTAACCCGCACCCCGACCCGTTAAAACATCAAGTAATAGGCTATAGTAAAAGCTGGCGCTGCAGAACAGCGGCATTAACACTGCAGCAGACTTGTATGCACTGACTGTGGCCTTTCTGGAGGGAAGCCCACACTGCCGCCGGCAGGGCTTTAACTACAACAAGGGTGACCCCAGTGCCTGATTAATACAACATTTCTGATGTCCATAACACACACGCATAAATAAAAAATCACCAACTACCTGCCCGCACTAAAAAATTCCCGCCCGACCCGTTTATTTTTATTTATGTATTTTTCACCGGAAAAAGAGCATTTTAGCGGGTGACCCATCGGGGACCCTTGGGTACCCGACCCGTTGCAGGACTCTACTTCCTGCATACCGGCGGCTCGTTGGTTCATCACTGAAGAGTATTTGAGTGGCGGACTGTCACTACCTTGACGCCAGAGTGTTTGCCAGTTTTGGGTATTCTAGCCAAGCTGCGTTTCTCTGAGTCTAACTTCGTTTTTGTCTTTGCCTTTTCGGCAGAAAGCCTTCCTGTGTAACTGGATGTGGGTCAGATCTCTTAAAACAATTTTCACAGAACACTCTGGCCAAACCGTTGACCCATCAGAGGCCATTCAGAGAGCCTTCAACCAGCAACAAACAACCCTAACCAGACATAATAACACCTTGGTTGAATTAATCAACCAGCTAACTGAGTTGAACCGCAGAGTGACAGATTTAAACAAGACTGTCCGTTTTTCTCTCCAGGCTCCGGGCCCAGCTGGTGAGCCTCCCCCGCCTCGAGCTAAACAAGCAACCTTTCCTCCCCGTTTTTCTGAGTGTCAGCTGCCCAGTCCGCCCAGCGTCGACGGGAACCCCAAGAAATGTTGGGGTTCCCTCATCCAATGCATTATCCAGTTCAATCATGTTCCCAGTAATTTTCCATTTGATTCTACCAAGATCTCCTATATAATTTCTCATCTCACTGATCGAGCTCTGGATTGGGCAGAGGTTAGATTTTCTTCTTCTTCAGACTATGGCTGCACTTTTGAGGAATTTCTCACAGAGTTTAAGCAGACTTTTAACCAGGATTAGGATAAGACGCTGAGCTCCTGCAATTTGCTGAAATTTAAACAGGGACAGAAATCTGTGTCTGATTTTGCTATAGATTTCCGCATCCTGGCTGCAGCTGCTGGCTTAAATAGCACTGCTATAGACACACTCTCAAGTGTGTCTATTTAAACGCTCTCAATGACCCAAAAAGGACAAACTAGCCCCCCTCGATAATCCTGAAATGCTGGAGGATCTAATCATGCTATCTATCCGTCTGCGTCTAACTTTGTTTTTGTCTTTGCCTTTTCGGCAAGAAGCCTTCCTGTGTAACTGGATGCCTGGCCTTCTCCCCCTGGAAGGATTAACTGAGTTCACACTGAGCAGGGGGGAAAACTTCCACACGTGCCGTTCAAGTCCCTTTCGGAAATCCAAGTGACAGTCTATTCCATTGCTCCTCCTGGTCCAACGAATGTCTACCTGTCCGCTCTCCAATGAGTTCCCTCTTCTCTGGATAAACCCACACTGACTTGATTCAAGGATTAACAAGAACTCCCTCAAACACTTTCCAGTTCCGGTTCAAAAGTTCACTGAGTTCCAGATCCAGCACTTGTTCTCATTCCCTTTATAAGCCTGTTTAACTTTTCCCCTGGTTGTCTGAGTGGTTCTCTGCATGTGGGTCACATCTCTTAAAACAATCATGACATAACAGCTACAAAATTAAAGCTGTGGATTCTAAACTTCCAACCCTTCATCTGTCAGGCTACAGTATATATATATTATAGTTCTTCTTCCTGATGTTGACAGAGAATATGAGACACAAACACACATATATAAACATTGTCAAGCAAAGTGTGCTGTTTACATTCAGTGAGTTTGTTGACAGTTTTTTAAGTTTAATTCTAATTCATTGGTCTCTTTTATAAGCTCAGAGCTATGTTCTGCAATTTTACCCACAGGTTATTAATATATTATTAACTAGAATTGGATGTTATAGTCATTCAAATCAATGGTAAAATACAAGTAATGATCTTTAGTTAAATGATTATAATGGACAATGAAAGCAGAGTTATCAATCATTAACCACAAGAAAAATATTTGTAAATTCAAGTTGTTAACTCAAAGTCAGTAGGCTCTGCTGTCATACACAATCGGTCACTGCTGATAAGATAATCGCACACAATTGAAACAAAAGGGGTTAATGTTTGTTGTTAGAAAAGATGGGATTGCTGTCCAGTCAATGAGTGGATGCAATCAGCTGGCTCTCCTTAGATAGAAAACTGAACTGAGTGTATGATCTGGCTGAATTGTCTCTGTAAAATTGCCTTGAGATTACATGTTGATGACAACTCTTCACATATTGAAAGAGAAACATGTAATACAATTCCATAATCTAAAGTACAAGTGAAAACACAAAAATGTATTAATGTTGTAATAGCTTATTTTTTTGTAATATGATTTATAAGTTGTTACAATTTGTAATGCATTACAAACTCTTACCTGTTCAAGGAAATCAATAAAACAAACTTCCAGATTAACATATGTGTGTGTGAGAAGTTAAAGCTACAGTGTGTAATTTTCAACGACATCTAACGTCCAGACTGCAGACCGCAGCAACATGAACATCTCCCCCACCGCTTCTCCCCCAACAGTACAGCGGCGTTACGGCACAAAAATGTATTCCACGACGTCCCGCATCACCTACCTTCTCAAGTGATGAGGTTTTGTTTACATAGATAATTTTTTACAGATAGTATTTCATTAGTCTGTGTAGGGTATAGATTTCATGTAGACTTAAGATAATAAATATACCCATTATTTTTTCTACATCATTGTGATGCGTTTTTGGTGAGCTGCTTTGCATGGTGATATAAACAGACGAAGTAATTGTAGTCATTAGTTTAACAGCTTGATTGTGTTCGCTGGAAGAATATATATTCCCCGCTTACAGAGTCCAAGTCTTGTTTGTGGCACGGGGGTTACAAGGCGAGGAAGAGGGAGAGGAAGAGGGGCAGAGAGGCCGGGTGGGCGTGCAGCCAGGGCCAGGTGAGGGAGAGGTGCCAGCGGGAATGACTAGAGCAGAGAGAAGTAACCCAGGTATATATCCAGAAAATTATTTTTACAGAAAAAAATTACTGAATCATTACCTGTGAAACGTCAGGGACGTTGCTGAATAAGTATACTGGAGAGTAACAGCATCATCACGCAGGCATGTTATTGTAATGGGCTTATCTCGCAATCGCTAGTTTGTTGGCTCTGCTTGCCGTGGCAAAGATGTCTGCCTCCATGGCTGCGAGACCGCTCCCTATGTAATTATAAATAATAAAATTCTAAGGCAACATAAATATTAAGGTTAAGAGGCTGAGCTCGTAGATGATGATAAATAACATAGTTATGTATAATTTATTACATTTCTGACTGTATATCCCTGTAATTATTACACACTGTAGCTTTAAGTAAACTATAATCTTAAAACACACAAACTGCAGTGCGCACACATAAAAATCTTTGTTGGGGGGACAAGTCATGTCTTACTGTTTGTCATCTTGGGAAATATAAAAAATTGGATGTGAACAACAAAACAGGTGATTGAAAGATTGACTAGCTTTATTATTTTCAATACTTTAATATACAGTTTATTTATAGCAGCTGTACAAGATACTATTACAATATTCCTGCAGGTGTTCCTGCAGCTCACAGCTCAGGAAGACAGGCAGCAACTTAACAGTCCGTGGGAGGGAACCGCTCACAGCGCAGATGGGCATACCAGACGCAGGACGTCTGGCCAGGATGGAAACCAGGTGCTGTCTTGGTCAATCGTGGAGCGGACTGGGCAGTCTACCAAACCTGGACAAGGCAATGAAATAACTAGCTCCTCTTTTTTCTTGTTGCTTAAACATAATAAAAGAATAAACATTTTACACCATACATTCTGCATTGTCATAAATCTTTGGTTGTCATATTTATATTTGGCACCAAGGAAAAGAAAGAAAGAAGCTTACCAAAGGAAATGAAAAATGATAAAACAATATGATTAACAGCTTACTCAGCTTTTGGCATTCAAAGGGCAGGCACTACAAACCTTGGAGGGGTGAGGGTGTTGGTTCTAATTTGCAATTCTTTGATCTTTGGTTCCCCTTTATATGATATCACTGCAGTGATAACCCATCCAAATACGATGAGACCCACAGTAGTGGTCATAACTTGGTTCTAATGTCCAATCATAAGTTCTAGACATGAGAAAGTTTGGGGACCAAGGTCAATTCTGATGACGTGGAACTGAATTATACCAGCTCAGTGCCTGCAATCAAAAGTAATTTTTAATGCTGATATCAATTCTGAAATTAGATCTTTTAAAGCCATCTGCCCTTTCAATCAGCCTTATGTATGAATATTGGTTGATGCAGAACATCATCCCCAATGTGAATGATTAAACTTGGGAAACAGAAAAGAACACTGTATATGTATGATTGTATTGTGCTAAAGCATGTCATGTTTCTGATAAATAGATTTCTTGAACAAACCCGGTGAATGTGTTTTAGTTATGGTTCATTATTCTAAATTAGAAGCCCAATAATATCGATGTGGTTTATGTAAACATTACTTTTATTTTGAAAAAAAGCTACATTTAACACAATGTAAATGTATATATGTTAGCCCTTTAAAAAAAATGTGAAGATTTAGCATGAATCTAATCTTAACACTGCCAGAAATTAGAAGGATTGGGATTACACTGCAATGGCTGTAAACCGAGTGTCTTGAGGTAGTTGCAGGGTGTTTGTTGAGGAAGATCTATGGACCTTCTTTACCAAAACCAAAGGGATTTAAGCAAAGCTGTTTCCGGATAAGCCAATAAAAATCCTCCATTATAGTAATTCTCTAACAATCTGAGTGCATATAGTGTCAATTTCACCAAAGCTGTGAGATTCAGTGCACTAACATTGCATCAGTGGCAGCTGGTGGAGTTTTCTCAAGGGGTGGCTATAAATTCAAAATAGACGTGTACCACAAAGCATTTAAACGTATATCACACCAGTATATTAATATGAATGCCAATAACAAAACAAAACAAAATAATAATAGAGCAACACTTTATAAAAACAAAACATAATTTCATATACATGTTTAATTTTTGTACATTAATCTTGCCCTTCTTAGGCTTTGTGAAGGCAAATCTGTGTTTTGCAATATTGCGTACGTGCATACTGTTTTATTTATTTCTTTATTTTTTTTTACTTTTTTCAATGCTAAACTTCTCCCGGGTTGTGCTTGAATCTGTAGCACCCTGTTGGTGCTATCTGGTAACCTTCCTGGGGCAGACAAGGGTTTCCCATGCCATCTGAGAAAACTTCCTTGTCTTGTGCATGGAAAGAGTTTCAGTTCAGCAGTATATGGTAACTTCATTCCTTATACTCTTATGAAGATACTTTGTATCCTGAAGTATGGATGCCAGACAGGTCTGTCATCCTCTGTGGTCTGAAGCTACTCTCACCAGAGGAACTGGATACTGCACTACCAAACCTTTGATGTTAAATTTAAAATACTTCAGAAGTGGCAAAACCAGACAAATGAACTGTATTACAAACTCAGGTTAGCAACATATAGTTTAAAATCACAAACCAGTTATCCCTGCACTCTTTATCCACAATAAAGGAAAGGCAAACAATAAGGCAGAATTAAGTGTGGTTGTGTTGACCCACTTTCGCCGCCAGGTGACGCCAAAGAGACTCTAAACAGATCAATAGGGAAGAGAATCCCCTTAATTTTTTATCATTGAGACTTTTATTTTTCTGTAAGACGAGTTTTGCAATTTTACCAGACCTTAAAATATCAGTCAAATCAAGGGTAAAACCAATTAATAACCATTAGTTAAATGATTATAACAGTTGATAAAGTAGCTCTGATCTGTTAACATGAAACACGTTGATGTATTGAATACCTAATAATTAGAAATTCAAAACACCATCACACATTATTTTCGATGCAACTCCACTTCAGAAGGTTTATTAGTTTCTATGTGACTAGAGAGTGGAGTGTATTGCCACAAAAGACAATGTAGTTTTTTTTATTTTTAAATTTCTGTCACTCTAAAAGCCTCATGAGGAGTAACAGACCTTATGCAAAAGCACCTAAAATAGGTTTGCATTAGGAAGCTCCATCTATGCTGACTTTTTCCCTCTACACCAAGGGGAACAAAAGCTGTCCTGCAAAATGCTGAAGAAGAGAAATGACCGTATTTGAAGTCTTACTGCATCTTTAATTTACATTTTTTGTTCATTTGCATGTTTAAACATCTCAAACTTCCCATACTGAGCTATGTAATACCCATGAAGGTTTGTTCTATGTTATAGTTTTCCATGCTTACTATTTTGTAATACACCTTAGTGCATGTTTAACACATTAATGTTAAACCTGCTTTAGATCCCAGCTAATATTCCTTTTGATGTGATAATATTTGCCTCTTTTTATCTTTGAGCACCTGCCCCTTTAGTTGTCTCTGTATGGCCCTGTTCCTGAGAAAGTATGGAAATGCAAATCATTCTGAGTGGCAGCTCTGTTTTCTGGTTTATTTAACGCCTAGCATCTGTGTTAAGCCCTTAAAAAACATGCCCTAAGCAAATGGCTCCACACAGGCCCCATTCATCAAAGTTTTTCTGCAGCTGTTTGGAAAGAGAAAAATGTATTTGTTCATAAGATTTTTTTTCATGAGAAGAACTGATAGTGCTGTGAAGAGTTACAGCCTCTTCTTTCTTTTTAGTGAATAGGGTGGCTCTACCCAGTTCACTAAAAAGAAAGCTCCCCTGTGAGGTGCAAGTGGAGTAGTCTCAGTTAAGGTTTTTGCTCAGGGCCCCAGATTGGCAGTCTGTTGGAATTAGTGGGACTTGAACTCAGAACCTCCAAGACCCAAGCGCAATACTCTAACCGTTAGACCAAATTTCCCCTAAAGAAAATTAAAATTTAAATCAAGTATTGTAAAAAAAAAAATGTCATTCGGTAAAGCAACACAAAAAAACCCCTGCTCCTGTTATGTTGCAGGTCAAGAAAAAAACGACTGTTTATATATACAGCTATTTTTTTTTCTGCTTTTTTTATGAAGCCTTTTCTACTTTCCTTAATAAGTATAACTAATATTTAAAAGAAAAATATTTTATAGTAACTGACATATTGAAGACATTTCAATAATTTTTAGGCCTAAATCAGAGGCAACCATCAGACAATTTAATAATGTAACAAAGGGCTTTTTTAGTGAGTTGGTGTAGATGCCGTAGACAGGAACAATCTCTAAAGTAGTCTGGTTACATTGTCTCTGTAAAATGTCTTGAGATGACGTGTTGTGAAATGGCGCTAAATAAATATGTGTTATATGAAAATCTGATGAGGAGGATCCCTAGGGTTATGCATAACTTTCTTAATTGTATAATTGTCTTTATAGAATTTTTAGTAGGGGTTTTACAATAGAGATTCTGTATTCTTTATTATCTTTTTCAGCTTTTTTAATCAATCATTCTGCCACACGATGCTACTGTAGCAAGAAATGGGAAGAGATCATACTCTTCACAACAGAATTACATAAGATATGGTTGCACATTCGAACAAAGTGATGTCAAGATATGCAGTGGTTGTACATTTTCTTTATTTTCCTTTTTTTTTGAAAATGCAAAACAGCATGCATAAATTAGACATGCGTCAGACTACTGCTGCTATTTTTCAACTGAGTTTACCTTCTCCAACACAGAAATTTCATGTCTCAAACATTCAGTGCCTTTTGATAACTTTTTCATTACTCTGGCTTACCTGAAAATGCTTTCAAAATCCATAAATCCGAAAAAAAAAAAAAATATATTTCTGGGAAAGAGAATGGAATCCTATTTTTCCTTGATCTAAAGTCTCCAGTAACTGGTCCCGCATAATATCTAGCAACTTGCTGCAAACACTGGAACTAAGCTTCCTAAAAAAGCAGTCTGTTCTGCCTCTTGTTTTAGACAGCTTAAGAGTTGTCCTTGCTGGTAGTGGCAAGGGTTAGGGAAAGGGTCTTGATGAGGCCGAACAAGTGAATACAAATTCGTACAACTCCCAACAAGGACAACCAAACAGAACATAGGTGTCTGTTAATGTATTTTGTTTGTGCCTTGAGGAAAAAGGTACAGTAGAAGAACTGGTGCCAGCAATGTAAACCATCTGATATCAAGTAGAGCATATTGTGTTACATACAAAAATAATTTTGCACAAAGCACACTTTGGTGAACTCTGCCTTATGCCCTGTGTATCTACACAACATTTGCATCTGCATTTACTTCCCAAACACAAGATGTCATTTAGATGTTGTTTTTAGGCTAAATTTGGTCGGTCCGTCGCGGTCTTGATTAAGTCCAGAAACAGATAATGAAATATGGGCTGCGTTTAGTTTGGTCTGATGTTATCCCACTTTGGTCCAATAATAGACCAAATAGCAAAAACACAGGAACTTCAGATCCTTGTTCCTGCAACCTGCTGCAGCATATTCATTCACACACACACAGCTCTGGCTGATATGGTTGCTAAGCGAGCAATAAACACTCCCACTACCTGCAGCTCACATAACCCACAGTGATTATTATTATTAGACTGGAACACAGCAGTGAGTTTGTTACAATACCTTATTAGTGAATAATCAGTCATGGTGACTGATTATATAGTTTAATATGCAATAAAAATCCAATCAGGACTCCTCTGTCGTTAGATTGGAAATAAAGTATGTCAAATGTCAGCATGGAGCACACCTGCTTACAGATGTTCAGCTTAAGGTGACAGTTTCCCCATCACTGCAAAATCCTCCACCAGATGCTTCATCATTCACATCCTGAGTGCTCTTCACATAACTATTATGTGATTATTTTTTTGCTTTTCATTTTAAATATTCATCTTTTGAATTTAACTTCACAATCTGCACTCTTCACACAGTTGGATCTAGTGGATTCTAAATGTTGGTGCTATTGTGCGTCAGAGATATATAGGAATGCCAAATCCACCCGAACATGATGACTTGATGAGAAATAATAGAGTCTGGTGTGTCATTGTTTTGGTTGAAGGAAAACCTGTAGCCACCTGACCCCTTTCTAACCAGTACCGTATTGAACAAAGTATTAATGGGGAACGTGTAAGAGATGCCATGTATGGCAAGAGGATGGGTGTAAATTATGATACTGTCACACTTAAAGCTTGGCAGCCCTGATTACTATACTGTATTTCCTGCCCTCTATCTGCTATACCTCATCATATAAAAGGAACTTTTTGTTTTTTTATGGTTTCCATGATACATTTAAACATTCCCCAGGTCAGAATGACTTTGGAACATCACCAGTGTTCTCGGAAACGAATAGTAATATTATGTGAACAACTACCAAAAAGTAAAATCCAGACATTAAGAAATGTAAAGCATTTAGTGAAGCATAAGCATCAGTTGCCACCAATGTAATTATTTGAGGTTAATATATTTCCCCTGATGGGATTTATAAAGTGGTGTGAATCTAAATCCAGATCTAAATCAATAACCTTAGAATTGGTTCTTTCATCCTTTCTAGGTAGATGTTATTGATTGGTTCTCATTCGTTCAGTACTTATAAATATCTGACACACAAAAGTGCTCTACTTCATCTGGTTATATTGGCTAAGTCTAAGTGTTGTTTATGGGCCAGAAAAAGATTGATATCTGAATTTAATTAACCTTAAACAAAAGGTTTAACATTCAGCAATTTGAAGAGGAAAAAACTGCTGTTTGTTTGTGCTTAGTGTTATATAGTAAGAGTAATGTGTTTTCAGCTGAGATTAAAAGCACCCTCTATAAATTACACTGGTATTTTGACTAAAGCAAACTCATTTAAGGCTTCACATGATTCACAAATTTAGATCAAATCTCCGATGAAAATTCTACTCTAAAGGCTGTTCCCTCCTTATAAATTTATTGAAGGGGTATTAAGCAATCAAGAGATGACATCCCTTCAAAATATGAAACTAAGTAGGAGACTTAAGCAGGATCTAAGGATTTTATTGGTAAAAGCAAGCATACATGTAGTTTGCAAAAAAAATAAATAAAATAAAAAAATAATAGATTAAAATTGTCAAAAAAGTAATTGGTTTCAAATACCACAATTCTACATCCATCAAAAAAAGTTGTCACCTTATTAACTTAGGGAAAAAAACATAAAAACAGCACAGTGGAAACAGTTAACTGCACTTACTGCTATTAGTCTGGGATTTAATTCTTAGAGCAAAAGAAATTAAACTCCTTTAGATCATTCATTTTCCTCCACTTATGTCCTCCTCCTGTCTCCATGGCTCCAGACATGTCACAGTCATCCACTGGTTCCCCTGAGGCCCAGTTCTTATACCTGACCACCTCATCACTGACCCAGAACCAGAAATCCAGAGTACAGGTGTAGCGCAGTCCCATCCAGACATAATCAGTGGAGGCCTTCTTGGCTTTCTCCTGGATCCATCTCTGCTCATCCAGGCTGGTGATGGTGACCAGGTCATGGTAGTGATCTCTGCAGTAGTATAAGGCATCCTCCCAGTTCATCTTTTCTTTAATCAAGATCAGTTTATCTAATTATAAAAACAATAAATAAATAAATAAGTGTTTGTTAGAGCCATAAACAACAACTATTTAAGTATTGTAATATTTAGAATGTTTTTTTTGCAATGCCCTTTTTCTTTCATTTTGTTGTAGGGTTAACGTCAGTACAGGTATATTTTATAGTGAAGTTTACTTTTATGTTGAAAGGCTTATTTCCTTTCAACATAGTTTTTTTTTCTGTAAATGAATACAGACTGCAGGGGGATTGTACAGCATGGATTTACACAGTTTTTGACTATGTATAGTTTTTTTTTTAAAGGAAAGATTTGTCGGTCACTTTTTTGTATGCGGCATACTGTATTTCTGGGATAAAGAGTTTTTGGATAAACGTCATGGTTTTCCATGCATCCTTTACTTATCCAGGACACAGATATTGGATCTGTTGCCATAACAGCGTCATTTTTAGGCTTTTAAGCTTTGAAATTAATTATAAAATGCTTTCTAAAAACAACTACTAAAACAAACACATAAAAAACACATAAAAACAAAAGGCGATAAATACTTTCAAAACTTTTTTTCTTCGTTTGAATTGATAAACAAAAAGCAGTTTTTTATTTTTTATAGTAACAACTCACCATCATAACAGATGAATGGTTTTTCCTCAGTGCAATCCTTACTCTTCCATCTGCCTTTATCATCAATCCCAGCAACAGCACATCGACCAGTCTTGTATTGCTGATTGTTTAACTGGTCATTCCAGTGTCTGAAAGAGAAACTGCTTCCATCTGACCACCTCCAGGTGTCTCTGAACAGACCAAAGTATATGTATCACTCATCTACCACAGACTTCATCACTCTCTCCAGTTCTCCATCCTGTAGCTGCTTCATTCCACTGATCAGGTCTGTGTGTTTCTCTCTGCAGTAACTCTGAGCTTCCTGCCAGGTCTTCTCCTCTCTAATCAAGTGGTATTTCTGGGTTCTATTAGTTTCTGTGGAGTAAACAGATTAACTTAGATCACAATAACTTTATTTGCTTTTGTGTTTGGAGAAAAGTACACAAGTGCTGCCTGAATTGAAAATGCAAAACACTACAAAAACTTAATTTAACATTCTCACCATCATAACATAGGAAATATCTGGGATGATGGCACTGAGTATCTGTCCATTTTAAGTCTTTTTTCAGAAACCCACAGTTCTCATGAGCCGTATTTCCTCTATCACTTGGTTCACCTTGGTTCCAGTTTGTGTCACTTTCATTGAACTCCACTCCAGGCAGAGACCAGTACCATGTTCTGATACCATCTCTCTGATCATAAAGACCAATCCAAGCATCCCTCTTATCTCCTGGTCTGGTACTGAGGAGCCTCTTCATGTCTGTCATGTTAGACACTGTGGCCAGGTCAGTGTGTTTTTCTCTGCAGTACTGCTTAGCTTCAGTCCAGGTCTTTTCCTCATTAATGTAGAGATACTCATAGAGCTGACAGTTGATGAAACAACTCTGACCTGGTATAGTAACATCCAATATATTATTTTATTTACTAATACATAATTACAATGCTGTAAATGTCTGAATTATTAAGATTTTTTTGTGTGTATGATTGAGTGTTTTTAATCAACAGAAATGTCCTTTAGATAAACTTACCCATCAGAAACAGCAGAACTAGACTCCAATGCATCTTTAATGTTCAATTAGTTACTTTCCTTCAACAATTTTTCTCTGTTGGATGAAGAGCACATTAAAACTCTTCATATCAAGGTAGGAACATCTGCAGCTCGTCCTCAACTATATATAGAGAAATAATAATTGGAGAGCAGAGCAGATGCTCAATACTATGATGTTATTCCAATGCATAAGTCTGATAATAACATTGAAGCATAAATATAGACATTGAAAGGAGACTTAAGTTAAATTTGTTTTACCTTGAATTGGATGTCCTTTCTTGATGCTGTACCTGGAATTATCCAAACTAAATGTTCAGATGTTTCAAAGCAGATATTTCTATCACAGCTCCACTTGTAAATTTTCCTATTTGAATATTCAAATCAGGCGAGTCCCACGTTTTTAATGAAAAGGTAAATATTGAGAACAACGAGAAGGAAATTATGTGTTAAAACAGCATCTACATTTTGGGAAAATTAATAACGTATTAAATTAACTGTCTGGGAAATCGTTGTGCACAACACAGCATGTCGCTAGCATACAGTTTAACAAAACTAGGTATTGTGTATTTACAGTCAGTAATGTGATCACCCTTTTTATTCCAATTGCATTTTATAAGAAAACAAATAAATACAACCAGTTTGATCTTTTAATATTTTAGCTGCATTTCTGATTTGTAATCGTTTCTGTTTAAGAAAAAGGATTCAAACCCTGTCACAATAATTACACAGAAAATACTGTATTTCAAAGCTTCACAACTAGATTTTTCAACAGAAAGCCACAGAACTTCACTTTAGGCACAAACCAGTACAATATTCCACTAAGATCTAATGATCAGGTCAGTGTGTTTATGTCTGCAGCACTTCTGAACTTCACTCCAGGTCTTTTCCTGTTTGATATAGTGATACTCATAGAGCTGAAAGTCTGTAAAACAACACTGACCTGTAGACTTAAACAAACTGCTGTATTATAAACATCTAATTGAATCTGTACTGGTTAACTATAGCTGGACACTGGTGTGATACCTGATAAGAGTAGTTATACTTTAGATAAACTTCCTATGGAAGATGAGAAGAGTATCCACCATATCAATGCTGTCAGAAGAATCATTTTACTATGGCTAGTTTCTTAACTAACATATTAACTATACTGAGCTTTGTCTTTTCTACAAGTTAAAGCACAGCAACTATTTTGAAACTGCAATATGGATAAAAACTAGTCAACAAAACTCTGGCTTGTTTTTGCCTTGCTGAATTAGAGGTTTTTGGTCGAAGTTCGGCTAATGTATAATGTGTGTCCAACTCAGATCTCAAAGCATCTCCTTAACCTAAAACAAGGGACGAAACATTTTTGATAAAAACATAAATTATAACTACAACAAAATAAAGAATTATCTCTTTTTCTGGTGTTTCTTGTTATTGTGACAGACACTATACAATCGATCAATGGTTCACTTTTATTACGTTCACTTGCTTCAGTTAGAAAGTCAAATGATAGAATACCAATTACATGTTATAAGAATAGACCTAAAATTAGCTCCAAATATCATATCAGATAGACTTATATAATATAAAAATTGAGGAAGTTTTGATTTTTCTCTTTATTTTTTTCAGGTTCATAGTGTTATATTCACATGCAACACAAAATTATCTCTGTTATTTGTGCATTGATGGTTCAGACTGGAATATTGATCAGTGAGCTCTATGCACTACTCCACTGCTTCCTGAATATAAGGCAGCTATTTAGTTAATTGTCATTTTTCTACTGGATGAACTCATTAATCCAGGAGTACTTGAGCTCAGTAACCATGGCCAGAAAAACCTGGATTAATCAGTTCATCCAGTAATGACAGGCAGAAAACAAAAGTGCTTCCTTAAGTTCAGGAAGTAGTGGGGATGTGCATATAGCCCAGGTAATGTTCAGCTTGATAGTAGCGAGCTTCATTGTTTTATGAGCAGATGTATAGTTTCAAAGCATAGGAAACTGAAGTTGGTGTGTGATTTTAGCTTCTGTTTCGGTAAACAATGCAGCTACAAAAATTTCTCAGTTTAATGTTTGAGTAACTTGTACCAGCTCCGTATAACATCCCTTACTTCCTCGGCTGTTTTTAGGGTGCACTGTAGAATTAGAAAGCATTGGCAAGAATATTTTCAGTCATCTTGCGATAGTAAGCAACAACTGGATGCTAACTTCAGCCTGGTCAGTTTGTTTCAATGTTTTTTTTTTATTCAATTTGTATGCTGCTCCACAACTATAACCCAAATGTTATTATTCTTTTTTTTTCAGAGGATTGTAAATCATAATGTTCATCCTGTTCGTAACAAGCTTATTATTATAATTCTTCGTAATGGGCAGATTTATGTTTTCAGAGCATAAGCTGAAGTTCGTGTCTTTCAGTAAATTCTGTTTTGGCACACAAGGTTGCTAGACAAATGCCTCTTTTTAATAAGTGAGCAATTTATATGAGATCTGTATTACATCATTTAATTTTTTGCTATTTTAGGGCTACCTGAAAGATGCTACTGTTAAAAAGTAGTGGAAACAAATTTTTTAACTCAACTTCAGCGAGGAAGCAGCAACCTGACGCCAACTTGAGCCTGTCCGTTTGGACTCTCAGTTTTTCAACTATAAACCAGAGGTTATTGTTCTCTTTTTTTTCAGATGATAGTAGAACATCATTGGGTCATACCTTGGATAGAGAAAAAGCTGTGATATGTGGAGAGCACCATCCTATGCTCATATATGGAAACAAAGGGGAGAGCATGTGTGCACAGTGTGAAGTATTAAAGAAAAGTGAACAAGCGCGCTCAATGCTATACAACACTGGTATATATATGCTGCATATGCTGATATATATATAGCATATATCATATATATATATATATATATATATATATATATATATACTGATACTATAGCATAGGCGGCGGTATATATTACGAACAATAATGATAATCGAGAAGGTTGTATATGCTGCTCAAACACCATGCTAAATCATGACTGCAAATTTTCACGAAAGAACGGGCTGCAGAGATAAGAGAAAATTTTCATTTTTGCATGATTCTGAGTATAAGCATTATAAGTTAAAATCTGCAGTTTATAAAATTACCTTTATAGTTATTAAATGGAGTGTAATGTATAAGAGATAAAGGATAATTATAGCATAATGTCAGCTGATCTGCAGGTTCTTTATTTACAGGTGCAAAAAATCTTTTATGGTGGTTTTTTTGAAATGTCGTACTGTAATAAGAGGTTATAAATCATAAGTGACCTCACAGTGCTGTAAGCCGAGCGCCATTCTCCCCGCTTTACAAGCAAAATCAATTGGAACTGCTAGACACATCAGCAATCAACAACAATTAATGAAGATTTCAAGAGGACTTGACCACTGAAATTGGCATTGCTATAGTTAAACTCACAATGCCCATATGGATGGCAGTTGGATGTTGTGATACATTGGGTAAAGGGGGAAAAAAAGTGAGTTATTTGACCTTTCCAATTCATGATCCACCATGGACGGGTTCGTGGTTGGATTTCCAACTTTAAGAGGGTGGATTTGTCATATAACTTCTGGCCAGAGAAAAAACACTGTCATTAATCCGTTACTCTCTTCTTTGCATAGTGCACTGGTCATCACCACCATGGATAATGGCGCGTTGACAAACAACAGATACAGCACTGGGACTTGCTCAACAGCCAATACCGCACCGTGATGTCACAAACCGGTCGGTGGCAGTAATGTTCTTTGACAAACATGGATGTCTACAGTAAAGCACATTCAAATGAAAATTACTCTTAATTAAAAACACTTATGATTTATTGAAACGTATTTAATAATTTCACACTTTAAGTACTTTCAGATGTTTGTATTCCGATTGTGACCGGACTGTTCCTTTAAAAAACGATAACATTTACTAACAGTCTTGCACAACAAATTTCAGTATTAAATAAGTGTTTGTTTCAGATATCTCAATTTTCATTTTAATACTTTTTTAGTCAAAAGGGGATAGAAAATGAACAATATCTGTCTGAAACAAGTAAAAACAACATGTCATTTTGAAAATTGATTTGTAACTTTAATACCTTTCTCTTCCACTTGATGGCACTAGCACAGAGGAGTTCACAGAACCACTACGTGTGGACGTTTGGCGATCCTAACGTTATTATTTACAGGTGAAAAAAATCTTTTATGGAGTTTTTTTTGTTATTTTTCTGTAATAAGAAATTATTATCTTTAGATTAGCTGGCATTCAATAAGAGCTGAATTAAAACCCTAAAATAGTCAATTGAAACTCCTCTGAGTCAGAGAAGGGTGGCTTGGATGAACACTTAAAATGCAGGAGATAAAACACTTTATTTGGAAGTGGTAACCCTTTTTTTAAACAAGGGGGGACCAACACATTTCTGGATAAAAAAACCATTTAAATATATATTTCTGAAAGGGACAAAAAGTTACAATTTTAAGTGTTTTGTGTCTTCATATTCATTTAAAAGATCAACTGAAAAAAATGCAAAGGAGAAGCAAGTGTTATCACATTCAAATATGAGCTTTTTTTTTTTTTTAAATATAGGCCCATCATCAACACTTGCATGGGCAAATATTTTATGTTACGGGACAGATAAACAGTAAATGTTACAATGAGCTTGTTCACTGGCTTTAGCAAGAAGAAAAAGAAAAAAAAAACTAAAGTAATAAATTCTGAAAGAGTGCAAAGAACAGAATGTGCTGTGTCAGATATAACCTAAATAAGCGAAAAAAATTAGATAGAACATGAAGTTGACCCCAGCAATGCCTACAGAAAATAAATAACTTTAGGTTATAGGTGAAAGCAGCAATTAGGAAAAGTGTCCAGGAGTGACAGTTTTTGTATGTCTGCACCAAACACCTCCTTCGACAGGAAAATTTTCATAGATATGAGGCAGGTAAAGTCCTGTCTAGCACATGCTCCCATTTTTGCTGGATGCAAATATGATGTCAAAACTCAACACAGAGTTGTGTAAACCCACCCTATGTGCCACATTTGCAAATAAGTGTTTCTAACAACAAAACTGACAGATGAATGGATTTTGTGTCTTTTAGCAGAGGCTAATATTGCTTTAAAATATTTTCAAAGAGGCAAAATGCAAATATAATTTATCTATTCACTGCAATATCAGTAAGCCACACAGACCATCATTTTTGAAGGGAAAATCCCAGCATGCAAATGTAATTTTTCCTGTCATATTTCCCTGTTTATTTTACAACTTTCAGTTCAGGTTAATACGTTCTCACTTTGTCTGTCACAGTAAATACTGTGACAGACTAATCGGAGGAAGATCACCACATCCTGCCCTACTGGTCAGCCTGACACCAACTTTTTCCCCGACAGTCAGTCTGACACTGCCACTTCCTCTCTGATGGGTCAGCCTGCTGCCAACCTTATTCCTCTGCCAAGCCAGGTCAGTTTCCCCTGTGGTCTTAGCCATCGCCTCCATGACTCCCTGCCGTCACCACCTCTCAGGAATATTAATGATCGGAATTGCCCAAGCCATTCTCAGTTCATTCTTTTAGACCCACACTCCCACAAACTAAAAGAATCTGAACTTTTTGAGTATTTCGATGTGGAAAGGTAAGACCTTTTTCCTTTCCTGCCACCTTCATCAGTTTCCTATCAGACGACCACCAGAACTTCCTTCTGATCAGTCAGATTCTCTTAGTTTCCTTCCTCCCTCTTAGAACTCTTTCTCTACAGTAAGACCCTTCTACAATTCCTTCTCTACAGAATGATCCTCTTAGTGTGCTTTCTCCACAGGCTGACCCGTTGGTGTTCTGTCTTTACAGGAAGACTCTTATTGAGACCCCTGAGCCTGCTCTGTCCAATCCACAGACACTGGGCCTGCTCTCTCCAGTCCAGAGCAGGTTAATTTGGATATTTATCATTGTTTTGCCCATAATTAATAACAAATATGTCTATGTGCAGTGATAATAATCAGAGAACCCTCTCTTGTCCTTGTAGCCTACATAACAATCAATTTTTCCAGCTTTTTTTTAACCTTTGGAGTTGAACCCCTTTATATTTATCCATTTTCTATATGCAGACATCCCCGCAAAAGCCAACTTGCATGTATTCTCTATCTCCCAACCTCTCAAAAAAATTCTGGATCAGCTTTTCTGATTGGTTGACACTCCAGCATCCAGTTTCAAATATTCTATTTCTTACTCCAGTGTCAAACGATAGGATGCACAGACGCCAAAAAATTTGGATGCATTGGACCTTTCCACACTGTCCCACATAGACTTTGCATGTAGAACAGTTGCTTTGACACCCAAGATGCGTTGTGAATGCACTATAAGAAATTTCCAAGCTGCTTGTACAAACCTTGTATTCTATCATTCTTGAGAAAGAACCTTAACCCTGGCTGGATTAGTTGGATGCAGTGTTCAAAGTTACAGTGAACAGATGTCCCCCCGGGCACAGTTGCCTCTGTTTTTGACCACATGTCCCCGATTTTGCTGATTATCAGTGAGAGGGGAAACTTTTTTGTGTAGACTTATTAAAATAGCATATGTGAATTTTATGTGCAGAAACAGCTGTTTCAGTAGCTGGTTGCTCTGCTTTTAACGTGAATATGAGAAAGAGAGTGCAACTCTTTTATTTATTTATCACAACTGGCTTCAACTGATGAGGAGCTGCCCTGCATTACACACTGTAAGTATTTAAATCAATAAATTTTATATGTATTGGGCTGATCCTTGTGATAAATGTTTGGTTCTCATTAAAAAAAAAAATACTCTATCTATATATATATTTTTAGATAGTATAAGTTATGTTAAGTTGTTTTGCTAATTTATGACTGTGCTTTATGAGCATAGACTTCCAAGCTTAGGTTTTCTACTACTTAGTTTGGATATCTGGAAATTCCACGTGAAAAAATAGGAATCAGTTACAGGAAAACTGATTGAGACAAGTTCTGCATGATCTAAAACTGATGGAGTAAAAGATCATGACCTGTTTTTGCTTGTAACTCCAAATATAGTGCAATAAGCATTTTTAATTATATTTAATAATTTAATCCAGTGAGATAATATCAATAATAATTATTATTTACCTTTGTTGCTATCATGATTAGTATGATGAGATTAAACCAGGATAAACCATCTTTTCTAAAATAAAAAAACTTCCAAACTTCCAAACCTATTAATGCAGGTGTATCTGTCCTCAGTAGCCAGCCAGACACACCTGTCCAGTAATGAAAGACAGTAGACAAAGGTAGCAGTGGTAGCAGTGGTAGCAGGAAGCGGTGGAGTTGTAAATAGAGCTCATTAAGCCGTGTATACACTGTACTATTTTTTTGCCCTTTCCAGGCTGATTCACTAGTTGCATGAGAATTATTTGCATTGGGCCGAGTTACAGACACATTGTACATCTTGTGTTGTGTAGTACACTGTCAGGTTGTCACGTTTATTGAAAACAGAACTGCAGTGAGCAGCATTGGTATCTAAGGCAGGTGCCGTGGAGCCAGGAGATCAGAGGTCTAAAGAGGGAGAATCCAGAATGCAGTCGGCCAACAGTTCCAGGTTCGTTACACAGAGAGGCAGAGATCCGGCAGGAGTTAGAAACAGATTAGAAAGGGGATGGGCAGGCACAGAGGTCGAGAGGCAGAACAGGTCAGTATCAGGCTATCAGAAACATAGAAATGCTAAAGAACTCTCACCACACGCTCTAATCATCTGGCACTGATGACCAGTCTGAAGGCTGCATTAAAAGAGAGTGAAGCAGTTGGATCAGATGAGCGATAAGGAGAATTGGGCGGAGATAAATAGGTGAGTAAAATGAGTATTCAGATCAGACGTCAGCGCCAAGATGACAGTATACAGTGAGTAACGAGGGGCAATTAGCTTCTCATAACCACCTCCCTATCAGGAATTGTAAGGTAGGAAGAAAATCAAACACATTTAAAATATAGACAGCCCTCGTATGGTGTTTGTGTGCAAATAATTCTTTTGAAGCAGAGCTATGAGTGTCTACGAGCCGATCTACCAGAACCTTGCAGATTTGCAAAGAAGGGAGTTCTTCCTCTTCTTTCAGATTGATAGGTCCAACCAGCGCCATCTTTCAGTGCTCAGTCTGACGTGTGGTTTTTGGACGTACAGTGTGAGCAGTTACAGTAGATCTCATCAGAGTATTTAGCCGTATAGTGTTAGAACATACATCATGAGCTGTGAAATTTTAAGCCCGGCGATTTCATCAAACAGTTTGAGCTGTAGTTGAGCAGAACTATTCAAAATATTGTAGTGTATGCCTGAACTTAGTGGGCATACAATGCTTCTCTGAGATGCAAAGGCCCCTGATGCTGTCAGTTGACAGTAATAAACATATATAATCTTTTACCTGCAGGCTTGACTGCTCCTTGGTTTTGATCCATATTAATGAACAAAAACCTATTTCAATAGGTATTTAAATGTGAACAGAATCAATATTTGTTGCACTTTATTGAATAGCTAGCGGAATTCTATGTCCACAGACAGCCACAGGCATAGGCTGTTGGATAAAGGTTGGAATTTACTTTTCTATTTTTTCTTTTCTTCATGTCACTCTCCCCTTGGGGGTGGCCAGAGTCTTTAGGTCCCTCAGAACTGGAAACCATTGCTAACCACCCTTGATCCCTCCCCTCCAACCTTTACCCATTTCCCCCGACCCAGAGACACAGTTCCAGTTATCTAACACTTCGGTAGAATTATTAGACAGCATGGGATCAATTTCCACTTTAATGATACCCAGCTATATCTGTCTATAAATCCAGATGAAGCTAACCCATTACATGGATTACAGGCATGTCTCCAAGACATAAAAACTGGATGGCACTTAACTTTCTGCTCCTAAATGCAGACAAAACAGAAGTTATAGTCTTTGGACCAGAGTCTTTGAAAAATAATCTGATTAGTCAGTCACTTCATTTGGATGGGATTAAACTGATTTCAGATAAATTGATCAGGATCTGTCATTTAAATCCCATATCAAAGAAGTTTCTAGAATTTCCTTCTTTCATCTGTGCAGTATTGAAAACATTAGAAATATCCTGTCCAGGGGTGATTCTGAGAAACTAGTCCATGCATTTGTTACTTTAGGGCTGGACTATTGTAATTCTTTACTATCAGGAAACAGGTAGTTAAAAGCCTTCAGCTGATCCAAAATGCAGCAGCCAGAGTTCTGATGAAAATTAGAAAGAGAGATCATATCTCTCCTATCCTGGCTTCTCTTCATTGGCTTCCTCTTAAATCTAGAATAGAATTTAAAATCCTCCTTCTCACATATAAAGCCTTAAATGACCAAGCTCCATCTTATAACAGAGAAATGATTGTTCTTTATGTTCCAAGTTCTACAAACTGGCTTGGCTATGGATCTGAGAGATACCAACGAACGTGCGCCGGCCCGTGCAATGCCTTTGATCCCCTAAGCAACTGCTCTAGTCGTCGGACTGGATGGGGGGGGGTCATCGAGAGAGTGTCTAACACCTAACCCTAACCCTGAGTTGCTTTAAATCAAGACTAAAAACACATTTGTCTAAGATTGCCTTCGACTGAAACATCATTAGTTCAACTTTTTTTTATATTCTTTAGTTCAACTGTTTTTAATGTTCATTTTTGTTTCTGCATTTTGCCGAAAATTGCATCCCATGCTGTTTTACATACATATACACTTGTAGCTGATGTAACATTTTCTACATTTTCTATTGTGGATCTTAAAGAGAGGAGGCACCTCATTTATGTACAAAACCTGCCTTGAATGTGAACATCGCCCATCACAGATATCTTTTTCCAGTTTTGCACTAAGCTTTTTTGAGGTGAGTAGTTCAAAGCCTATCTTCTGATATGTTACTGTCCCCCTCAATATAATAACTTCTTAAATTACTTCTTATGATTTTTGTCTGGCATAGGCCAAGCTATGATTTTGTTCTTATTGTTTTATTATGTTTTTATTGTCTTATTGTTTCAATATCAGTGTGTGTTTGCCCTGATAAACTGCTGGTGAAGAATTTTTAAGACCTAATTGACTCTTTTAACCAGATCCAGTCAGTAACTGGCTCCACATATGAGCAAGGCCACACATTAAATCTGATTCTCATGATATGCTTGTTTCTTATGTGGAAACATGATTCTGGCTGCTCAGATCATATGTTGGCTTTATCTGATGTTGATTTTAAGCAGTTTTTATCTAAATCCCATTCCCTTGTTTGTCACTGTTACTGTGACTTTAAGTCCATCCTCTGCAGCGGAATTTTCTAAGGCCTTTTAGTCAGTTCCTTGTCCCTCCTGAGGTGTGCTACTCTGGAGTAGACAAGCTCTTCTCTCGGTTTGACTCGTCATGTCAAACAATCTAGACCCTGTAGCTGCCTTAATCACACTTTCATCCTGATCCTTCCAGCAGCTCCTTATCTTCGTTCTTTGCTGATGTTTGAACCCACTTTGTTTAACAGAGTCCCACCCTCGCTGTCCTGTTGTTCCTTCATGATTTTAAGGTTTGTTCTTCCATTTCATAGATTGTCCACTACCAGGTCATACGCCCACGCACCCTGGTCTGAAGTTTGTATTCCAGCCCCAGCTGGACCCAGATTGCCCTGGAGGAAAGCGCCCAATCCGTACAGATTTAATGGCGCGCAGTTGTTAAAACCTCTGGCCAGCAACCGACCGATCAATCGATTTGTTCAACGCAGGGCCTATTTCTAAGCTACTACTTTGTTTGTAAAAGGTGCTTAAACCTTTTCTGGAGGAAATTACCTCCTCGAAATATTTGAGTCTGGGTTTAAGGCTTTAATTTCTTTCGGCTTTTCTCTGTGTCCTGTCTGGCAATGTGGCAATAGTAATAATTGTCTTTATGCCAAAATTTTTACAACAGGATTTATTTTCAAACAAGTGTAGCAGTATGATTAATTCGCTACATTGCGTCCACTTCGTTTCGCATGCATATAAATTCGCTTTTGTATTATAATTAGGCAGGGGAGTTTTACGCAGGTTTAGCATGGACACCACAATATAAATAGAGAACAGAAGAAACAGAAGAAGAAAAAGAAAGAAAAAAGAAAAAAAAGAAAGAAGATGAAAGAAAGAAGCCAGCGGGACAATGACAAAACATTTTCAGTCTGCTTCATCACCTGTAGCGAGATGAGAAAAAAGAACAGAAGCATGGCAGAAGGAAAAGCGTAGTGCGAGACATACAATAGAAAGCAAACACCTTGAAACTATTGCTAAAGTAATATTATTAAGTCTGACATAGCCTCTGTGTTACCTGAAGATATACGGATGTTGACATGATCCAGGCGAGGATTACTAGCCCAAATGCAGAACCTCTCAGACACAGAGGCAGGATAAAGTCCAATAGTTTATTGGATTGGAGACAGGGTTCTACCTGGGAGGCAGAAAGTTTTGAGCAGGTTAGGTTCAGGTTTACAGGTTCAGGTTCAGGGTCAGAACAGGCAGGCTCGGCTGGTGGCTTGCTTAACCTATAAATTAAGTTTTCCAACAATCGCGGCGCAGAGTGGAGCTCTCCTGTAGCTTATGAAGGCGAGAGCTTAATGAGCAGATGGGGATCAGCTGTTACGGACGCAGCACAAGCGTCTCAGCAAGCGGCGATCTACGGCGCCCTAGTGGTGGGCAAGCCTCTGGATCCCAACAGACAACAGAAACCCACAGAAAGGGATCCACATCGCCCTCTGGAGGGCAGACCTCTGGATCCCAACAGACAACAGAAGCCCACAGAAAGGGATCCACATCGCCCTCTGGAGGGCAGACCTCTGGATCCCAACAGATGTGGGGTGCAGAAGTGGATCTCTGAGTACCTGGAGCCAAGCACCTGTAATTGTTTGTGAGGGTGCACTTGTGCATGTAAAGTTTCAGGCTTTAATGTTACAGACATAACAACAAAACTATGACTTTTAATAACATCCTCTTGGCCTGCTACTTTGGTTCCCATTGTGCATTACTGCAGCCAAATTTTACAGCATGGCTCAAGACTTACTTTTATTGGCTGGATTTTAACACTGGCAGAACCTAGTTTTTATGACCTTGTTTATTTAGCAAGTTCTTAATATTGCCTAATTTTATATCTTTATGCTTTTTAGGAAAATTATCATTGAAGATGTTT
>JAGKQL010000028.1:25700385-25729893 GCA_018398635.1 Cyprinodon brontotheroides | reverse complement strand
GCTTGACCACTAACGTAAGAACTCTAAAAGCTGCGCCTGTAAACCAGAAAGTGCTCAATATGATTTTAGGTTGTAGTTTCTGTTTTGGTAATCGTTTAGGGTCCGCACAAGACATCTTTTTGGTCTGGACCTGGACCGGAGACCGCCTATTAGTGACCCCTGCTATATAATGTTTGAGGGGTTAAGGGTTAGGCAAATTTTCGGACACAGGCCTGGATACATGACATGGAACTCTGACCTTCCTCATCTGGATTCCTGATAACTCAAATGAATTACTCAACTAAAGACAAAACAACCATTGACTTTTCTTCAATGGTAATTTTAAAACTAGTGTATATTTCTGCTTTTTGATCAACGCACAGAGCGTGTTCTTTCATAACTTCTTCCTCTTTGCAGGATTGGCCATTAACATATTTAAAATGCAACTTGTCACTCACCTGTTTGAATATGCAGATGTTCATATTGACACAATACTGAGAGATCTGTGGTAGTGCAAGCATTTCACTGAAGACTGCTTTCACCAAAGCATTAAGGAGAAGCATTACTGTGAATCAAGGAATGAAAAAAGGAACCTGTAAGTCTAAATTTACTCTATGTACTTTGTTTTACTGTATTGATCAAAAGCATATTTCTAATAAATTACATCTGTTATGGGATTTACTTATTTAAAAAAACAGAAGTAAAATCATCTGAGGGTTGCATGTTGCTACAAGCTTTGACCTTTGCAAAAAAGGTAATATTCATTTAGAGTGAAGAGAGCTTCAGTGTAAATTCACTTTCAAATCTTATACTTTGACAAGGGCATTCCTACACAACAGTATGTATTCATATAAAAAACTGCAGTATCAGTTTTTAAATATATTACAATTTTTGGTAAGTTAGGATTGTTTGTTCTTGCTAACTCTAAGCATATTCTGTTCCTACATCAACGTGACATTATGCTGCTTCTACCATGTTTCACTGAGAGGATGGTGTGTTGTGAGATGTGTAATGGTGTTTTACATGTAGGCCTATAAGTTATATTGTTGTCTCTTCTGACCAGAACCTTTTTTCAACATAGTTACTTTCTACTATACATCTCTTCTGACAAATTACAAACTTAAAACTTACTTTCATTTCTCTTCTTGTCACTCTACCATAAACACCAAAATTACTAGTTGTCACATTAGCAGATTCAACCTCATTTGTGGATCTCTGCAGCTTCTCCAAAGTAACCATGAGCCCCTCTGCTGTTTCTCTGATTAATGCTGTCCTTGCTGTTCCTCTCTGTAGGTGGACAGTCATATCATGTTAGGTGAACAGTGAAGCCATTCTCTTTATTTTCAGATGCTGGATTAAACAAAGCTTGGTATGATGGTCAGAGGATGGGAGGATCTTCAATAACCTGAACCTGTTCTAAACTTCTCCAAAGCTTCCTTGGCTGTCTGCTGTTTTCTTTGATCTTTATTGGGCAGTTTATTCCATAATCTAATGTTCGTTATAGGCCTTCGTAGAACAACTGATATTTGGTTCCTTCCAACTAGATTAAAATGTTTGGCAATAGATCCTGATCAATAACATAGAGAATGAAAGAAGATTTGAAATTTATTTTTTCAGCAGCTTCTCTCTTCTATGAGGATGTTGGTTCTGTTAAATGTAATTCAGCTCTGATGATAAAGGGAAAAACAACTTCCTTGTTTATATCAGAAAGAGGTTTAACCTGCATATGTCTTCCTCCTTTAATTGTTTCCATTCAATATTGTCTTTGTGTTTGTAATACAGGGAGCATGGTGTCCTAACATTTAGGTCTTTGAACCATTTGTTTATGAGGGTTGGTGGCCATTACAGCTACTTGTCATAAAGCATCAACCTTCAAGTAACACATATGAGGTCACAGACAGCATAAACAACCAATCAGGGTCCCATGCACCATTATAGCAATGAGCTGTGTTCAAAATCAACATGTGGAACATTTGACAAAAAAATTAATTTATCAGACATGTCCTCTCAGAAAACCTATAATATTTATGTTTGTATTTTATAAAAGAGTAATCACTGTTTGAGTCGATTAAAGTGAAGTTAGACTTGCTCCTATTGGACTGCAAGGGTGTTGATAAGGTGATGTAAGGAAGACAGGTGGATTGTTGATGTATGTTTTTTGACAACACGAGGTGGTACCTTACAGAAGCATATTACATTCACCAAAGAAAGAAAATAATACGACATATCTCATAATTACGAGATAAAGATCTCGTAACTACGATATACTGATCTTGTAATTACGAGATCTTATTTTATAATTATGAGATTGTATCTATATATTTGGTTATGCTTACTTGAGCCCGTAATGTAGAATCTCTAACAAAACTGGTCTTAATGATTATTTACTAAGAATATCTGCATCTGTTCCACGGAACAGTTCTCTGCAGGTCTAACATAATATGGGTTGGAGTTCTGCTCCTGCTTTTCACTTCATCAGTAAATCCATCTATAACCCTGGGATTAGTACTCGTGGAGTAAGCATGCAGCGATATGACCATACGCGAAAATCCGTCAACAGCTCTATTAATACAGATTCTGTTTGGTTTTAGTTTTTCATATGAATCGACATGCTGCATGAAGTTGAATTATGGATCCAACGTTCTGAGGTCATTACAGAAGCCCCAGCTCTCCTTGCAGATTTAGGATTTTGAGGAAGCGTGAAATCAGAGTGGGCTTCTTCGCCTAAAAAATTTCTAAGGACTTACTACAATGCTGACAAATTAAAATTAATTCAGTCATTAAAGAAAATTGATATTTCCCAGTGTCGTATACCGAAAAGGAAATAAAAGCAGATTAAATCTAACAACCAACTCATTGTTCACGTTTCATGTAGTGGAGATTAGCAATGACTGTCCTTCCAGATCGCCTAAATATGACATATTATCTCATAATTATGACATCTTACCTTGTAATTATGAGATAATAATATTATAATATTTGTCATGATTTATTTAAGGATCTGACCCAAAATGAAGAAAACCACTCAGAGAGGAAGGCAAAGGTTTAACAGGTTTATTGTGGTAAGGGTTGAGGGGTTGGATCTGGTACTGAGAGGGCAGGTGAACCGGAACTGGAAGGGAGGAGGGAAGTTCACAGAGGTGAGTTCAGGTACCGTGGGATCCTTGGATGCCGTAATAATAATTCTAGTGAGGGACTCACATTTGGGAGGGTTCTTCTCTCGCTTCTCTCTTTTCTGTGTGGGTTGACCTAGTGAAGACGGGACTCGTTGAAGAGCGGACAGGTAGACCTACGTTGGACCCAGAGGAGTATGAGAGGATTGTCACTCTGGAATCCAGGAGAACTTGACCGGAACTTGTGGAGGTTAATCCTCTGCTCAGTGTGAGACTCAAACAATCCTTCCAGGGGAAGAAAGCCAAAATTCCAGCTTGCAGGATGACTTCCCAAAACTGGCAAACACTCTGGCCTCGAGGTAGTGACAGTCCACTGCTTAAGTACTCCTCCAGATAATGATCCAAAGAGCCGCAGGTGTGCAGGGAGGAGGACCAACGAGGACAGGGCGTCACATGGTGGTGGAGGGATGGACAAACCCCAACAACAGACCACACAAACTGGATTCCTGATAATATTGAGATCAGGATTTCATAATTCCGAGAAAAGATCTCGTAATTATGAGATAATATCTCGTAATTTTTTTCTTTTGTGAATACAATATGCTTCCGTAGCACCTAAATATCTGCTGTTTTTTTTATTTAGAAAGAATAATTAGAGTTCCACATAATAATAGTGCTATTTAATTTACTATTTCTACTTCTAGAAATAGGATAAAGACAAGTACAAACAGAGGAACCGTATTTACATCGATTTTATTTTACATAAATTTCCACACAGTTTCCATAAGTAAATTATTACAATACCATTACTGTAACGGTGCGAAATGCTTGGAATCAGGCTGTTTTATATTAGGATTATTATTACATTACAAGATAAGGTAGTGTTATATTTTATTTATGTAATTGTTTTGAGATTATGTTCATGGTGTTTTGCTTTGTAGATGATGCGCTAAAAAGAAAAGCGACATAAGGAGCTGAAGGTGCCTGATCATAAAAGAGTAGAATATCATGAAAAAGTAGATTGATTTCAGTAATTCCCATTTAAAAAGTGGAAACTTGTATATTATATTCATACATTACATACAAACTCATATATTTCCAGATGTTTATTTTTGTTTTAATTTTGATGATTACAAATGACAACAAATGAAAATCTCAAATTCATCATATCAGAAAATTAGAATATTGTGAAAAGGTTCAAAATTGATGGCCCCTGGTGCCACACTCTAATCAGCTAATTAACTCAAACCACCTGCAAAAAGCCTTTAAATGGTCTTTCAGTCTAGTTCTATAGGCTACACAATCATGGGGAAGACTGCTGACTTGACAGTTGTCCAAAAGACGACCATCGACACCTTGCACAAGGAGGGCAAGACACAAAAGGTCATGCGCTAAAGAGGCTGGCTGTTCACAGAGCTCAGTGTCCAAGCACATTAATAGAGAGGCGAAGGGAAGGAAAAGATGTGGTCGAAAAAAGTGTACAAGCAAGAGAGATAACCGCACCCTGGAGAGGATTGTGAAACAAAACCCATTCAAAAATGTGGGGGAGATTCACAAGAGTGGACTGCAGCTGGAGTGAGTGCTTCAAGAACCACCACACACAGGCGTATGAAAGACATGGGTTTCTGCTGTCGCATTCCTTGTGTCAAGCCACTCTTGAACCACAGACTTGGCGTCAGAAGCGTCTTGCCTGGGCTAAAGAGAAACAGGACTGGACTGCTGGTGAGTGGTCCAAAGTCATGTTCTCTGATGAAAGTAAATTTTGCATTTCCTTTGGAAATCAAGGTCCCAGAGTCTGGAGGAAAAGAAGAGAGGCACTTCATCCACGTTGCTTGAAGTCCAGTGTAAAGTTTCCACAGTCAGTGATGGTTTGGGGTGCCATGTGTCATCTGCTGGTGTTGGTCCATTGTGTTTTCTGAGGTCCAGGTTCAGCAGCCACATACCAGGAAGTTTTAGAGCACTTCATGCTTCCTGCAGCTGACCAACTTTTTGGAGATGCAGATTTCATTTTCCAACAGGACTTGGCACCTGCACACAGTGCCAAAGCTACCAGTACCTGGTTGAAGGACCATGGTATCCCTGTTCTTAATTGGCCAGCAAACTCTCCTGACCTTAACCCCATAGAAAATCTATGGGGTATTGTGAAGAAGAAGATGCAATACACCAGAACCAACAATTCAGAAGAGCTAAAAGCCACTATTAGAGCAACCTGGGCTATCATAACACCTGAGCAGTGCCACAGACTGATCGACTCCATGCCACGCCGCATTGCTGCAGTAATACAGGCCAAAGGAGGCCCAACTAAATACTGAGTGCTGTACATGCTCATACTTTTCATGTTCATACTTTTCAGTTGGCCAACATTTCTATAAATCCTTTGTTTTATTGGTCTTCAGTAATATTCTAATTTTCTGATATGATGAATTTGAGATTTTCATTTGTTGTCATTTGTAATCATCAAAAATTAAACAAAATAAACATCTGAAATATATGAGTTTGTATGTAATGTATGAATATAATATACAAGAGTTTCACCTTTTAAATGGAATTACTGAAATCAATCTACTTTTTCATGATATTCTAATTTTATGACCAGCACCTGTATTTTAACAGTCAGAAAGTATGTAACATAGGATATATAAAAGGATGTGTTACATTTAATCTTTTAATTGTATAATAGTAACATTATAGAAACACAGATATCCAGTAATAATCATGCAGGGCAGCTTGAAGGTGAAGCATCTGGCTCTTCAGTGCTTCAGGTGATGTCTAAATGATTTCAATTAAAAATTAAGGATAAACTTTTTATTTATATACTATATAAATATAAATTTATATTTGATATTGCTGAATTTAGGGAACTCAAACAATGACTGGTGATGTTGCAACACAGACAGGAAAGTGTCTGAAACTTCAGGGCTTCAGGGGACAGTTTAATTTAGCTGATGAGTAATTGTATTCAATGGAGCCACATGAACTTTAGTATAGTTTGCTTATTTACATGTTTGTTTTGTATGCTGTTATCTCCACTTTAGATGTATTATGTATCTTTGCAATGTTATGATATAATCAGGACTGCAACTAATGATTCATTTGCAAATAAATTATTCTGACAATAATTTGTTCCATTTATAATCAGAGAGCAAAATGTTCCTTAAAGAAATTTTTTTTTGATGAAATTAAACCAGGGGAGGCTAAAATGTTTCCTCTTGAGGAGTTCTGGATGGATCATGATTAATCTGATTAATTGTTTCAGCCCTGTAAAATACAAGAAATTGGCTACACAGAGTAATTACAGCCCAGATGTTTAACTTGTATAGTGAAGTTAATATTTTAAATGCTTTTCAGAGTGAAAATCAAGTTCCTCCTTCTAGTTCCTATGCACATGCTAAATCACATTTATTTGTTATCCCTTGAATGTATTATTTTGCTATGTTTCATGATACAGAGAGATAATTTAAAAGATAATAAGCATTACAGAGTTTAGCTCTGTTTAGCCCTGCACAATTATTTATCTTTAAAAGAAAATACAAGATGAATCCAACAGAAATATTTAGACTATATTGGCCTTCTGTCTTAGTCGCTAGTTCAAATGCAATTGTTTCCTTTCATAGTGGAAACAAGTCCTAATTCAACATTCATCAGTGCTGATGCTTCAAACATTGATAGCATATACAGCATATAGTGTTAGAAGTGCTTATAAAATGTGTATTAAAGGAATAGTACATCCAAAACATGAAGGATTAGCCTTCATACCACTCACCCCCATGCTGAGAACAACACACAACACTCTGGAGTACTTTTTTTGATATCTCAAATGCATCTGGAGGTCTGGGAGGCTTCTTGCTGTCTGCTGACATTCAAATAATGGAGGTCTATGGTGCCAGAAGAGACAGAAAAGGTCCATAAAAGTCAACAAAAAACGTGTCAATATTCCTCCATACTGCTCGTCCAATGTATTCCAAGTGTCCTGAGTGGGTAGCATCCAGAATTTACTCGAAACAAAGTCATTTAGAATGTTTTTAGAGCATAAACAGTAGTTTATAGATTTCCGAAAGGCGACATGCGCTGCTCACTTCCACGCCACGCAGCCGCAGACCAAAACTACAGATGAAAGTGCGATTCAGCCGCCTGCTCCGTCAATAATGCAAGCGTAGAAGAAGAAAATGTGCTGTTTACCTGTGTAAGACGAAGAAAACAAATCTAAAGAAAAATGTCTGAGGACTTCAGTGTTAGAAGAGCATGAGTTCTTTGCCGAAATTGGAATGAGCTGGTTTATCTGTCAAGCCTCAGAAGGCCGCGGAACGCCAAGATGCGAAGCTTTCAGAAAATCCTATACACTACTGTTTATGCTCTAAAAACATTCTAAATGACTTCAAGTTTCGAGTAAATTCTGGATGCTACCCACTCAGGACACTTGGAATACATTGGACCAGCGGTATGGAGGAATATTGACACGTTTTTTGTGGACTTTTATGGACCTTTCTGTCTCCGAATGGCACCTTAGACCTCCATTATTTGAATGTCAGCAGACGGCAAGAAGCCTCCCAGATCTCCAGATGCATTTGAGATATCAAAAAGTACTCCAGAGTGTTGTTCAGCTTGGGGTGAGTAGAAAATGAAAGGCTAATCATGTTTTGGGTGTACTATTCCTTTAATGATGCTCGTCGTCAAGCATAAAAAAAGAACATGCATATAGCCTAGGACCAATAACATCTGAACAATGAAACTTAAGATCAATAGTGTCCCTACCAAAGTTGAAATCAAACCTATGCCCTGCAAGGAGCTGATACTAGTAGCTCAAAGAGATGAAAAATGTTTGTCATGATGTTTTTAAGGTTCAGGTTTGTTATTGTTTCAGGAAAGTGTTTGATTGAATTATCATCCTGATAAATAGATGTTAATTTTTTTTGATTATGTCTTAATCCCCTTCATGTGGTGCAGAGACTATTTTCATTAAAAACAATTAATTTTTTCTTTTCCTGGATCTGAGAATGTAACAAATCAACATTAGGAGACAGTTTTCCGCAGACATTTAACAAGAAATATTTTATAAAAAATATGTCCCAGCAGGGTCTTTCAGTTCACTGTCTGAATCTAATCTAATTGATTCCTTCATTTTATCTATATCAGGTCATCACTTTAATAGTTGGTTAAAGAAAAGTTGGCTTAATAATTTACAGTTTGCTTTGATTCTGTTGTTTTCTCCATCTTAGATACATAGCTGAGATAAAAATAATCATCCAACAACAAATATGTGGTGGAGTCAGATTTTGCTTTTTCTGATGGGTAAGTTGATGGAAAACACTTAAACTCACTGAAATCTTTTGGAGGAAATATTGACCCTGATTCTGAGGAAATCAGTCTGATTTTTTTAAGAACACCATTTTTTTTCTTCTGTTTTTATAGATATAGTGAAATACTGGTAGAGATTTGATCATTTATTAGTTTTCACTGCAATATGTTTATGTTTTCAGGTCAGAGTTGTTTCATCAACTGTCACCTCTATGAGTATCTCTACATTAAAGAGCTAAAGACCTGGACTGAAGCTCAGTTGTACTGCAGAGAGAAACACACTGACCTGGCCACAGTGTCTAACATGACAGACATGAAGAGACTCCTCAGTACCAGAGAAGGATATATGAGGGAAGCCTGGATTGGTCTGTATGATCAGACAGATGGTATCAGAACATGGTACTGGTCTCTGCCTGGAGTGGAGTTCAATGAAAGGGAGACAAACTGGAAACCAGGAGAACCAAATGATTTTAGAGGGATGACTGAAAACTGTGGGTTTCTGTTACCAAATCTTGAATGGCTAGATATTCCTTGTGGACTTGAAAGACATTTCATCTGTTATGATGGTACGAATTTGGAATGTTTTAGTTTTTATGGATTAGCAAACTGTATATTTCAGACAGTTAATTTTATTCTTTATGTGCTTAACAGGGAAGCATTCAAAGTAAATATTATGTGAGTTTATTTGTTTATTCACAGAAACTAATAGAGCCCAGAAATACCACTTGATTAGAGAGAGGAAGACCTGGCAGGAAGCTCAGAGTTACTGCAGAGAGAAACACACAGACCTGATCAGTGGAATGAAGCAGCTACAGGATGGAGAACTGGAGAAAGTGATGAGCACTACAGAGATTAAAACATACTTTGGTCTGTTCAGAGACACCTGGAGGTGGTCAGATGGAAGCAGTTTCTCTTTCAGACAATGGAATGACCAGTTAGTCAATCAGCAATATAACACTGGTCAATGTGCCATGATTGGGATTGATGATGAAGGCAGATGGAAGAATGACAGCTGTGATCAGAAAAAACCCTTCATCTGTTATGATGGTGAGTTGGTCCCACATGAATAGAAATGTATATGGTTAATTATTGCATGTATGTATTTCCCTTAATGAGTGCATTGTGTTTGTTTTAAAATATGACTTAATTAAATTAAAAAGACATTTTCACCCCAAATTGTTTATGTTCAAACTGAAAATGTTTCTGTTTGTCCATAGTTTATTTTCTGATTCTTGTTTCTAATTAATTACTCAAATAAAGGTGGAAAAAATCTTAGTTTGCACTCATATCTTCTCTATTAGATAAAGTGATCCTGATCAAAGAAAATAAAACCTGGGAAGATGCCTTATACTACTGCAGAGATCACTACCATGACCTGGTCACCATCACCAGCCTGGATGAGCAGAGATGGATCCAGGAGAAAGCCAAGAAGGCCTCGACTGATTATGTCTGGATGGGACTGCGCTACAACTGCTTGATGAAGGCCTGGTTCTGGGTCTGTAAGGAGAACTGGGGCAGCAATCAGAGCCCGGCCTCAGAAAGATGGAAGAATGACTGTGACATGTCTGGAGCCATGGATGTAGGAGGACAACATAAGTGGTTCCAGAGAAATCCCTCAGAGGAACTGAATTTCCTTTGTTCTAAGATTTAAAGCTCAATCTGCCCTCTGGTGTCATCAATGTAGAAAAAAATAACGGGTATATTTATTATCTTAAGTCTACATGAAATCTATACCCACACACAGACTAATGAAATACTATCTGTAAAATTATCTATGTAAACAAACCTCATCACTTGAGAAGGTAGGTGATCGCGGGATGTCGGTGGAAGACATTTTGTCCCCGTGAACGCTTCGCCGCATTGTTGGGGGAGAAGCTGTGGGGGAGATGTCTTATGTTGCTGCAGTCTGGGCGTTAGATGTAAGCTGAAACACTGTACACTCTAACTTTAAGTTTAGAAAATATGTAGGCCTATATACTTTAGATGATCAGTTTAAGTTTTCTTGTGGAGTAAATGTCACAAAAGATGAATCAGTAGGCAGGAGAAATTAGAAGTAGTTAGACGTAATTCTGCTTCTAATATTTTCTGCCTGGCTGCAAAAGAACCGCCCAGCACTGATCTTCACTAGCCTCTCATTTTCATGAAGAGCTTTATTTTTAGACTTTTCTTTCTGAGCTTCATGAACAGCTTCTGTGTACTACCCTAGTGATGACACCATTGATTCAAGCACTGTAATCTTTATCATATCTCTCCTCTGAAGGATTCTTGACAGAAAACTGAGCTCTGTGAGGGCATCATACACAACTACAAGACTGAAAACAAAGGATACGGTGTTGAGAACGTTATAGATTCCTTTGTATTTTAGTCTGTTGAATCCTTCTACACAGCATTGGCTGATGAAGAAAATTGCACCTGGAGCACTTTGTAGTTCTCCCATAACTGTCTTATAGTTCTCTCACTTGAAGCAAAGCAGCAAAGAGTGGGGACACATCCTATGATGAGAGAATGCTGGTCAACAGCTGTGTATAACTCTCTCTGGTTCTTAGGTGAGGTTTGATATAGACTGTAGAGCTTGTAAAAAATAGCTGAAATGTTTTAGTCCATTGACTTTTTTTCAGGACATCACCAATTCTCAATCCTAGGCAATGATTTGTGCCACCGAAAAAATATCTGCATCGTAATTACGGACTTTATGTTCAGCATTACTGAAGCTGCCTCACATGCAAAGACTGTTAAGTAATTGCCAAAAAACTGGTCATCAAAGCTATATTTTTAAGACATCCCAGCAATGGCTTTGTGATAACATCTGCTGTGGTTCCATCCCGCTCCATCAGCTCAAAAATTGATATAAATGCTAACTATATGGTTATTTTGGTTTTCCCCAATCTGAAGCCCAACAGCTTAATCTTAGACACCTGCTCCACCAGTGCTCCCTCTGGTGACAGATGGAGATCATTGGTACATGATTGAACTCACTGATTACATTTGTCTTCAAAACACATTTTAAAAACATGAGTTTAGCGATATATATATTTTTTCATTTTCTGCATTCGCTGCAAACCATTGATCATGTTAATTATAAACTTATAAAGTATAACATTAAACTTAATTTAATGTTATATATTTTAAAAAATAGCATGATGCAATGCCACATAAATGAGAATATTTGTCTTGTAACCCCTCAGAGCCAGAGGGTGTGTAGAGCAGCACCAAGTACCAGCCATAAGCACACAATGCCTAAGTTGGCAGGTAGGATCACTCATTAAGTGAATATTATTTTAATCTATATACACAGAATAATCTGTATACTCCGAAGTATGACCATTTTGTTCAAATATAAGCAAAAAGAGTAGTGATAATGGAATAGCTCCTATTGGTTTGGAAGAAACAAGGTATGGCTGATATATATTGTGTGACCAAACAAGTATAAGTTCTAAATGCTTTCTATACCCAAGGCATATAGGTGACTGGTTATAATTTTAACATTAAAAGTAAATAGTAGCAACACAAAACCCACATGTGAAATTAAATATTATGAAATGTGAAATGAAGCAGAACACTTAGCCCTTGACATACTGTATCTTAATTGGTTAAGTTCGAATGTATTTTCCATATCGAATGTGCTAATGCTTTAAAGATTACTATTGTTTTAAGTGATGTAGTCCCAGAAGAGTTTAAAGAAACTGGAGCAAGTGTGAAATATTCATATTTTCAGTTATTTTATTTCCCTTTTAAGGTTTAAAAATATGTGAACATTTATTTGACCAGAATTCTGATATTGTTGAAAAGAATATGTTAGAAAGAATTATGATTTGGAGTCCGCACTCATGTTTAAATGAATCTACAGTAGTAGTCATTCAAAATTTCCCTACTTTCCTTTGATTGGCCCTTTGCCTGCAGTCCTTTTTGCTCGCCCTGGCTGGTCCCCTATAATTCCATTTTAAACATCTAAAATATTCTTTCATGACTGGACATTAAGATCTAGCGAGAGGCATCATCTCCTGGTCAGACCCTGTAATTCAGTGAAAGGGTGTAGTCACAGTAAAAAAAGTGGCTGGAAGTTGGAGGGGTTTTGCTGCCATTTGGCTGGCTTTTGACTGGCAAGGGCTATTTTGAATGGCTGCTACTGTGCATTGTGCATAAACCCTAAAGTGTTCTGTATTTGAAGTAAATGGTAAACGACCTGTACTTATATAGTGCTTTTACAACTCAGGAGACTAGACCAACATTTAGTCATTCACACATTCACAGACACACTGATAGTGGCAAACTACATTGTAGCCACAGCTGCCCTGGAGCTCACTGATAGAAGCAAGGCTGCTGTACACTGGCACCACCAGACCCTCTGACCACCATCAGTAGACAATGCAGGTGAAGTGTCTTACCCAAGGACACAAGACACTGAAAGCCGTGGCCAGGTTTTCAACCGACAACCCTTTAATTTTTTCTCCTTCATCTGACAACACTGCACCCCACCCCCCCCACCCCACCCCACACACACACACACACACCCACCACAACCCCCACCCCTTTCACCCCCCACCTGCACCCCAGATTTTTTTTCCTAGTCTGCCCCTGGAAGCAAAACACAGATTTCTACAATTAGCTCAGAGTTAAAGGAGCCGCTGTTGTGAATATTTGATGCAAACTTTACCTTTATCCTAACGCCCCCCCAAAATAAGTGCAGCATATATTAGCACATATTGCCTTTACTAGGCATCCCCAGCTGGTCGAGCAGAAGACGTCCATTTTGAGCCTGGTTCTGACGGAGATTTCTTTAAAAATTAGATTTTTTTTCTCTCCACTTTTGCTTCATGCTTGCTCATCATGGGGGTTCTTATGATCCTGCTCTTGTTCTTGCTGATATTCATCTTCATTCCATCTCGTTTCCACTACCAGTTTCACTCCAGAGGGGATCCATTCCTGTTCTCATGCAGCAGCTCAGGCATATAACCAGAGTAAATTTCAGCGCTTATGTTTCCCGCCAAGGTCTGAGCGCCAAAGCCTTAAAGTATTGTATCAATAAAACCCTTCTAATTGCCGTCTTTCTTAATGTGATTTTAGATGAAATACAAATTCATATTTATGTATCAGTTTTTCCATATACAGGAACACTATATATTGGGCTGTATCAATAATGGGTCAGGATAAAGATCAGGAGTGGAAACACTTTGATTATTTATGTATACAAAAAAACTAAAGGTAGAACACTAACAACAAAAAAGTTTGTGGAATTACATCCTAGAACCTTTCTTACATCTCCCCTGCTCTACCAGCAGCTGCCAGTAATGAAGAAAACAACTTGTTTAGATCAGAGATTGATTAGTCTCACTTTATATAGTTTTTATTTCTTTACTTCGTTGCTCTTACAAAACATCTGTAGACTATATAAAATGTAAAAGGCTCTAATGTAAAAGGCTAAAAACCTCTTTAAATTATCATGGTTTCAGTAGAGATGCTTTATAAATCCATAAAATATATATATATATTTTTTAGAAACTGGTTGTTGCTTTTATTGTATATTGGGAACAAATAATTAGGTTAGTCGATCATTTCTGGAAACACTCTTATAAGTTACTGACATATACTGACATAATCTACTGAATGGAGATTGTTTAGCAGAGCACCCTTTACACAAAGGCTGCTTAGTGATGAATTTCCTCTGAACTCTGGCTGTAACCCACCTTATCTTATAGGCAAATAACTACCATAAGGTTTAAACAACTAGAAGCACAAAGACAATAAAACATGTCTACATCTGGTTCCTTACCATCACCATGCTTTACTGAATAAAGGCTGTCACTGTTTTCTCTGTAACCAAATGTTAGGAGGTTTGTTCATCTAGTTAACATTTTTTACCTTCCTCTTCATGGTTTATGATTCACTTACACGGCAAACATGTTTATCTCCTGTTTTGAATATACGAATAATGAAATGGCTAAATTCAGCTGCTGTTCAGACATTTGGGAAACTTTGATACCAACAGTTTATCTGAGGCAGTTTTCAGCAGAGCATCAATAAAAGAACGTCCCATTTACTGAGGAGAAATAGAAGCAGAGGTAAGCTCAGCTCACTCTCTGATGTTTGGCTTAACTCTAATTAACACATAATAATTATGTCTAACTTCGCATATGCACTTCTTTCATTGGTAAATTTTTTAAAGTTTTTTCCTCCATGCTTTGGTTCCTTTGGTCTCCCTGTATTGCTTCTCTGTATAGTGGAAGGAGAGCTGCGGATTTTTAAAGCTTAATTTGAATGGGATCTTTGTCCAACAGAGACTGAAGGAAAATATTTTCAACCAACATTAAAGATGCAGTGGTTTGTGATTCTGCTGTATCTGATGGGTAAGTTAATGTAAAGCGAAACCAGACTTGGTTGGTGAGACTGGTTTCTAATATGGCAGACTCAGCAGTAGAATAACAATCTTCCCAAAATATTTTATATTAAGTACTACCATAAACACTGCTGGCGATGTTATTTTAAAGTAAATACCACAACATTTATATGTTTTCAGGACAGATTTGTTTCATCAACTGTCAGCTCTATGAGTATCACTACATTAATAAGGATATGAACTGGACTGAAGCTCAGCAGTACTGCAGAGAGAAACACACTGACCTGGCTACAGTGTCTAACATGGCAGACATGAAGAGACTCAACAGTACCAGAGCAGGAGATAAGAGGGAAGCTTGGATTGGTCTGTATGATCAGACAGATGGTATCAGAACATGGTACTGGTCTCTGCCTGGAGTGGAGTTCAATGAAAGTGAGACAAACTGGGGCACAAATGAACCAACAGATAAAGGAAATGGAAATCCTGAGAACTGTGGATATTTAAATAAGGACCTTAACTGGACAGATACTGGTTGCCAACATACATACCATTTCCTCTGTTATGATGGTGAGAATGTTGATTTACTTTTCTGTAGTTTGTTTATGGGTTGTCAAATTATTCTCTTTGTTTTATTGAGTAATTTTCCTATAAAGAAGAAACATGCAAAGTTAATGTGATGTGAGTTTATCTGTTTACTCCACAGAAACTAATAGAACCCAGAAATACCACTTGATTAGAGAGGAGAAGACCTGGCAGGAAGCTCAGAGTTACTGCAGAGAGAATCACACAGACCTGATCAGTGGAATGAAGCAGCTACAGGATGGAGAACTGAAGGAAGTGATTAAGTCTGTGGTAGAATGGACATACATATATTTTGGTCTGTTCAGAGACACCTGGAGGTGGTCAGATGGAAGCAGTTTCTCTTTCAGACACTGGAATGACGGGTTAAACAATCAGCAATACAAGACTGGTCAATGTGCTGTTGCTGGAATTGATGATGAAGGCAGATGGAAGAATGACAGCTGTAATAAGAAAAAACCCTTCATCTGTTTTAAAGGTATATATTTTTTTATCAAATATGACTTTTAAGCCAAGAACTATGTAGGAATATAATGTCTACATATTCTTCATGCATTTTTGTGTTAACATATCTATTATCAGTATTCATATGTTTCCTCCATGAAAAACATTGTTTTGAAATATCAGAGGTCATAATTTGCTTCTCTCAACCTAAAGATTCTACTCATATTTTCTGATTAAATATTTAAGCAAATTAAAAAGTGAAAAAATATTTGTTTTTTTCCCATTTCTACCACTCTGGCAGATAATGTGATCTTGATCAAAGAAAAGATGAACTGGGAGGATGCCTTATACTACTGCAGAGATCACTACCATGACCTGGTCACCATCACCAGCCTGGATGAGCAGAGATGGGTCCAGGAGAAAGCCAAGAACGCTTCAACTGATTATGTCTGGATGGGACTGCGCTACACCTGTACTCTGGATTTCTGGTTCTGGGTCAGTGATGAGGTGGTCAGGTATAAGAACTGGGCCTCAGGGGAACCAGTGGATGACTGTGACATGTCTGGAGCCATGGAGACAGGAGGAGAACATAAGTGGAGGAAAAAAAAAGATAATGAGATTTTTAATTTTGTCTGTTTTTAAAAAAAATTTTTTAACTTTGATTATTTTCTGTTCTTTAATACTTTCAAACTTGTACAACAAAATGTCTGACAGTTGAGAATTATGTGTATATTATAATCTTTTAACCAGATTATAGCAATGGAATATAGCTAATATTTATTTTATGTTAAACATGTTATGATTATATTTTATGGCTGTTTACTAGTGGGTTTAATGTAGATATAGTTAATATGAATTGTAAAAATAAAGTCATCACATCTGATCACTCATAAAATCTATCAGACTTTTGATTTTCAGGATTCCTTTTTGGGTTCCTTTGGAGTGTGGTTTTGATGTTGGCCTAATTACAGATATTTCATAGGTGGGAGACGCCATGAATGAGAGTGTGTCTATTTCATGTCCTAAAGGCGTGCCACAGGAAGCTGAGTTTAAGTGTTTCTCTTTGGACCTCAGTCCACAATGCAATGTTCTGTTAAAAAAATAAATAATTCAGACCAGAACTACACAAAAAAAAACCCTATTGTGAGGCGTCAAACATGTAGATGTGAAGCTTCAATCAACAGACTCTCTGTAAAACTACTCAAGCAGTTTAAATAGAGGCTAGAGCAGGTGACACAGATGAACTGTGATGAGAAACTGGGTGGAGGTAGACATGTGAATGGAATGAACCATTAAGCCAGTCATCAGTGCCAAGTTCATGACAGAATGCTTCTATAGTGCAATATCTACAATAAACATGAAAGTTAAAAAAATAAACTAAAAGCTGTCAGGAACCTTTCCAGCAAGTCTTCTGGTCCACCAGCATTTTCCAATAATGAGACAAAACAACTTCCTGTCTGGGGTCTAAGATATTTTGCATGCTTTAATCTTCTTGCTTCATTCATATTATTAATTAGCCTGACGTAGTCCGACTCAATTCTAGTCAGAATATGAGTCTGATACTTGCTTCCATAGAGCTGTGATTATGGGGCGCGTTTTGAGCGGACCAGGAAAAAAATATGCCTCTGCACTCCAATTGGATAGACCTACAACCAATAAGAGCAACGGAAGTGCGTGACGTATCTTAAGCGAGGCATAAAGTTGTTTGTCCACAAAAATCAAAGCGTGCAGCATTAAAGTGCCTAGAATAAGAAGATGAGACTTGATCGTTTCTCTGTTCCTCTTTTAAAATTAATTTGCTGTCGATATCTTCTAGAACAGACCTAATAGCAGAATCTACTCACCCAAACTCTCCGGCGGCAGCCATTATTGTTGTCACCCAAGCGGCGCTTTGGTCACGTGGTTGATAACGTTACTCTTGATCATCTGTCCATCATCGTTTATAAAGCCCGCCCTGACAATTTGATTGGATCGCCTGACAGTGGGCTTTAATACCGGCTCGCTGCTACTATGGAGCAGAGCCTGACCCGAACTTCCCGAACTCAAACCTTGTGGGCGGGACTAAGTTCGGACTGGCACCCAGGCTAATTATTAATTTCCCATAATCTGTTGCTCTCCCGACATTTCATAGTAGTTACTATCTTAGATCAACTTACCAACTTCTGAATAAATATTTCAAATATATCAGTCTGTGTGTAAGGAAAAAAAGATAATTATATAGTTTCCCTTTTTTGAATGTAGGTAATGAAATAAATGCACTTTTTCGTGAAATGACCAGCACCTATAGTATAATCTCGCAGGTTCATTTCAAACAATAAAGGATGATTTTGCAAAGAATAAGGTGGAGGAAAAAAAAACAATATGATTAGAATGCATTAACCATGAAAGTTAATAGATAAATAAACAATGTGACCAATTCAAACATTATATTAAAGCTGGATAAGAAATAGTTTTCCCCGGCTTCACTGTTACAAGTAACTGAATGGATTATCAGCAGAGCAGCTTTTACACTAAAGTTGCATAGTGATGAATTTCCTTTGAACCCTGGCTGTAACCCACCTTGTCTTAAAGGCAAATATAGCTACCTTATGGTTTAAACATTAACCAGCACTAAGACAATAAAACTTGTCTATATCTGGATCGTCACCATCAATAATATTTCTGAATAAAGGCTGTCACTGCTTTCTCTGTAATCAAATTATGTTCCCTGGCTTTAGAAGTCCGTTCATCTAGCTAACATTTCTCTTTCTTCTTCATGGTTTATTATTCGTTTACATGTCAAACATATTTATCTCCTCTTTTGAATATTTACATGAAAAAAAAGCTAGAATTCTGCAGCTGTTCAAACATTTTGGAAACTAAGATAGCAACAGTGGATCTGCAACAGTTTTCAGCAGAGCATTAAGAAAAAGAACGCCTGATATAGTGAGGTAAAAGGGGAAGCAGGTGTAAATTCTCTTATAGCCTCTTATATCCTGATCTGGTTCAGGATATAAGAGGGAGGCTTGGATTGGTCTGTATGATCAGACAGATGGTATCAGAACATGGTACTGGTCTCTGCCTGAAGTGGAGTTCAATGAAACAGAGACAGAATGGAACCTAGGAGAACCAACTATGAGTGAGAAGTGTGGGGTTCTGTTACGGAATATTAAATGGGTAGCTTTTACTTGTGGTTCTGTCACATCTTTCCTCTGTTATGATGGTAAAAATTAGGAATGTTGTAGTTTTTATGGATTGCCAAACTGTATATTTCAGACGGTTATTTCTATTTTCTCTTTTTTTTAACAGGAAAGCATTTAAAGTTAATGTAATGTGAGTTTATCTGTTTACTCCATAGAATCTAATAGAACCCAGAAATACCACTTGATTTGAGAGAAGAAGACCTGGCAGGAAGCTCAGAGTTACTGCAGAGAGAAACACACAGACCTGATCAGTGGAATGAAGCAGCTACAGAATGGAGAACTGGAGGAAGTGATGAAGTCTGTGGGATATGGAACATACATATATTTTGGTCTTTTCAGAGTCACCTGGAGGTGGTCAGATGGAAGCAGCTTCTCTTTCAGACACTGGAATATCCAGTTAAACAATCTTCAATATAACATTGGTCGGTGTGCTGTGGCTGGGATTGATGATGAAGGCAGATGGAAGAATGACAGCTGTGAACAGAAAAGAAAACCTTCATCTGTTATGGTGAGTTGGTCCCACATTAATAGAAATGTTGGGTTAATTAATGTATGCATGTATTACCCTTAATGAGTGCATTCTGTGTGTTTTAAAATATAACTTAGAATTAATTAAAAAGGCATTTTCACACCAAAGTTTGAATGTTGATATGAAGAAAATTGCTGGTTCAAATTGAAAAGTTTTCTCAAATTAAATATTTCTGTTTGTCCAATGTTTATTTTCTGATTCTTGTTTCTAAATAATTACTGAAATATAGGTGGAAAAATTATTTGTTTGCAGCCATACCTTCTGTAACAAATAAAGTAATCCTGATCAAAGAAAATAAAACCTGGGAGGATGCCTTATACTACTGCAGAGATCACTACCATGACCTGGTCACCATCACCAGCCTGGATGAGCAGAGATGGATCCAGGAGAAAGCCAAGAAGGCCTCGACTGATTATGTCTGGATGGGACTGCGCTACAACTGCTTGATGAAGGCCTGGTTCTGGGTCTGTAAGGAGAACTGGGGCAGCAATCAGAGCCCGGCCTCAGAAAGATGGAAGAATGACTGTGACATGTCTGGAGCCATGGATGCAGGAGGACAACATAAGTGGTTCCAGAGAAATCCCTCAGAGGAACTGAATTTCATTTGTTCTAAGATGTAGGCTCAGTCTGTTCTGGTGACATGATATAAGTTGTTATTGTTTGGGAGTGTAAAGTATTTAAACAAGATTTTGGAGTAGAGACTATATTCATGCAGAACAAATCGATGTATCTACTAGAAGTCATTAGCTCGGCAGCTGCTGTGCGGATTGTTTGGTAATTTTGCTTTTTTAAATACATTATTCAATTACTCCAACAATGACTAAACAAATAAATTTGACAAGCATAGAATGTCTTTTCAATGTAAACCACTTCAAACTATTTTAAATTGTGCACTGAGATGTGTTTTTCTAAACAGCTTAAAATCTGTAAGAATCAAGCAGAAAAAAGAATAGTTTAGGTTTCTAGAACTCATAACATGAAAATGAGTTTTTGATGCTGTAGAGAATTTGTTGGCTTTTAATAATAACATGGTGAACTGAGTCAGTCCTCAGTACATCCATCATGTTTCATGTTTCAAAAAATGTTAATCTAATTAAGTCAATTTTTCTTAAAATAAGTGCATTTTTTCTTGAATTGAGGAGGTAAAGGAGTAACATTGCCAACGGAACAAGACAATTTAAGTTCAAAATAAGAAAGACATAAATTGCATTGTCCTAATTCAAGTGTATATTATCTAATTATCTTATTTAAGAGTAAACATACTCATTTCATTGGCAGATCTTTTTATTTACCTACTCAAGGGTAAATACACTTACTCTAACCATATTTATTAATTTCTAGATATTTTTTTTTTCAGTGAAAGAATGAATACAAATCAATTTTGGTGGTTGATTCAGAGTTTTTTTTAACATATATTAAATCATGAAATGAATGAATTCATGAAATATGTATGTAAATACAATTTACAATTTAATCTATACAATAAAACTGATAATGGGAAACTAAATTACAAAGACTGCATTTTTTTTCTCCAGCATGATTCCTGTTTTGCCAGCATCTGCTACTAATGAAAAAAAAAAGACTTCCTGATTGGGATTAGACAGACTGATTTGTCCTGAATCGTTTTGCTTTCTTAACATAGGTTTTGTTTTCTGCTGCTTCACTGCACATCCAATGATTATCCGTCTGCACAATGTAAAAGCCTAAGCTCGCTTTTAATTTATAAATGAGGATTCAACCAAGTTTCATCATAAATCGATGAAATAATTGTTAACAAATGGGTTGCTGCTCTATGTGGAGGATCAAATGATCCAATATTAGTCCAAACAAATAATTGTTTTTCATCAAGCGTTGAGAATAAATTAACCCTTATAAAAAATTACATTCATTATGTTGCGGGTCATTTTGACCCGCACTGTGTAAATACATGCAAAATAGTCAAGAAAACAGGTTAAACCAATAACCAATTTATTTTAGATTACTTAAACATTTAGTCAAGTGACAAACCATACAGTTTTAATTCACACACTTTATTTAGGTTTAAAATGTTCCCTCTTCACAAATTTTGTTTTTTAAAATTTACCTTTAAAATTCGCTAGTTACTAATATTTTAAACATTCAACAATTTTAAAGTTCTCCACATGATGGGAAGAATGTAACTGCTTTCTGCAGATGGAATTCATACATTTCACACAAGATGTACTTGTTTTACTGTCCTCTCTGGAGGGACAGAGCTGGGATCTTTTCCTCTTCTCTTCACCCGTCTCCACTTTATGTTGGTTGGGTAGCCGGCAGTCTTGCCCTGACAGCTGTATATTGCTGTGACTTTGTCCAGATTGTCAACTACTCCTCTGGTTGAGTTATAATCCAGGATCATTTGCGCCTTCAAGTCCTTTCTTGTGTTCAGAGATATATCAGCTTGCATTATATTCATGATAAGAACCTTCTGTTCCCAACATGGTCAGCTTTCTTTTCTGAAGTTCTTCTCCAAGGAGGTAGGACATAGAGGTTGTCACAAGTGATGTTATGACTTGCAGCCCTTCACTCATATCCAGCATCACACACATCCCCTGATTCTTCTAAGCTTTTCCTCCAGGTAGCTTTCCAGTATATACTTGCATATTCCATGCATAGCTGGATTTTGCACCTCAGGCTGCCCATATTATGATATAGGCATTCTGAGAAATGCTGACTGAATCTCCTCAATTCTTGTGATTGCAAATCTGGTAGGACCGGGAGTTTTTATCAAATTAGCTGATGATAGTCTGCATCAACTTTGGTGTGGTGATGTTGTCACTCTTGCGGAAGATGATTCCCTCATTCCCGGGCTTTCATTTGTTGAGGGGATAATAGAAGACTCTTCCTCTGAATCCCTGTCATAGTAGGATAATTGATCATGTGGGTCAACAATAACTTTGTCTTCTGATTCTGAAATATCCTCTGCCTTAGAAACCTATTGCTCTACATCATTATCCCAGTACAAAATTTGTGAAAAAGACTACTCAGCTGTAATCCTTCAGGAGCTCAGTTTTTGGTGAGTTTTTTCATATAGATGACGTGAGAGCAGTGACAAGAACTAGTGTAAGAAAGTTCCCTCCCTTACCACACCTGGGTCTGGGTCTCAGAGGCAAATGAAAAGAGTAAAGTACATCAAAGAGCCATTTTTATTTACCTGAATGGCTATTTACCCACATTAAAGTGTCCGAGTCAAAATGACCCACAACATCATATTTGTATATATACTCTGCACAGACACTCCACTACACATCAGAGTGGCCAGATTTTACATACATGTTCATGAGCCCAGATGAGGAAAAGTCACCAAATTTCATGAAGAAAAAAAAAGGTTAACCAGTACTTTGATCAACACAAAAACTGAAATGGGTCAAAATGACCCTTAACATAATATAAGGGTTAACACCAAACATTACCAAATGAAATAAATAATTAGGCCAAATCAAACATCATAAAACTAAAACTGGATAAAATGTTAGCACGTTTTCCCTGAATTCACTGTTGTAATTTATTGACATCAACTTCAGATCTACTGAATGAAAATTATTAGCAGAGCAGCTTTTACACTAAAGCTGATTTGTGATTAATTTCTCTATAATCTGGCTGTAACCCACCTTATCTTGCAGGCAGGAAAACTACCATAAGGTTGAACTATAACCAGTAGTAAGATGTCAAACAATGTTTACAATCCTCACAGTAAACATGCATCATTAAATAAAGGGTGTCAGACTTTTTTTTGGACATGATTTTTTTCCCAGGTTGTAGAGAATAGCTCGTCTAATGAAAACGTTTCCCTGCTCTCTTTGCTCTTCTAATCAATTTAGAGTAAAACAACATCCTGCCCTGAATATTAAAACTATGAAATATTAATATGCTGCTATTCAGACATTTGGGGAACTTGGATACCAACAGTTTATCTGGGACCTTTTTCAGCAGAACATGAAAAAAGGGGCATTTTATTCAGTAATAAAATAAGGAGACAGATAAATATTTCAGCTTAGTGTCTATCATAGATTCAATCTTGACAAAATGTGCTTTATTATTTTTTTCTTTTTTTACTTGTTTTTTATTCTTCTGTTTCCTATTTTCTTTCAAATCATCAGCAGTGTCTCTCTGTCAATTAGAGGGAGAGCTGCAAGTATCTTAATATGCCCCTTACCCAGCAGTGTTGGAGGGAAGAAAAATGTTTACCACACTGCAAAGATGTAGTGGAGAGAGTTTCTGCATTTTCTGTTGTATAATTTGAGCGAAAGCATAACTGAACTCACTGGTTTATATAACAATAAAGACTCAGTAATAGAATAAGACTCCTTTAAATAAAACAGGCTTGTAGATAAAATAAATAAACAAAGAAACAATCAATCAAACAAACAAATAAATACATAAATAAATAAAATAAGATTTTGCTGGTATTGATATTTCTCCCCTGATTTCCCCAGAGACTCAGCATTACTGCAGGGAGAAACAGCACTAGGGAGTGATGTCCTGCAGGGGGTAACCAATTAAAAACCAGCAGGGTCCGAAATAAAGAAAATCAACAACCAGTAAAGGTCCGGAGACATTTTTTAATTATGATCCGTTAATTTAAACATAATTTAAACTAAAATATAATTAGGTGTTATGCATTCATGTTATACACTGACTTTTTAAATTAAGAAAAATAAAATAAAAAAGGAAAATTTTTCCATTTTTTAAATCTAAAGTGTTTTTTGAAGTAGAGAATAATTCAGTTTGGTATATTGACAATTTCTTGATTCACATATTAAATAAAACACCTGAACTGACCGTCAATTTTTTTATTTCTTTTTTCTGGCTGAATGAGAGCAGTGGGCTTCATGCTGCCATGAAAGGCTTTAAACCTGGGTTTGAATGATGATGAAGCCATTCTAAAGCACATATCAAGGTGCTCATTTTGAGCCTGGGTTGATTTTTAAGTTTTTATTATGTTCATGGTGGAGAATCCTGCTTCACCGCAGTAGGTTGAGCCAAACATACTCAAAATGTGCAGGGTCATCTTTGAGCACGCCATTTTCACTTTTCTGTCACCAGTACACTGTATTCTTCCAGCAGTCCACACTTTCTCTGCTCTCCTTTCTTATCGTCTTCTCCTTCTTTCCCATCACCCATCGCTTGCCACAGGTTTGCCTGCTGTGTCTAAAAGTAGCAGCAGCAACAACCCAGACTGACAGCAGCTCATTGGCTAATTTGTATCACATGTAGTCTGGTCCTGGATGCTCCGAAGGGCTTTACCAGATTAACAGGAGAAGCCGCGCAAATAAAGTTACAATCTGTCATCGAACAACATGTGGTAATTTATAAATGTTTTAAATCAGGTTGGGGCGGATTAGCCAGCAGGTGGGTCTGGAACCGGACCCTGGTCTGTCAATCCGTGACCTCTACCCTAGTGGTTAGAGCAGTGCGCTTGTGCTCTGAGAAGGTTGCAAGTACCTGGTTCAGTCCCCACCGCCTGCACTCTGGGTCCTGAGCAAGATCCGGGCGCCCCATAGTGGCAGCCCACTGCTCCCCAAAAGATGGGTCAAATGCAGAGGTAAATTTCTCCAGTGTGAGACAACAAAGTTCAATTCAGTTTTCTTTTTAGTGGTGCGGCCTAGTGGTTAGGGCATTGGAATCCAGAGGTTCTGAGTTCAAGCCCCAATCCCACAGACTGCCACTCTGCATCCCTGAGCAAGACACTTAATCCCACACTGCTCCGCGGCATAGGCGGATCTACTGGGGTGGCATAGGGTGGCAAATGCCACTCTTAATGACAGCCTTGCCCCCCCTGCTGCCACCCTAGTTGGCAGTAGGGATGGCGAGGCTTATAAATTATGGATAATTTGAGAATTACGACCGCTAATTTCCAATGTAGGACTGCAGTGAATGCAGCACTGAGATTAAGACGCGAGGGCGACTGAGACTGATTAGTTTTGAAAACTGGAATGGGGCAAGTGGGGGAGCCAGGGTCATGGGGAGAGAGTACTTGACGAATGACACAGGTAAAACAAGATTGAACTATCTGATCGAGAAATTCAATCATAAATGAATGCACAATGTTGCTAGCATAGCTGCAATGCTGATTTTGAGATGAAAATAAATGAAAATCAGGTTTGCAGAACGTTATTTCTAAACTATGATGTTAGTTAGGCCTGACGTCTCAGGCTCATAAAGACATATTTTATGGTCAACTATGACAGAAAAGAGACTATCAAGTATGGTTGTACTCAAATCAAAACGCACAAAGGCATTGGATCTAAATAAATTTGCAAAGCGTTTTGCTGAGCAACATGGAAATCACCGCATTCAGCTGTTATAGTCATGTTAACTTTATGTTATGCTCTTTGGTGAGCGTTTACAGGGCTGTTACATTTTGTTTTAGCACCTGAGAAATCTGATATTTCCTTTAATAAAACCAAAAGTGTTAAAAGTAAAAGTTAAAAATGTGATACTGAGTGTAAATCCTGCTTAATATGAAGCAGTGTTGTTTCTTTCTTTGTATATATAGTAGAGCTTTCAAATGATAAAAGGCCTTTAATCTAATTAATCCGCCAAGGTTTCTTGAATTAATTTTGATTAATCACAAGCTCTAAATATTTTTGGCGTAACAATACACATTTTCTGTGTACTGTTTTCAAAACAGAAAGATAAGCAAGATGTATTACATTTAGGTTTTATTAATGACAAATCCAAAAAAAGAATTTAATTCTCAACAATTTTGGCAACTTAGCAATTGCCTTTTTTTTTTAGCAAATACAGGATGGTTTAACGGAACGTTTTTCGTTTAAAACAAACAACTTGACTTTAAAACAATTAAATGAGGTCATTTTACCTAATATTTATTCATCTTTTAGCCAGTTGTTAACAAACTAAATGTTGGATGCGTTCAGTGAGGGTGGTTTGACGCATGCCAGTCATAACACCTGAATTTGAAGCCCCAACAAATGAATGCTTGGCATTAAGATGATATTTAAGGGTCGAAGTGCTTCGGTGAAATGAAAGTCCTCCTTGCAGTGTGAGCAAACTACAACATGTTTATTTATTGTCCCGTCTTTGTTTTTTTTAATACTCGAACTGTCCATCGAACGGGTTCTTCTTTTGATTCCTCCATTTAGCTCATGTCGGACAATTGAATTGTGGGGAAAACAGGGCGGGACTGCGTTAATGCGTAAAAAAAAATATTGTGTTAATTCCAGAAATTAATCATCTTGCGTTAACGCGTTAATTTTGACAGCCCATACTGTATATATAGTATGAAACTATCCAGACATGACCTGTATGAACCTACTTACAACATTGTTTTGGTATTTTTTCAGACTGGAAGCAAAATGTATTTTTTATGTTTGCTTCTTTTCAGATTTGTGGGATTATGATGTAACATACAGTACCTGCCTTTTTTGTTGATTTGTTTGATAAGAGGCACGCAGCGTGCCTGGTATCTACAGCATATTTATTACGCATGAAATGTTCTCTTTCATCGTAACGCCGTAACTGCTGAATGTCAAAAGCTTACTTCAGTTAGCAAATGGGGCAAAATGCGTGTTCCTCAGAGCCAAACAATACATGGATGTCTGATACCCTTGTTTGGGTGCTCTGACCCATTTATTTTCACTCAGTGTAGCTCCTCCTGCTCAATTTTAGTCATCCAGTTCAGTCCATAGAGTCCTCTTTGATAAGTAACTTTTTTCTTCTATAGTTTCCCTCTTGTGCAAATGCTGCAAAGCTGCCTCTCTGACAGTCAATCTCACTGCTGCAGGTGGGAGAGGTGTGACAACAGTGCCCTAGTCTTAATACCTTTCCTGTGATAACGCGCCAATTGTTTTAGTGTTACATGTATCATTCTTCTATCGGCTCCCCACAGAGATCACATTGTACAATGTATTTCTAATATGCAACTGTTTAATATGAAACACGCTACGGCTTCAGCGATACTATTCTCTACCAAAGTGTGATATACTGTGATTAAATTCAGTGCAAACAAATGCCATATGTTGCCACCCCTCAAAAATTCCTAAAAGCCCCCCCCTCGCCACCCCATGGGCCATTTTTCCTAGTGATTCAGCTCCTCGGCCACCGCACAAGGGCAGCCCATTACTGCCCAAGGGGATGACTCACATGCAGAGAGTTCATTTTGTTACTCTGTACTTGTGACAGTGTAATGACAATAGAAAGGCTGAAAAAAAACCCACTAACCTGGCCACAGGTTCAGCTGTTTATTCTTTAGAAACTAACAGGAACAAAAGAAATACTAAAACATTAAAGAGAACAGGAACAGACAGGGACTATTTTCTAATGCAAATTATTACAGGGAAGAGTAAATGTTACATTTACATGTCCAAACTTGCACGTCTGAGGTCACCTACAGGCCTCTCTAAAGCTTTTCAAACAGATCGGCTTGTACTGCATCAGAGATCTGAAGATAATCATGGGATCCTCATTGACTGTAACAGACAAGCAGGTATAGAAAATTTGTAAATTATGGATGGAAAAACTGTAAGGAACCTGAGGGTTACTGTATTGAGAAACATACAGCTGCATGATGGAGCCGACAGCGCCAAGCAGCAGTAAGAAAACACACAGGTGAAGCAGAGCAGCGGGAGGGAGTAACAGTAGACACAGCAGAGGATATTAAGACTTATGGACACTGTCATTTATTTCCAACTCACAATCTGTAGTGACTTAGCTCACTTAGTTAGTATGGGCAGAGTCTCAGACAGAATTAACTTTGCTGACTATGCTTCAGTTCCAATCAACTATACTTGAAAATGATTGTGTTCTTCTTTTGATAGAAAATTAGAGATGAGTGTTTTTATTTCATTGTTAAGTTGGTGGGTTTTATCATAAAGTCATGGTCTTGGCGCTGATGATTGGCAGTTTCCCTTACTCCTGTTTACCTGTCTAATTGGCCCAGTGGCTCATTAACACTTATTGTTTCCACCTGGTCCCCTCTGCTATTTATGCTGTCTGTCTGCCTACAATCAGCGCCAGATTATTCGAGCTGTTTTGTGAGAGTAAATCTAGTGTTCAAGTAAGTTTTCTGTGATTCTGATTCTGACCTGTTTTCTGCCTTTGGGTATTCAAGTCTTTGCCTTGCCCTTTTCTGCTTGGTCCATTTTGTTTTTGGAATGATTCCCTGGATTCTGCTGGTTTATATTGGGTCTGGGGGTTTTATCTTTAGGATGCACTAGCCTCTGTTTAAGGGTTTGGTTTGGCTTGAAATGCACTGGGATCTTGTGTTTGGAGAAAATCCTCTTGAGCTTTTCAGACACTCCAGCAACATAAGGGATTGTGATGTTTTTGCGTTTAATTTTCCCATTGCTGTCTTCTGTTGCGTGTCTTTGGATTTTTACGGAATGACTATGACCTGGATGACTGAGAACCTTCATCAGCAAGAAAAGGTTTTATTTTACTCTGCAGAGGAGAACTACATGAGACAGCTGCATACAGCTCCCAGTGTAGCTCTGACTAGGTCACTGCCCACCCTTTGCATACATAGAGAATTCTTACACACGGACATTGAGTCTTCCCAACAGAAACACTTAATCAAAGGACATAAATTTGTTCAGATAAACATCTCAGACAACTTTTTTCGTTCAGACCAGAGACAGGACGTGAGGATCTTAAACACAATAAGGACCTGTTTTTCTATGCTTCCCTCTTATCTAAACTAGGGAGGAAACTCCTTTTCAAACCTCCTTCCTTTCCCTACATCTCAGCATAAAGAATGGAACAATAGCTTCTAACTAATCACCCCTATTCAGAAAGAAAGAAGCGGCACACTTTAATATTCAACCTTACTAACATCCAAGGAAAAAAATACAAACCACAGAGCCAAAAACCCAGAGGACTCAACAGGGGAGAAACAGTGGACGAGCAGGAGACAGGACAAATACAAAACCCTCTTTCCTCTGGCCGCCAGGATCCAGGAAATGAACCTTAGAACAAACAGACTGAACAGAAAACAACATCTAATGATATGACCGTGATAGCTGGAGTGGAGCTTTAAAATAGGAACTTCTTCATGAAAAGGAGAGACTAGTGAAG
>JAGKQL010000028.1:25576301-25697279 GCA_018398635.1 Cyprinodon brontotheroides | reverse complement strand
TTTTCGAGAGAGGAAGGCACATGGGTGAATCCGGTTATCCCCTACTGAGCGCTGAGAGAGAACTGCCCCCACTCCAGAGTCTGAGGCATCCACCTCGACCAAAAACTGAAGTTGAGGATCAGGTATGGTGAGAACCGGGGCAGAGGTGAACCTGTTCTTCAGTTTCTGGAAGGCATAATCCGCCTGAGGAGACCACTGAAACTTAGAGGTAGGAGAGGTCAAGGCATGCAGGGGTGCTGCGATGGTGCTAAAGTCTCTTATGAACTTCCTATAGAAATTTGCAAACCCCAAAAACCTCTAAGCAGTACCTCCTTTTTCTAGGTTAGACGTAATAGTCCCTAACGGCCTTCCACCTTTGGTTGATCCATCTGCATCTCTCCCCGGACCTTGGCTCATACAGAAACCGGGCGAAGGGACACCCTGGGAACATGGAAGTCACACTTCTCTGCTTTTACGTAGAGCTTGTGTAGAAGAAGACGCTGGAGAACCTTTCTAACATGTGCGGTGTGGGACTGCTCATCAGGCGAGAAGATCAGAATATCATCCAAGTAAATGAAAACAAATTTGTTGAGCATGTCCCGAAGCACGTCATTTATTAGGGCCTGAAAAACAGCTGGGGCATTAGTGAGTCCAAAAGGCATCACAAGGTACTCATAATGTCCACTAGGGGTATTAAAAGCAGTCTTCCACTCATCCCCCTCTCTAATCCTCACCAGATGATAAGCATTCCTTAAGTCCAACTTAGTAAAAATTTTGGCACCTTGCAAAATTTCAAAAGCTGAAGAGATGAGAGGAAGAGGGTACCTGTTCTTTATGGTGATGTCATTGAGTCCTCGATAGTCGATACATGGCCGCAGGGACTTCTTTTTGGCGACGAAGAACAAACCAGCACCCGCAGGGGAAGAGGATGGTCGAATGATTCCAGATTTGAGGGCTGAGTCCACATAATCTTTCATAGCCTGCTGTTCTGGTAGGGACAACGAATAAAGACGTCCCTTGGGTGGTGCAGTTCCAGGAAGTAAATCAATAGCGCAGTCATAGGGCCGATGAGGGGGCAACGAAGTGGCCAGAGACTTGCTGAACACTTCCTTGAGGTCGTGGTAGCAGGTGGGAACCTTGGATAACTCAGGAATATCAGGGTCTAAGTCCTTAGAAGTAGATTGGGTTAATACAGGGGAAAAAAAATTTTCAGAACTAAGTTGGTTCAGGACACAATTGCAGTTCCACGACAGAATAGAACCTGTGGACCAATCAATGTTAGGGTTATGCTGAACTAGCCAGGGATGGCCTAGTATTACAGGATGCTCCGGGAAGTCTGCTAGAAGAAACGAAATCATCTCAGAATGGTGGTCAGGGAAAGTAATCTTGACAGGTTGGGTGTGGTGGGACACTGAGCACAAATGACGTCCATCCAGAGCCGTGGCCTTCAGAGGTTCCTCAAGGGGAACAACCCTTAGGTTTAACTGTTCTGCAAAGCAAGAATCCATTAGGTTAGCATCAGCACCAGAGTCAATAAGAACTTTTAGTTCAATATTCTGCTCAGAAGTGGTGAGCAAAATAGTAGGACAGACACGTTTGGGACTGACTGAAGAGGATGAACAACTCACCAGGGTTGGTTTCTTCTTAGGATTTCTCCTATTATTTGGGCAGGAGGAGACTCGGTGGCCTGACTGACCACAATACAGGCACAATCCCTCCTGAAAACGGCATTGGCGCTCCTCAGGAGGAAGACGGGTCCGGCCAAGTTCCATGGGAACCTCAGACGAAACTGGTGGATCAAAAGACAAAGAGGGAGCAGGCTCTGGAGCGAGGGGTCGCCAGGAAGTAGCCCCTGTAGCAGCATTATTTCTCAGTGAAAAGTTGTTGGAAGAGGCTCGTTCCCTCCGACGTTCATACAGTCTTTTATCAATCTTTATCGCCAAAGCGATAAGAGAATCCAAATCGTCAGGTAAATCCAGTGGGGCCAACTGATCCTTGAGTTCACCAGAAAGGCCATCTAAAAAGGCATCAAAAAGAGCTGCAGGATTCCAATCACTGCCAGCTGCCAAGGTGCGGAACTCAATAGCATAGTCTGAGACACGTCTCTTGTTCTGCTGCAGCCGGTTCAAAGCCCTGGCTGCTTCCCGTCCGGGTCTAGTGTGCTGAAAAATCTGGGTGAAACTCTTGGTGAAAAGATCTAGTGACCCACAAATGGCTGAATCTCTCTCCCACTCACTGGTAGCCCAAGCCTCTGCTCTGCCAGAAAGGTGGCTGATAATAAAGGCAATCTTGGATCTGTCCGTTGGGTAGGAGTGGGGGAGCAGCTCAAAATGTAGGCCACATTGTGTTAAAAATGCACGACACTCACCAGAGTCACCAGAAAACCTCTCCGGACGGGCAAGATGAGCAGAAGGTAGTAAAGGTGAAAAGGGCTGGGCAAAAACCCCTTCCTGAACCTGAGATGGTGCTGGATCCTTTATGGTGGGGGGCTGGTCAGAATGCTGAGACCTCTGAACCTTATCCACCAGGAAACTGAGCTGATCAGCAACTGAGGTCATGAACCGGTCTTGTTGCTCACTTAGCTTCTGAATCCCTTGCTGTAAGTGAGCCAGTTGCTCCTCCTGTAGGTTGATGCGTCTCCCCTGGGCACCCAGGGCTTTTAGCACTGAATCAGAGTCTGCTGAGTCCATTTCTTGGCCAGTTCGTACTGTCACAAGGCTTAGAAATGAAGGACTCAAATGCAAGACCTGACACAGTGGATTAAAACTCAAAGTTCTTTTAATTCAGTCCAGGGTTGAACAACAAAAAATCCAGCAGAAACAGAAGTATCAAAAAGCAGAGGCAAGGCAGGTCCAAATCCAAGCAGGGGTCAAAAAACACAAGAAAGCTAAATCTAACAGGCAAAAAGGCTGGAACGCTAAGCTCAAAAGACTAAGACGAACTGGCAAAGGGAAGCTGCAAGGGTGGGAACTAAATACTCTAACAAACAAAAGAGGAGCACATACACCAGGTGAATTGCATTAGGCTGTGGCAGATCCTGATTGCAGGAAGGAACTCAGGAAGTGAAGCTGCCTAAAACGAGAGAGGAAATGAGTACCAAAATAAAACAGGAAGTGAAAAGACAAGGTAAAAAAGTGACATCAATCTAATCAGGACTGCCCCTGACACCAGGAGTGATGATTAATAGTTAGTGTCTTTAAAACTTTTATTTCATCTGTTTCTCTCAGTTATCCTCATTGCTCTCACAGCTCTTCCTTCATTAAGGGATAATAAATGAGCAACCACATATTTTATATAAGACCATTGATGTAAAGTTTCTGTTTACAGAACATGATATTCTCTAAAATAATGACTTAGTCATCAATTTATTAGGAGGACAGAGAAAATATCAGTAATTAAATACCATCTATATGAGGAAGAACCTGTGAAAACTTAGCAGTGCAAAACAGTTTGTGGTATTTTTGCATCACCTGTGATTTAAGCTAAACCATTCAATGGACTATTATTATCACCTGAAATCTAACATTTGTATTGTCTGTGTATAACATTGATGGTTTCTACTGCCATCTAATGATTATTCATTTGTGACATTTACTCCACATGAATACATAATTTCATCATCTAAAGTCTAAAGATGTAAATCATTTCTAAACTATAGATCATTATAAGATCAATTCAAAAGATGTTGTTTTTTTTCCTATTTTTCCTGGATGTTCTTAATATTACAGTAAAAATCTATGCTGAGATTAGACCGTTTTATTTTCAGGCAAAACTCTATACTGTATTTTGAAAAGAAAAAATAAACCAAAGAATTATAGGTCTTTTGTTTTTAAATATGACTTAAATATGACTTATAACTTATATATAACTTTTATAATAATATAATATAAATTTTTTTCTAAACAGGTTAGTATTAAAAGGGATCAAATGTTCAGCAGCATTAGAAACTCATTCTCCTCTAAAATATATATTTAAGTCCAATAACTTAAACTTTATAATTCATTAGATAGAGGACACAGTTTTAGATGCAACCCATTTACTGAAAAGCAAACAAGTGAAAAAGTCCAAAAACATCAAATATGTGTCTTTGAACGACACCACATGAGATGAGAACAATCTTGTTCAAATTAATCTACATGTTTTACTCCAACATTTGGTCTAAGAATAGATGCCTATGATCATTTACACAGAAAATAGAGATTGACTACATAATCTCCAGGAGAGTAACTGCAGCTCTAATTGCTTCAAGAAGAAATATATTTTACCCCAGCCATCAATACAGTTTATACATTAGAGCTTTTATATTTATTCTTTTTAATTTATAAAGCCCCAACCACGAGAAATGTTATTTTATTTTTTTTCCACCACAGTTAGCTTTTAAGACTATGACTCCAGAGATCAGCTTGAGCTTTAATTCTTAGAACAAATGAAATTCAGTTCCTCTGAGGGATTTCTCTGGAACCACTTATGTTGTCCTCCTGCATCCATGGCTCCAGACATGTCACAGTCATTCTTCCATCTTTCTGAGGCTGGGCTCTGATTGCTGCCCCAGTTCTCCTTACAGACCCAGAACCAGGCCTTCATCAAGCAGTTGTAGCGCAGTCCAATCCAGACATAATCAGTCGAGGCCTTCTTGGCTTTCTCCTGGATCCATCTCTGCTCATCCAGGCTGGTGATGGTGACCAGGTCATGGTAGTGATCTCTGCAGTAGTATAAGGCATCCTCCCAGTTCATCTTTTCTTTGATCAGGATCACTTTATCTGATAGAGAAGATATGGGACCAAACAAACAAATTTTCATCTTTATTTCAGTTACTATTCAGAAACAAGAACCAAAAAATAAACTATGGACAAACAAAAAAAAAAAAACAAACAAAAAAAAAAAACATTTCACTGTGAAGCCGGTGATGTTCTTCATATGAACATAAACAATTTGGGGTAAAGATTTATGTTTAATTATTTCTATGTTCAGTTTTAAAACACACAGAATACACTAATTAAATACATACATGCATTAACCCGACACATTTCTATTAATGTGGGACCAACTCACCATCATAACAGATGAAGGGTCTTTCCTGGTCACAGCTGTCTGTCTTCCATCTGCCTTCATCATCAATCCCAGCTGCAGCACATCGACCAGTGTTGTATTGGTAATTGCAAAACTGGTCATTCCAGTGTCTGAAAGAAAAACTGCTTCCATCTGACCACCTCCAGGTGTCTCTGAACAGACCAAAATATATGTATGTCCCAGCTACCACAGACTTCATCACTTCCTTCAGTTCTCCATCCTGTAGCTGCTTCATTCCACTGATCAGGTCTGTGTGTTTCTCTCTGCAGTAACTCTGAGCTTCCTGCCAGGTCTTCTTCTCTCTAATCAAGTGGTATTTCTGGGTGCTATTAGTTTCTGTGGAGTAAACAGATAAACTCACATCACATTAAATTTACATGTTTTCTTGTTTGTAGAAAAAATACTCAATAAAACAGAGAGAATAATTTGACAACCCATAAACAAACTAGAGAAAAGTAAATCAACATTCTCACCATCATAACAGAGGAAATGGTATCTATTGTGGCAACCAATATCTCTCCATCTAAGGTCCTTATTTAAAATTCCACAGTTCAAAGTATTTCCTTTTCCTTTATCAGTTGAGTCCTCCTTGGTCCCAGTTTGTCTCCCTTTCATTGAACTCCACTCCAGGCAGAGACCAGTACCATGTTCTGATACCATCTGTCTGATCATACAGACCAATCCAAGCTTCCCTCTTATATCCTGATCTGGTACTGAGGAGTGCCATCTTCATGTGGCTAGGTCAGTGTTGGTCTCTGCACTGTGGCTTCAGTCCAGTCAGTGTGTAGAGATACTCATAGAGCTGACAGTTGATGAAAAAACTCTGACCTGAAAACATATAAAACATGTTGCCGTATCTTTCTATTATATAATAGCTCTCTACAAGGGTTGATGATATAACATCATTTGAAATGTTTATCTCATTCTACAGCTGAGTCAGTCATATTTGAAACCAATGAGTCTATTTTTGCTTTAGATCAACTTATCCATCAGAAAGAGCGGAAGCAGACTCCACTGCATCTTGATGTTGGGTGAAATATTTTCCTCAAACTGTCTTTCTCTTTTGGATGGACAGCACATTTAAAAACTTAATATCAAGATTTAAAAAGCCTGCAGCTCTCTCTTAACCTGACATTAAGCAATTTAATTTGAATTTTACATTGTATCTATCTACTAATGCTCTGATGAAGGAAAAGGGAGGGACAGTCAGTACAATTCTTTAAACTGATTGGGTAAATCACCAAGTGGAACGTGCCTCCCATGTCAAGCTTTTAGCCAATCACAGCATTAGCAGATGTGAGGTATATCATTTTTTGATATTTTTCACACCTAGCCGAGTTAAGTTAACTGATGAATCAAAATCACTAAATCCATTTGGGAGGAACGTGCAAACATCTTCCCAGCCACAAAGGCATACATTAAGGAAAGTGTTTGAGGGTATTCCAGCTAAAGGCTCAGCCACGTTTGTTTTACTGCCACTGGTTGATGCGTTGACGTCATACATCTCACTGCCTTTAATTGGTCTGAAACATTTCTGTATTGAAGCTTGCATCTATTGGCTTCTGGCAAGATGTATTTTAGGTAGTTTGTGAATTCAGTAATCTCAGTAAGATTAGTGGATATTAAACTCCCACATTTTATGTCTCCTCTGTCCAGACAAAAAAAAAAAGCAGCGAGAGCAGAAAACAAAAGGAAAAGGAGCAGATAGCAAAGAGTCTTTTTTTTACTCCTTTATTTACAAATGAAAGACTTGCTGATGTCGCACAATAAATAAGAATCTAAGTCATCTTTTTTTCATACTTACAGCGTAATAACAAATATTGAGCTGAACTTACACCTGCTTCCCCTTTTGCCTCACTAAATCAGGCGTTCTTTTCTTGATGCTCTGCTGAAAACTGTTGCAGATCCACTGTTGCTATCTGAGTTTCCAAAATGTTTGAACAGCTGCAGAATTCTAGCTTTTTTTTCATGTAAATATTCAAAAGAGGAGATAAATATGTTTGACATGTAAACGAATAATAAACCATGAAGAAGAAAGAGAAATGTTAGCTAGATGAACAGACTTCTAAAGCCAGGGAACATAATTTGATTACAGAGAAAGCAGTGACAGCCTTTATTCAGAAATATTATTGATGGTGACGATCCAGATATAGTCAAGTTTAATTGTCTTAGTGCTGGTTAATGTTTAAACCATAAGGTAGCTATTTGCCTTTAAGACGAGGTGGGTTACAGCCAGAGTTCAAAGGAAATTCATCACTATGCAACTTTAGTGTAAAAGCTGCTCCGCTGATAATCCATTCAGTAGATTTGAAGTTGATGTCAGTAACTTGTAACAGTGAAGCCGGGGAAAACTATTTCTTATCCAGCTTTAATATAATGTTTGAATTGGTCACATTGTTTATTTATCTATTAAATTTCAGAGTTAATGCATTCTAATCATGTTGTTTTTTTCCCTCCACCTTATTCTTTGCAAATTCATCCTTTATTGTTTGAAATGAACCTGCGAGATTATACTATAGGTGCTGGTCATATTACGAAAAAGTGCATTGATTTCATTAACTACATTCAAAAAAGGGAAACTATATAATTATATTTTTTTTCTTACACACAGACTGATATATTTAAAATATTTATTCAGAAGTTAGTAAGTAGATCTAAGATAGTAACTACTTTGAAATGTCGGGAGAGCAACAGATTATGGGAAATTAAAAATATGAATGAAGCAAGAAGATTAAAGCGTGCGAAATATCTTAGACCCCAGAGAGGAAGTTGTTTGGTCTCATTACTGGAAAATGCTGGTGGACCAGAAGACTTGCTGGAAAGGTTCCTGACTGCTTTTAGTTGATTTTTTTATTGTAGATATTGCACTATAGAAGCATTCTGTCATGAACTTGGCACTGATGACTGGCTTAATGGTTAATTCCATTCACATGTCTACCTCCGCCCAGTTTCTCATCACAGTTCATCTGTGTCACCTGCTCTAGCCTTATTTAAACTGCTTCAGCAGTTTTACAGAGAGTCTGTTAATTAAAGCTTCACATCTACATGTTTGACGCCTCACAATAGGGTTTTTTTTTTTAGTTTTGGTCTTAATTATTTATTTTTTGAACAGAATATTGCATTGTGGACTGAGGTCAAAACAGAAACACTTAAACTCAGCTTCCTGTGGCACGCCTTTAGAACATGAAGTAGACACACTCTCATTAATGGCGTCTCCCACCTATGAAATATCTGTAATTAGGCCAACATCAAAACCACACCCCAAAGGAACCCAAAAAGGAATCCTGGAAATCAAAAGTCTGATAGATTCTATGAGTGATCAGATGTGATGACTTTATTTTTACAATTCATGTTAACTATATCTACATTAAACCCACTAGTTAACAGCCATAAAATATAATCATACCATGATCAACATAAAATAAATATTAGCTATATTCCATTGCTATAATCTATAAGAGATTATAATATATTACACATAATTCTCAACAGTCAGACATTTTGTTGTACAAGTTTGAAAGTATTAAAGAACAGAAAATAATCAAAGTAAAAAAAAAATGTTTAAAAACAGACAAAATTAAAAATCTCATTATCATTTATTTTCCTCCACTTGTGTTCTCCTCCTGTTTCCATGGCTCCAGACATGTCACAGTCATCCACTGGTTCCCCTGAGGCCCAGTTCTTATACCTGACCACCTCATCACTGACCCAGAACCAGAAATCCAGAGTACAGGTGTAGCGCAGTCCCATCCAGACATAATCAGTCGAGGCGTTCTTGGCTTTCTCCTGGATCCATATCTGCTCATCCAGGCTGGTGATGGTGACCAGGTCATGGTAGTGATCTCTGCAGTAGTATAAGGCATCCTCCCAGTTCATCTTTTCTTTGATCAGGATCACATTATCTGCCATAGTGGTAGAAATGGGAAAAAAACAAATAATTTTTCACTTTTTAATTTGCTTGAATAATTAATCAGAAAATATGAGTAGAATCTTTAGGTTGAGAGAAGCAAATTATGACCTCTGATATTTCAAAACAATGTTTTTCATGGAGGAAACATATGAATACTGATAATATATATGTTAACACAAGAATGCATAAAGAACATGTAGACATATTATTCCTACATAGTTATTGGCTTAAAATTCCTTTTTGATAAAAAATATATACCTTTATAACAGATGAAGGGTTTTTTCTCATCACAGCTGTCATTCTTCCATCTGCCTTCATCATCAGTCCCAGCCACAGCACATCGACCAGTGTTGTATTGCTGATTGTTTAACCAGTCATTCCAGTGTCTGAAAGAGAAACTGCTTCCATCTGACCACCTCCAGGTGTCTCTGAACAGACCAAAGTATGTTTTATTATCTGCATAGTTCATCACTCTCTCCAGTTCTCCATCCTGTAGCTGCTTCATTCCACTGATCAGGTCTGTGTGTTTCTCTCTGCAGTAACTCTGAGCTACCTGCCAGGTCTTCTCCTCTCTAATCAAGTGGTATTTCTGGGTTCTATTAGTTTCTGTGGAGTAAACAGATAAACTCACATCACATTAACTTTAAATGTTTCTTCTTTGTAGGAAAATTACTCAATAAAACAAAGAGAATAATTTGACAACCCATAAACAAACTACAGAAAAGTAAATCAACATTCTCACCATCATAACAGAGGAAATGGTATGTATTATGGCAACCAGTATCTATCCATTTAAGGTCATTAATTAAATATCCACAGTTCTCAGGATTTCCATTTCCTTTATCAGTTGGTTCTCCTTTGTCCCAGTTTGTCTCACTTTCATTGAACTCCACTCCAGGCAGAGACCAGTACCATGTTCTGATACCATCTGTCTGATTATACAAACCAATCCAAGCCTCCCTCGTATCTCCCGCTCTGGTACTGAGGAGTCTGTTCATGTCTGCCATGTTAGACACTGTGGCCAGGTCAGTGTGTTTCTCTCTGCAGTACTGCTGAGCTTCAGTCCAGTTCTTTTCCTCATTAATGTAGTGATACTCATAGAGGTGACAGTTGATGAAACAAATCTGTCCTGAAAACGTATAAATGTTGAGGTATTTACTTCAAAATAACATCGCCAGCAGTGTTTATGGTAGTACTTAATATAAAATGTTTTGGGAAGATTTTCATTCTACTGATGAGTCTGCCATATTAGAAACCAGTCTTACCAACCAAGTCTGGTTGTGCTTTACATTAACTTACCCATCAGATACAGCAGAATCACACACCACTGCATCTTTAATGTTGGGTGAAAATATTTTCCTTCAGTCTCTGTTGGACAAAGATCACATTCAAATTAAGCTTTAGAAATTCGCAGCTCTCCTTCCACTATACAGAAGCAATACAGGAAGACAAAAGGAACCAAAGCATGGAGGAAACAACTTAAAACATTTTACCAATGAAAGAAGTGCATATGCGAACTTAGACATAATTATTATGTTTTAATTAGAGTTAAGCCAAACATCAGAGAGTGAGCTGAGCTTACCTCTGCTTCTATTTCTCCTCAGTAAATGGGACGTTCTTTTATTGATGCTCTGCTGAAAACTGCCTCAGGTAAACTGTTGGTATCTAAGTTTCCCAAATGTCTGAACAGCAGCTGAATTAAGCCATTTCATTATTCGTATATTCAAAACAGGAGATAAACATGTTTGCCGTGTAAGTGAATCATAAACCATGAAGAGGAAGGAAAAAATGTTAACTAGATGAACAAACCTCCTAACATTTGGTTACAGAGAAAACAGTGACAGCCTTTATTCAGTAAAGCATGGTGATGGTAAGGAACCAGATGTAGACATGTTTTATTGTCTTTGTGCTTCTAGTTGTTTAAACCTTCTAGTAGTTATTTGCCTATAAGATAAGGTGGGTTACAGCCAGAGTTCAGAGGAAATTCATCACTAAGCAGCCTTTGTGTAAAGGGTGCTCTGCTAAACAATCTCCATTTAATAGATTCTAAGTATATGTCAGTAACTTATAAGAGTATTTCCAGAAATGATCGACTAACCTAATTATTTGTTCACAATATACAATAAAAGCAACAACCAGTTTCTAAAAAAATATATATATTTTATGGATTTATAAAGCATCTCTACTGAAACCGAGATAATTTAAAGAGGTTTTTAGCCTTTTACATTAGAGCCTTTTACATTTTATATATTCTACAGATGTTTTGTAAGACCAACAAAGTAAAGAAATAAAAACTATATAAAGGAAACAATACAAGGTGAGACTAATCAATCTCTGATCTAAACAAGGAAGTTGTTTTCTTCATTACAGGCAGCTGCTGGTAGAGCAGGGGAGATGTAAGAAAGGTTCTAGGATGTAATTCCACAAACTTTTTTGTTGTTAGTGTTCTACCTTTAGTTTTTATGTATACATTAAATAATCAAAGTGTTTCCACTCCTGATCTTTATCCTGACCCATTATTGATACAGCCCAATATATAGTGTTCCTGTATATTGGAAAAACTGATACATAAATATAAATTTGTATTTCATCTAAAATCACATTAAGAAAGATGGCAATTAGAAGGGTTTTATTGATACAATACTTTAAGGCTTTGGCGCTCAGACCTTGGCGGGAAACATAAGCGATGAAATTTACTCTGGTTATATGCCTGAGCTGCTGCATGAGAACAGGAATGGATCCCCTCTGGAGTGAAACTGGTAGTGGAAACGAGATGGAATGAAGATGAATATCAGCAAGAACAAGAGCAGGATCATAAGAACCCCCATGATGAGCAAGCATGAAGCAAAAGTGGAGAGAAAAAAAATCTAATTTTTAAAGAAATCTCCGTCAGAACCAGGCTCAAAATGGACGTCTTCTGCTCGACCAGCTGGGGATGCCTAGTAAAGGCAATATGTGCTAATATATGCTGCACTTATTTTGGGGGGGCGTTAGGATAAAGGTAAAGTTTGCATCAAATATTCACAACAGCGGCACCTTTAACTCTGAGCTAATTGTAGAAATCTGTGTTTTGCTTCCAGGGGCAGACTAGGGGGCAGTGTTGTCAGATGAAGGAGAAAAAATTAAAGGGTTGTCGGTTGAAAACCTGGCCGCGGCTTTCAGTGTCTTGTGTCGCCGGGCAAGACACTTCACCTGCATTGATCGCTACTGATGGTGGTCAGAGGGCCAGGTGGTGCCAGTGTACAGCAGCCTTGCTTCTATCAGTGAGCTCCAGGGCAGCTGTGGCTACGATGTACTTTGCCACTATCAGTGTGTCTGTGAATGTGTGAATGACTAAATGTTGGTCTAGTCTCCTGAGTTGTAAAAGCACTATATAAGTACAGGTCGTTTACCATTTACTTCAAATACAGTACACTTTAGGGTTTATGCACAATGCACAGTAGCAGCCATTCAAAATAGCCCTTCCCAGTCAAAAGCCAGCCAAATGGCAGCAAAACCCCTCCAACTTCCAGCCACTGGCCTTCTCATAGGCGTGCATATTTTATTTTTTTTTTACTGTGACTACACCCTTTCACTGAATTACAGGGTCTGACCAGGAGATAATGCCTCTCTTTAGATCTTAATGTCCAGTCATGACAGAAAGAATATTTTAGATGTTTAAAATGGAATCGTAGGGGACTAGCCAAGGACGAGCCAAGGGCCAATCAAGGAAAGTAGGGAAATTTTGAATGGCTACTACTGTAGATTAATTTAAACATGAGTGCGGACTCAAATCATAATTCTTTCTAACATATTCTTTTCAACAATATCAGAATTCTGGTCAAATTGTCATGATGGGTTCACTAAAAGCGACCCAAGAATGCAGAAACACCACTGACGGACACAGGGGATGAAAGTTTAACAGTTTATTGATGCACAAGCACACAGAATATACTGGTTCAGGTTCGGGGCCTGGGTACTGGTTCACCGGAGTCCGCGTGAGAGACAGTTCAGTTAAGCGTTGCCAACAGAGGTTTGATTTCCTGAAGTTTACTGATTGTACCTTGTGAGGGTTCTTGAGGTTAGCTTTTGGGAGAGTCTCTGTTGGTTCTGGAGAGGAAGAGTTCATCAGCAAGGTGGGCACAGAGGGCTCGAGGAGACAGGCTTGATTTGGGAACGCGTGGAAGGTAGGGTGGATTGAGGAGGGACTGAGGTAGTTGAAGATGGACGGCTGAGGGATTGATGACTCGAGTGATCTTGTAGGGTCCGATGAACCTAGGAGAGAGCTTTTGAGACATCCCCTTGAGGGGAATGTCTGGAGTGGACAACCATACCTCCTGGCCCTCAGTGTACTCGGGGACGGGGCGTCTCCTGGCGTCGGCGAAGCGTTTTATGGACTCTGATGACTGGTTGAGGGTGGCAATGGTCTCCCTCCAGATTCTTTGACAACGGCGGATGTGTTGGTTTACGGACTGGACCGAAATCGCTCTCTCGTCTGCGGGGAAAAGAGGTGGTTGATAGCCGAGACTAACCTGAAATGGGGATTGTCCGGTGGATGCAGATCTGAGGGAGTTATGTGCGTATTCTATCCAAGGGAGAAATTGGCTCCAGTCCACGGGGTTGTTTGAAGTGAGGCAGCGAAGGGTTGATTCCAACTGCTGATTCATCCTCTCAGTTTGACCATTCGATTGGGGGTGGTAACCAGAGGTGAGAGAGGGTTTGCAGCCGAGAGCAGAACAGAAAGCCTTCCAGACCTGGGAAATGAACTGAGGACCTCTGTCCGAGAGGATCTCTTGGGGAATGCCGTGTAACCGGAAAACATGCTTGATGAGAAGCTGGGCTGTCTGGAATGCCGTGGGAAGTTTTCTGAGGGGAATAAGATGGCAGGACTTCGAGAAACGGTCAACAATGGTGAATATGGTGGACATACCTCGAGAGACGGGGAGACCGGTGACGAAATCAATGGCGATATGGGACCAGGGACGCGAGGGAACAGGAAGTGGTTGAAGCAGGCCAGAAGGAGGTTGGTGTGAGGCTTTGTTACGGGCACATGTGGGGCAAGCCAACACATACTCCTTGACGTCCCTGTGGAGAGTGGGCCACCAGAAGCGTCTTGAGATGAGAGCTACAGTTCTACTGACTCCTGGATGAGCAGAGAATTTGGCGGCATGCATCCACTGGATGAGACGGGACCTGACGGAAGATGGAACATAGGTTCGGTTAGTGGGACCGTTACCTGGATCGGGTTCAGTGGCCAGGGCTGAGTTGATGAGGTCAGTTATTTCCCAGTTGACCACTCCCACTGTGCAGGAAGCTTGGAAGAACAGGTTCAGGTGTCTCGGGATGATCGGCGGAGTAGAGACGAGAGAGAGAATGGGGCTTGATATTCTTGGATCGGGTCTGTAGGGAGATGATGAGATTAAACCGAGAGAAGAAAATTGACCACCTGGATTGGCGAGGGGATTAGCTTGCTTGGTTGACTGGATGTAAGCCAGGTTCTTGTGGTCAGTCCATACAAGAACCGGATGCTCAGCTCCTTCCAGCCAATGTCTCCATTCCTCCAACGCCAGTTTAATGGCCAGAAGCTCTCGGTCACCCACATCGTAATTTTGCTCTGCAGAAGAAAGTCTACGGGAGAAGAAAGCACAAGGGTGTATCTTTTGATCTGAATCCAGTCTCTGGGATAGGACTGCTCCAACACCAGAATCTGAAGCATCCACCTCTAGAATAAACTGCTTCGCTGGGTCAGGTTGCATAAGGACAGGTGCTCTGGAAAACAAGGACTTTAATTTATCAAACGCTGCTTGAGCCTCAGGAGTCCACTGAAAAATGCGTTTGACAGAGGTCAGAGAAGTTAATGGAAGGGCGGTCTGGCTGTAGTTTCTGATAAACCGACGATAGAAGTTAGCAAAACCTAGAAACCTTTGTAGCTGTTTGCGGTTCTCTGGAACTGGCCAGTCTAAAACTGCCTTAATCTTGTCCTCAGATGGTTTTACCTGGCCGCCCTCGAGCACAAACCCCAAAAGGTGACTGAAGGTTGATGAAATTCGCACTTCTCGGCTTTCACGAACAGCTTGTTCTCCAGCAGTCTCTGTAAAACAAGGCGGACATGTTTCTTGTGTTCATCGAGGTTCTTGGAGTAAATGAGTATGTCGTCAATGTACACGAAAACAAATACATTGAGAAAGTCTCTGAGAACATCATTTACGAGGGCCTGGAAGCAGGCTGGAGCGTTAGTTAGACCAAAGGGCATTACTAGATATTCGAATTGGCCCAAGGGTGTTTTGAAGGCAGTTTTCCATTCATCGCCTTCACGGATCCTAAGGAGATGATAAGCGTTTCTTAAATCCAGTTTAGAAAACACAGTAGCTCCCTGTACGGGTTCAAAAGCAGAGGCAAGGAGAGGCAGTGGGTATTTGTTTTTAATAGTAATCTGGTTCAAACCTCGATAGTCAATACAAGGTCTCAGGGAACCATCCTTCTTCCCCACGAAGAAGAACCCGGCGCCCAATGGAGAGGATGATGGGCGAATTATTCCAGCAGCTAATGATTCGTTGATGTATTTTTCCATGGTTTCTCTTTCGGGCTTGGAAATATTATACAATCTGCTGCTAGGTAGAGGAGCACCAGGTAAAAGTTCAATGGCGCAATCGTATGGTCTGTGTGGAGGTAGGGACGTCGCACTGACCTTACTGAAGACAGGGGCTAGATCATGGTACTCAGAAGGAACTGAAGAAAGGTCAGGAGAGTCCATCTCCCCCCCACCTCTAGGAGACCCCACCAAGGGGGCAGCAGAACGAAGGCATGTTTCATGGCATGAAATGGACCATGATTCCAGGTGACGTTCAGTCCAGTTAATGTGAGGATTATGCTTCTCCAACCATTCGAAACCAAGCACCAGCGGGGAGCATGCAGAGGGAAAAACAAAAAATGTTATAGTCTCTCGGTGGTTACCTGACAGAAGTAGCTCGAGGGGCTGAGTTTGATGGGTAACTTGATGGAGTCTTTTTCCGTCAATAGCGGATACACTGAGAGGCTGAGTCAGAGGAATGGTTTCAATCTGGAGTTGCTGGACGAGGTTAGAATCGATTAGGTTACGTTCACAGCCTGAGTCGATGAATGCAGAAAAAGAGAGGCTTTGATTAGCACAGAAAAGCGTGGCAGGAAGTAACAGTCGAGGAGATTTCTTAGTGTTTATTTGGCCCGCCAGACTCCTCAGATCTTCTGGCGGGCCCAGGCTTTTGATTTAGCCGGGCAGGAAGCGATGAAGTGTCCACTCTCACCACAGTAGATACATAGTTTGCTTAGAAAACGCCTTTGCCTCTCCTCTGGAGTGAGCCTGGTGTGTCCCACCTGCATGGGTTCGACATCCCTTTCGCCCGAATGAGAGGCCTGAATAGGCAACGGTAGAGACTGGGACTTAGGCCTCTGAATGGGCAGCTGCTCTGTAGAGGAAGAACAAACAGTCACGTTATGTGAGGCAGAAGAAAGTGTACCCTGCTTCTTTGAACTGTTTCTGGCACGAATTCTATTATCCAATCTAATGGAGAGGCGAATAAGATCTTCGAGGGTAGCTGGTTCGTCGAGGGTTGCGAGCTCATCCTTAATGTGCTCATTTAATGCCATGAAAAAGGCTCCCTTTAAAGCGCTTTGGTTCCATCCGGAAGCTGCCGCTTTAACCCGGAAGTTAATGGAAAATTCAGCCACCGAAGAGTTTCCCTGTTTTAGGTTGAAAAGAGCTCTAGAATCAATAGTTTGGTCAGTTTCTTGGTTGAATACCTGGGTAAATTCAGAGATGAAATCAGAGTAGTAGCAGTTTAAGCTATCGTCAGCGGCAAATCTTGCCTGAGCCCATTCCAAGGCTCTTCCTGTTAACTGAGAGAGAATGAAAGTTATCTTCTTGTGATCCGTGGAAAAACAGCCAGGGGAGTTCTGAAAAATCAACCGACATTGAAATAAAAATCCTTTGCAATCTTTCATGTTACCAGAAAATCTTTCTGGGAGACTAGGACGGAACTCTGATGACGTCACTGCTGGTGACCTCGGAGGAGGGACTGGACCCGGAAATGGTTGCTGTACTGATGCAGCATTAGCGCTGTTCACGTAGTTAGCATAGCTTTGAATAGCTTGATTCTGTCCTTCTATGTGGGTGTTTAACTCACGTAGAGCCAGGCCGTGTCCATGAATCTGGGCAGCCTGTTCCTCTAGTCGACGCATGTAGTGATCTGCTGGGCCTTGAGTTTGGCCGCAGTGTTCTGTCATGATGGGTTCACTAAAAGCGACCCAAGAATGCAGAACACCACTGACGGACACAGGGATGAAAGTTTAACAGTTTATTGATGCACAAGCACACAGAATATACTGGTTCAGGTTCGGGGCCTGGATACTGGTTCACCGGAGTCTGCGTGAGAGACAGTTCAGTTAGCGTTGCCAACAGAGGTTTGATTTCCTGAAGTTTACTGATTGTACCTTGAGGGTTCTTGAGGTTAGCTTTGGGAGAGTCTCTGTTGGTTCTGGAGAAGAGTTCATCAGCAGAGTCCGTTTGCTGCTTCAGCGTCTCCGCATCTAGCATGAACAGACCTTGGCTTAGGGATTCCCAGCTCTAGTCCAGAGCTGCTTGGAGGTTCTCTGTGATTCTTCAGGTTTGGCTCTGAGGGTCGGCTCGGCAGGTTTGCTCTTCCTGAGCTTTCACAGGGGAGGCACAGGTTTCCTGGAAAACAGAAATAAGGGTTAGAACCCAAGCTGGATTCAAAAGTCATCGAGTTACTCTGAGGATCTAGGCTTAAGCGCTGACCAACTGGAACAACACTGCGGCGTTGAGGCAAGGTCTGAAGACAGCTTAAGTAGTGGATCCTCTGATGATCTTGACCAGCTGCAGCTGTGCAGGAGGCTCCCTCAGAGGATCCAGGGCGGACTCTGCTGGAGAAAGGTGGAATTTCTCCAGCTCCCAACAACAGGATGTGAAGGGCTAAGTGTTCTGCTTCATTTCACATTTCATAATATTCAATTTCACATGTGGGATTTGTGTTGCTACTATTTACTTTTAATCTTAAAATTATAACCAGTCACCTATATGCCTTGGGTATAGAAAGCATTTAGAACTTATACTTGTTTGGTCACACAATATATATCAGCCATACCTTGTTTCTTCCAAACCAATAGGAGCTATTCCATTATCACTACTCTTTTTGCTTATATTTGAACAAAATGCTCATACTTCGGAGTATACAGCTTATTCTGTGTATATAGATTAAAATAATATTCACTTAATGAGTAATCCTACCTGCCAACTTAGGCATTGTGTGCTTATGGCTGGTACTTGGTGCTGCTCTACACACCCTCTGGCTCTGAGGGGCTACAAGACAAATATTCTCATTTATGTGGCATTGCATCATGCTATTTTTTAAACTATATAACATTAAATTAAGTTTAATGTTATACTTTATAAGTTTATAATTAACATGATCAATCGTTTGCAGTGAATGCAGAAAATGAAAAAAAATATATATATTGCTAAACTCATGTTTTTAAAATGTGTTTTGAAGACAAATGTAATCAGTGGGTTCAGTCATGTACCAATGATCTCCATCTGTCACCAGAGGGAGCACTGGTGGAGCAGGTGTCTAAGATTAAGCTGTTGGGCTTTAGATTTGGGAAAACCAAAATAACCATATAGTTAGCATTTATATCAATTTTTGAGCTGATGAAGCTGGATGGAACCACAGAAGATGTTATCATAAAGCCACTGCTGGGATGTCTTAAAAAATATAGCTTTGATGACCAGTGTTTTGGCAATTACTTAACAGTCTTTGCATGTGATGCAGCTTCAGTAATGCTGAACAGAAAGGCCGTAATTGCGATGCAGATATTGTTTTGGTGGCACTGGTTAAATCATTGCCTAGGATTGAGAATTGGTGATGTCCTGAAAAAAGTCAGTGGACTAAAACATTTGAGCTATTTTTTACAAGCTCTACAGTCTATATCAAACCTCACCTAAGAACCAGAGAGAGTTATACACAGCCGTTGGCCAGCATTCTCTCATCATAGGATGCGTCTCCACTGTTTGCTGCTTTGCTTCAAGTGAGAGAACTATAAGACAGTTATGGGAGAACTACAAAGTGCTCCAGGTACAATTTTCTTCATCAGCCAATGCTGTGTAGAAGGATTCAACAGACTAAAATACAAAGGAATCTATAACGTTCTTAACTCCGTATCCTTTGTTTTCAGTCTTGTAGTTGTGTATGATGCCCTCACAGAGCTCAGTTTTCTGTCAAGAATCCTTCAGAGGAGAGATATGATAAAGATTACAGTGCTTGAATCAATGGTGTCATCACTAGGGTAGTACACAGAAGCTGTTCTTCAAGCTCAGAAAGAAAAGTCTAAAAATAAAGCTCTTCATGAAAATGAGAGGCTAGTGAAGATCAGTGCTGGGCAGTTCTTTTGCAGCCAGGCAGAAAATTCTACTTCTATATTAGAAGTAGAATTACATCCAACTACTTCTAATTTCTCCTTTCATTTACTGATTCATCTTTTGTGACATTTACTCCACAAAAAAACTTAAACTGATCATCTAAAGTATATACGCCTACATATTTTCTAAAATTAATAGATGATTTAAAGATTAATCCTCTAAAAAGATAGTCCAACAACTTATATAAATGTACAATTCATTAGAAAGAGTAGACAGTTCTAGATGCAATCAATTTATTCAAAGCAAACAACCTAAAAAGTCAAACATCAAATATGTATCTTTATTCAACACCAAATGAAATGAGAACAATTTCGTTTTAATCCATCTAAATGTTTTACCCCAACATTTGGACTAAGAAAATATATGGTCATTATCATCACACAAACTAATTTTAGGGAAAAATAAAAATGATGACACCAGAGGGCAGATTGAGCTTTAAATCTTAGAACAAATGAAATTCAGTTCCTCTGAGGGATTTCTCTGGAACCACTTATGTTGTCCTCCTGCATCCATGGCTCCAGACATGTCACAGTCATTCTTCCATCTTTCTGAGGCCGGGCTCTGATTGCTGCCCCAGTTCTCCTTACAGACCCAGAACCAGGCCTTCATCAAGCAGTTGTAGCGCAGTCCCATCCAGACATAATCAGTCGAGGCCTTCTTGGCTTTCTCCTGGATCCATCTCTGCTCATCCAGGTTGGTGATGGTGACCAGGTCATGGTAGTGATCTCTGCAGTAGTATAAGGCATCCTCCCAGGTTTTATTTTCTTTGATCAGGATCACTTTATCTGTTACAGAAGGTATGAGTGCAAACTAAGATTTTTTCCACCTTTATTTGAGTAATTATTTAGAAACAAGACCCAGAAAATAAACTATGGACAAACGGAAAAAATTTTCAGTTTGAACCTATACATATGAACATAAACAATTTGGGGTGAAGATGTCCTTTTGATTTAATTAAGTCATATTAAAAAAAAAAAACAGAATGTACTCATTAAGGGAAATACTACATACTACATGCAATAATTAACCATACACATATCTATTAATGTGGGACCAACTCACCATCATAACAGATGAAGGGTTTTTTCTGATCACAGCTGTCAGTCTTCCATCTGCCTTCATCATCAAACACAGCCATGGCACATAGAACAGTGTTGTATTGCTCATTGTTTAACTGGTCATTCCAGTATCTGAAAGAGAAACGGCTTCCATCTGACCACCTCCAGGTGTCTCTGAAGAGACCAAAGTAACTGTATGTAGAGTTCATCACTTCCTCCAGTTCTCCATCCTGTAGCTGCTTCATTCCACTGATCAGGTCTGTGTGTTTCTCTCTGCAGTAACTCTGAGCTTCCTGCCAGGTCTTCCTCTCTCTCTAATCAAGTGGTATTTCTGGGTTCTATTAGTTTCTGTGGAGTAAACAGATAAACTCATATCACATTAACTTTGAATGCTTTCCTTTTTAGAAAAAATAAACTAAAATTAACTATCTGAAATATACAGTTTGGTAATCCATAAAAAATGAAACATTCCTAATTCTTACCATCATAACAGAGGAAAGGTAATTTAAATCTGCAATAGACATCTAGCCATATAAGATTCGATAACAGAAGCCCACAGTTCTCAGTTTTATAACCACTTGGTTCTCCAGGTCTCCAGTTTGTTTCCCTTTCATTGAACTCCACTCCAGGCAGAGACCAGTACCATGTTCTGATACCATCTGTCTGATCATACAGACCAACCCAAGCCTCACTCTTATCTCCCGCTCTGGTACTGAGGAGTCTCTTCATGTCTGTCATGTTAGACACTGTGGCCAGGTCAGTGTGTTTCTCTCTGCAGTACTGCTGAGCTTCAGTCCAGTTCTTTTCCTCTTTAATGTAGTGATACTCATAGAGCTGACAGTTGATGAAACAACTCTGACCTGAAAACATAAACATATTGCTGTGAAAACTAATAAATGATAAAAAATCTACCAGTATTTCACTATAGCTATAAAAACAGAAGAAAAAAAATCAAGCCAGAAGAACCTCTGAATCAGGCTCATTATTTCCTCCAACAGCTTCCAGTGAGTTTAGTTGCTTTCATCAACTTACACATCAGAAAGAGCAGAATCCGACTCCACCACATCTTTGTTGCCAGATGATTATTTTTTATCTCAGCCGTGTGTCTAAGATGGAGAAAACAAGAGAATCAAAGCAGACTGTAAAATATTAAGCCAACGTTTCTTTAACCAACTATTAAAGTGATGACCTGATGCAGATGAAATGAAGGAATCGATTAGATTAATTTCAGACAGTGAACTGAAAGATCCTGCTTGGACATATTTTTTCTGAAATATTTCTTAAATGTCTATGGAAAACTGTCCCCTAATGTTGATCTGTTTCATCCTCAGATCCAGGAACTACATTTAAATATTTCAACCCGTAAGAAAATTATATACTTATCAATTTTTCTAATGAAAACAGTCTCTGCACATCATGCAGGAGATTAAGACATAATCAAAAAAGAACATCTATTTATCAGGATGATAATTCAATTAAACACTATCCTGAAAACAATAACAAGCCTGAACCTTTAAAACATCATCACCAACTTTTCTCATCTCTGTGAGCTACTAGTATCAGCTCCTTGCAGGGGGAATGTAGGGACACTATTGGTTTTAAGTTTCCTTGGGCTGATGTCATTGGTCCTATGCTATATGCATGCTCTTTTTTTAAGCTTGATGTGAGCACCAGGGTGCATTTTGTTTAACACTTGTGTGGTGTTTTCATTTTTTATTAAAAGAAAAATTATACAATGAATTCATTTTTCAAACTGAGACAAACTGACTTTGGCTCATTTTCTGTGAAGAACATATATCAGAATACATATTTAATGACCACACACCATACATCCCCCATACATATTTCTATTACTCACACACACACACGCGCAGGCCTAGACAGGAGACGGACAGAGTGTAGGTACACTGAACATCAGAGGGCCAAATGTGCAAGAAAATGAGAGCAGTGTTGACAAAATGTTTAAACCTTGTGTGGGAACCGCAGGTGCAGAAACACACACAAAAAAACACTGTCTGTTCCAATTTTCTCAAATGTTTGACCCTCTGTCTATCTTATCACAACCGATCAAGATGGCCAAAAGGTACTCAGCGCAGAGGGCCCTGGAATTAATTTTGGGAGAGAAGTTTTTGATGATGTAGAGGGAGAGGATTCAGAAAAAGAGGTTTCAGTATTTGAGGATCGTATTTCTGAAAATTCAGAGTCTGACAGTGACTCTGAACAAGATGATGAGATTTAACATAAGCCAGTTCCAAAACAAAGACAAAAAATTCGGAAATTGAGAAAAGAGCAAGATAGAAAAGAGCCATCCCGCAAGGCTGCCAATATGATAAGGATGCAACCAGAGTCAACACGGATGGCAGTTACTCACACGCAGGACATCAAGTCTTCTTTTGAGCTTTTCGTCACAGATTCCATCCAGGAATTCTTGGCTGCACTAATTTAGAAGGAAGATGTGTTTTTGGAGAGAGGTGAAAGGAAATGGACCAAACCCAATAAGATGCTTACTTCGGAGTTCTCATCCTTGCTGGAGTTTTCAGGTCCAAAGCGGAATCCATAGAATCCGTGTGGGATCAGAAACTGCCAGAGAAATTTGCCGTAAAATAATGTTGCTGGAAAACTTTCACATCATTTCCAGGATTATCCGCTTTGACAACGAGATCACAGACCAGCTCGATGGCAGAGAGACAAATTAGCTGCCATCAGGACAGTGTGGGACAAGTGGGTGCACCACCTCCCCCCGCTCTACATCAACAAATGTCACCATTGATGAACAGCTGATGCCAATTGCTTGGAACTTACAAGTCTACACAGGGAAACCTGATGAAGGAGCCCCTCAGAAAAACCGGTCAGAGCTCCCGCCTCAACTGCTGACTTCAAAGAACAGGCCTGTCAAGTCTTCCAAGTTTGCATACATGGCTGACACATCCCTGGAATCCTATGTGCCAAAGAAAGGCAAGAATGTGTTACTCATAAGTACACTGCATGGGGGTGGAAGAATCTGTGACCAGGAACATCACAAACCAGAGATCAGCATGGATTATAATGCCACAAAAGGAAGAGCAGACAACATGGACAAGCTGGTGACGGCCTACAGCTGCAAGCAGAGGACTCTACACTCTATTCTTTGACATGTTGGACATCTCAGCGTACAATGCCTTTGATGGCACTGACCCCAGAGTGGAAACGAGTGAAGCTCCAGACAAGACGGCTATTTCTTGAGGATCTGGGAAAGGCATTGGTGAGACCACAAATTGAGAGAAGAAAACAAATCCCCTAGCCTCTGCAGCCATGGTGAGGATGATTCAGGAGGGGAATGCTCGTGCCCTGTCTACCCAACTGACAGAACCACAATCGGCAAAGCCTGAAATAATGGTGTGATGCGGTTGCAGTACATGTCTGGCACTCGTGTCTTGTGTGTGTGTGTGAGAGAGAGAGAGGTGTTAGTAAAATTCCTGATCATTTCATTATTCTAGGTTGTGAACACCAGCAACAAGAAGAAGTGGTGCAAAGTGTGAGGACCCAAGATGGACGGAAAACACAATATACATGCATCAAGTGCAAAAAGTATATCTGCAACAAACACAGTAAAGCTCTGCCCCCCATGCGTTGTATAGACTAGTGGCTAAAGTTCATGTGTTCAATGGGGCCAATGTGTCTTATATGTTTACTCTGTGTTCATGTGTTCAGCTTGTGTTGTGCACCTGGATAGGTTAAATTTCAAGTTCAAAGAAATAAAAGTCAGTAGTTTTGAAAACCCATGCTTTCCTTGTAAATTAGTTTCCGCTCACATCTTGATTTTAATTTATTTTCTTTATTATGTTTTAGATAATAGGTTATAAATTTGACCTAACAAAGGTAAAGGGCAAATATTAACTATATATATTGTTTATACTGCTTGTAATTGGAGTAAGGTAAACATCTGTTCAATAATTTAACATAAGATTGTTTTATTGTGAGGTATTAAAAGCCACAAAATGCAATAGGTCCATCAGACCCACAAACGCTGACTGAGTAAAAACAATATGAACATTACACAAGGGTTAACGAGAAAAGCAGCATTTCTTGCTACAGTTATACAAATTTTATAAGCATTAAACAAACTACATGCTGTTTATCAATGTTTGAAGCATCATCAGCTCTGATGAATGTAGAATTAGGACTTATTTCCACTATGAAAGGGGTTGCATTTGAAATAACCAGCGACTAAGACAGAAGGTAAATACCTGCCTATTCAATCAAATATAGTCTAAATATTTCTGCTGGATTCATCTTGTATTTTCGTTTAAAGATATAGAATTGTGCAGAGGTAAACCCCATTCTTATCTTTTAAAGGCTGTCTCTGTATAATGAAACAAAGCAAAATAATACATTCAAGGGACGGCAAATAAATGTATTGTATTTATATGTGCACTGGAACTAGAAGAGGAACTGACACTGATTATTAAAATATTAACTTACAAGTTGTACATATGGGCTGTAGTTACTCTGTGTAGCCTATTTCATGTATTTTATAGGGCTGAAACAATTAATCAGATTTATCATGATTAATTCATTAATGAATTAATGTCAAATTTAGTAATAGATTAATCATCAACTGGAGTATAGAGAATCTAAAACATACCTTTAGCTGACAGAGTGACCCACTTAGAGCAGTAATTAAAACAACATTGTAAAAAAATATGGAAACATTTTGCATTTTATATTAACAATGTTTTTGTCTGTCAATATTCTCCATAAAGAACTCCTCAAGAGGAAACATTTTAGTTTCCCCTGGTTTAATTTTATAAAATAATCTTCTTTAAGGAAGCTTTTGTAATCCGATTATTAATGGAACAAATCATCATCAGATTAATTGATTTGCAAAATAATCATTAGTTGCAGCCCTAATTTTATCATAACATTGCAAAGATATTTTGTACGTAATAAATCTATAGTGGAGATAAGAGCATACAAAACAAACATGTAAATAAGCAAACTACACTAAAAATCATGCAGCATTACTGAATCCAATTACTCATAGTGAACTTAATTAGATTGTCAGTTGAAGCCCTGAAGTTTCAGACACTTCTCTATCTGTGCTGCATCACCACTCATTGTTTCCCTAAATTCAGCAATATCAAGTATGAATTTATATTTATATAGTATATAAATAAAAAGTTTCTCCTTAATCATTTAGACATCACCTGAAGCACTTAAGAGCCAGATGCTTCACCTTCAAGCTGCCCTGTATCATTATTACTGGATATCTGTGTTTCCTATGATGTTACTATTATACAACTAAAATATTAAATGTAACACAACCTTTTATATATCCTATGTTACATACTTTCTGACTGTTAAAATAGCTCCTTATATCGCTTTTCTTTTTTAGCAGCATCTTCTAAAAAGCACAACACTAAGAATGAGTTAATTCAAACAATTATAAAAGAAAATATAACACTAATCTGTAATGGAATAATATCCAAAATAAACAGCTGGATTCAAGGATTTTTACCAGACAGTAATATTTGTAATAATTTACTTATGGACTGTGTGGAAATCTATGTAAAAATAAAATCAATGTAAATATAGTTCCTCTGTTTATACTTGTCTTTATCCTATTTCTAGAAGTAGAAATAGTAAATTAAATAGCACTATTATTATGTGGAACTCTAATTATTATTTCTAAAAAAAAAAAAAAAAAAAACATACATCAACAATCCACCTGTCTTCATGACATCACCTTATCAACAGTCCAATAAGAGCAAGTCTAACTTCACTTTAATTGACTCAGTGATTACTCTTTTATAAAATACAAACAGATATTATAGGTTTTCTAAGAGGACGTGTCTAATAAATTAATTTTTTTGTCAAATGTTCCACATGTTGATTTTGAACACAGCTCATTGCTATAATGTTGCATGGGACTCTGATTGGTTCTTTATAATGTCTGTGACCATACGTGTTACATGAAGGTTGATGCTTTATGACAAGTAGCTGTAATGGCCACCAACCCTCATAAAAAAACTGTTCAAAGATATATATTTTAGGACACCATGCTCCCTGTATTACAAACACAAAGACAATATTGAATGGAAACAATTAAAGGAGGAAGACATATGCAGGTTAAACCTCTTTCTGATATAAACAAGGAAGTTGTTTTTCCCTTTATCATCAGAGCTGAATTACATTTAACAGAACCAACATCCTCATAGAAGAGAGAAGCTGCTGAAAAAATAAATTTCAAATCTTCTTTCATTCTCTATGTTATTGATCAGGATCTATTGCCAAACATTTTAATCTAGTTGGAAGGAACCAAATATCAGTTGTTCTACGAAGGCCTATAACGAACATTAGATTATGGAATAAACTGCCCAATAAAGATCAAAGAAAACAGCAGACAGCCAAGGAAGCTTTGGAGAAGTTTAGAACAGGTTCAGGTTATTGAAGATCCTCCCATCCTCTGACCATCATACCAAGCTTTGTTTAATCCAGCATCTGAAAATAAAGAGAATGGCTTCACTGTTCACCTAACATGATATGACTGTCCACCTACAGAGAGGAACAGCAAGGACAGCATTAATCAGAGAAACAGCAGAGGGGCTCATGGTTACTTTGGAGAAGCTGCAGAGATCCACAAATGAGGTTGAATCTGCTAATGTGACAACTAGTAATTTTGGTGTTTATGGTAGAGTGACAAGAAGAGAAATGAAAGTAAGTTTTAAGTTTGTAATTTGTCAGAAGAGATGTAGAGTAGAAAGTAACTATGTTGAAAAAAGGTTCTGGTCAGAAGAGACAACAATATAACTTATAGGCCTACATGTAAAACACCATTACACATCTCACAACACACCATCCTCTCAGTGAAACATGGTAGAAGCAGCATAATTTCACGTTGATGTAGGAACAGAATCTGCTTAGAGTTAGCAAGAACGAACAATCCTAACTTACCAAAAATTGTAATATATTTAAAAACTGATACTGCAGTTTTTTATATGAATACATACTGTTGTGTAGGAATGCCCTTGTCAAAGTATAAGATTTGAAAGTGAATTTACACTGAAGCTCTCTTCACTCTAAATGAATATTACCTTTTTTGCAAAGGTCAAAGCTTGTAGCAACATGCAACCCTCAGATGATTTTACTTCTGTTTTTTTAAATAAGTAAATCCCATAACAGATGTAATTTATTAGAAATATGCTTTTGATCAATACAGTAAAACAAAGTACATAGAGTAAATTTAGACTTACAGGTTCCTTTTTTTCATTCCTTGATTCACAGCAATGCTTCTCCTTAATGCTTTGGTGAAAGCAGTCTTCAGTGAAATGCTTGCACTACCACAGATCTCTCAGTATTGTGTCAATATGAACATCTGCATATTCAAACAGGTGAGTGACAAGTTGCATTTTAAATATGTTAATGGCAAATTCTGCAAAGAGGAAGAAGTTATGAAAGAACACGCTCTGTGCATTGATCAAAAAGCAGAAATAGACACTAGTTTTAAAATTACCATTGAAGAAAAGTCAGTGGTTGTTTTGTCTTTAGTTGAGTAATTCATTTGAGTTATCAGGAATCCAGATGAGGAAGATCAGAGTTCCATGTCATGTATCCAGGCCTGTGTCCGAAAATTTGCCTAACCCTTAATCCCTCAAACATTATATAGCAGGGGTCACTAATAGGCGGTCTCCGGTCCAGGTCCAGACCAAAAAGATGTCTTGTGCGGACCCTAAACGATTACCAAAACAGAAACTACAACCTAAAATCATATTGAGCACCTCCTGGTTTACAGGCACAGCTTTTAGAGTTCTTACGTTAGTGGTCAAGCGTCCAAGGAACCTACAGACCAATTGAGTGCGAGTTCGGTTATACCACGTGATACACCAAGCCCAGTGGCTTCCCGACATGGAAGAACAGAGAAAACAATACCGAGACGAAGGAGAGAGAAACGGGCGGAGAAAAGGGAAAAATGCACGCAGACATGACAGATAAAAATAGCCTCATGAGGCATTGAGCCGTTTGGCTAAATTGCTTCAGCGATCCCCACATTCATGAGGCTCCTTGTGAACATGTCACTAACTGCTGGTGTAGAACCTAACTACAGTGAGTAATAAAATCTTTGATTTTTTGCAATTGTTCTTTTTTTTCCCCTTTAAGTTCCTTTGAAATAATTAATGGTTGGTCTGTGTAATAAAATCTTTTTTAAGTTTTTTTTATGTGTAAGAAAGGAAAACACCAGGCAGGTTTTAGATACTGTTGTTAAGTTTAAAAAGCCAAAGAAGCACTCTGCATTTGATAATATTGAAATGCAATGGAGTATCAGACCACTGCATTTCTACAAAGACCCGGACATCCCTCTCAACCTTCAGCTCAGGCAAAGAGAAGACTGATAAAATATGCAGGCCCATGATCATTTGGATGAACTGCAGAGACCTACAGCTGAGGTGGAGGACTCTGTCCATCCACACCACAAAGAAAGCACCGGCTCATACAGTCAGCCTTCAGCGTGTGTAAATATGCGCTTTGAGACTCCTTGCACAGCCAAATAAAAGAGGAAAAAAAATCTCTGATCAAGTCATAGCCAGAGATCCCTGCAACTGTGAAGGATGAAGATAAATGTAAAAAAACTGTAATAGTACAGAGAAGTAAGAGAAAAGAAACAAACTGATAAAAAATCATTAGCTGGATCTTCCGTAACGATGCAGTATAACAGGCCTTGTGACGGTAAATCACTGCTGCAGATGAAGTGAAGGTCCTTCCTCTTCTTTTTCTCCTCTACCTGCTTCACATAGTGATGATTTCTGCAACACAGTTACAGATCACGACTGCCTAACGGATGAGCATATCACCATGAGTCAAGTAATGAATGCACTTATTTGCTGCTTAATTGGATCACTTTGCACTTATCACATAAACATATTTGCATCATTTCCTCCTTCAATTGGACCTTAAGCTGAAACATGATGTTAGAGTGATAATTATAAAACTATTGAAACATTGAAAGAAAGAAGATGCTACATTTGTATCCTGTGGTTCAACCAGAAGGGTCATAAACTTTTATGACCTCCAGTAGGTCATGAGGCAGAATCACACGGTTGTGTGACTTCCATCCAGCCAGTTGGTCAATTCACACTTATTCAATTCTTATTACCTGCATCCTCCCAGATAATCATTACTGGGTCTTCTGTTTTAGGCCCGCCCTATGATGTTGTAAACTGTTAATAAAAGGCTTTGCCATGAAGGGATCTGTGTGAGAAGGTGCTGGTTTCAGAGCCAACACCTTCTCTCCGCTTCTGCAGACGCTGACGTCATTACAAAACCCTGTCTCTGTGTTGATTATTTCCTCTTAATCTTTTAAACTCACATTTCTCTGGATTAAAACCCAACACATGAGATAGTTGAGAAAAACATCAGTTGGACCGTAGTGGGTGTTATTTTACTGCACAGTCCCTTACACATCTGTACATCTGGTCATTATTCCTTTCTCACTGTAAATATTGTATTTAAAAGCCTCACTGATGAGGAATGCTTGCAAACCCAGGATCAGAATATCTATATAGTTTATAAAGTCTACCGCTAAAACAAAGCCTCATCAAACAATCCTTGACTATCTTTTTAGTTTTTTACTCTATTAGAAAAAGGTGTGCTGTAGAGGGATTGTGTTTTAGAACTTTGTTCGCACCATATGCATATGCTGTGGCCACAAGTAAGACAATCATTAGAACAAGTTTGCTCATTAATTATTTTTTCAAGGGAAGAAACTATTATTTCTTGGGCACAAATATTTTGTTCCCAAAAGAAGTGCTTGTTGGCCACACAGTAATACCTTAAAGGTCTGTTTGTCACGGTTGTGTTGGAGGTTTGTGTCAGGACCCAAATGCAGGAGCAGTGAGGCTGAGGAGAGTTCTAGCAGATTTAATGGGATAACACAGGTAGCAAAAACAGGAATCCAAAAATCCATCCAAAAAAATGTTAAACAAAACAGGCATCCAAAAATCCAACATAAAAATTAAACACAAACCAGAACCATGGAGACATCAGGGAAAACAATCACAAGGAGCCAGGGTAAGACGAAGTAAGCGGGACTGCACAGGGAGTGCATTTATGGCTGATTGAACAAAGGCAGGACTAACGAGCTGATAAGGAGCAGGTGTGAGAAGCTGACGAGGAAGCCAAGGCAAAAAGGAAACACAAGAGGGCAACAGAGGACAAGCAAAGAAAAACTTAAGAAACTTAAGTTTCTTAGGTTTTTCTCACCATAATAGACCAATAAAGCTGAAAAAAACACAGAAAACCATGGATAAATGTCAAACTAAAAACTTAGAGAAAACCAACAGAACAAAGATCGTTACAGAGGGCCTCACTTCAGGGCAGGTTCCAGATGCCCTCAAATGTCCAAAAACAAAAAGCAACCCACCCAGGGTGGGCGGAGGGAGAACCAGGAAAGAGGGTAATAAACAAACAAAAAAAAAAACAACAAAAAAACAGAGTCCAAAATACAAAACAACCAACCAAAGGTGGGCTTACCGAAAGTCTCTGGAGGGCGGCCGCGGGGCCGGAGGCGAGGCAGAGTCTCTGGAGGGGGGCCCGGAGGTGGGGCATAGTCTCTGGACGGCGGCCGTGTGAACAGCAGCAGCAGCCTTGGGAGACACCGTCTCTGCTGCAGGAGGCGTGGAGGACGCCGTCTCTGCTGCTGCAGCCTTAAAGGACGCCAACTGTGGCTCTGGAACTGGAGGGGGCCGCCGAATGCGAACTCAGGAACCTCAAAGGTGGCCGCCGACTGCAGCTCAGGAACCATGGAGGCCGCCGACTGCTGGTCAGGAACCTCGGAGGATGCTTGAAGTGCCCGCTGAGGGGCCTTGGAGGCTTGGAGAGCGCCTTAAAGGAAACTGACACAAGGGGCAGCAGAGGACAAGCAAAGAAAAACCTAAGAAAACTTAAACGGAAAATTCGGTTTTTAACACTTTTAAGCATTTTCTGTAGTGTGTCAGGGGATGAAATGAATGATCGACACCAAAATTTTGTGATTGGTCCTGTCTCTGCTATTTGGCTTATGCAGAACCCCCCCCTGCTTCAGGAATGGCTTCCATAGTGCATGTCGATAATGTCCTTAAAACAACCTTAAGCGTTCTTTTTTAAAATATGCTACTCACCGGGTCGTCAGCGCTGTTCAATGGCGTTCCAAAAAAAGTTTCGTAAAGAAAAACCGTTCCTGTCTTGTTTTTATTTAGCATTTTGTAAATCCCAGAACTATTTTTCCTATACATCACAACCGCTTATAAACTTCCTTCCGCTTCCTTCGAATCTGAAGCTGTTGTAACACTCCAGATCCTCACTAGCTTGGCGACGGTATCCTCTACCCGGCCAAACTCAAAAGTCCAATATGTCCTCCTCAGAATCCACCTTTCGTATTCCATTTTCAGAGTTTTTAAAGTGTTTAACAGAGGCGTTAGCACCTCGACGTCGGGAGTACACAGAGTGAAGCAGAAACACTTGGGCCTTGCGAAAGACTACAACTAAGCGTAAACAGGCCCCATTTCCGCTTCCGGTGGCCGAGGGATATTGACTATTCCAACAGAACTCAATGGGATTTACAAAATGCTAAATAAAACACTACAGGAACGTTTTTTCTTTACGAAACTTTTTTGGAACGCCATTGAACAGCGCTGATGACCGTGAGTAGCATATTTAAAAAACGTTTTTAAGGTTGTTTTAAGGACATTATCGGACATGCACTATGGAAGCCATTCTGAAGCAGCCAGGGGGATTCTGCATGAGCCAAATAGCAGAGACAGGACCAATTGTCAAAATTTTGGTGTCGATCATTGATTTAATCCTGGACACTACAGAAAAATGGGCTAAAAGTGTTAAAACCGGAATTTTTCCTTTAAATAAATCCAGAACACACCAATAAAGCTAGAAAAAAAAAGAAAAAGCATGGATAAACGTGAAACTGAAAGCTTAGAGACAACCAACAGAACCAAGATCGTTACACTGAGTGGGGGTTTCTATGGGTTAAATGCGAGTTTAATGCTTCATGACACCGACTTATGGTTGCTGTGGTCAAGAGGGAAAAAATAACTGAAAGAGTTAATTTTCACAAACTTTACTGTATATAAATAAAATGTAAATGGGACTATCTAAAATTTAACAGGAATCCAAACGTGCAGGGTGTGATAAGAAACAATCAAAATAATTGGAAAGTTGTTAATCCACCCTCACAAGACCTTAAATAATTCAACCTGAGCAGACTAACAAAATAAATAATCAAAGAAAAAATCAAACTCTAAAGGACAGTAGGAAGCAGTAAAAACCCTGTCAAAAAAAAATTACAAAATTACTCAATGCTCATGAAAACACTTTAATCAAATCAGTCCAACCACCTTATAAAACTGCTAACCTGCGTCACTTAAAACAGTAAATGTAAAAGCCTATCTGCAGAGTTAAACAACCACATGACCAGGTAATGCTACCACTGGAACACCAATAATGCGACTCTGTATAAAAAACACCAAATCAGCATGAACTTAATGAAGAGAATAAACCTAAAAATAATCTTCCTCCCAACATACCCCAGCCAGCCAGCAGCATGGACCCACCACACCCCTGGTCCCAGACACAGGCAATAATAAAAACGGAATCTTTTGAAGCACAGGGAAAATTTTATTGAATAAATGCAATTTAAACAGGAATTTGCTGCAAATGATTTTAAACTGAGACCACCTTCGTATTTTAGACAATAGGACGAATCTGGAGAGGCTAAAAAAATGCAATCATGGAGAGAACATGCATGAAAACATGGAGATTCTAACCCATGTTCTATTTGCTAAAAACTAATAGAGCAAGCAACTGCTTCACCAAGAAGCCTTAGTTCCAGATCCAGATGTCAAAGCTGCCATTTTGGATGCATTGACATAAAATAGAGAAAAGTGAGAAAATCTCTTGGAATAAAGATTAGATATAAAAAAAAAAGAACAAGTTTTAAAGTTGTGGTCATTCTGAAGCTATGAGAAATGAAACATAACTGAATTTATTTTATTAATAATGCTTGTAAAAATTATATTTTTGTAATAACTCATGACAACCCTTACAAACATTTGCATCCTGTTATTAAAAAGCGTATTAAAAAATCTTATGTTCACTGAAAGAATGTAAAATAAAGAAAAATGTATTTACAGCATAATAGCTAATATTATTCATTACATGTTATAGTATTTGTTAAACAGAAACAGCAGGTATATTTTTCAGCTTTTAGAAAATAAATAGCAATTAACTTCCAATTTTACTTATTTTTTCCCTCATATTTGATATTGTTTACTCCTCAATGAGAACGACCAATCAGAGCCTCCTCCCCACATAGATAAACACATCAAAAACAATTTAGTTCAATATTTTTTATGCAAAAACTCTTGTTGCAAAATGTTGATGGAGGCTGTGGGGGTGTTACCTAGCCAGCATCAACTGTTTCTGATCTTTCAATTCAAATGTATGAGTATGTGGTGTTGCCCTTCATATGGGGCCCACCCAGATGATGTTCCATACAGGCCTATTGTTGTGTTGTTACGTCATTGATGCCCTTCCAAATATATCTATGATTGATGTTTGTTTTTGAATGTAAAAAGGAAATCTGAATCAATAACTGAAAACAGGGAAATAAAGTCTTTGATGCTTAATGACAAAAGCTGCTGGATAGAAGGAAAACTCTCAGATGACTAGACTTCATCCTGGTGCCGCTGATAATACTGTCATGGTAGGTTCTGAGGAGCCAAAGGATTTGAACCCAGATCAAAGATCTTTAGGTCTAGACAGGACCTGATTGAACAACAGAACCAAACAAAGGTTTTTAAAGGAAAAATGTAGAAACAGTTCCTGAATCAGTGTCAAACAGCAAAATCATCTCTTCTACAAACTATTGATCCTGATTACTTCCAGATTTAGTGAACTCACCCCTCTAGAAAAAATGGTCCAGGTTAGTCTGACCCTGCAGTCACATTAGTACCATCCTGTTGTTCTTGACCTGAAATTATAATTTTGTCATTGAGTTCATTGTTTATCACAGTTACTGTATAATTCCATGCTTCCAGCAGCTATTTGATTATTAACATTTATACTGAACCATTTCCAGAGTTTCCAGACCCTCTGATTGTTTCATGAACCCCAAGATCTCCTACAGGAAAGTGGAAATCACACAGTTAATCTCTAATCTGCCTTAATGTCAGTGATACTGATGTAAACAGAACATTAGAACCACCTCTTTACATCTATTTCACATGTTACCTCAATCCTGCTATTATTGTTTGAATTATTAGACGCCTCAGTCAGAACAAGAGACAGAAAATCTCTAAAGCAATAAAATCTCAGTCTTGCTGATTTAGGGAAGTTGTTGAGTTATATTCAAATCTAATTACATATATCTGTAATTAGATTAATAGTTATTACTGCTTACTAACATTTATTCTGGATGATTTACCAGTGAGACAGAACTAATATGATCAAATCTAAACAAATAGCAGCTTCAAGAATATTTAATTATAGAGTTTGAACGGGTTAAAAGTTGGAAATGACCTATCTGTGTTTGTTTGTGGCTAAATTAAGCTAAATTAGACTAGGCTGAAATAAATTCACAGCAACATTTTGCATTCCTATTGATATTTAGTTTTGTATAAATGTAGTCTTCAATAAGATAAATTAAATCATTTGATCATAGAAATTTGAATGAATGTATTAAAACTTTATTTTTTGTTTTAATTTCACAAGTAAACACAAAGGTTATTAGTGGTGTGAAAGAATCAGATTGTTTGTATAAAAGTATCATAGGAATATAATCTATATTCCATATTTGTAGAACAAATCAGAGAAAAGTGACAGACTGACCATGGAGGAGAGAGGAGTACACTTGCTGCTGATGGTCATCCTGGATGACAGTCTGTGCTGTTCTGATACCTTTTACAGAAAAAAAATATATATTTTCAGTATATTCAATTTTCTTCTGATTAAATAAAAGAAAACCTTCAATAAATTAGCATTTGTGTTGAAATTGTCTGTTTCACCAAAAACAAATAAGAATCAGCATCAATGTTTGTCAGAAGGAGCCAAGAAATATTATTTAACAAATAGTCTTTCTTTATATTTGTGCAAAAATAAATTGTGCAGAAGACAATTTATTGGACTTGAAGACAGCAGAGGGAGAGGTTAAGCGCAAAGGTAGGAAAATAATTTCTAGTCGGCTTTTTCTATAAGTAATAGCTGTCTGTACGTGTGTACTAGGGCATGGAGGATGGAGAAGGAGAAGGATAGGCTACTGTAGATGTCTTAGAGATGAAAAAACATTCGAAGTGGTTGGATGATAGAAAGAAAAGTTATGATAGCGCGTCTAAAAATAAAAAATAGTGAATTAACATATTACTGATTTCTCAGAATGTGTACTGAAAAGAAAATCAAAACATATTTTTTTTATTTTTTTTTCTGCTGTTCAGACATTAATAATTTCATTAACTAGATATTGAATTATAAATTATATAAATTATAGAATTTGGATGCAATAAATTGGATCTAAATGTCTTCACTCAGGTATAACCTTTCAGTGTTGTGATGTATCTGATAACTTAGACCAAATGCAGCATTCAGTCAATAACTGATATCCAACAATTAAAATTAAAACTTTAATCTTAATTATATGTGGTTTGACTGCTGTATTAAAGAAGAGAAATAATCTCCATAGAGATGTGAAGGCAACAGGTTGGTCTGATTTTTGGTGGAAGTGAAGGAACAGCCACTTTATACCAATTGATTTATTTTTAAATATGTTTTATATTGAAAACTTGCATTAGAAAAAAATATAATTTATCTAAAGCTGTTAACTGAAGGAGGCAGACATGAGATGGGTGATGGTATCCGCTATAGAGGAGAGCAGTGAGGACATCAGGAAGGAAGAATGAAACTAGTGAGGCCACAGAAAGATTTAGTTCCTCCTCAGTGTTCTGAGGAAGAAAAGACACTGCTGGGCCTTTTTAATAACCTGGGGGTTGTTCACAGTCCAGCTTAGGGCCTCTGAGATGTTCAATGAGATCTATAGGTGGCAATAATGGCCCTAAATGTTGTTTTCCAGTTTGAAGAAGATACTCAGCTTGATTACTGCAGCACTTCAAGTCTAGAATCAACTGAATGTAAAACATGTTGCTGCAAACATGGAGACCAAAGCTAACTGTAGCTACAACAGACCTGCTTCAGGTTCAGAGCCACAGTTAATAACTCTACATCTGAGCTCACTGCTTTCTTTCACCTAAATAATTATTTGTAGAGTTAGTTACAAAACTGAACTCTAATTGAATTGAAAGAATAATACTTTAAATAAATGTAATCAAAGTGTTATTAACTGTAATAAGGTACAGTAGTAGCCATTCAAAATTTCCCCACTTTCCTTGATGGGCCCTTGACTGGTCCTTGGTTAGGAACCCTACAATTCCTTTCTAAAGATCTCAAATATTGTTTCTTTCATTATTTGTGGACATTTAGATTTAAAGAGAAGCATTACTCCTGGTCAGACCTAGTACTTCAGTGAAAGGGAGGAGTCAGAGTAAAAAAGATATGCACGTCCAGGATAAGGCTATTGGCTGGACGTTGTAGGGGATTTTGCTACCTTTGGCTGCTTTTGACTGGAAAGGGCCATTTTGAAAGGCAGCTACTGTAAATATAAATGTTCTAAAGATTCAGATTATCATTATTCAGTCACTTCCATCTACTAAGTTTAGGTGTTGCTGTTTCAGTTTAGTCCACATGGGGGAGTGCTCTGTTTGGAGAATGCAAGAGTAAAATATTAGATATTAGAATATTAGAGTCTGACCTTTGGAGCGTCTGAACCGACACACCAGCAGAGGCAGAATTATCAGAACGATTCCAATCACTGGTCTAATGACCCACATCACATGAAATGAAGAACTTCCAGCTGCTGAAATGGGAAAATAGCTCCAAATATCAATATTATTATGAATCCAATCATTGATTCTTTCAGCTCTGCTCACCTTTTACTGCCATCCAGCTCTGTGGTGAAGCTTTTCCTGAATGTTCACACTTGTAGAAGCCTTCGTCTGACTGAGACACTGCAGAGATCTTCAGCTCCCCTCTGCTGTCATTTTGGACCAGTTTGTCATTGTGATAGAAAAACACATTGGAAAGTGTATTTTGTCCTCTGAGTCTGCAGCTCAGAGTAACAGAAGCTCCCTCAGTCACAGGATGGGCGGGGCTCACCAGGAGAACATCTCCATCTGGAAAACAGTCAGAATATGAAGTTTCAGTCAGAAATCAGCTGCTGCAGACCTTTAGAAGAGGTTAGTGAGAACAAACTGAACACAGGATTATTTTCATTCATGTTTGGTATTTTATCTCAGTCTCCACAGGGAACAATTTAAAACATTAAAAGATCATTTTAAAAAGCCCAATGAACAATAAAGTACCCGTATGAGATGTTTACCAGGGAGTATAGATCGCACAGCTACTTAGAACCTATGAAGCAACAACCTGATATTAAAGGAAACTCTCAGACCCACCTGAATTCAAAAGTACAGATGAGTTAAAAATGTGAGAAAAAGGCTGGCACAGATAAATATTTTTAGGGTTTCTAAATCACAGTTATCATATAAAAAAATTCAAATAAGAAAATACAGATATATTTTATTCCAGAATTCACAATACTTTTCTTAATAACATATTTCATTATCCCATTATTTGGATGTAATTTGATATGTGATCTTTGAACCTGAAAACAAAATCTAAACTTCTAAAATTAGCAAGCTGAAATCTTTATTAAGGTCTTGACTTTTTCAAAAGACCAATTCTCTCTTTACTATATATATGCTCCCAATGGGTAGAATTTTTTAGACAGCATGGGATTAATTTCCTCTGTTATGCTGATGATACAGCTTTTGTCTGTCTATAAATCCAGATAAACTAACCCATTCCATAGATTACAGGCATGTCTTGAAGACATAAAAACCTGGATGACTCTTAACTTTCTGCTTCTGAATGCAGACAAAGTTATAGTCTTTGGACCAGAGTCTTTTGAAGAAGATAGCCAGTCACTTCATTTTGGATGGGATTAAACTGATTTCAGATAATAGAGTAAAAATTTGGTGTTGTTTTTGATCAGGACCTGTCATTTATAGAAGATATTCAAATTAAAGAGAGGTTTTCTTTTAATTTCCTTCTTTCATCCATGGAATATTGCAAAAAATTAGAAATCTCCTGTATTTGTTACTTTGAGGCTGGACTATTGTAATTCCTATCGTAAAATATCAAGGAGTCCACAAACTGTAGTTAAAACCTTTCGAACTGATCCAAATGCAGCAAGAGTTCTGATGAAAATTAAAAAGAGATCATATCTCTCTATCCTGGCTTCTATAACTTCATTGAGAAGCTACCTATTTAAAATCCAAGGGAATAAATTTAAAATCCTCCCTTCTACATATAAAGCGCCAAATATGGCCAAGCTCCATCATATCTCTGATATAAGATTTCCTTTACTCTCAATCTGCAGGGTTTACTAGTGGTTCCTAAGGGGAATTTCTAAAAGAAGAATGGGAGGCAGATCTTTTGGTTATCAGGCTCGTTTGATTTCAGGAACCAACTACCAGTTTTAGTCCTTGAAGGCAGACACCTGTCTACTTTTAAAGCTTGATAAAGCTTATAGTTAGAGTAGCTCAGGTTATCCTGAGCTATCTCTATGGTAATTATGCTGCTATAGACTTAGGCTGCTGGAGGACATGGGGACCCCATTTCATCATTCTGCTTCATTCTATCTCTATTCTCCCACTCTGCAGAATCTGTTTAGTTCAATCTCTAACATCATGCTCTCTCTGCTTTTCTCATAGTAGCTTTGCTTGTTCTGTTTCTGTTTGGCTGTGACACCACCCTTGAGAGAAATATCAGCTGACTGGCTGGATGTGCTTTTCTTCATCCTCTGACATGGGGAGCTGGCTCAGAGCTTGTGTGCCTTGCTGTGTGTTTCCTTGACATTTTACAGCTGCTTTTTGTATCTCTGCTTCTGTCTCCTTGAACCCCTGATGCGGCCTCGGCAGATGGCCGCTCACACTGAGCCTGGTTCACAATGGAGTTTCTTCAGTTACAAGAGAGTTTTTCCTCTCCACTTTGTCGCTACAGGCATGCGCCAGTGTGAGGGATTGTATTTTGAGTCAATAATTAGATGCAATCAGCTGGTTTTCATAGATGAAAACTTTGAATGCATTTGACTGGATGATCTGGTGAGAACTTTGTAAAGAGCCTTGAGATGACTTGTGTTGTGAATTGGCGCTATATAAATAAACCAAATTTTATTGAATTTTAAGTAAAATCTACACACCATAGAATAAAAAAAAGGTCTTCTAGAACCAAGATTTAATTCTTTGTTTCTGAATCACAGAGCAGTGAATTTCATGTAGTAATCAAGCTGCTAAAATAAAATGAAAGAAACAAACATAATAACATACCGACTGCAGTGATGTTGACTGAGCTGCTGAACTCGCCTGATCCAGACTCACACCAGAACACTTCTGTCTGGAAACTTGATTGATATGATTTTTTTAATTCAAAGCTACGGGGTCCAACCAAATTTTTTCTCCCAGTCAGGCAGGCATAAATGTGTACAAGCGGTGACCATCTTTGTAAGCCCCACACTCTGGAATGGTAAAAAGGTTCCTGCAGTTCACTGTTACAGACTCATCGGTGAAGTGTTGCTCTCTGTCAGGACTCACTGTGACAGACACAGCTGGATGAGGATCTGGAAACCCAGAGAAGGAAAAATCAGCTCAATTCAAATTCTGCTCAGATTAAAACATGTTTATTTCTTTGTCAACAGAAACATGGGTCAACATAAACCAATGTGACTGTATAATCTGGTGAATGTGAATTGCCTTGAGATGACGTATTGTGAATTGGCGCTATATAAATTAACTGAATTGAATTTAATTTCATAATGGTTTGCAATGATTATTTTCCTATTTAGAAAATTGTGAAAATGTTTCTTATAAAATTAATATCTTTTTGCTCTTCGACACAGATTAATATTATGATTACTTTTATGATTACTTTTTTCTTCACCTCTAATCTTATCGTGTTTTCCTTTACAGTCAGATTTTCCAGTAACCTAAAGAGTCTTTATCCACATATTTAAAGTCAATCATGAAACTATAAATACTGCAAGTATTAAAAGTGAATTGGTTTTACAGCATACCCATTGATTCAGCCATCATCCTCTCCTTTATTCCTTTCCAAACACCTTATTTTTTATTTATTTATTTGTTGTTCTGAGACAAACTCAAGCCAATGGATAAAGTTTTGGTTGATAACCCTGATCTTCACTTGGAGATTTAATATTTTAAGTTTGTTTAAATAATTTAGTTGTCTACCTGATTTGATCCATTTCTGTGTGGAAAAAAAACTTAAAATATTAAATCATTGGGACTTTAGGTTGGTAATTATCCTGAAATGAAAGTGATCCCTTAATTCATATTCATTGGTAGAACCACGGATGCAATGTGGGGGTGGGGACACAGGGGACATGTACTCTGCACTTTTTCAAAAGTCTGTTTTGGTCCCCTGCACTTTTTACTGTCCAAAAACAGTGTTACGCTACATTACCCAGACAATCATCGAGCACTAGGACCAAGCAAAAATCGTAGCTCGAGCAGAAGCCTGCTTTCTGATTGGCCGTCCGTCCTTTCTTGTGTGATTGGCTGTCACAACTGTCACTCTTGAGAAGCTCACTTTACAAACATCTGATGCACCACTGAATCGTGTGTGTGATTGGATGGTCACAGCGCTGCTGAAGTCTAAAGCTCTACCGTAGAGCTGTAGGGTTGCAAGCCTTTTTCTCTGATTTTTGAGATAACTTAAACAGTCCAAGAGTTATGGTCCTCTCAAAAAATGTGGGTCTGCAAAACATGACAGTTGGTGAAGGAGTCTGCTACTAAAGTAAACTTGAATCAGTCTGATGTGATGCGTGCGTTTGTGTGTTTGGTTATTAGACTCGCAGCCAGGGTGCCTGAACAAAAAAGAGACATAAGAGTGTTAGGATGATTATCATAGATAAAGTGAGAGTTTATTACACCTTAGTATTAGCTGCCTGTTGCGTGTCAGAACTGATGTTTTACCCACTCTAAGTAAGACAGTTCCTCTGTCTGGATATACAGTTATTATCTTCATTTTGTATGTGGCAAATATTTGGTAACGGAATGAGAGCAGTGTCCTACCGCTAACAAGAAAGTGTAATATTTTGATGGCTGGAGCCATGGAGGTCTACTCCTCTCTTAACGTGTATAATGTAAAATTTAAAGGATGTAGAAGACTGGAGATGTATAAAATTCCTCTATAACAGTTTATCGGGGCCACTTGTTATGTTTGGAAGCCAGGAAGAGGTAGAAACTCAAGTAGACAATTAACTTTGAACCACGTTTATTCATAACATGTGAAGCAAGTACTGTAACATCAGGTATCCCTTTCCTTCACTCTACTTCTTCTTCTCGTTTTTCCTATACTAGTACACCACCTGGTGGCAGACACAGCATTCCGCCCTTACTTTACTAGATTACATGTACACAGTTAACAAAAAATTGAACTTCAAGGCCATATAACAATTTTTATGTCATAACTGTTGGGATATAATTCCACAATGAAGCCCAAATCAATTGGATGAACCATTTCAAACCATCAACCTTTGATTTTGCACAAAAAGAACAAAGGATGCTCTGAAAAGTTCTGGAAAATTCCAAAATTTTGGGACGGTCAGCTCATGCATGGACCAATCAGCTTAGGCGGGAGCTGAAACTTCAACAGGAAGTGCTCCTACTGTACGTCACTCAGGGTTTAAAACTCAAAGCGTTTCCATCTTTCTCTTTGCATGGGTTTCATCACCTGCAAGGAGAGGCCCGTTTCACGTGAAATGCTAAAGAAAGCTAGCTGGAAGTAGCTTCAATTTTTCCTGCATCAAAAGTCACGTATCGCAGTGTCCCATCGTGCATAGCGCCTGCTGAACTGGGTGAGATGGGAATCTCCGGAGCTGAATGCTGAGTGGAGTTTCCCCCCTTTGTGAAGATCTCGCTACGGACATCACGGCCTATCAGCAGGGGGACACCTCTGTTTTGATAGTCCTCATAAGAAACCTAGTCTTCAACTTTAGCATTAAACTGACTTAAAACTTTTCAGAGAATGGAAATGAAGACGGACCCGTGCAGAGCTGTAGCCGAACTGCGCTGAGCCCCCCCCCCCATCCCCAGGAACCATCTAGAGGTGAAAGCCATAAACCCTGGTAGGTAAACAAATTAAAGCTACAATTATTCAACTAAGAACACTAACTTGATTTCACCTCCGAGTTAAATAATAAACTCTAACTCCAGTTCTAGTTAATTATTTATTCATTATCTGCAGGATATCATTTTGCACAACATAACAAACTTTCTCTGTAAGCAAAGTATGTGGTTACTCTGGCACATCAGAACAAAATCAAATATTCAGCAACTCTGTAATATTAACTCTAATAGTTTAAGTTACTATGTAACAAAATTACCAAATGTAACTACTTTAAAATAAAATCCAGCTGTTTGTAACCTTTTCGTACCATGAAAATTAGTTCATCTGAACAATAAGGTAATACATTCATTCATGTATTCATTTATTTCCTTTTTTTTTGTTCCTTGAACCACCGGATCACGCTTTTCTGTCTTTGTCATTGTGCAAGGCATGCCTGCAGAGTAGCATGAAAGTCTGGCAGCATTCTACCTTTTATTTTCACTGAGTACATAAGTACTTCCTCCAATGTGCCTTTCAACAGACAGTGGTGGACTAAATATTGAGGAGCCTTTGCCTCTTTTTACCCTCACCATGTCTCCAGTTTTGAATTTCAATGCAATTCAGTTTCAATTGAGTTTATTTATATAGCACCAATTCAAAACACCTGTCATCTCAAGGCAAAAGAACACTTATTGTGTGTTCGCCAGGTGATTTGTCGATCCACAGCAGTAACAGGCTTGTGCTGTCTGCTGCATGGTACGTGTGTGGCTATTTTTCAAAACAAGCTGCCAGCTTCCGTCAGCAACAGCTCCACTGAGCAATTCTGATGACTCAAGAGCATGGTCCACTTGACAGGCCAGCGTGATAGCTTTGTCCAACGTTAGTGAAAATTCCAATAAAAGCCTGTTTCTCAAGCAGAGCTCTCAACTTACGCAGCTGCCTTCTTTAATTCTAAGCAACTTCTCAGATCTGGATAAGATTACAATTTGTATCAGAAACTGTTATCATGTCTCATTGTTATTTATTAAATAAAAGTTACTAGGTGTTATTTAAAGAGTTTTAAAACAGCAGATACGCTTCAAGATCCTCAAGCTTTCAATAACCTTGTAAAGTATATTTATTTTATTAAAAAGTGCTGTAAAATCAAATGTATATATATATATATATATATATATATATATATATATATATATATATATATATATATATATATATATATATATATATATATATATATATATATATATGTATATGTATTTTTAAAACATCATCAAAACAAGAAAAAGACACAGTCTGCAAATGTGATTTTATATATCCAAGCTCATAATAAGCGTTTTTAATCTACATTGTTGCACCCTAAATTGTTTTTTTCATATCGTGCATCCATATATTTTGTCGGGAGAGGGATAGCAGAGATGCAAGATGCAAGAGAAAACTGGAGGAAACTAACACAGAAGAAGTACTAGAAAACATGTTGAACTTATATAATAGTTAAATTGAAAAAAAATATTTGCTCCCCCCCACTTCTAAAATCAAATTTTCGTCCATGGGTAGAACAGAAACTCACTGACCTGCAGACCAGACAAACTTTGGATAACTGTATTCAGTTACATTCTCTTGGTTTCCTCTTCCAGCTCTACATGCATATCCTGCTGTGTGTCTCTGTCCATGAATGATGAAGGAGTCCTCTACAGTCCCATTGATGCTGTCAGCCAGCAGCTCATATCTGTAGTCCTTCTGTGATCGATCAGGAACAGCTTTATACCAGTAGAACCTCCATCCTGTAGATGGAGGATCAACCTTACAGCTCAGATTAACTAAGGCTCCAGGACTCAGCCATGATGGAGACACACTCAGGAAAACCCATGTGCCTGTGTCAAAAGAAATAGTGAATTGTTCTCATAGTAAAGACATGTGACCTACCTGAAGTGATTTAGATCGGAACAATATTGTGATCATTAGAGAAACAAAAGCAATCACACAAACTTTTACAGACAAACTCTCAATTGTTATCAAACTGACTGTTATATAGTTCATAAATATTAAACAGACAAAAGGCAAATCTGAAATAATAATAATTTGTTGGAATTTATATCATATAAAATATTTAAAAGAAAATCTAAGTAATGAGAAAATCAGGACAAAAACAACATGGAAATAAACATACTATGTATGGTGATGTTGAAGGCATTGCTGAACACTCCTGATCCAGACTCACACCAGTAAATAGTTTTAGGCTCCCGCTGCAACTCATTTTTCAAGGTACACACAGGTCCAGTCATTGTCCCCCAGAAGGAGCAGTTGAATGAATCTAAACCGTAATACGGTATAAATCTCCTCACTTTCCACTCAGCAGAGCTTCCTTCACAGATCAGCTGGACTTCATCAAAAGATAAATGTTCCTCTCTGTCAGGACTCACTCTGAGAGATGCTGCTGAATTAGAATCTAAAATGTAAGAAACAAACAAAAAATTGCACAATTTCTTTAGTGTTTGTTGTTTAATAGATTAGTTATTTCTTATCAGAGATCACTTCACAGATTTGAATAAAACAGCATTGATGTATCTTCAGAGAATCTAATAACTCAAATTATGAAATTAGTCATAAATCTTCCTTTCAAGAAGTAATTTTGTATTTTTCACCAGTTCCTTAATTGTTTTCGGTCCTCCTGTTTGCTTATTTTTTTCTACTTTTTTATATAAATAGTTTTCATTAATAAGAGAAAGATTCTTCTAACATGATTTTCAAATTTTATTTTTATTGATCTTTGATGAAAGAATTAATCACGGATGTTAACATAACAGACCAAATGATTTAGAATCAATTGATTTAAATAGAAACTCACTGACCTGCAGACCACGCAAACTGTGCTTCACTGTAATTAGTAAAATTATCTTGGTTTTCTCTTCCAGCTCTACATGCATATCCTGCTGTGTGTCTCTGTCCATGAATGATGAAGGAGTCCTCTACAGTCCCATTGATGCTGTCAGCCAGCAGCTCATATCTGTAGTCCTTCTGTGATCGATCAGGAACAGCTTTATACCAGTAGAACCTCCATCCTGTAGGTGGAGGATCAACCTTACAGCTCAGATTAACTGAGGCTCCAGGACTCAGCCATGATGGAGACACAGTCAGGGAAGAACGTGGTTCTGTTGGACAAAAAGATACTTTATTTTGCTAAAAGTAAAGACATGTTCATAACTTCCATGTATTAACCCTCTTAGAAATACAAAATAAAACAGAAAGGATATATTAAAATGCTAAAATATCTTGTTTCTATTTTAGATAGTCATCTACTTTTTTCAAAGCCTGAAAACAGAGCACATCTAGTACATTTATTTTTATCTTTCTAGGACCTAAAGAGCCCCTTACACTCAACAATCCCACTTTACCAGGGAATCCTATGACTGTTTCAATCAGATATTAAAATAAAATGTAATAGAAATGATCTTGATAGAAATTGGATGAAATTAATTAGATAGTATCATGATGAAAAGATATCAAGTAAAAATAGTAAATTAAGATTTTAAATCATCAGTGATTAAGTTAATTTTTGGGTGAGGACTTCCAAATGGACAATGACCTTAATCACTTCACAAATAAAATAAATATGAATCATCTAACATATGCACCTGAAACCAGGAAATTTACGGGCGGTAAAGCTGAAGGTACAATCCCAGCAACATTCAACACTTTTGAACCTCTCAGGTACGATCTTTTATATTTTCGATGATCCAACTCTACTATAATAAAAAATCAAAAATCAAAGTTTACATCTATTGATGATCATCAGAGTATTTCCGCTGTAGTCGAAGTGATTCTGAGGCTCGAACTCTCATCAAAATCGAATTTCTACCACCATCATCTCGAATAAATGGGATACACTTGAGAGTGAAGATCAAATACCAGAGTTTCTCTGCTGAAAATGTTACTTGTGTGACATGATGATGCAGAAGCAGAAGACGAGAATCATGAATGAATCAAATGAAGAATTCAGACAAGCTTCTCAGAACACCTGTAGTCAGTAAAGAGAAGATATGTACACATACCGCACGGATTGTTTTCACAGCAGAGGAAGCAACAGAGACACGAAAAGAAAGAAGGATAAACATTCTGTGAGATGTTAGCAAAAGGAAACAAAACCACAGTAAAGAAAAAAAATGTTATAAATCTATCGATGCATCTCTCATTTACTTATGGAGTTAAAGCCCCAGTTTGAATTTTATCTTTTAAAGGCATTTTGCTTTAATGAGGTGGCAGCTGGTCAATAGAGGGAGCTAGGATGCTTCCCAAACCACCCAATAACCTTGATTAAGACATAAAAAACAAATAGAAATTGAAATAAAAAATTTAATTATTTTGAAATAGGTTATAATTTTTAGGTGTGCAAGATAAATAGTTAATCTTTAATGATGAGTAAAGCTTGTTCGTTCGTCATCGGATTGGTGACGTATTTCCGCCCTTGGGTCGATCTTTAGCCATTGACTCGCGTTAAAAGTTGTACATACGCAGTAGCTCCTCTGCAATGCAAAAGGATAGGGGAGCTCAGGGCACAGGAGAGCTTCGCCCCAAGCTTGGCAGGAACTGTTGTTACAGTTGTAGGGTGACTGATTGAAAGGTCGAATCGGGAAGTGAAGTCCTTGAAGCAAACTTACCAAGAGCTCGAGGTGAAAGCATTTAAGCCGGGCGTACACTATGCGATTTTTTTCAATTGCTGCATGCAGCTACTGAGTACACTGTGCGACTAATCGCAGGGTTTAATCATACAGTGTGAGTTCACAGCTCATGATTTATGTTCAGCCAGACGCTCTCATGCGATCTACCTGCTCACACTGTACGACTAAAAACCATGTCAGACTCAGCTCCGCAGTGAGATGGAGTTGCTCTTTCGCTTTTGGACGGAAGCCAAACAAATAAAAGAGGAATATGAAGCTCACTAGGGTGAAACGCACTGCCTTGGCAATTTGTGCAATTTTGTGCTGAAAGCCCTGGAAAGAAAAGGTGACGATGTATTTAGACAGTGACATGGCATGGAGCAAATGTGGCTACTACAGTCTGTCAATTTTACAGACAAAATTCAGTCATTACACCCTGCTGTGTTTACATCTGAGAGGAAGAATAAAAAGAAGAATCCCTCTTTCGCGCATGTGCCTGAAGCGGATTTGCCCACGATGGTCGGGAAAAAATCAAAACACGATTCCTGATTGGGAGATGGTGCGTGAGGCTGATCGCCCCTCGTAACCCATTTGTACAAAACAGCTGCCGCGATAAGGCTGAGATGTTGAGAAAGATCGCACGACTTGAAAATCGCCCGAAAGTCATTTACAGTGTATGCTGGGCTTTAGACTTAATCAGCCGAACACCAAAATTATTCAGCATTCCAAAGACAGACGGAGACGTACAGTCTGTCTTTTTCCAGGACCTGGTTTAGCTACAAGGCTTGGCTAAGTGAAATGGTAAAGCTTATTCTGCTTTCCCTGCCTTTCTACTTTCCTATTTTTCAATGGGAAAGTAGAAAGTTCTTTCTTTCAAGAAGAGTAGAATGACCCATCTACTTCAGTAGGAGTTTTTTCTCTCCCTTCCTTTTAGCCCAAGAGAGAAAAACTTCTACTTAAGAAGATGGACCAATAAATATAAAAACATGAGAATTGAAGGATTCATATTTAAATTATTGACATTATTTCTAAAACCTATGTCTAACTTAAGTTAACTTATGATAAGCTTTGACTGGCTTCAAGTCAAAGGTTATCTGGGAAATACAGTCTTGATCCAAAGAAAGACGAGTTATGATGTTGTCCTACAAATATGGTGGATCATCCATGCATAAAAATACAAAGTTGATATGATAACCACTTGCCATGGCCAATGACTACACAGCTTTTGTACCTTATATCTTATTTTACTTAATAAAAAATAACGGATTACAAGAAAAACAGAATTTTCCTTTTTTTTTTTTTTTACTTGTTCTTCAGGGCAAAAAATAAAAACAAGAAAAAATCAAATCCTAGACCCGGCTTGGATTAAGACAGTAATACGGCTTATTTAAAGCACTTTTTTAGAAAAGGCAAAAGAAGCATGAACAATCTGGGATTCACGTGGAAATGATATATAATATAATAAATGATATAATAACTTTGTTTAATTTGCATAGTTGCTCTTAAATAAACACTTACTAAGAAAATAAATAGTTTTCATATATTAAAAATATATATATAAAGCTGACTAACAGCTTCTCCATTATCAAACTGGTACAGTACATTATGTTTTGTTTTTTTTTTAGGTTTGTGACATCTTATTGGACCATAAATATACTGCTGTGATAACTTAATATACATTTGATTGGTTATTGGTATACCTCTATTTTGAATCTATAGCCCCCCTAGAGAAAGCTCCAGCAGCCACCACAGATTTTAGATCCAGTAAAGTGGGTCAAAAGTAGCGTTTATATAAGCTCCAGGTTCCTACAGAGACAGGCACCTGTTAGTCTTTAAATTTCCAATGAGTCTTGGCCAGTATCTGAAGCCCACAGCAACAAATCAGTGTTTTAAACGGAAATTATTTTATTTTTAGCAAGATTGATCAATTAGGTCATCAGGTCCAGTTTCTTTTGGCTTTAGAAACTGTCCACACTGAAGCCCAGGCTCACAGCAGAGACAGTAATCAATGCCTCTGTGAACACAAACCTGGATTACTGTAAAACACTTTATTTTGATGTCAGTAGGTCCTTAATAACATGTCTGCTGATGGCTGTAAAGTGCTGCAGCTAATCTGGACAGATACTCAATTCTGAGCACATTTCACCAGTTTAGAGTGCTGATCACTGGCTTATTATCTAACTCTACCCGGATTTTCATTACTGCTTATCTGATCCACCTGCTCCTGCCTCTATTTAAGGTGCGTGCTTCCAGTTGTCAGCACCCCATTATTCTTGAACCTTTGGTGTGAGAGTTTTCGAGTAGTTTCTTTTAATGTTCTTGTTGCCTTATCCTGACCTGTTTCTGTATCTGCACCTTTGAGCCTGTCTGATATGTTTGCCTGACCAGTCTTCGTACTCCTGTTGGATTCTACTTTGGACTGAACCTGCATCTTCACTTTGCCCTTTGGATTATCCTGTTTTCCATCACCTGCTTTGATAAGATCTCCTGCCAGTTCTGTGATCTTCTAGCGTTCAGCGTCTGGAACTATCTGGCTGTGTCTGCTATGGCTTGTCAGCCGACCGGCTGGAATCATCCTCGTTCTCCTGGCAGGCACTGAACTGTAAAACCAGTATAAATCGTGACTCACCATTCGTAATCACCCTCCATCATATTATCATGGTCACTAACCTGTGTCTCTCCTGTAGAGGTTCCTGCCTTGGACGCCCTAGCTACTGCTACTACAGATCCTATTTATTTTGATAGACGCTTTTTGAGTTATCCCGCTGTCTGTCTTGCCTTGAATACAGGATCCCTCTGTTCTGAGAGGTTACAGCCCATCCTTTTAGAGTCCATTTTAATGTTGTCTTTAAATAACCTTACCCTGCTTTTCATTTCTCCTTTTCTAAACTTGTTATTTTTATATTCCCCTGTTTTAAAGAATTGGAATGAGCAAACCAAGCAAACTTTTTTACATTTTAGGTTTAGATGTCCTGTCTGTGTCTTGGTCCTTGTTGAGCTCTGTTCCTGACAGATTTATTTGTAAAGAACTTCTGACCTTGACAAAAAAGATTGCAATCCCCAATCTCCCCATAAAATTCTTAGAAGGTCATACAAGCATCTAAGCTGCAGTTTCAGTGACTGAGGTTCTGCCAGCAAGGTTACTATGAAAGAGGCTACTTTGAAGAACTATTTTTAAAATGTGGGGTCTGCAGGTACGGTTGTAGTTCAATGGATTTTTTTTTTCTTTTTCAGAAAGACAGTTGGTAAAACTAAAGTTCATTCTTCCTGCTTTCACAAACACATTTGTGTTATATTAACATCAACAACTAGGCTTTATATATATGAAAAATAAATCTAAAGGTCCAAAACTCATTCTAAACATCATGAAGTAATAAAGGGTATGGACTGCCTGTGTTTTTCTATTCTATAAGTATTTTTTGGTAAGGTAACCCCCTTTTATCCTCCTAAACTTGGTATTATCCAACCAGCAGCTTGAAAGTGAATGGCAGGGCTTTAGTCCGCTGTTGTCTAATTACTGGTGTCTGTATTTGTTGATTCATGTGGTAATGTTTCCATCCAAATAAAAAATTATAAGTACTGCATTAATTAAGCTCAAATAATTTTAAATAAATGGTCAACTAGATAAATATTAGGTGGGAAGCTTAACCAGCTAAATGCTAGACTTAAAGTTAAGCCCTCAGAAAAAAAAACAAAAAAACAGTACAAGGTATAAACATTTGAACAGTATACTACAGTAAGAGAATTTTTTTCTTCAGACTTTAAAGATGATCTATTATAACCACGATTCAAATGGAAGTGTAACGTACTTACACAATAAGCCCAGAACACAGAGTAAAATGTGACCCATCTTTAAATCCAGCAATAAAAAGGTTCAGCTCCTGTGTGGCTCCACAGATATGTTTCTACTTGATCAAATGACAAAGACTGGAACTGCAGAATATGAAGAGAAACTGTGAAAATAAGAAGTGTGTATGATATTTATCAGTTCATCTGCCTGTGGTCTGACCTAATTTTTTTTTTCTCTAAAGCTTTGGAAATAGTATTTTTTTTCATCAACTTGATGCTATCGGCTCCTTAAGCTCTAGTGGTCATTGGTTATTCTGAACATTTATTTTCATTTAGATCAACTTATTTACTTTATTGTTGTTTTGCTGTGTTTGCTATTTTATTTATTTATTTTTATTTACCAGTATATGATACTGTAATGGAGCCCTTTATTTTAAAAATTCTTTATAAAAAAAATTAACATTGACATTATCAGGTGTTACCTCTTGTTTAAAGTGACATTTTTTAAGGTTTATTTTAAAAATATCTTAATAATAGCCTTTATTTGACCCTCTCTGTGTTTTTGCCATGGGTGGCAATATCATTAGAAAACTTCCTAATGCCCCGTTAAGCTGGCTTGCAAGCTTTTGTCATATAGCTCTGATGAAAGCCAAAAAAAAAAGTGCTTTCGTAAGATAAAAAAGATTGTAAAAGTGTAAATTGATGTGATTTCTTGTGGCATCAGCTTCTATTTCATTTGCTACAGTAATAGGCTAAAATCCCCCTTTGGAAGATTTCAGAGCACTCAGAAAGTAGGACAAAGAAGAAATTTAGACATTATTAGATAAAAGTAGGGTGAATTCTCAGGCAAGCGTTTATTTCCTGTTCAATGAACAGTGGGTTAGGATTGCAGAAAACTGGTTAAGAGTTCAGACTGAATCCAGAGGAAGGAGTAGAATCCAGGAGGATTGTTTCTCCACAGCAAGCAGCGGGAGCCGTCCCCAGAGTTCCAGGGGGCACTGATGAGCAGAAGCCAGCAGACACGGAAGAGCAGAAGTATCCGTAGGGAGAATCCATGCAGAGGTCATGAGACAGATCCAAGGATATATAGCAGGCAGAATCCATGAATCAGTCCGAAAACAGATCAGGCAAACAGAGCAGAACAGGAGCAAAACAAAACTCAGAAGTCCAGAGGCAGAAACTCGTCAGGATCAGGTCATCAGTAACACACAGAAACACAGAGCTCGAATAACATGGCACTGATGGTTGGAAACAGGCAGATGAATAAGAGCTGGAACAGGTGGATCTGATGAGGACAGATGAAAACTGGGTGGAGCTCAGCAGGTGAAAGGAGGGCACTAACGATCCAGTCATCAGTACCAATACTATGACAGTTGGTGGGCTCTAACGTTCTCTGTTAGAAACGTTTCTAAATAAAAGCACTATCCTTTCACCTAAAACATTTGTTAATGCTTCATTCGTATTATATGTTACAGCAAAATAGTACCAAATTCTTTTGAGTATAATTAAAAACCTAAAACTATTTATTTAAAACCATCATTGATGAAAAATAAAATCTTTTTTAGTGAGGTTTAATATTTCAGTCACCATAAATGCTTTAAAATAAGGAGAAAAAGACGTAACAGCATCTTTATAAATCATAAGACTTTATTTTTGCTGTTGCTCAACAAAGAAGTAGGCCTACATTCACACTGATGCCTGAAGGGAATCAAATCAGACTTTTCACCAATGAGACTAGTCAGACAGATGTCTTTTATGATCTGCTCCTCATATCTCAAAAACTGCTGTCACACCTTGGTAATTTAGCCAGAGTATTCCTGACATATGAAAGATCTGGCAAAAAACGCTACCATACGTTATATTGATTAAGGGACAGTTATGAACACGCTGAAGCAGGCTGAAGCATGCTGGCACACTTCGACATATGGCAATTACATCATATCCCAGCGTATACTCATTTGATCATTGACATACGTTAAGTGTAAGTTACACATAAGTTGTAATATCTAGTTTATCCAAAACCTATGAGTAACTTGTGCGTAAATTATCAAGAACGTATGTCCAATGCATATCAATGTATTTTTCTAGAAGACCGCTGAATGGGTTTCTATCTTACAGCTACTGTATAATGGCGTATTGCCAGTGTTTTGGTATAAAAGGGGATTCACAGGAGGAAACTGTCAGTGCTCCTCCAGACTTCATGGTGAGCAGATTTTCCACAAGGGATGGAGGATCCATCAAGGCTGAGAAGGGAGTACATACTAGCTGTCATCCAACAGCAGCATGATCTCATCAATTTGACTCAATTCCAGTAGGGTGAACGAGCAGATGAGTGTGATGGATCCTCCCTGCGTTCACGCCCACCACCACCACCAACAAACTTCCTAGCAGATATGGAACAAATTTTTCTTTGACTGCTAACCCTCTTTCTTTCTTTTCATTTTTCTTTTTATTTATTTATTTGATAATGGGGGTAGGAGTTAATAAGTTTTCACTTCTTTCTACCCCATTTTGAGCATGATATGTTAAAGGAGAAGTTCGGCTTTTAACACTTTTAGCCCTATTTCTCTGTAGTGTCCAGGATGATGAAACCGAATTTGATTCCACACCGTACCTTTTGTACAATTATTCCTGTGTCTCGCTATTTTACCGCTTATATCCCCTGGCTTTTTCCAGAATGGCTTCCTATAGTGCATGTCCGATGTAATGTCCTTAAAACAAACTTCCCCAAACGCTTCTTTTTAAAATATGTCACTCCAATTCGGCCTGCCAGCCAGTTCACCGACGCCCAAAAAAAAAGCAAAACGCCCGGTAGTGGTTTTATATAGCATTTGTAAATCCCATTGAGTTCTGTTGGAATAGTCAATATCCTCCGCCAATCGGAAACGAAATGGGGCCTGCTTTGCCACAGTTGTAGTCTTTTGCTTCACTTCAGGTAATTCGGTCGCCGAGGTGCTAACGCCTTCTGTTAAACACTTTAAAACCGAAAATGGAATAATACGAAAGGTGGATTCTCGAGGAGGACATATTGGAAAGTTTGACCGTAGAGTGGATACCGCTTTTGAACCGAAATATACTTATATGAGCAAGAGTAGAGACATTTGTCGCCAACTAGTGGTTCGAGGCTGCGCAACGCCTTCGACCAACGGAAGCGAAAGCTATAAGCGGTCGCTATATACATTAACTGACAGAGCCCAGTCAGCAAACATACATCACCAAGCCAAATGCAAAACAAAGCATCGGATACATTGGTTCTTCTTTTCACTAAACTTTTTGGAACGTCATTGAACAGCCGCTGGACGACCCGGGAGTAGGCATAGGCTCAAAAAAAAAGAACGCTTAAGGTTGTTTTTCTAAGGATGGGATGCCATTGCTCCATATACCAGGGAAGCCATCTTGCGCTTTTGCAGCCAGGGGGTGATTCTAAATGAGCCAAAAAGTAGTGGAGAGACAGGGACCACTGTCAAAATTTTTGGTGGTCGACTCCCCATTCAATGCATCTCCTGGACATTTACAGAAAATGGGCTAAAAGTGTTAAAAACCCAAATTTTCTTTAATTGAAACAAATATTCTCTCTCTTTTATGCACTTTCGAGCAATGCACTACTTTTTATATCAGAAAATCATGTTTTAAATAAATCTCATTTTATTTTACAATACTAAAATGAAGTGCAAACTTGTGGGTTATAAACCGTTGATCGGCCTAAATATTTTTATGGGTGCCTGGACACCCCAGGCATATTTTTTGCTGCTCTTTTTACTGTGGGTAATTGACTTCTAGACATTTAATGGGCATTAAGCACCACTGTGTTATTTATGGAAACCACAGTTGTGGAAATGTAATTCCAAATATCTCCCCACTTTCCCCGATGTCATGTTCCCTAGCTTAAACCAACAATTCCTTTTTAACCATCAATCTTTTTACTAAAATATATTCTTTGGTCAATGATTTGAGGACATAAATATCTAGGAAGTTGGCTTTTAAATGGGAATGACCATTTTGAATGGCGCCATTTAGATAGCTGCTCCTGTCTTTGTCATTTGACATAAGTTCTGGACTCATATGAGAATACTCTATGTTTAAGCCCAAAGTGAAAAACAAAAAACAAAAAACAATAGAGATTCAATGTGAATATAATTGAAGAAGGCTGATGAGAATGGGGCTGAGCTGATCGGGTGTGACGAATGGTGAATCAGAGCAGCACAGGTGCCGAAATCATTACAACTTTTGGATTGGATACCTACAGGGTAAAGAATTTGTTTCTATTGCTTCTCTGATAAATCAATGGAAAACTATGAATCAACATCTTTAAATCATGCCCAATGATTAGCTATATAGATGATACATGAAGTATCATATTCATCAGCAACTCACATGCCATGAAATCTACATGACAAGGACAACATTTCCAGCTAATTCAGTGGAAAATATAAGCAAGACACATATACTGGGTCATATTTACAGGCCTCAGTAAGAGAGGCTTTTTTATGTATTTCCTGTCAAAGTTTCCTGTTTGAAAGAAAAAGACAAATTATCTTTAGAGCAGATCACTGTAACTTACCCAATGATCATTCGCTCACTCCTACATCTGTATTTTGCATTTCAGTCTTCTCTTGGATGAGCTCTATGGAACACTCAGGAATCATTGAGGGATGTTACTGTGGAAGGTCATTGGGGAAACATTTATTGGCAATTCAAATTCCTACAGCTGTCCTAAACACTTCATAAGTTCAGCGCTTCATCATCAGTCATCTCAGTTTTCCCCCGAATATGGCGCACCCATCTCAGTATATTTATACCTTCCTGAACCATGTGTGTGTGAGTGTTTGTGAAATATATGTCTGTCTATTTGGCTCTGACTCTTAAACAGGAAAGAGATGTTTCCTGTTTTTCGGCAAAATCTCTTAGCTCAAAAAACTACGTACAGGTCACCAGTTAAGATCGTGTTTCTTCCAAGATTCGTACGTGACCTTCAGCAGGTTTTGTTTCTGTGTGCTGGGGTTCAAACACCCTGTCCACTATATTTTCCTTGTGTGTTGCTCATTTTGTATTAGGCCTTGAAATATGTTTGCACAGTGTGAAAATTATTTAGCATCAATATTACCAAAGACTTAGTTTGTGTTTCACCTGATTTTTTTAATCAACAACCCACGCTATGCAACAGCTATGTGCATCAGTGAAACTCTCCCAGACTGAGCAAAGCCATTAATTTCTGTTATGCCAATTTTATCTTGCTATATGCAATTCTGCTAGGCAGGGGTCCTCAACCCTAGTCTTCTTAAAGGAATAGTACACCCAAAACATGATTAGCCTTCATTTTCTACTCACCCCCATGCTGAACAACACTCTGGAGTACTTTTTTGATATCTCAAATGCATCTGGAGATCTGGGAGGCTTCTTGCTGTCTGCTGACATTCAAATAATGGAGGTCTATGGTGCCCGAGACAGAAAGGTCCATAAAAGTCCACAACAAACGTGTCAATATTCCTCCATACTGCTTGTCCAATGTATTCCAAGTGTCCTGAGTGGGTAGCGTCCATAATTTACTCGAAACGAAGTCATTTAGAATGTTTTTAGTGCATAAACAGTAGTGTATAGGATTTCCTGAAAGCGTGCACCTGCGCGTTCCCGACGCTACGGAAGCCGGCAGACCAAACCAGATGAAAGTGCGCATTCAGCGTCTGCTCTGCCAATAATGCAAGCGTAGAAGAAGAAATGTGCTGTTTACCTGTGCAAAGAAATAAACAACGAAAGAAAAATGTCTGAGGACTTCAGTGTTGAGGAAGAGCATGAGTTCTTTTTCGAGCTGAATGCGCTGGTTTGGTCTGCCGGCTTCCGTAGCGTCGTGAACGCGCATGTGCGCGCTTTCAGGAAATCCTATACACTACTGTTTATGCTCTAAAAACATTCTAAATGACTTTGTTTCGAGTAAATTCTGGATGCTACCCACTCAGGACACTTGGAATACATTGGACGAGCAGTATGGAGGAATATTGACACGTTTTTTGTGGACTTTTATGGACCTTTCTGCCTCGGGCGCTGGGCACCTCCATTATTTGAATGTCAGCAGACAGCAAGAAGCCTCCCAGATCTCCAGATGCATTTGAGATATCAAAAAAGTACTCCAGAGTGTTGTTCAGCATGGGGGTGAGTAGAAAATGAAGCTAATCATGTTTTGGGTGTACTATTCCTTTAAGGACCCAGTGTCTTGCATGGTTTAGGTTTGTCCCTGCCAGCACAGATTTGACTTAAATAAATGGCCAAATAAAAGGGTAATACAGTAATTTAATTTAATTAATACCATGAGAAAAAGCAGAGAGAGCATAACGTTGGAGAAACAGAGTTGAATATCCCAGTTGTAGATCATAGGACGCAAATTTTGCCCGTTCTTCATTACAAAGATGCATCATGCTCATTAATGATGGAGTGGCCTTCCTGAATCCTCTGCTTTGGGGGTGATTCTACTTTAGTTTACAGATCTGTTTGGATATATATATTTTCTCTCTTGGGGGGTCTTTGGCATTGAGCATTGGATCCGGTTACATACATACTCACCGGTTACTTACATACTCACCAATTTTATCTTCAGCTACCCTATTATACATTTCTACATTTTTTCTTATTGAATAATAACGTATATACTTCTCTTCTACTTCTGCTTCTCTTATGTTTAAAGGTCCTGCTGTATTGTACATGTAGTTCTATATCAGCTGGTTCTGCTGTTCTTTTTACATCTCTCTCTTTCATGGGTGGATCTAGGAAATTGGGGGCCCTAGGCAAAGACAGGCAGGGGGCCCTTGAACTTTGAAGACAACGCATAGATAAGATCCATTATACAGAGACAGAAATTTTAATAGAATAGACTATTTGTTCGATCTTTTGTCTCTCTCTCTCTTATCCTTTTGTTGTTGTTTTCCTCTCTATGTTTCCTTTTGTCCCTTTTTCTAGTAGGCAGGCATGGCGCCATCTGAAATGAGGAAAAAAAACAGGTCAATTATACAATAGAGATTTTAACAGAATACACATGCATTGCTTCACCTGTTGTCCCTCTCTTCCTGTCCTTTCTTTCATGCTGTCTGTTTCACAGCCTGAATTTCTCTCTGTTTTGTCATTGTCTTTTTTCTTATTCTTTTCTTCCCTTAACTCATATTCCTCCTCGTTTCCCCCTTTTCTTTCTTTCCCTTTTTCTTGATATTTTCCTCTCAATGCTTTTTTTTAACCTTTTCTTGTATTCTCTCTCTCCCTAAGTTCTTGTTTTTCAGGCCTTGGCCTCAGTAAATCTTGGAATGAGGAGACCCATATCTACTGACTTCCTGAATACTTGCTCAATTGAGAAAACAGCAAGTGCAGCAAGTACAGCTCTTCCTGTGACATTGTTGACCTCAGATATGCTCTCTCCACCAATGGAGTGGATTTGTGGAGAGTCACAGTGGTTGTACCACTTCATAACGCATCACCTCATCTAATGCCTTCGTATCTTTGGTTGTGGTCACTGCTAGTGGAGTTTTATATGAGCTGCTGAAGAGATCAACCAGAGCACAAGATTCCCTTCCTTTCTTTGATGGTGGTCCGGAAGGGTCATCAGGGGTTCAATTACATCACGTCCTACATCTATCAGCACACTCTGGTGGTGTTGCAAAAAAATATATATATATATATATATATATATAAATATATATATATATAAAATTACATTAGTAAAGAGCAGCTTTATACTTTATATATATAATTAATTGGATATGCATTTTGGGGTTATAAATGCAAAATAAATATAGTTCAATTTCTTTCCTGGTGAGTGTTCAAATAATTACAGGATGATTAGCATTCCATTTGACAGCAAGAAAAAAAAATCTGTATATTTTAGTGTGAATTTTATAATTATTAAGTGCTCAATGAGCTTTTGACAGTGGCTTATTCCTTGGTGAGAGCTACAAGATATGTGAACACTTCCTCTCAAACAGCATCATGTTACAGAAAAGGTAGGGCATTAAACCTTGGGTCCAGAGCTGAAGCAATGGAGAGATCATCCTTCAGACTCACGCACCTTAAAAACATGTTAAGCAACATAACTTAACTGTTTCCAATATGATCAGTATTTTCATAAATGTAATGGAATTTTAGTGTGCTGGCAAAAAAAAAAAAAAAAAAATAACAGCTGTCTTCATTTTCTCCATCACTCCAGAGTCCCTGGATAATGACTGCATCTCCTCTAGAACCTTGCTTTAGGGTTGCAATGACAGACAGAGTAGAGGTGCTTTCCTGAGACATCACTATGGTGACTTTCTTTAATGGCTTAAGAGCCTGTACAATATCCTCTGCTGCCACAATAATAATTATATTACTTTATTAATCTCACACTGGAGAAATTCACGTCTGCATTTAACCCATTCCCTTAAGGAGCAGTGGGCTGCCACTGTGCAGCCCCAAAGGAGAAGTGTGGTGTTAAGGGTCTTACTCAAGGACCCAGACTGGCAGGGGTGAGTAAGGCAGCAGAGACAGCTGGTTGTTGTTCCAAGAATCTCTCCAGCATGTCTAAAGCTCTGTTTCACCTCAGAGGGACATCAGTCACTAGTTTGTGCTGCGGAAGGTCCAACAACCTCTGAATCTTTCTGAGGGCACGACAGGCCAAAGTACTTTGATGAAAAAAAGCAGAGATGCATCTTACTCTGCTCAGAAGCCGTGTGACTGCAGCAGTTTTGAGAGCAGACTGTGAAGCCAAATTAAGCACATTGGCAAAACATCCAACATGTACTGTAAGAGGTCAGTGAGATCGACAGCAACTAGCATGTTGGCAGCTTTATCTGTAAAAACAGAGGCTACTTTTCCAGTAAAGCCCCATTTATTTTTTACCTCCATCAACGTGTTCACTATGTTTCTCCCTGTATGACTCCCTGTGAAGCCGTCTGGTCTGAAGAACATTTGAAACCTGGTGGGAAGGAAATGGATCCAGTTTTCTTTTGGGTAGATAAAGGTATGTTTAGGTGTATTTTGCTTTGTTTCTTCTTGCTCTTTTCTCTTATTTAGCATTCTCAGTACATAGTTATTTTCCAAATTCACTAGCATGTTCTTCTGATAGTCTCCTGACATTTGAGTTTAAACTATTCTTTAAATTCAACAAACTCAATCCAAATTAATCCATTCTTCCATTCTGACAGTCTGGATATCTGTCTAAGTAACTATTAAATGTGTCCTCTCCACACACAATCGTTTTAATGGCCATGATTTTATGACGTAAATGGGATTTATATATTGTAATTTTATAGTTTTTGTTGAACCCAAGGAGACAGGCAACCACTTCCAGGGAATTTAGGGAGATCTGAATAAAAAATGATTAAAAGAAAGGAACCTCAATGTCCTGGAGTGGCCTAGCCAGTTTTCTGACCTGAACATAATCAAAAGCTGACCATCTCTATTTACAGGTGGCAGCCAAAACTCTAACCCACACAAAAAAAAAAAAACATGTAAAAAAAACTATGCATGTAAATGTGCAATAATTCATGCAAACTTTTTACCTGCTGTGAGAATTGGCAGCAGTCCCACACATTTTTTAAGTCTACAATAACTTAAAAGCAACAAAAACGTACCCAGCTCCCAACTTAACCAAAGAGATCTGACTGTTCATTTAATTTAAACAAAAGGAGGATCATATATATTTTTTGCTTAACAGTGTTTTGCTTTTAAGCTTTATTAAGCCACCATAGGGTCATTTATTAATTTTCTCTCTTGGAGCAGATTTTGAATGCTGTTGGTTTTACAGCCATTTTATATAGACACATCTCCATATTTAACTAGAAAGTTTGGTATAGACTCTGGCTTCCTGTGGATGGGAACCACCTACTAAACATTACATGGACTCTCAGTTTGACTGCATCCCTTGCCTTTAAAACACATCACTTATTAGACAGAAAAACTAAACACCAAATAAGATGTGGTTACTTTTTATTATGGAAGATATGTTTACAGTATTTAACTTTTTACAGTGCCCAATTTTTACAGACATTTATTAAATATATAACCTGAGCAAAATAAAACAAATGTAGACAAAGGTTCACATGGAGTTAGTGAGGAGGAGCATAAATAAGAAGACACTAGAAATAAAGGATCATCCTATAAAAGGTTAATGTAAGGTTTGCAGACACTTTCCTAAATCACAGCAAAAGAACAAAAAATAAAAAATAAAACCCAGATTTAAACAACGCAGCTTTTAAAGCATCAGCCTGTACAATCTCTAATAAAGGGGTTGGAAACCTTTACATTTAAATGTTATATTTGAAAACAATCAACAAAATTAAAACTCTAGGGGAAAATAAAACAAAAACAAATTGACGCTAAGCAATAATCTAAAGCAGAGGTCACTGATTAAAGTACTGTGGTCTGGATCTGGACCCACCTGCTGGCTAATCTGGACCCAACCTGATTTAAAACATTTATAAATTATCACGTTGTCTGACGACAGTGTCTAACTCCACTTGCGCCGCTTCTCCTGTTACCCCAAAATCCCCCATCCTCCGTCTCTGCTGCGCTCCTGACCTCCTGCGCAAAGCAAAGCCTACAGCCTCCGCTGTTCCTCCCGTATTGCTGCACTCTGACTTATTATTGGAGCTCAAGGAGAGCACACAAGGTATTATAATTAAATTATGAGCAAAACATGCAGAAATGAACGCTTAATTTAATATGATATATTAAAGAAATCCCCATCAGCATCCAGCAGATGTGTGGTTTCTGATGGAGATGAGAAATCTGCTTCCTGGTCCGTTGAAGTACCAATAGTTTGCATCCAATCTTAAATAACAGTGTTAGGTTTTTGAAAAATATAAGAATTATGCTCTAATTTGTAGTTAACCGATCTGTTGTTACTATATTTTAATTTGAAAAAAACAGATCTTCTCGCCGTTTTTTTTCCTGTTTAGTGTGATTGCAATAGCGGATCTTGACCTGGTCAGACCTGGAGCAGACCCTGCACATTTAGAGTACCTGCTGCTGTGAAGCAGGATTCTCCACCATGAATCAAAAATAAATATGGATCCAGGCTCAAAATGAGCACCTTGATATGTGCTGGAGAATGGCTTTGTCTCCATTCAAACCCAGGTTTAAAGCTTTGCAGGGCAGCATAAAGCCCACTGCTCTCATTAAGCCACAAAAGAGAAAGAAAAAAAAGTCAGTTCAGGTGTTATAAAAATATATGTAAATCAGGAAATTGTCAATGTAACAAACTCAAAGATTGTTATCTACTTCAAAAAGCACTTTAGATTTTAAAATGAAAAAAAAAAATTCTACTTTGTTTTACGTTTTTTTATTTAAAAAATTCAATGTATAACATACATGCATAAACACCTCTTTTTATTTCCGTGTTAAATTGTGTTTAAAGTAACAGATAATTAAAAATGTCTCCCAACCTTTACTGGTTGATGATTTTCTTTTTTGGACCTCGCTGATTTCTAATTGGTTACCCCCGATCTAAACCAAAACCCAGACATCTCCCCTCCCTCTCAGTCAGTGTGGATTTTCCTTATGAGGCTGATTGTAAAACACCAGGTCCTTGTCAGCACTGCTCATAGGTGCGTTTCTATGGCAACACCTGACCAAGTGACCTCAAAGAAAAAGAGAGTGGTGAGAAGTTCTTACATCGAGAAAGACAAAGACTTAAACCTTCCACCAACGAGTCATTTATTAAATCCCTCACAGTTAGAAAAAGTGATTATTATTTTTTTTTTTTTATATAATTCAAGATGTTTCCACAGAACTACAAAATATCCTACGGCAAACACCACACTTAATCTATTATACAAACTGTTTTAATCCTTAGAGCAGATAAAATTAAACTTTTCACTATCATTTTTTTTCCTCCACTGATGTTCTCCTCCTGTCTCCATGGCTCCAGACATGTCACAGTCATCCATTGGTTGCTCTGAGGCCCAGTTCTCATACCTGACCAATTTGTCATTGACCCAGAACCACAAATCCAGAGTGCAGGCGTAGTGCAGTCCCATCCAGACATAATCAGTCGAGGCGTTCTTAGCTATCTCCTGGATCCATCTCTGCTCATCCAGGCTGGTGATGGTGACCAGGTCAACATGGTATTTTCTGCAGTAGTCTAAGGCATCCTCCCAGGATTTGTTTTCTTGGACTAGTATCACTTTATCTGCCAAAGAGGACATAAACAATTTCAGTGGCTTTATTAATTCGTATTCGTAAACAATGACAAAAACGTTAATCAAACAAAATGCTTTGGTTTAAAACGCTTTTAAATGAGAAAATTTCACCACTAGGTGCTCTGTTTAGCATTGTCAGCATACTGAAATAAGATGTGTAACAAATGACCCCTTCTCTACCTCCACTCCAGCTGCACCCCGCCATGCCCCCCCTTACCCTACCTACTGTAGAGCCGAGCAATTCATTCCATTTGTTAAATAATTGAAATTTAAAAACATGCAATTTTCAAATAGAGACAGACTAATTATTGATCTCATTTAACAGGATTAATACACTGATTTTCTACCTTGGATTCACACAGAAGGAAGAGGGAGTTGCAGCTTGCACACAGATTCATGTATGCGAATAAAAATAAACACTTTTCTACAAAATGATTACAGGAAAATCCTCCAACAGTGGACTCTGGACAAGAAAGCTTTCAAGGTCATGAAAAGACTTGAACTCAGAAATGAATTATCTACATGTTGATGGTTAGTGCAAAGGAGAATAAAAAAAATAAATAACAATCACAACACTGGATAAAGAGATATTCACTTTGTTCAGCCTTACTACCAATCATGTCTTGTAATGAACTCATAATCTAATGCTGATACCAAGAGAGCTTCATTATGGTAGGTGATTGTCTTCAGGTGAGCGTTTTGATCCACACATTTTTCTAATTTGTTTCCTTTCTATCTCAAATAATAAATGATTGCTTATTGTTCCTTTAAATAATGGATGCTGATGTATGAATGTCTTTTTTGAAAATTGATAATACCATGAAGAGCTAAATCATACATAATAGATAAATAAATAATATATTAAAATCAGAAGAGGTGCCTAAGAAATCTCACCATTATAACAGATGAAGGGTTTTTTCTGATCACAGCTGTCATTCTTCCATCTGCCTTCTTTATCAATCCCAGCTGCAGCACATTGACCACTTTTGGGTCTCTCATTGTTTGGCAATGTCTTCCAGTGTCTGAAAGAGAAACCGCTTCCATCTGACCACCTCCAGGTGTCTCTGAACAGACCAAAGTATGTATTATTATCTGCAGACTTCATCACTTCCTTCAGTTCTCCATCCTGTAGCTGCTTCATTCCACTGATCAGGTCTGTGTGTTTCTCTCTGCAGTAACTCTGAGCTTTCTGCCAGGTCTTCTTCTCTCTAATCAAGTGGTATTTCTGGGTTCTATTAGTTTCTGTGGAGAAAACAGATAAACTCAGATCACATTGAATTTACATGTTTTCTTGTTTGTAGGAAAAAATACTCAATAAAACAAAGAGAATAATTTGACAACCCATAAACAAACTACAGAAAAATTAAATCAACATTCTCACCATCATAACAGAGGAAATGGTATGTATTGTGGCAACCAATATCTCTCCATCTAAGGTCATTATTTAAATATCCACAGTTCTCATTTCCATTTCCTTTATCACTTGGTTCTTCTGGTTTCCAGTTTGTCTCACTTTCATTGAACTCCACTCCAGGCAGAGACCAGTACCATGTTCTGTTAACAGCTGTCTGATTAGACAGACCAATCCAAACGTCCCTCTTATCTCCCGCTCTGGTTCTGAGGAGTCTCTTCATGTCTGCCATGTTAGACACTGTGGCCAGGTCAGTGTGTTTCTCTCTGCAGTACTGCTGAGCTTCAGTCCAGTTCTTTTCCTCATTAATGTAGAGATACTCATAGAGATGACAGTTGATGAAACAACTCTGACCTGAAAATATAAAAATGTTGCTGTATTTAGCACTAGATTATAAATCTCCACCAGCATTTGCAGTAGGTCGTTAGTTTAGGTTTATGTAGGGTTATAGGGGTGAAGTGGCTCAGGGGAGGTTGTCTTGTATCAAAGGTGCGTCGCTGTTTGAGCCTTTGCTCCATTTCAGTTGTTCTGTCATTGATCAGATCATCAACCTTCTCTGCTTGTGGTGCAGATTCAGTGGCTTTGCTTCTGGCTGCTCCAGGGCAGCTGTGGTTACAGTGTAGCTGAACACAATCAGCATTTGAATGGATGAATGACTGAATATGAAGCACTTTGCAGTTAAGAGACTTGATAAAACATTATACTGTAGAAGTTTTGTTTTTTAAGTCTGTAATGTATCACAAACCAGTGAGTGTAGCTTTATTTAATATCAACTTACCCATCAGAATGAACAGAACCAGATTCCACTGCATATCTGCTGTCTGGAAAGAATTTTTCTCTGTTGGAGGAAAAAGACATTAAATACTTTAAATCAGGATCTGAAAACCTGCAGCTCTTCCTCCACTGTACAGAGAAACAATGATAGGAGAAGAGCTGAAGCCAAACAGGAAACAGATCAGAGAAGAAAAAACTGAAAAATTTAATGTTTACAAATAAAAAAGACCTTTAAATAAATAAAGACATAAAAACAAAAAATAGATAAAGCAGATTCTAATAAGGTTGAATGCAAGAACAGATCGAGCTCAAACCTTCCTCTGCTTCCTTTCTCCTCACTAAATGGGATGTTCCTTTCTTGATGCTCTGCTGAAAACTGTCCCACTAAACTGTTGGTATCTTTGTTTTGCTGATTTCTGAACAGCAGATGAATTTTACCATCTCACAATTTAAATATTCAAAACTGGATGCAGTAGGTGCATGTTTCACAGGAAAAGTAATTACAGACCTTCAGGGAGTAAAATGCTGGATAAACCAACGTCTGTAACAGGGTGGAACAAATTATTTGAATATTTAGTGACCAAAAGTCTGATAAAACTAAAAGCCTCTATTCACCAATGCATGTATCAGGTGAGAGTCCAGCTGTATTATCTGACTGCTAGTGTTTACCATGGAAATTATTTCAGTTTTTCATGACATCAAGGTTAGTTTACAGACTCTTTATTAAACAAATGTATTACATGGTCAGAAAAAAAGTTTAAAAGATGCATTTATGAGAAAAATACATTCAGCTGATAAATCAACAGAAATTAGGTGAAAATTGTCAGTGCAACATTTTAAAGCATTTTATTCATAACACTTTTTTGTTTCCTATTTGATTCATGTTTTGGTTAATCAACTCTTAAGGCACATTCACTATGAATGTGAATACAGTGAGTCATTTCCTTGTTATTCCAATGTTAGGGCACTTTCTGGTGCAGATAAATGGTCACTGATGCAAAGTGATTGGCTCATATTACAGCAAAGATTCATTGCTCATATTACAGCAGACCTGCAGATATATTGAAGCAAAACTGGCAGTAGGGGAGGTGGTGGCATGGATATAGATAGAATGCAGTGAAATTTTGCAGTAGCTCTGAACTATTGTTTCACAGGTTGATCCGTCCTCCTGCCTCAACCCAGCAGATCCTGATACCAGGGTTCTGTTCAGATAGAAGTACAGCTGGAAGTGATCATCTAGTCCCAGCTCCTGCAGCAGGTGGTGGTACTGGCCAGACTGGAAGCAGTTTGACGGCATGCCAAGAGTCACCCTGTAAACTTGACCTCAGCCAAGGCACAGAAAAGCAACAAATAAACACAAGTATTATTTGATGATGTGGTGGAGCGCCTGGGCAGAAGTTTGCTATGGTTTCTTAGCAAATTCTACACAAGAAAAAGGAAGAATGTCAAGTCAGCAACTCTGGGTGAACCATATGGAAAATTTACAGCTCTCCTGTTCAATAAGAATTTATCTTTGTCCTTTATTGTTACTTTGATTAACAGATAATTTTGTTTATTACAATTCTATTTTTGCTGCTGCCATCAACTTTCTGTTTTTTGATGTTGGAGCTTGGAAAGTTTTTCAGTGTAGTCCTGTTTCTCTGACTGTGCTCTCTTTCATCCTCTGACATGGGAGCTGGTTCGGAGCTCGTCTACCTGGCTGTGTGTTTCCTAGAAGGGACCGCCCCTGTAGCTGGTTGACAGTGACCTTTTGTATCTGCTTCTTTTTGTATCTCTGCTTCTTTTTGTCTGCTTCCGTCTTTTTGAACCCCAGTCGGCCTCAGCAGATGGCCGCTCACACTGACCCTGGTTCTGCTGGTTTCTTCCTGTTAAAATGAATTTTTCCTCTCCACTGTCGCTAAAAGCAGGCATGGTGTGAGGCATTGCTGAAAAGTCAACAAATTAACATTGTAACTGCAAGCTCAACCAGGAGGAGCATGTCTTGCAAGTCAGTGACTCTATACAATCAACTGGTTTTCCATGTCATAAACTTGTAACCAATCTGCCTCTACCGTCTCCGTAAAGTGCCTTAAGATGATATGTTGTGAACTGGCTCTATATGAAAAACCTGAATTCATTTGAATTAAAAATTTATTAATTTTTTCTCTGCAATATCTTCACAGTAGAGCGGTGATCTCTTTTTTAAAGATAATTAAGTACCATCTATTAATGTTCCTTCTTTGTTGAATCTTTGTAAAGACTGGTTAGGTTTTTGCTTAAATGATTTTATTTTGTCATTATCCTCAATGCTAGGTATTTTATCTTTCTTTGTTTTGTGGTTTGCAGTGAATTAAAAAGTATTCATACCCCTTCTGAAAATCAAAAAGGCAAAGAAATAAACATTTCATCTGTGTTTCTGGTTTCTCTGTTTTTGTCAGATTTATTTTTAATAAACATATTTGCATATTTGACTCATTGCTTTTACTTTCCTCTATTGGTGCCATGAAGCCATGTTTCTGAATTAAAAATAATTTGTTTATATATTTTTCCTGTATCTGTGTGCAGCCCTTGGCTAAAAAAAACAAACAAAACACCATGCACTGAAAATGTTAGAGTACGTTTATGATTATTGTATATTCTTTGTATGATAAATACAAGTGAGAGTATCAGTGTTTTCTTTTATTAGTCTGTACGCTACGGACTGAGGACCAGTAAAAGAAATGAAAGTAATTAGAAATCTGAGGGACAGTTGAGAAAAGTTGAGAAAAGAAGAAAAAAAAAATGGACTGGGGGATGATTGGAGGAAGAAGGTGAGAGTGGGAAGAAAAAAGAGGAAGGAGGATGCGGATGGAGACCTGAGTTTAGGAGCACTGGAACGAGGTTGGAGAACGCACTGAACTGTTCCAGGGGTTTTTTCAACAAATCGATTCAACACTCCTAGTCTGTGACTTCTGAGGTGTGTTGAAGCGCAATGGAGGTGAAGAAGCCGAGACGAGAACCGTGGCTGATCTAAGGGAGACTGCAGCGTAGCGGAGGCTCATTTGTTGCACCACATCCTAGCATCAACAGGCCTGCAACAAAAATTAAAGCGATACCGAACTGTGTGTGTGTGTGGGCCCACTTGTAGGTTTTCTAGTGTTCCTACGGGTAATTTTCCTGTAAAGGTATGGGGTGCTTTTTATGCCAAAAAATGGGATTCTAGTTTTGCAAAAAAATGTTGAACTAGTTTTTGCATTTAATTGAGAGAGATTTAAATTTTGGTAAGAGCCTTTATAGTTAGTGTTTTCTATTTATTTATTTTTTTTTTACATTTATCAGGGTGGTTGTCCCAAGTTTGGGTTGAACATTTAATTTTATTCTTACACAAATGTTTTTCTTTGTTTGGTTGTGTTCTCATTAAACAAAATTGTTTTAATAGCAGGTTGTCTGGAATTATTTCAGTTATTATACTTATATGCATGGTGAATAGTGATTAGAGCAACACGTTTTGGCTTAAGTTAGGTAAACCTACATGGTACCTGCCTGAATTTAACGAACCCAAAACAGCAACCCACTAGTTTGTTTACTTTCTGGTCCCAGTTATTACATAATAAGGGCAGTGGGGTGCTACATGTGTTTGAATCATACAGCCTGACAGTTTAAGTTAAGGAAAGAAGCATTACATGTAAAGTCACAGTTTTAGGAAACCTCACATTCAGTTGTAGAAATTATGATTTTTTTTTTTAAATGTTTCGCTTAAAACAAAAAAGTTTCCATTGCATCTTAAGACTTAGACTTACTCAGACTTAGAAAACTTTTATAGTCATTTTGTATACATAGTGTTTACATGATATTTCCATTCCAAAAAGTGCAGCAGTGATCAAATGTAAACAATGTGGGAGAAAAAACATGGTGCAAAAAATGCATTGATATGGAAGTTCAGAGCATTAATATTTATGGTGCAAGTTAACGCAGCTTTTGGCAAGGTGTTGTCAGTGTGCAGCTGAGTTCGTGACATGATTTAGAGGTTTTTCAACAGTCTCTTAGCTTGTCTGATGGCTTCTGGGGAAGAATCTGTCTCAGAAAGCTGCTGTTTTACCTGCATCTGACACATTTCAAAGCCTATTCCTAGAGGAAACAGCTTCTTTTCAAAGTGCAATGGAACGGGGTGTGAGGGGTCATTCTTAATGTTACGGGTCGTGGGGATCATGAAGCGCTGGGTATGAAATGTCTTTTATGGAGGGAGGAGGAGCCCTGAGGACAAAAGCCTTTTTACAACTTTTAACAATATTTCCGGACACACCACTCAATACATTTTCTTATCACATCAAGATTGATTTGTGCACAAGTCTTTACTATTATATTGATTGTGATGTAAGAAAAAAATCCAAATGATCAGCTTATCTTTCAGCATCAGCAGCACATCGCTCTGTGCTGCCTAAAACAAACGCAGCAGATTTTGTTTCTGAAATGGAAGCACATATTCTGGACCCTCTTTATATTCTTTTTCCAATTTAATGTAACTCACTTTATTCATCTACTCCTTCAGACTGCATCGAGAGTTTATAAACAACTCCTTGGACTGAAGAAGTTTCTTGGAGAAAAGACAATGTGTTTTAACTTTAAAGGTAAAGTTTCCATCAAAGATCCACAACAGAAGCACTTTTAACTCTGAGCTACTTATAGAAATGTTTGTTTTGCTTCCAGGGCCAGACTAGGAAAGAAAATCAGCCCTGGTATTTTAGACCAGATCAGCCCTCCACCTTCATCAGAGCACTCTTTTTATTATTTTCAGTCTCTTGGATCCTAAAATAAATCTGCACCTCTTTAAGACTGTAAAGTACCTTGAGATGGTGTGTGTTGCGAATTGGCGCTATATAAATAAGCTGAACTGAACTGAATTAATATTGCATACTCTAAACTGGACAATATTAATGGGTATTAATGTAAGCGAATATTCTAAACACTTGAGAAAGTGTCATTTATTAAAACCACAAAAACATCCACTTTATAATATTTTGTGCAGCATTTATTGGATTGGGGGCTTTTGTGTTTTAGGGAGGAAGAAAATGAAAAGAAAAAAAAGACAGTTGATGGATCAGAAAATGCTTATTGTTTTCTGAATATTATTTTACCTTGTTGTGTTATTCAGCATTGGATACCACAGTTGAAGGCTAACCTCCAATTAAACCAGAGCTTACCCTGAGCTACAGCAATGAGGAGTTCAAGAACTGCAGCACTGCAATCACCAAAATGTCAGGATAAACAGTCCACTATGGTTTAGTGGTGAGCTCAGATCCTTCATGCTTCTGAGAGATAAGAATAGAAAAGTCTATTGTAAAGTGAGGAACCAAATAATAAAATTAAAACTAAACCAAACTGAAAAAATAAATTATTTTAACATATTTTTCATCAACAAAGTCAACGGTCTGAGATTTCAGATGAACCTAAAGGAAAACTCACTGCATGAAAAGTGGGATTTTCGGCCAATATGCGCGCACTGTAGATTGTCGCTTGAACTTCAGGGTTATGTAGTGTAGTTTACGCGTAATTTGCAGGCTTTCAAATGTAAAACTCCCGGTGAAATTGTCAGAAATTGACGCGGACTCTGTTAGGGTAGTGTTCCCCCACTTCCCCCCCCATGGAATCTCTAGGGGAGGCTTTAACATGTAAATGAACATGTTGTGCAGGCTATACAAATGCAAACCAGGGTTGCAGTGGGCAGTTTACTCCAAGTGCCCTGCAACGCTGGGTAAGAAAATCTCTGATGTACAAAGAGATCAGGCTTAGTATAGCCTCTTACATTTTAGCTTGAATTGATTTATTTAATTCAAAGTATAGAGACCAAAACAGATCTTTAGCTGACAGGGCAATACATTTAGAGCAGTAATTATAAAAAAAAAATTGCATTTAAGATAAAAAATAAAATGTTGTCTGTCAATATGCTCAATTCACAATTACTTAAGTGGAAAAGTTTCAAGAAATGAGTCTGAGATGATCCACTTTATAACATGGCGCATTATCCTGTTGGAAGTAGCCATGAGAAGATTGGTACACTGTGGTCATAAGGTCCGGCCAGGTCAAGATCCGCAATTGCAATCGCACCAAACAGGAAAAAGAACATCGACAAATTCCGGTTCGTCAAATTAAAATATAGCAGCAACAGATCGGTGACTAGAAATTATAGCACAATTTTATATATATATATATAAAAAAAAACTAACACCGCTTATTTAAATCAGTGGTTCCTGTGGTAGGGCGCCGCTTCTAGGGGGTGCTAATGCCATTGTGCAGGGGCGCTGGGAAGCGGTATGAGTGAAGAAAAAAAGAAAGAAAAAAAAAAAAAAGAAAAAAAAACAGAGCTTGCTTGACTGAGCATAATGGACAGTTGTGACACTGCAACCCAGATTTGAGAAGATCTGCAGCAAAAAGCAGGCTCACTACAGCCACTGAAAAGATGTGAGGATTAAAGTACAAAGAAAAAACTCTCAGGGAGCTGTTAAATGTTTTCACTCCATTTTGCACAGAGGCTTTTTAATGTATAGATTATAGCAAAGTTAAACATTGTTACAAATAAAAAAATAAATATGTTTAAAATAACACAGACAACAAAGAATCCTCTTCTAATCTACAGTATCGAACTATTAAAAAATACAGTTACACAAGTGTTCCTACATTTGGTGGTGTAGTTTGTTTTGTTGCAACCTGAAGTGTGAAATAAACTTCAGTGGAGTTTGAAAACAAAATATGTGTATAGATTTATTATATCTGTTTTTGGGGGGTTTTTGGGGTCGGGGGTTATGGGGGGCATGGACATTTTATTGTAATCCAAAGGGGGGCCCAGAAGAAAATCTTTGGGAACCACTGATTTAAATGATTTGATCCAAACTATTGGTTATTCACCAACGAGGAAGCAGATTTCTCATCTCCATCAAAATATTTATTTTATAACCGAGGGACTTAAACTTTAATCAAATCCATTCAAAAGAAACTTCTTATTACAGGAATGAAAAGAGATGTTTGGGAGAAGAGAACAAGTTCATTAAAAAAAAAGCAGTTTTGAATTATCCTTATCCCCGTTACAAAAATCTACAAAAATATATATATATATTTGGGCAGAAAACTGAACATATGCTGGATGATGGTGGGATTTTTTTAATATGTCATATTAAATTAAGCTACACACAGGGCCGGATCTATCAAAGGTTTGCGTGTATTAAAACGTGAGCTATTTCACTGCGCACGCTAAAAATGTACAAACTGATCTATCAACAGCGTGCTAAAAGGATTTGGTTCTTAAAACGTGCTAAATAGCACCTCTTATCCATTTAGTACTTTTTTTCTGCTATGAATATGCAATATGGGGCGTTTATTTAGCGCAAAAGTGCGTATTGTGGGAGGAGAACATGTAAATATATTAATTTAGCACTCGCAAAAGTGATTTATCAAACCTGAAAGCAATTTTGCTAACGGTATCTGACTCTATATTTAACACGTTTCAAAAGAAGGTGCAAATGGTCTGTATGCGCATTGCGCAGCACACATGGCAGCGGTTATTGCCGCAAGAAGGAGACATGGAAATAAAGCAAGGAGACGCAGAGAACGCATTTTTTCACTCCGTGTGAATATTTTTGGAATGAACGAGGAAACGATCATCAAAACATTTCGTTTATCCAGCATTGCCATTTTGGAGCTGCAATTCCAGTGATTTGCTCCTCACAGAGCGTCAGCTGTACTTGTTCCTCAATGCTGGTCAGAGGCATCTCATCTACTGTGCCCCCTCCTCCTTTGTTCGCAGATGTTTTGTTATATGCCAGTTTTTCTTTGGTTCGCCTTCTAATATCCTGGTATCTTCTTTTTACTTCATCCACTGTTCGCAAGGTTTCACCAACAGCGTTTACTTTATTACAGATTTGTTCACATATAGCGTTCCTCTGTGTGACAGTCACACTTTTTTGCTGTAGTTCACTTAAATGTTTGTTGGCTTCATCCACCAACACCTCCATTTCCATGGGGTCGGATTTCCTTTTGGCGCTTTCTGCTGTCCAAAACTCGCGCTTACGCGGCAAAAACCACCAAACGCCGCCAAGAAAAACATCATTTTCTAAATAGGGGCGTCTCTAAATCAGCTTCTTTTTGCACCTGCCAATTTCAGTTACGCATTAATCGCCTTGTTAAATCACCAAGAAACCATGGTTCAGCCGCAAGCGCTCTGCCATTCCAGTTTCTTGCAAGCTTAAATTACTGCACGCGAAATTGGATCTTGATAAATCCGGCCCACAGGGTTCATACACAGAATGAGTGACTCTAATTTAATGCTATTTTAATGCTATTTGAAATGATTTTAATGCCAATTAACAAGAACCATGTACACAAGTTATTAGTGTACATGAAATATGAAGTGAGCTGTAAGCAGAGTTCCATGACTCCTGTATGTATGTAAACACACGACAACACATACGACACACACACACACACACATATATCAATACCATATACGTATATATATCCTCTAGCTTTTTCTCCTGTTGGAAGTGATATAATATATCTGTACGAAATGTAGTTTTATAAGCATTTTTATTAAAGAATTATAAATACTTCGAATAAACTTACATATTTAAATAATTTTAGTGCCAATTAAGGCCTTGATTAAAAAAAAAAAAAAAGAATGATTTTTTAATTATTTTTATTGATCCGCGGACACCCTGGTTCATCTCGCGCATGCTCTGTACCTATCTTCCAAGAAACTCAGAGCGGAGCTGTCTGCAGCCACAGTGGAGGATGTATGCTTTGCTTTGTACGCAGGCGGTCTGGAGCGAGAGTAGGGGATTTCGGGGTAAAACTCCTCTTGGACGCGATGGCGACTCTGCATCGAACAAGACGAACTCAAAGAAGAGAAGCTAGCGGTAAATATATGTTTGATTACTGCCTGCTAAGCTAAAGCCGCCTCAGCCTGAGCTACGGCTAAGCTAGCGGCTAATAGTAGCCTTGCAAGAACAAGCTTTATTAAAGTGTATTTTTTGTGATTCACAGAAAGCAGTACGCCGTCTTAACAACTCGGAGACTAATTGCAGGCGCTATGAACCGGAGCAAGGGTAAGATTTAAAGAATATGCTTTCATTCCGTCGGCGGTAAAAGGCAATGGATACGGATGGATACCGATCATAGCTTTTTACATTTTGTTTTCACAGACCTCCTATTTGCTCGGAGCCATCTCGGCAAGTCCAGATTTGCACCATGTTGATAAAGACGACATTGTGTGTGTAAGTGACTTGTTTTTAATGTTTTCTCCTTCCTTGTTACTGTGACTTGCGCTTGATTTTTTATTTCATACCACTCTCATTTTAATTGTTTTCCAGCTGCCTGTAAGACGTATTTTCAGACGGGTACGCAGGGAGCTTCAGATATAATGCTGCCAGCCAACACGCTGGCATGCGGGAGGCTATCTGCTCGGAGTGGGGCCAGAAGAAAGAGGGTAAGACTTTATTTGGAAACTATTTTTCAGGTGCATTAATAGGATGTGTTGTGTCCATAGGGCGGATGCGCTGTTTTTTTTGTTTTCAGCTGCTGAAAGTGAGGCAGAGTGTGTTAGCAGGATGAGTGAAGTGGAACTCTGGAAGTCCGCTTTCGTCGGCGGTGTCTTCTGGATGGATTTTGTACGGTCGCCGCCATTTCATAGGCCGGATCTCTACCTTCGAACTTCTGGTGTTAAGCTGCAGTCCCGGTTAGAAGCGATGCCGAAGTACAGAGCCACGACAGTAGGCGCCTGCACATCGGACCTGCCTTCGAGGGAATAAGCGCCAGTTTCCTCTCCAACCCCCCGAGAAGCAAACGGACCGCTCACAATGACTTTTAATTTTTAGGAACGCGATGTGTTTGGATACCGCTGTATATAGTTGTGTGTGTTTTTAATAAAGCTCTTTCTTTGCAAAAACAGCTTCCTGCAAATGTTCATTATTTCTGTATAAATTCATTCATGTCCTTGATGGCAGCAACTATTGTGTAGTAGTAGTGAAGCACAACATAAATACACACATCATGTATGAATGAATAAATATATGAATATATATATATATATATATATATATATATATATATATATATATATATATGAATAAATATATATATGTAAATTTATATGTAAATATATATATATGCCAACCAATAATCGAGCTTAATTTACTTGTTTGGGTAAAAAAGAAGTGGTTCCATCCCAATACTCAGTAAGAAAATTAAAGCCTCGGCGCGGCCACGTGTGGTTTTGCTGCCAATCACGCAGCGATTTCACTTGTTTGAGAATAGTGGTTTCAGCCAATACTGAGAAGGTTATTCATCAAGCCAGACTTGGCCAGCCGCTTTGGGTTTGCTGTATTCATATGCTAATTAGGGCCATTAGTACAGCTGACGCTCTCCACATACGTTATGGTACGTTTTCGACAATTTGTGGCACTACAAACGCGGACAAGCACGGGCTGCAAATTGTCGGAAACCGACGAAAATCAGGCAGATCTGGCGGAGTTTACGGAGTTTACGGGACCTTAAAAATCTCACTTTTTTCATGCAGTTACTGTTCTAAAATTATCACTGATTTAATGGATGGAAACATTTGCTGCTTTAACCTCTTAACATCCACCTCATTTTGGGTAATCCTTGCCTATTTTGCATACCCAAATGAAAAAGCAAATAACTTAGGAACTGTAAACCCAAATTACGTGTGCAATACTTTTTTTGAAAGCTAACACCCTTTTCAGTTTCTGAATATATAAATTAAAATTGGGTAAGTAAAACACAGACCAACCTGCATCAGTTCAAGCATTAATCAAAGTTGTTTTTTTATTCTCGAAAATGATAGGTCTTTTTTGAACAGCAGTAATAAAGACATTCTTGAGAAAAAGCATGTTTTATTGTATTATATTTCTTCTACATCATGTCAACCACAAATGCAGAACATTTCAGACCTCGAGCGTAATAGTAGGGGATTGCAACTTTTGGTGTCAGCTTGGAGCTGCGGGCAATGGCTCCATCTGCTGGTAAAAATTTTACCAGTGGAATTTAATGCATTCTGAGTTATTACCCCATTTAAGGTTTTAAGAGGTTAATCTGGATATTGTGGATTAAAAACTGTTAAAGATAAACTACAAGGTATTTCTAAGGATGCTTTATCTGGTGTTGATGACCTTGAAGGATGATTAAAATGGCTGCCAATATGCTGGGTTTTGTCTCTCTAAAACTATTACTCTACCTAAAGTTAGAAATGTAATCTTAACTGCCACTAACTGTACACTGGTTAACTCCCTGTGCTTAGTGAATTATTAGTAAAAACAATTCAATCAAATTATCCAATGTATTAAAGAAAATTCAATCCTTAAAAGAGTTTCACAGGGTTCAGGGTTACTAACACTGCTCTACACAAATGAAAGATCACCAGTTAATGGATATAAAAACAAAAAAATGAAATAAATTAAAAAAAAACAATCTGTGAAGTGTGTTGTTGGATTTCAGAACAGCTTGTTGTCATTGATCTTTGCTTTAACTAGAAAAACCCTCCTCTGAAAGAGTGCTCAGAATGAATGACATCTTACCTTCCTGTATGTCTGAGTGTATACAAAAAGAAATGTTGCTTAAAACAGCTCTAGACCATTTCTCATATTTTAAAGTGCAGCCTTAAAAAAGTAATACATATACATAAAATAGTAATATAAACATATGATTGTATATTTACTGTTCTAACACATATATTTTTTTCTTTTTATATAAATAAAAATAACTAATTTTACACACACAGCATTCTAATAGCAGTGGTGGGGAACAAACTGTTATGGAATCTGCTGGATCTGCATCGGATACTTTGAAGCTTCTTCCCAGAGGGCAGCAGGTAGAACAGTCCTTGGTGGGGGTGTGAGGGGTCATTTATGATGTGTGCTCAGATGAAATGTCTTTATTGGAGGGAAGAGGGAGAGTTAAGAAGTGCCTTTTAATGGAAGTTTATTCAGAGCTACAGTTACATCATACAGTCAGCCTCAAGGAACTTTAATGGGAAATTTTCTCTATTCAAAAATGACTTCCCATGTTTCATTAGGCTGGTAAAGTTATTTATACAGATGATGATGTTTTTTTGTTTTGTTTGTCATACACATCAATTTCTGATCAGAGCACTAATCTACAGGAGGAAGATATCTGACAGTAAAGTGGAGGAAAATGAAGAAATTAGTACTAAACCTCATGTTTTTAAAATGTGTTTTTAAAATACAGATGTATTTAAAGGGATAGTTCGATTTTTGACATGAGGCCTGTATGGCATCCTCATCACCAGTATCATGCATCACACTGACTTACTTGGCCGCATCCTGTAGCAGAGTCTCGCCCAGGCTGGTCAAGCCGAAGTAGTCCGGCAGGTTTGCTAGACCCAAATAAAACGTTTCTTCTTCCAAGACGTTTGTGACCGTGGAGCCAGCGATATTCAGCGAAAGCCTCAGCATTGCCAGCGGTGTCACACGTCGGTGATAGGTCACACGGTCCTATTTTCTGCTACCAGCGCATCAGTGCGCGCCATTCTCACATATGAAGTTAATCAATGCCAGATCAGCATGTCCCGCCCTCGGGCTTGCTAGGGGCGGAGTCGGCGATTATGCATCTGGCTGTTGGGTCAGGTTAGGTAGGCCCCTAGCTGTCGCGGGTCATGGTGTCGCGCGCACTGATACATCTCGATTTGAAACATAGGACCAAAGTGATAACGACATGTGACTTTTTCCACTGGCCACTGCTTTGGGATGCAGTAACATTCGCCTTGAAAACATAATGTTTTGGGAAGAGAAACGCTTTATTTCGCTGGGTCTAGCAAACCTGCCGGACTACTTTCGCTTGACCAAAGCTGGACGAGAACTCTGCTCACAGGATGCCGCCAGGGGTAAGTCAGTGTGATTGCATGACACTGGTGATGGGGATGCCATACAGATTCATGTTCAAAAATCCCGAACTATCCCTTTAATCAGTGAGTTCAGTCACGTACCAATGATCTCCATCTGTCACTAGAGGGAGCACTGGTGCAGCAGGTCTCTAAGGTTAAGCTGTTGGGCTTTAGATTGGAGCAAACCAAATTAACCATAATAATAGAATGATGGGCAGAGGTACAGATATTCTGCTTATTGTCCAACTTCTGTTCTAAAAATGGTTGTTCAGAACATTGTGTTGCGTCGTCTTCATCTCTGTCCAGTTCTTTGGTCCAATGCTGCACAGAAGCATTTATGGAAACTTCAGAGCTCAGAATAGATCAGGTAGAAATGAACTTTCTCTAAAAATGAGAAGTACTGCCTCAGTTAAAGATAAAGGAAAATCTACAGGCATCCCTTTAATGTTTATGCACACAGTTCTGATCGACCAACAGCCTGTTTTTCTATGTAAAAACAGTTCTAGTGAGTTTTGTCACCACTGTGTCCCAGTGTGTCTCACCCAGTGAGTTCAGATTCTCCTGTGGTCCTCAGGCACAATTACGTTTCTATGAGAAAGACTGATTTTAACAGAGGCCAAATGCAGGGATTGTTTTCCATCACATCTCAGAGATAAAAAGAAAAAAAAATCTTTAACCAAAGAAGAACCAAAGGTTGCTTAGTGAGGTTACTGAAAAAATTACTCTGTACTCTCCTCCCTCCTTTTTAAAGTGTCGTTTGTAGTCTTTTTGTTTGTTTGTTTGTTCTCCAATGCAAATACTTTTCGTTAATTTTTGTACTTTATATTTTTTATGTTATTTACACATATTTTTTTTTTCATTTTTCTTGGATCCCAGGAAAACTATAACCACCTTGTGGGAGCTAATGGGATCCAAATAAAGAAAATATTAAGGAGTGGCTCCATAAGAAGCAGCTCCAGGTCCTGAAGTGGCCTAGCCAGTCTGCAGACCTGAACCCAATCAAAACCTCTTTGGAGGGAGCTGAAGGTCCATGTTGCCCAGTAACAGCCCTGAAACCTGAAGGATCTGAACATCTGTATGGAGGAGTGGTCCAAAATCCCTGCAGCAATGGGAGCAAACCTCGTCTAGAAATACATGAAATGTTTAATATCTGTGTATATAAACAAAGGTGTCTTTACTAAAAAGAAAACTAAAAAGAAAACTAAAAAATCAAGAGTCAGACACATTTAATAAGTGAACAGGTGTGATTACTTTTTATTAATGTATTTGATGTTTAATGTATTTATATTATTCATTCTGTATTCCTGAAGTACCTGAACACTAGCGCCCCCTATTTACAGTCAGCCAATAAATATATAACCATAACCTGATCAAAATAAAGGAAAAGTGAAACATGTTGTTAGAGAAGCAGATGTTTCATAGAAGGAAACCAGAAATAAAGGATAATCTATAACAAGTGCTGTAGTTTGTTAAAAGTATTATCTTTATACTAATAATTAAAATGCTTATGCTTTTTAAAGGAGAAGTTCGGTTTTACACTTTAAGCCCATTTTCGTAGTGTCCAGGATGAAATCAATGAAGCACCAAAATTTGACAATTGGTCCTGTTCTGCTTTTGGCTCATTTAGAATCAACCCCTGGCTGCTTTTAGAATGGCTAGCATAGAGCATGTCCGATAATAAATTCGGACAGCCGGTGTGCTAACGCCTTCTGTTAAACACTTTTAAAAAACTCTGAAAATGGAATACTTAAAGGTGGATTCTTGATTCTAGACGTTGAGTACACAGAGTGAAGCCAAAAGACTCACAACTGTAAATGTACCCCATTTCCGCTTCTCCGTGGCAGCTGAATATTGACTATTCCTACAGAACTCAATGGGATTTACAAAATGCTAAATAAAACACTACAGGAACGTAAATTTTTTCTTCACTTAAACTTTTTTGGAACGCCATTGAACAGCGCTTGACGACACCGTGAGTAAGCATATTTTAAAAAGAACGTTTAAGGTTGTTTTAAGGACATTATCGACATGCTCTATGGAAGCCATTCTAAAGCAGCCAGGGGTGGATTCTAAATGAGCCAAAAAGCAGAGACAGGAGCAATTGTCAAAATTTTGGTGTCCTTCATTATATTTCATCCTGACACACTACAGAAAATGGGCTTAAAGTGTAAAACCGAACTTCTCCTTTAACTGAAAATAATTATTGCACACAATTCTCAGCATCACAGAATAAGGCTCGGGCACGTTGCGTTGCATTCTGGAGTACGCCCGCCATATTAATTCAGCTAGTTGGTAGCTAGTTGCTCACGGTAAACAAAGACCTAAAAACAGCATAGAGACAGAGCAGAAAGGACGCAGTAAACAACAGCGATGTTAAAAGCGAGAAGAAAGGATCGCGGAATATACCAGACACACTGCAGAGGGAAGCCAGGGACAAGTATCGCTGCAAAAGATGGGCTTCATAAGCGGATTTTGATCCCCACGGCGCAGAAAGCAAGGGAGTGGTGCGTTGGGGAAGAATTTCTACCGCCGTCTAAGTATTTTTTAAATATTTTAAATTATCTAATTATTATTGGCGTCAGTGCCTACACACATGAAGAGTTTCGCTGCTACAAGTCGCTAGAGGCTTACAAACAGCTGACAGATGGAAAAGTTCATGACATGGAAGTAATCAAACCTAATGAGAACACAGTCATCAGAGCCAAGGTAAGCTACCGTCTCAACATGGTGTGGTGTTTGTTGTGGTGATAAGACTAGGTGCTGGCACTAACGTAAAACATCAAAAATGTATCTAAATAAATCTTGTGCTGACTGTATACGTGTCCAGGGATAATGTAGTTAAATTATGATGCATATATGACTGTCCTAGCATGGTACTACCCACGCAGGGGCGGAGATAGATGAATAAAAAAGTATGTTCTGTAACTTACCAGGAATGAAAATGCCGGGAACACACTCTCATGGACACAGGGATTGAGTTGAAAGTTATATTATTTGGCCGCTCTTACGGCAACTGACTTGATGCTAGCCAGGAGACTCATTTGTTATGGAGGACATTTGTTTTCCATTGAGACGCCTCCAGGTTGGAAAAACGGGTAAAAGACAATCCATTTGGGATTTTTTTCCCCTCGCTCCAGTCACAGCTTAACGCTTACTACACCCTACCACACAAGCAACGTGGGCTTACCTCATAACGACAGCAGAGGTAAATGAAACTTGACAAAAACTAAGCAAACTACTAGCAGAAGAAAGCTTGTCCTTCCTTACAGGCAGCCAAGTCAAAGTGTAAACAGTGGGCTGACCAGCTATCAATATCGTCTGCAAGCGCAGCGGGTGACGTCATGTGCCCGAGCCTTATAAAGGAACACAAATAATCTATAAAACAATCAGTGTTATTCCTTAGAACAGATGAAGTTAAACTCCTCTAGATCATTTATTTTCCTCCACTTATGTTCTCCTCCTGTCTCCATGGCTCCAGACATGTCACAGTCATCCACTGGTTCCCCTGAGGCCCAGTTCTTATACCTGACCACCTCATCACTGACCCAGAACCAGAAATCCAGAGTACAGGTGTAGCGCAGTCCCATCCAGACATAATCAGTCGAGGCGTTCTTGGCTTTCTCCTGGATCCATCTCTGCTCATCCAGGCTGGTGATGGTGACCAGGTCATGGTAGTGATCTCTGCAGTAGTATAAGGCATCCTCCCAGTTCATCTTTTCTTTGACCAGGATCACTTTATCTGCCATAGAGGTGATGGATAAGATAAATAATATTTCACTAACTATATCATTATTCAGAGGCAACGACCGAATGTTTTAAACTGTGTTTTTTCAAGTTACATATTTTTTAAATAATTACATAGAATTGGATGATTGGGATATAAATGTGCAAATGGTGAATTGTTAAATGCTTTCAAAATATATTAAAAAGATAATCATACATAGGAGATAAAAAAAATAAATCCTATACAGGATAATTTTTATTAAAACAGCTCACCATCATAACATACGAAAGTTTTTTTCTGATCACAGCTGTCATTCTTCCATCTGCTTTCATCATCAAACACAGTCATGGCACAACGACCAGTGTTGTATTTCTGATTGTTTAATTGGTCATTCCAGTGTCTGAAAGAGAAACTGCTTCCATCTGACCACCTCCAGGTGTCTCTGAACAGACCAAAATATATGTATGTCTCATCTACAACAGACTTCATCACTTCCTTCAGTTCTCCATCCTGTAGCTGCTTCATTCCACTGATCAGGTCTGTGTGTTTCTCTCTGCAGTAACTCTGAGCTTCCTGCCAGGTCTTCTTCTCTCTAATCAAGTGGTATTTCTGGGTTCTATTAGTTTCTGTAGAGTAAACAGAAAAAAACTCACATTGCATTGACTTTACATGATAAGCCATTAAAACTACAGTAAAATCGTTTCCCACCATCATAACAGAGGAAAGGTCTGTTTTGATGGCACCGAGTATCTGTCCAGTTAAGATCCTTATTCAAATGCCCACAGTTCTCATCTCCATTAGTGACATCACTTGGTTCTTCTGGGTGCCATTTTGTCTCACTTTCATTGAACTCCACTCCAGGCAGAGACCAGTACCATGTTCTGTTACCATCTGTCTGATCATACAGACCAATCCAAGCTTCTGTCATGTTTCCTGATGTGTCATTGAGGAGTCTCTTCATGTCTGTCATGTTAGACACTGTGGCCAGGTCAGTGTGTTTCTCTCTGCAGTACTGCTGAGCTTCAGTCCAGGTCTTTTTCCTCATTAATGTAGTGATACTCATAGAGATGACAGTTGATAAAATAACTCTGACCTGAAAGTATAAAACATGTTGCTTTATGTCTAAATAAATAACAACAAGTCCAAAAGCATTTTTAGTAAAACTTGGTCTGTTTTTCTTTTCATGCTAAGGGCAGTTTGCTCTGTAACTGGTGGGTTGCTGGTTCAACTCTCTGCTCTGTCCAGTCATTGTGTCATTGATCAAAACATCCACCTTTTCTGCTTGCCATGCTAATCCAGCGGTCTTGCTTCTGGCTGCCTCAGAGCAGCTGTGGTTACAGTGCAGCTTAACACCATTAACATGTGAATGACTAATTATGAAGTATTTTGGAAACCTCTGACTGGATAAAGAGCTATATCAGTATTTGATCATTCTGTAATGTAACAGTAACCTGTGAGCAGATTTTGGATTAACTTACCCATCAGGAAGAGCAGAATCAGACTCCACACCATCTCTGCTCTCAGATGATTTATGTTCCTCAAAAACTGTTTCTCTGTTGTAGGAAAATGAAATTGAACAACTTGAAATCAAAATTGAAAACTTGCAAAATCCCTCGACTGTAGAGAGAAACACTGCTGGAAGAGCAGAGGAGTTGAAGTCAACCAGGAAACCTAACAGAAAGTAAAAACTGAAACTTGTTATAAATGATAAAAAAATGTTGTGTTAACCTTAAAAATAAAAATTAAGCATATTTAAAAAAAGGTTAAACCCAAGAACCTAGATTGAGCTCAAAACTTACCTCTACTTCTGTTCTTCCTCCCTAAATGGGATGTTCTTTCCTTGGTCCTCTGCTGAAACTGTTCCATGTAAACTGTTGGTATCAAATTCTCTGACCAGTAGCTAAATTAGAACATTTCATGATTTAAATATTCAAAACAGTGAAGTAGCATGTTTCACACAAATAAAAGATCTATATATCTTTAAAAAAACAGCCTCTGTGGTTCGGTGGAAAAAAATAATTGCAGCAAAACAGGAAGAAAAACTGCTTTTATCATGGAAGTTATTTGCCTTTAATAACATGTACAGCTGTGAGGCTGTTTTTTCTGCAACAGTTTTCCTGTAGAATCTCTTTTCAATAAACATGTTTGCAGATATTACTTGCTGTCAACAAGAAGCAGCTCTAAAGTAATGAATCTCTCAACATCATCTTCCCATATCACTAACTGACTTGGTTTCTTTTCTCTCTTTACTTTCTCAGTGATATGCTAACATCACCTGCTGGTTCACTGTTATTTTTTAAATAGAAAATCTGAAGTTTCTTTCTTGTTTGATTTAATTTCAGAGATTATATTATTTTTTTTTAAACCTGCTTTAAAACCATGTTCCTTTCATATGCAGAGGCATCGTCACATGGAAAATATAAGGTTCTTAAAAATCTAATTTGCATCATTGTTTATTTATCATAAACATTAAACCTACATACATATATCACAGTTGTGTCTTGACTCACTTATCTCACCCCACACATCAAAAGGATAGGTAGACGATATGATATGTAGTCCTTTTCATAATCACTGATTATTTAATATGTTAATCAGTATTACATGTCTTTTATATTGTTTAGTTACGATCCACTCTTGCTGATGTAACCGGAACTACACTGCTCTGAAAACAAACCCCTCCAGCGTAGGTTTTAAAAACACTAGCTCCCCATATTAGCGTCCTATTTAGCTGGTGGGTTTGTGCTGCTCAAAGGCTAGGCAAAGTGCTTCCAGCTGAAGGCTACGCTACGTAGCAACCAAAAGACCTTCAGAGAAGTCTGAGCTCGCTGGACCAATTAAGACCTCCTTTTTCCTGCGATTCAGAAGGAGCTGGACGCTGCATTTAAATTTTTCCGTATGTATCCTGAATCCTGCTGCAGCAGAGCTAATCCCGCTCTATTAACCGTCGAACAACAGATCACTGTTCCCTGAAGAAGCCGCTAGAAGCGGCAGGACCCTGACCGCCTGTGGGACGGAGCAGCGCTATGGAGGCGCAGTTGTGGCTGCGTGCTAACCACCATAGCTAAAAGGGAGACGTCCCGAGTGCTACCATGAGTTATAAGATTAACCCCCTGGTAAATCGCCTCTTATTGCTGCATCCAAATCTCTTTGAGTTGCTGTTGGACAGACGGACTGGACCAAAGACGTGCCTGCTAAGAACTGGACAGAGCTGAAGGCCTTCCGTCCACGGAACAAACAGTAACTGCAATTTCCCCCCCTCCTTTCCATCTGATGCTTAATAAGCGCTCTGCTTGGGTGAGCTACAGGTAGAATAGATAGCCGTGTTGATGATTTTCCTTGAAATAAGCTTTCTGATTCAACTGCTGATGGTTAAAGGTTTAACTGAATGCTAACGCTCACTACCACCGAACTGAATAAGTCACGTGTTGCTGAAGCTAACTGCTACATCATGAACTAACCCTCTCTTTGTTTCAGTTGGACCCGACCGGAACCAGATCCCCTGGGGCCAGTAAGCAAAAGGGTCTTTCTGCCTCATCATAGTTTAATGCATTCCTAAGTCATTATTCATTTTCACTTTAAACTGAACGAAAATTCACTGTTTTGACAGCAGTTAACATCTCTCTTTGTCAGGGTTTATTCACATTTTATCTGCTGCTATTATAAAGGACACTGTCAAATGCATTAAGCCTTAAACTTCGAACATCACGTACTATGAACGGACACTTTCATTGTTTGATTTTGTGTTTAGTGTTTTGCTTAGTTATTAGATATAATACTGTGAGATTGTAGCTAATAAAGGTACCGTGGTATTTTGTGGTCTTTTGTGTCAATTTTACACAGTGAACGATTTATCACTCAGGCTGGATTCACTCTTCTTTCAGTAGCAACCAAATGAACAGAGACACATTTATTTGGTTGGTGATTAATAATATTGCCAAGAACCATAGCCTAAAGTACTAAAATGATGAAGCACAACTGGATTTTTAACAGCCTTATTCAGGAGTCTAACCCTTTTAGGAAAAGGGCTAAAACCCTGGTCAGTAAGCAAATTACAGTTATAATCATTCGACTGATAATAAATAACTAGCTTTACCCTTGATTTGAATGACCTATTAATTAACTAACTTTCAGTTCTAGTTATTCAATATAACCATTATTTTCTGATAAGCTGAATGGCACAACACATGACTTTAAACATGTCTCCTCCTAGGAGCCAGGCTTACGGGAATAAAACCGACCCTCCCCGCATTCCAAGCCAAAACCCTGAGGGCTCGACAGAGAGGGATCAGAACAGGATCAGAAGACGAGACAAACAGGAAACCTCTCAACCCACTGGCTGCCAGGGACCAGGACATGAACCAGGAAATAAACTAAAAAACAAACAGACAAACGGGAAACAAATAATGATCTGGCCTGATCGCTTGGACTGATATAAAGCAACAGATGCAGGTGGATGAGATGAGTGATATTTAGAAAACCGAGGAGAGTTAGGCATGTGAGTGAAATGAACAATTAAGGTGAGCTGTCACACCAGATCATGACACTTCCTGATGTTCTCATCTCTGAATCCTTTAGTTTTGTCTTTGAATCATGTATAATACCCTCACAGAGCAGAGTTATGTGTCAGAGGAGAGATATGATACACCCATAAGCAGAGAAGCTTCTGGATGTATCTTTTCTCTACCAGGATTTTAGTGTTGAAGGCATGGTGTCATCACCAGGGCCCTACACAGAAGCTGTTCTTCCAGCTCAGTGAGAAAATTCTTCAAAAAAAATTAAGCACTTTATGAAAATGAGAGACTAAGGGAAGACCAGTGCTGGGCTGTTCTTTTGAAGCCAGGCAGAAAATATTAAAAGTAGAATGACTCCATCAACTCCTCCCATGTCAGCACACAAAGCTCTTTGTATCAAGGTGAAGATATATACCAAAAACTACTCAAATGTATACTAAGATATCACACCAGTATATTTATATGAATGAAAAAAAAAAAAAAACACCATAACATTTTCTGAAAAGTGCTTTAAATGACTAATACTCGTTTTAATCCTGCTGGGTCAGAGTGCTATGTTTGAAAAAGGAGGCAGGAAAAGCAGACTAAAGCATTGTGCTTCATGGTGGTTCATCTTTACAGTGATATCAAGGGTTAGTAACATCAGAAGACTGGCTCATAATGGAGCCTGGGATGGTAAAGAAGGTCAAATATCAAGGTCGGGTTGAGGCTGGTTGAGGACCCAAAAGCAGAGACGAGGAGGCAGAGATTAGTTTTTGCTGATTTAATCAAAAAAGGAGAACAGAAATTAAAGCTAAAAACAAAATACAGCAAAACCAAAAAAACATGAGACGTTAGGGAAAACAAACAGGAGCCAAGTAACAACGACAAACCAGACATGAGGAACTGCACAGGAGGTGTAGCTATATTAGCATGACAGAAGAAAGAATGGGCCAATCAGTTAATCTGGAGCAAGTGTGGATAGAAGTAATTTAAAAGGAGCTAGGGGAAAGGAGACTGGCACAAGGGGGATACAGTGAGTTAGTCAAAAAATGCAACACAGCTTAAATATAACCCAAAATGGGAAAGAAACCAATAACCAGCAAAACAGAATAACATAGTAACTGAACTACAAACTCAAAAAGAAGTCCAAAAAGGGAGAACCATAACAGTACCCAGTTCCCCCCTAGAATAAGTCTCACCACACGGCTCAAAATAATCTGGCACTGATGACTGCTCTAAAGGCTGGTTATACAGAGACTCATGCAACGTTTCCGTGAAAGGGATGCTTGTATTTATCTATCTGTATTCTTGTTGATTTTTTTTTTTTTCAGTCTTAGACTTTGGACTAAATCTCATTTATAACAGTAGTTATAAGATGGAGGGACAATGGTACTGCACCGGAAAAAAGTGAACAAGGGGATGATGGGAAGGAGCAGGGCAGAGAGCGGGAGAAGATAAGAGGGAAGCCATGGGGGTTTGCAGCTTATGTGAGAGAAGATTTTTGAAAAGGTATTGACCTGGAAAAGAAAAAAAAAAGAAACCTTCAAGAAACCTGCAAGAAAGATAAACCTGAACACTGAAATGAGGAAATCTGCAGAAGGTGTTAGACAACGATGCGGGCGAGAACTGCAGATGAAGGAAAACTGAGTCTGATCAGAGTAGATGAGAGGAAAGTGTCGACATGGCGATGTTGGCTCAAGTGTTGCTGAGAAGATCCTTTGTGACTCGTGTGGTGGAGATAGACTAATGATGTTCGAACAGCAAAGTTTCCGTGTGATGGTAGACTGGGTGAGGGAGATTTTCGTCTGCCGTTTCACATTCTTGCTTAAACAGGCTGCAATGACACTTTAAATGGTACCAAACTGTGAGTGTGGGCCCATTTATGTTATTTGGTTAAGGTTAAAATCTTGGTCTTTGGTATTTGGGTTGACTATATTTTTTTCAAGTTTCATTAAAAAAGAAAATATGTTTGTTAACACGTTGTCTGCATTTAATTATATAACTTTAGTTATCTATAAGGTAAGTTTTAATCAGAAGAGTAGGTTTGGACTCAGCATAGATAAACCTGTGAGGTATCTACCTGAAATTTAAGGAACCCAAATAGACACCCCACCAGCCAGTTAAATTCTTGTTCCAGTTAATACTAGACAGAGCAGTGGAAAGCTACATAAATAAAATGGAAGCACTGCTGGGATGAATTTGATTCTATTTGCATAAACTGTAATATTATACCCAGACAACCTTTTACGAGTCATCAAAAGTTCCTACAGTCCCCTCGTATTCATCACTAAGAACTGCTAATGAGATTTTTCCACATTTGGTTACTGTTGAGGACACGTTGTTGATGAATAAATCTCTTAGGCGAGTCAGAAGGAGAATCTATGATCCTCAGTCTCAAAGTCTAAAGGTCCTTTGTTAGTTTGGAGAAACAGTAAATGCTGAGGCCATTCCAACTGGGGAAACATAAGAGGGTGGTTTTTTTCTGTTAAGGTTCACTGAAAAATCAGGGGTGGAGGATGATAGTGCAGCTCAGACAGGGATAGATTCTCCACAAATACCAGAGCCAAACATGAGTCAAAATTTACTATACCAAGCATCTAGTACATACGCTATAAAACGTCTTTTTTATTATTATACATATTTTTTTTTTATTTTGTTGCTATTTTGTTCTCTTGCTGGAGAACATAAGAACTATTTTTCATCATCTTGGTTTATTTTATCTCTATTCCTCCATTTTGCAGTATTTTTTAGTTTCACCCCTAACTGTATGCAATCTCTTTTGTCCTCTGACATGGTAACTGGCCTGGCTGTGTCATTTCCGGACAGGGCCACCTTTGGAGCTAATTGACAGTTCCCTTTTGTATCTCTGATTTTTTTTTAATTTTTTTTTTATATCTGTTGCTGTCTCCTTAAACCCCTATTGGCTTTAGCAGAAGGCGGCTCCTGCAGGAGGTTCCTTCCTGTTAAAAGGGATTTTTTGCTCTCCACTGTCACTACATGCATGCTGGTTATGAGGCGTCGCTGAAGAGTCTCAAAGTCACTGCAATCAGCTGGTCTTGGGCATAAACCTTTGAACCAACCTACTGTATGATCTGGTAGAATTGTCCCTGTAAATTGCCTTGAGATCACATATGTTGTGATTTGGTGGTACATAAACAAACCAAATTTAATTTTACTAATCATCTGTTTGTGTGCCTCATTGGTTCCCCTAAAAGACTGGTGCTTTCAAATCAGCTCTTTCCCAAAAGGTGATGGAGATGGTGGACCATGCTAATGCTTTGCATCCACCTCCAGGGGTACAGTGTCATTGTACTTGGGGCCTTGTTACTTCAGGTGGTGATGCATGTAATACCTTCGGTTGCCATTTGTGTCTCGTCTTCTGCTGACACTTTTATGAGATCACACAGTTTAAATGTTGTTTCCCCATATCCTGCAGATGTGATCTTGTTGCAGCTTTCTTTGGCATCTCATTAAGAAAAGCATTTTCTATATATATATATATTTTTTTTTTTTTGACAAATTTTACTTGGGACTCTAAACATTCATCATCCAATACTTTATGTCCAATAGGGATCGCATAGGATGAAGATTACCCCTGTAAATAGGGTTCTCTGAATCCTGGTTGACTGCCACAGTGCTCAATTCCTCTTTCTCGTGTTCATGAGAATATTTAGGGTGTGACCTACTGGTATCTCATTATTACAGAGATTCTCCAGTACCTCTGGTGGTCATACCTGACTTATTTAATAATAGTATTGACACACATTTATTTAATTAGTTTTATTTATTGTTCAACCAACTTATTTATGGACAAACTTATTAAATGATAGCAAAGCTATTTAATATCCATTTTGTATTACCATTGAGAAAGGTGCCATTGGTAAAACAAGAAGGCACAATTTTTGAGATTATATAACATATATTCTTGCATATACCTTCAGGCCATGACAAGGACATTTGGATAAATGCAAATGTCTTTTATGCATTATCTGAGATACTTTCTGTGATATAATTGGTTACAGCTAATATATAATATTCAATCATCAGATGAAAATGAAAAAAAGATGGAAAAATTCTTGCTTCATAAATGTTTTGTGGCCATCAAAACTGTTATTCTATGGGTCAAATGGCACATCTGGTAAAATTTGGCACATTTTCAGTGTTGGGAGCTGGAGAAGTTCCACCTTTCTCCAGCAGAGTCCGCCGTGGATCCTCCTGAGTGAGCCTTCTGCACAGCTGCAACCCATCAGATCATCAGAGGATCCACTACTTAAGCTGTCTTCAGACCTTGCCTCCAACGCCCGCAGTGTTGATCCAGTTGGTCAGCGCCTAAGCCTAGACTCTCAGTGAATCTTTGTGACTTTGAATCCAGCCTGGATTCTAACCCTTGTCTCTGTCTTCCAGGAAACCAGTTTCTCCTCTGTGGAGCTCAGGAAGAGCTAACCTGCCAAGCCTACCCTCAGAGCCAAACCTGAAGAACCTCAGAGAACTTCCATGCAGCTCAGGACTAAGAGCTTAGGAAAACAAAAGCAAGGTCAGCTCAGAGACATAGAAGTAAGGCAGCTGAAGCAGCTTCTTGGGACTCTGCTGATCAACTCCCTCTCCAGATCCAACAGTGACCCTCTCCAAAGCTATCTACAAGAACCCTCAAGGTACAATCAGTAACAATCAGAACGCCAGCTCCCAAAAGTTAAGCGCTAACTGAACTGTCTCTCACGCAGACCCCAGTGAAACCAGGACCCAGACCGAACCAGAACCAGTCTAATCAGCGTGCTTGTGACGAAATAAACTTGTTAAACTTCCTTACCCTTGTAAAACTGTCTAGTGGTGTTCTGCATATTTGGGTGCACTCTTAGTTGTACCCATCACTGACCAGAACACCGCTTTGGCCCAGAAGCGCTCAAGGCCCAGCAAAGATCACCTCACCATTAAACTGGAGGAGCAAGATGCCCAAATCCAAGGACAAACCCAAACGCTTCCTCCGTGAGTTATATCGTTTGGTTGATACTCATAATCATATGCTTCAGAGCTATGCTAACTACTTGAACAGCGCTAATGCTGCACCGGCACCTCAACCATTTCCGGGTTCAGTTCCTCCTCCGAGGTCACCAGCAGTGACGTCATCCGAGTTCCGCCCAAGTCTTCCAGAGAGATTTTCTGGTAATATGAAAGACTGCAAAGGATTTTTGTTTCAATGTCGTTTAATTTTTCAGAACTCTCCAATCAGTTTTTCCACGGATTATAAAAAGATAACTTTCATCCTTTCTCAGCTAACAGGAAGAGCCTTGGAGTGGGCTCAGGCAAGATTTGCCTCCGATGATAGTCTCAATTGCTATTACTCTGATTTCATTTCTGAATTCACCCAAGTATTCAATCAGGAAACAGATCAAACTATTGACTCTCGAGCTCTTTTCAACCTAAAACAGGGAAATTCTTCTGTGGCAGAATTCTCCATCAACTTCCGGGTTAAAGCGGCAGCTTCCGGATGGAACCAAAGCGCTCTGAAAGGAGCCTATTTTATGGCATTAAATGAGCACATTAAGGATGAGCTCGCAACTCTCGACGAACCAGCTACCCTCGAAGAATTAATTCGTTTGACGATCAGATTGGATAATAGAATCCGTGCTAGAAACAGTTCTAAATCAAGAAGTCAGGGGACACTTTCCTCTGCCTCACATAACGTGACTGTTTGTTCTTCCCCCACAGAACAGTTGCCCATACAGAGACCTAAGGCCCAGTCTCTCCCTCTGCCTATTCAGGCCTCTCATTCTGGAGAAAGAGATGTCCGAACCCATGCAGGTGGGACACACCAGGCTCACCCCAGAGGAAAGACAAAGACGTTTTTTTGAGTAAATTATGCATCTCTACTGTGGTGAGAGTGGACATTTCATCGCTTCCTGCCCGGCTAAATCAAAAGCCTGGGCCCGCCAGAGGATCTGAGGAGTCTGGCGGGCCAAACTAACCACTAAGAAATCTCCTGCGACTGTTGCTTCCAGCCACGTTGTTTTGTGCTAATCAAAGCCTCTCTTTCTCTGCATTCATCGATTCAGGCTGTGAACGAAATTTAATTGATTCAAACCTCGTCCAACAACTACAGATAGAAACTATTCCTCTGACCCAACCTCTTTGTGTATCTGCCATTGATGGGAAAAGACTCCACCAAGTTACCCATCAAACTCAACCCCTCGAGCTACTTCTTTCAGGTAACCATCGAGAGACAATAACATTTTTTGTTTTCCCTCTGCATGCTCTCCCCTGGTGCTTGGTTTCGAATGGTTGGAGAAACATAATCCACACATTAATTGGACTGATCGTCACCTGGAGTCATGGTCTACTTCATGCCATGAGACATGCCTCCGTTCGGCTGCCCCCCTTGGGTGGGGCCTCCTAGAGGTGGGGGGAGATGGACTCTCTCTGACCTTTCTTCTGTTCCTTCCGAGTACCCATGACTTGGCTCCTGTCTTCAGTAAGGTCAGTGCTATGTCCCTACCTCCACACAGACCATATGACTGTGCATTGAGCTATTACCTGGAGCACCACTACCTAGCAGCAGATTATACAACATTTCCAAACCTGAACGAGAAACCATGGAGAAGTACATTAATGAATCCTTAGCTGCTGGAATAATTTGCCCATCTTCCTCTCCGTTGGGCGCCGGGTTCTTCTTTGTTGGCAAAAAGGACGGTTCCCTGAGACCATGTATCGATTACAGAGGTTTGAACCAAATTACAATAAAGAATAAGTACCCACTTCCTCTACTCGCCTCAGCATTCGAACCTGTACAAGGGGCAACTGTTTTCACAAAACTGGATTTGAGGAATGCATATCATCTTCTTAGGATCCGAGATGGAGATGAGTGGAAAACAGCCTTCAAAACCCCCTTGGTCAGTTCGAATATTTGGTTATGCCTTTTGGTTTAATGCTAGCGCTCCAGCCTGTTTTCAAGCCCTCGTGAGCATTTCTCAGAGACTTTTAAAATGTGTTAGGTGTTCGTCTATATTGATGACATACTCATTTACTCGAAGAACCTTTCTGAACATAAAAGACATGTCTGCCTTGTGTTGCAGAGACTACTGGAGAACAAGCTGTTCGATTAAAAGCAGAGAAGTCGCGAATTTCATCAGTCTTCAGTCACCTTTTGCGAGGTTTTGTGCTCTCGATGGCGACCGGGTTAAACACCATCGGAGGACAATAATAAAAGCCGTGTTAGAATGGCCAGGTCCAGAGAACTGCAAACAGCTACAGAGATTCCTGGGCTTTGCAAACTTTTATCGTCGGTTCATCAGGAACTATAGCCAGACAGCTTTTCCCTTAACCTCACTGACCTCTGTCAAACGCACTTTTCAATGGACGCCTGAAGCACAAACTGCATTTGAGAAATTGAAGTCTTTGTTTTCCAGAGCACCAGTGTTAATTCAGCCTGACCCATCTAAACAGTTTATCCTCGAAGTGGACGCTTCAGATTCTGGTGTTGGAGCGGTCCTATCCCAGAGACTTGACACGGATCCGTTGCACCCATCATGACATTCAGAGGTTTGGAGATGCTGGTGAAACCACAAATTCAAAGCCCCACAGCTCTGGAACTGTGGAGAGTAACTATACAATAAATGTATTTGGTGTCCCTTGAATCTATTATTTTGCTTTTGTTTCATGATACAGAGAGAATATTTAAAAGATAAGTGTGGGTTTTACCTCTGCACACTTGTATATCTTCAAAAGAAAAAAACAGGATAAATCCACATATAACAGACATGTTTAGACTATATTTTTGTTAAATAGGCAAAGATTTACTTTCTGTCTCAGTTGCTGCTAATTTCAAATGCAAACCTTTTCAAAGTGGAAAAAAAGTCATAATTCCTCATTCATCAGAGCCGATGATGCTTCAAAGCATTGATAAGCAGCATATAGGTATTGTAACGCTTATAAAATTTGTACAAATGTAGCAAGAAATGCTGCTCTTGTCTTTAAACAAAATACACCCAGATTTTCACGTCAAAGCATAAAAAAGAGCATGCATAATTTTGCATAGGACCAATTACATCAGACCAATAGTGTCCCTATCAAAGTTGAAATCAAACCTATGCCCTTGAATGAGACAGGCCTTAACATTCAGTTAATTGGTGAGTGAAAGAGGGCTACATAGGTAACTCCTAAATCAGAAGACCCATTTTGCAGGACAGAACGGTAACATTATACTGAGTGAAACAAGAGTATAGACTAGTTTCCTTGTGAGCTTCACTCATTTCATACAATGAAATGAATGCTATGATCTACACACTACATATTGGCTATACAGACTTCAAAGTTTGTGTCATAAAACAGAGACAGATGGACCCAGAGGTGAGACAGTCAGTGAAAAAGTTCAAAACGTTTATTAATATAAAAACATGGACAAACTGAAACTTAAGTGGATCTGCGACTCTTGGATGCTGCAGGAGGGGGGCAGGGCACCGACCAATCTCAGACACTCTGGTGGGAGAAACACAGGTAAGTGACCACAATCATCTGACAGAAGAAGATGATCTCAGTGAGTCACTTACCTGGTTCAACAGTTCAGTTCATCTCCCTGTAAAAGGGCACAATCCAGCCGCTGGACTGAAGAAAGATGTGGCATACGTCACTAAGAGTGTCCCCAGTGCAGCATTCCCAGAAGACATGCAGGAAGCCAATCCTGGACAGGGATTCAGAACAGGCAGGAACTGACCGAAAAGGCAGGATCCAGGCTTCCAGGCATCCTAGAGCTCCCAGGCAGGTTCAGAGTCCAGAAGCGTGACAGGAGCAAACAAAATCAGGTGCAGACGAGCAGGCTCAGTGGAAAAGGGTAGATGAGACAGCAGGACCTTTAAACTAATCTCCACCTTTGAGCCAGGCTTACTGGAATAAAAACTGAACCTCCCCTCATAAAGAGCTGTGGAGTAAAAATGAGCACTGAGAGTTGATATGCAAGGAAGAAAAAAAAGGTTTTATTTTACTCTGCAGAGGAGAACTATATGAGACAGCTGCGTACAGCTCCCAGTATAGCTTTTACTAGGTCACTGCCCACCCTTTGCATATATAGAGAATTCTTACACACGAACATTGAGTCTTCCCAACAGAAACACTTCATCAAAGGACATAAATTTGTTCAGATAAACATTTCAGACAACTGTTTTCCGTTCAGACCAGAGACAGGACATGAGGATCTTAAATACAATAAGGACCTGTTTATCTATGTTTCCCTCTCATCTAAACTAGGGAGGAAACTCCTTTTCAAACCTCCTTCCTTTCCTTACATCTCAGTATAAAGAATAGAACAATAGCTTCTAACTAATCACCCCTATTCAGAAAGAAAGAAACGGCACACTTTGATATTTAACCTAATAACATCCAAGGAAAAAACCACAAACCACAGAGCTAAAAACCCAGAGGACTCAACAGGGGAGAAACAGTAGACGAGCAGGAGACAGGACAGACACAAAACCCTCTTTCCTCTGGCCGCCAGGATCCAGGACATGAACCTTAGAACAAACAGACTGAACAGAAAACAACATCTAATGATCTGACCATGATAGCTGGAACAGAGCTTTAAAATTGGAACTTCTTCATGAAAAGGAGAGACTAGTGAAGATCAAGATTTGCTGCAATACAGAACACATGAAAAGTAGAATGACTCCCTCAAACTCCTCCCATGTCAGCACACAAAGCTCTTTGTATTGAGGGGAAGACCAGCTGATGGATTATTTGATGTTATTGAGAAAAACAAATGATCAGAGAAAAAGCTGGACACATAGTATGGTGATGGAGAGTTTCTCCACCTGTGTCAGACTGAAAGTGGTTAAGAGAAAGTATCCAGGCATTCTAGGAATACAAGGAGCTGCATCTTAAGCATTATAAGCTTTTTATATGATGCTTATGATGCTGACTGGTGGCTGGAAGTGACTGGAGGAAATCCAACATGGAGTGGGAGTAATTAGTCCAAACTAAAACCAAAATAAAGGCCAAAGTTCTCATTTTGAAATAATTTTATAATGAAAGTAACAATATGATTGTCCCAACTGAGCTCCTTTGTCAACTGAATCCAATTGCTGGCATTTTTTTTATTCACACATACATATTTAACATAACATGAAAAGCATATTTAAAATCATGAAACATTCCCAGTTTGACTCCTACAGGTAGGGTGACCATATTTTCATTTGGGAAAACCAGGACACCTTGGAGCGGGGGGGTTGGGGGTTGATTGAAAGAACAAATGTCTCATCATTGGGATTAGCTCCGTGATCAGAGGAAATGTTACTTGGCGCAAAACTGTGGTGAAAATTGGAAGTTCGGTTTAATATAATACAACTCTGTGAATAGTTCCGTCTGAAATGAATGAAAAATAGTTGTTTTAATGGTTATTGAGTCAGATATGAGGCGGTAATGTTTGGTTTATCTAAAAGGTTTTATCTATTACTGTGTAAATGGGTTTTACTGTAATGTAATTTAAGGACAGGTTCTAATACATCTGCAGAGTGGGAACTATCACTATAAATCTGACAGGAGTTTAATTTTTTATTGTTGTTTTGCACTATATGCTTAACTAAAGTATTTTTTGTTGTTGAATATTAGGGAATTTTGCAGAACATATATTTTGTAGAAATACATTGTTTAGGATTTACTTATATATTTCTAACCCTTTTATAGAATAAGAATAGAAAATCCTTTATAGTCCCACAATGGGGGCAGAATTACACAGCAGCAGAAAGATTATTGAAAATGGTCACACAAATGTGGGACCTTAGAAAAATGTATCAGAATAACAACATAATAGGGAAGAGTTAAAATATAAAAAAATGCAATTCTGTTAAGTGTTTTAACAATATAAAACCGGATAATTAATAACCAATATGCAGCATTTTTTTTACATTTTTACATGCATTTTTACAGTAATGGATATTTGAAAATAGCAGCAACATCAGAGATGTGCAGGAATGACTTTCCTGCCTTGTGTGTCATCTTTCACGGTTGCTAAGCAACAGAGCATACAATGACCAAAACCTGCGAAGGGAGGACCTGTTCGAATTACACCCAAAACTCTTCGGTCTCATTATTTTCAAGACTTGAAGGGATCCAGTCTAAAGTGAGCAGCGTCCTTGGAGAATGCGTCCTGGGTTTTTGAACAGAGCCTCTGATTAAGAACAGGAGCTGCCCGCACTGGCCCGGCTCAGGGATTACACGTCACACGCGCGGCGTCGTTAGCAGGTAGAAATCAGGACATTTCCTCACTTTCTAAAAAAACCGGGGCGCCGGGACGGGGCGTGGCTGTGGTATATGTCGAGGGAAATCTGGAAGCCGTTTGGTCACCTAGTTAAAACTGAAAATGTAACACTTACTTGTTGGTGCGATCTGGACCCCAGAGTATCCCACATTCTAGATTTTTGGCACATATACACCTCTTATAAAAACAAGCACCTGCTGAAAATTTGAAGCTGTTAGCTCTTTCAATGTAAGAAATACAGGGGGATACGAAATATATCGGGGTCAGCCTGCCAAAATATGTATCCCCTTCTAAAATGGACTAAGAGTATCCCACATTCTAGATTTTTGGCACATAAACACCTCTTATAAAAACAAGCAGCTGCTGAAAATTTGAAGCTGTTAGCTCTTTCAATGTAAGAAATACAGGGGGATACGAAAAATATCGGGGTCAGCCTGTCAGATCACTTTCGTGTTCCTCTTCCCCACAGTATACAACAAATGTCCGACAGGTTATCTGTTAGAAAGAAAAAACAAAACAAAGCATAAACAAAGTTAATCTGTGGTATACTATAAGAAGAGTGTTGGTGATTGGTAATATTTGGAAAAGTGGCATAATATAGGGTGACCATATTTTCATTTGGGAAAACCAGGACACCTTGGAGCGGGGGGGTTGGGGGTTGATTGAAAGAACAAATGTCTCATCATCGGGATTAGCTCCGTGATCAGAGGAAATGTTACTTGGCGCACAACTGTGGTGAAAATTGGAAGTTCAGTTTAATATAATACAACTCTGTGAATAGTTCCGTCTGAAATGAATGAAAAATAGTTGTTTTAATGGTTATTGAGTCAGATATGTGGTGGTAATGGTTGGTTTATCTAAAGGTTTTATTACTGTGTAAATGAGTTTGGCTGTAATTTAAGGACAGATTCTAATAGATCTGCAGAGTGGGAACTATAAATCTGATAGGAGTTTAATTTTTTTATTGTTGTTTTGCACAATATGCTTAACTAAGTATTTTTGTTGTTTGAATATTAGAGATTTTGCAGATATATTTTGTAGATACATTGTTTAGATTTACTTATATATTTCTAACCCTTTTATAGAATAGAATAGAAAATCCCTTTATTGTCCCACAATGGGCAGAATTTACAGCAGCAGAAATATTATTGAAAATGTTCACACAAATGAGGACCTTAGAAAAATGTATCAGAATAACATAATAGGGAAGAGTTAAAATATAAAAAATGCAATTCTGTAAAGTGTTTTAACAATATAAAACTGGAGAATTAATAACCAATATGCAGCATATTTTTTTACATTTTTACATGCATTTTACAGTAATGGATATTTGAAAATAGCAGCAACATCAGAGATGTTGCAGAATGACAACAGCAGGTTATTTAACTGGCTAAGGTTTCTATCATTTAGAACGATTTTATTTGTTCCTGCTCCTGGTAGTTGGAACCTTTATTCGAACAAAGACTACAAAGTGTAGTCTTTGTTCACTTGCTTTTAAAAAAAATAAATAAATAAGCAGTTTTGAAAAAATGTATTCATTCTTTTCCTGCTTTGTGTGTCAACTTTCACGGTTGCGGTGGTTGGAACCTTTATTCCTCTGGATTCTTGTGAACAGAGCAGAGCATTTCTGCAGGATTTTATACATCATCTTGCTCCAGGTATTTCCTTTGTTTTATTTTCTTTACACTCTGAGTGAAAGGACCTCTGAGCTTGATCTCCAACATCACAAGCATGAGAACAGGTCTGCAACGTAGGATTAAGTTGGGGTTTGCCGGCTTTAGGATTAGTCTTAACTTTCTTTTCTTAAGCAGTAATATTGAACTGTAAAGAGCTTGCTGTTTTTGCTTGTTTTTGTTAAAAAAAATTAAGGTTCAAAAGTAGCTATTTTATTCATCCTTATTTGTGTTTGTTTTATTTTTCTCAATAAATGGACAGGTAATGTTAACGCATTATACCATGTGTACAGTGGTGATTTAGTCTGCGATTCCTTATTTTACTATTAAGTGTGCAGTACTAAATTTGAATAGTGTGCATATCCAATATATACATTTTAAAGAAAACAAGCTTAATAGAACCCAGAGCCCATTCAGTTAATTGGTGAGTGAAAGAGGGCAACATAGGTAACTCCTAAATCAGAAGACCCGTTTAGCAGGACAGAACGCTAACATTATACTGAGTGAAACAAGAGTATAGACTAGTTTCCTAGTGAGCTTCACTCATTTCATACAATGAAATGAATGCTATGATCTACACACTACATATTGGCTATACAGACTTCAGAGTTAACTGGATGTCTTGACAGAAAATGGGTACATTTTGTAAAACATTTGTGTGCAAATGAATAACTGTTATGCTGCTTACAAAATTAACATAAGACTAATACAACGTTTTGCGTAAGCTACGAGTGTCATAAAACAGTGACAGATGGACCCAGTATTCAAGGTGAGACAGTCAGTAGGAAAGTTCAAAACGTTTATTAATATAAAAACATGGACAAACTGAAACTAAAGTGGATCTGCTAGGATCTGCAACTCTTGGATGTTGCAGGAGGGGGGGAGGCCACCGACCAATCTCAGACACTCTGGTGGGAGAAACACAGATAAGGGACCACAATCATCTGACAGAAGATGATGATATCAGTGAGTCACTTACCTGGTTCATCAGTTCAGTCCATCTCCCTGGAAAAGGGCACAATCCAGCCGCTGGACTGAAGAAAGACGTGGCATACGTCACTGAGAGTGTCCCCGTTGCAGCATTCCCAGAAGACTTGCAGGAAGCCAATCCTGGACAGGGATTCAGAACAGGCAGGAACTGATGGAAAAGGCAGGATCCAGGCTTCCAGGCATCCTAGAGCTCCCAGGCAGGTTCAGAGTCCAGAAGTGTGACAGGAGCAAACAGAATCAGGTGCAGACGGGCAGGCTCAGTGGAAAAGGGTAGCCGAGACAGGACATGGAACGGGAACTTGAGCAGGACCTTTAAACTGGTCTCCACCTTGGAGCCAGGCTTACTGGAATAAAAACTGAACCTCCCCTCGTAAAGAGCCAAGTAAACCCAGCACTGAGAGTTGATACAGGGGAGAAACAGTAGACCTTCCGTAGACAATTCAGACACATCCACTGGACTTGGTTTCCTTTGAAGCCGCCAGGATCCAGGACATGAACCTCAATTCAAACAGACTGAACAGCAGTGAGTTGAGTCTTATATGATCTGGCCTTGATATTGCTTGGAAACGGCAAATGGTAACTGATGAATGGAACGTTTAGTTCCATGAAAAGCCTGTAATATCCTGAAACCTGTCTATGATTCTGCGGGTCAGTCAAAATTGCCATGAAAAGGGGGATTGTGTCCTGTAATACCTGAAACCTGTCTATGATTGTTAAGAGTCGGTTGTTAAGGAGGTATTGTTCACGGGCTGGAGCGGGTAGGTCCCTTGTTCCTCTGAGATGGGGTGGGGGGTTTGGTGATATCTGGAAGGGATCATGTCTATGATTGAATTGTAAGTTTTTGGAAGCTGGAATCTGAGTCCACCACCTCTGTTTAAAGTTGTTTTTTCTCTCTTAACATAGATGGCTTCCTTCACGCCCCTCTCAAACCACCTATTTTTCTTTGTCCAGAATATGAACATCCAGGCCCTCAAAAGAATGTCCTTTCTCCATCAGGTGTAGGTGTACTGCAGAGTCTTGTCCAGAGGAGGCCGCTCCTCTGTCTGGGCCATGCGTCTGTGGGAGAGGTTGTTTGGTTTCTCCAATATAAAGATCAGAGCATTCCTGCACTGAATTATATACCACTCCGCTCATATTGGGTCTGGGGTTTTATCTTTAGGATGCACTAGCCTCTGTTTAAGGGTTTGGTTTGGCTTGAAATGCACTGGGATCTTGTGTTTGGAGAAAATCCTCTTGAGCTTTTCAAACACTCCAGCAACATAAGGGATTGTGATGTTTTTGCGCTTAATTTTCTCAGTTGAGAAAATTATGTTGTGTCTTTGAACTTTTACCAAATGACTATGACCTGGATGACTGAGAACCTTCATCAGCAAGAAAAGGTTTTATTTTACTCTGCAGAGGAGAACTACATGAGACAGCTGCATACAGCTCCCAGTGTAGCTCTGACTAGGTCACTGCCCACCCTTTGCATACATAGAGAATTCTTACACACGGACATTGAGTCTTCCCAACAGAAACACTTAATCAAAGGACATAAATTTGTTCAGATAAACATCTCAGACAACTTTTTTCGTTCAGACCAGAGACAGGACGTGAGGATCTTAAACACAATAAGGACCTGTTTTTCTATGCTTCCCTCTTATCTAAACTAGGGAGGAAACTCCTTTTCAAACCTCCTTCCTTTCCCTACATCTCAGCATAAAGAATGGAACAATAGCTTCTAACTAATCACCCCTATTCAGAAAGAAAGAAGCGGCACACTTTAATATTCAACCTTACTAACATCCAAGGAAAAAAATACAAACCACAGAGCCAAAAACCCCGAGGACTCAACAGGGGAGAAACAGTGGACGAGCAGGAGACAGGACAAATACAAAACCCTCTTTCCTCTGGCCGCCAGGATCCAGGACATGAACCTTAGAACAAACAGACTGAACAGAAAACAACATCTAATGATATGACCGTGATAGCTGGAGTGGAGCTTTAAAATAGGAACTTCTTCATGAAAAGGAGAGACTAGTGAAGATCAAGATTTGCTGCAATACAAAACACATGAAAAGTAGAATGACTCCCTCAAACTCCTCCCATGTCAGCACACAAGGCTCTTTGTATTGAGGGGAAGACCAGCTGATGGATTATTTGATGTTATTGAGAAAAACAAATGATCAGAGAAAAAACTGGACACATAGTATGATGATGGAGAGTTTCTCCACTTGTGTCAGACTGAAAGTGGTTAAGAGAGCGTATCCAGGCATTCTAGGAATACAAGGAGCTGCATCTTAAGCATTATAAGCTTTTTATATGATGCATATGATGCTGACTGGTGGCTGGGAGTGACTGGAGGAAATCCAACATGGAGTGGGAGTAATTAGATCCAACTAAAACCAACATAAAGACAAAAGCTCTCATTTTAAAATAATTTTATAATGAAATTAACAATATGATTGTCCCCATTTAGCTCCTTTGTCAACTGAAACCAATTGCTGGCATTTTTTTATTCATACACACATATTTAACATAACATGAAAAGCATATTTAAAATCATGAAACATTTCCAGTTTGACTCTTACAGGTCAACATTGACCGGATAGTGGTAGTAAATTATTATTATTATTATTACGGTACTAATGCTATTATTATGATCGACTGGCATCACTCTGATGATCTCAGCTTCTGTTTTCACAGTTTATACCCATCTATGTATAAAGTGAGAAACAGCTGATGATGCAGAACAACCAAAGACAGTAATCATTGCAGAGTTTATAAACAATCAGGGTCCTCACAATTATTTTACACTAACTAGTAGCAGCGTTCTTTTAGCGCTGGAATGTAACTCAATTTTTAAACAGGGAGAATTTGTTCAATTTTTGACACAGGACTTTATACTGTTAGCTATGAGCTAAAGCTAACAAATTTTTACTACCAGGAGTGATGATTAATAGTTAGTGTCTTTAAAACTTTTATTTCATCTGTTTCTCTCAGTTATCCTCATCGCTCTCACAGCTCTTCCTTCATTAAGGGATAATAAATGAGCAACCACATATTTTATATAAGACCATTGATGTAAAGTTTCTGTTTACAGAACATGATATTCTCTAAAATAATGACTTAGTCATCAATTTATTAGGAGGACAGAGAAAATATCAGTAATTAAATACCATCTGTATGAGGAAGAACCTGTGAAAACTGATCAGTGCAAAACAGTTTGTGGTATTTTTGCATCACCTGAGATTTAAGCTAAACCATTCAATGGACTATTATTATCACCTGAAATCTAACATTTTGTTTTGTTTGTGTTTAGCATTGATGGTTTCTACTTCCATCTAATGATTATTCATTTGTGACATTTACTCAACATGAATACATAATTTCATCATCTAAAGTCTAAAGATGTAAATAATTTCTAAACTTTATAGATAATTTTAAGATCAATTCAAAAGATGTTGGTTTTTTTTCCTATTTTTCCTGGATGTTTTTAATATTCCACTAAAAATCCACACTGAAATTAGACTGTTTTATTTACAGGCAATACTATATACTATATTTTGAAAAGAAAAAAAACCCCAAAGAATTATATGTCTTTTGATATTATTTATGACTCAAATAAGGCAAGCAAGGTTAGTATTAATAGGCATCAAATGTTCAGCAGCATTAGAAACTCATTCTCCTCTAAAAATATATTTTTAGTCCAATAACTTAAACTGTATAATTCATTAGATGGAGGACACAGTTTTAGATGCAACCCATTTACTGAAAAGCAAACAAGTGAAAAAGTCCAACAACATCAAATATGTCTCTTTGAACGACACCACATGAGATGAGAACAATCTTGTTTTAATTAATCTACATGTTTTACTCCAACATTTGGTCTAAGAATAGATGCCTATGATCATTTACACAGAAAATACAGATTGACTACATAATCTCCAGGAGAGTAACTGCAGCTCTAATTGCTTCAAGAAGAAATATATTTTACTCCAGCCATCAATACAGTTTCTAAGTTAAAGCTTTTTTATTTATTCTATTTAATTTATAAAGCCCCAACCACGAGAAATGTTATTTTATTTTTTTTCCACCACAGTTAGCTTTTAAGACTATGACACCAGAGATCAGCTTGAGCTTTAATTCTTAGAACAAATGAAATTCAGTTCCTCTGAGGGATTTCTCTGGAACCACTTATGTTGTCCTCCTGCATCCATGGCTCCAGACATGTCACAGTCATTCTTCCATCTTTCTGAGGCTGGGCTCTGATTGCTGCCCCAGTTCTCCTTACAGACCCAGAACCAGGCCTTCATCAAGCAGTTGTAGCGCAGTCCCATCCAGACATAATCAGTCGAGGCCTTCTTGGCTTTCTCCTGGATCCATCTCTGCTCATCCAGGCTGGTGATGGTGACCAGGTCATGGTAGTGATCTCTGCAGTAGTATAAGGCATCCTCCCAGGTTTTATTTTCTTTGATCAGGATCAATTTATCTGTTACAGAAGATATGGGACCAAACAAACCAATTTCCATCTTTATTTCAGTTACTATTCAGAAACAAGAACCAGAAAATAAACTATGGACAAACAAAAAAAAATAAATAAAACATTTCACAGTGAGCCGGTGATGCTCTTCATATGAACATAAACAATTTGGGGTAAAAATGTATCTTTAATTATTTCTATGTTCTGTTTTAAAACACACAGTATACACTAATTAAATACATACATGCATTAACCCGACACATTTCTATTAATGTGGGACCAACTCACCATCATAACAGATGAAGGGTTTTTCCTGATCACAGCTGTCATTCTTCCATCTGCCTTCATCATCAAACCCAGCCATGGCACATCGACCAGTGTTGTATTGCTCATTGTTTAACTGGTCATTCCAGTGTCTGAAAGAAAAACTGCTTCCATCTGACCACCTCCAGGTGTCTCTGAACAGACCAAAATATATGTATGTCCCATCTACCACAGACTTCATCACTTCCTTCAGTTCTCCATCCTGTAGCTGCTTCATTCCACTGATCAGGTCTGTGTGTTTCTCTCTGCAGTAACTCTGAGCTTCCTGCCAGGTCTTCTTCTCTCTAATCAAGTGGTATTTCTGGGTTCTATTAGTTTCTGTGGAGTAAACAGATAAACTCAGATCACATTAAATTTACATGTTTTCTTGTTTGTAGAAAAAATACTCAATAAAACAAAGAGAATAATTTGACAACCCATAAACAAACTAGAGAAAAGTAAATCAACATTCTCACCATCATAACAGAGGAAATGGTATCTATTGTGGCAACCAGTATCTCTCCATCTAAGGTCCTTATTCAAAATTCCACAGTTCTCATATTTCCTTTTCCTTTATCAGTTGGTTCTCCTGGGTCCCAGTTTGTCTCCCTTTCATTGAACTCCACTCCAGGCAGAGACCAGTACCATGTTCTGTTAACATCTGTCTGATCATACAGACCAATCCAAGCATCCCTCCTTATCTCCTGCTACTGGTGAGTCTCTTCATGTCTGCCATGTTAGACACTGTGGCCAGGTCAGTGTGTTTCTCTCTGCAGTACTGCTGAGCTTCAGTCCAGGTCTTTTCCTCATTAATGTAGAGATACTCATAGAGCTGACAGTTGATGAAACAACTCTGACCTGAAAATATAAAAATGTTGCTGTATTTAGCACTAAATTATAACATCTCCACCAGCATTTGCAGTAGGTCTTAGTTTAGGTTTATGTAGGGTTATAGGGGTGAAGTGGCTCAGGGGAGGTTGTCTTGTATCAAAGGTGCGTCGCTGTTTGAGCCTTTGCTCCATTTCAGTTGTTCTGTCATTGATCAGATCATCAACCTTCTCTGCTTGTGGTGCAGATTCAGTGGCTTTGCTTCTGGCTGCTCCAGGGCAGCTGTGGTTACAGTGTAGCTGAACACAATCAGCATTTGAATGGATGAATGACTAAATATGAAGCACTTTGCAGTTAAGAGACTTGATAAAACATTATACTGTAGAAGTTTTGTTTTTTAAGTCTGTAATGTATCACAAACCAGTGAGTGTAGCTTTATTTAATATCAACTTACCCATCAGAAGAGAGAATCAGAACCACTCCATTCTGCTCTCATATTTATTGTCTGGAAAGAACTGTTTCTCTGTTGTAGGAAAATGAAATTCAAATACTTGAAATCAAAATCTGAAAACTTGCAGCTCTCCCTCGACTGTAGAGAGAAACACTGCTGGAAGAGCAGAGGAGCTGAAGTCAAACAGGAAACCTAGCATCCAGCAAAAAACTGGAAACATTTTTATAAATGATAAAAAAGTGTTGGGTTAGCCTGGATAAATAAAAATAATGAAGCATTTTAATAACGTTAAACCCAAGAACACAGAATGAGTTCCAACCTGACCCCTGCTTCCGTTCTTCCTCACTAAATGGGATGCTCTTTCCTTGATCCTGTTTCAGGTAAACTGTTGGTATAATTTTCTCTGACCAGTACCTAAATTTTAACATTTCCTATTTTAAATATTCAAAACAGTGTAGGAAAATGTTTCACACAAAGACTAGTTAGAAAAGGAAGAGATCTACAGTATATATCTTTAAAAAACTAGCATCTGTAGTTATATGAAGAAAACAAAATAAAATAATTACAACAAAACAGGAAGAAAAACAGTTTTTATCATGGAAGTTATTTGCCTTTAATAACATCTGTGTTGGTTTACAAACTGCTTGTTGAACAAATTCATTACAATTTCAGTAAAACAAGTTTAAAAGCTGCATTGATGAGAAATGTACATTCAGCTTAACATTAATCATCAGTGAAATTTCTTAATGCATTGTTTTTTTAACAGTTTTATCTACAGTGTAACATTCTTTCTCATGTTTGATTCACGTTTTGTGTCCATTCAACTCTTATCCTTTATTGTTAGTTTGATTATTCAAAGTATTTTTTTTTTTTTTTTTACTATAATTCTTACTTATTTGGGTATAGGCAATAACTTCACTGCTGTTAAGGGTTATAATGTCCTATTGACTTATGATCCATCTGTGGTGATTCAGTCTTTGCTAAGTGATCGAGTGCTTTGGTATTAGATAGAAAGATTTCATCATTAATGTCCTAAACAGTGTTTGTATTTTATTTATTATTTTTTTTCTGTTTAACATTTCATAATTTATTTAAAGTATTCAAACCTCCTTTAAAACCATATATTAGAAGTCAAAATACACTCACCGGCCACTTTATTAGGTACCCCATGCTAGTAACGGGTTGGACCCTTTTTTGCCTTCAGAACTGCCTCAATTCTTCGTGGCATAGATTCAACAAGGTGCTGGAAGCATTCCTCGGGAGTTTGGTCCATATTGACATGATGGCATCACACAGTTGCGGTAGATTTGTCAAAGGCTGCACATCCATGATCTGCGAGAATCTTCCCGTTTCACCTCATCCCAAAGATGCTCCTATTGGATTGAGATCTGGTGACTGTGGAGGCCATTTGAGCACAGTGAACTCATTGTCATGTTCAAGAAACCAGTCTGAGATGATTCCAGCTTTATGAGCATGGCGCATTATCCTGCTGAAAGTAGCCATCAGAAGTTGGGTACATTGTGGTCATAAAGGGATGGACATGGTCAGCAACAGCGTACTCAGGTAGGCTGTGGCGCTGTGCAACGATGCTCAATTGGTACCAAGGGGCCCAAAGAGTGCCAAGAAAATATATTCCCACACCATGACACCACCACCACCAGCCTGAACCGCTGATACAAGGCAGGATGGATCCATGCTTTCATGTTGTAGACGCCAAATTCTGACCCTACCATCCGAATGTCGCAGCAGAAATCGAGACTCATCAGACCAGGCAACGTGCTTCCAATCTTCTATTGTCCAATTTCGATGAGCTTGTGCAAAAATTGTAGCCTCAGTTTCTGTTCTTAGCTGAAAGGAGTGGCACCGGTGTGGTCTTCTGCTGCTGTAGCCCATCTGCCTCAAAGTTCGACGCACTGTGCGTTCAGAGATGCTCTTCTGCCCACCTTGGTTGTAACGGGTGGTTATTTGAGTCACTGTTGCCATACTATCAGCTCGAACCAGTCTGGCTATTCTCCTCTGACCTCTGGCATCAACAAGGCATTTCCGCCCACAGAACTGCCGCTCATTGGATGTTTTTTTCTTTTTCGGACTATTCTCTGTAAACCCTAAAGATGGTTGTACGCGGTGAAAATCCCAGTAGATCAGCAGTTTCTGGAAATACTCAGACCAGCCCTTCTGGCACCAACAATCATGCCACACTTCAAAAGTCACTCAAATCACCTTTCTTCCCCATACGATGCTCGGCTTGAACTGCAGGAGATTCTCTTGACCAGTGTTGTCAACGCGCTCATTGAACGAAAGTTCATGAACTCATATTTTTCATATTTTGGATGAACGTACGTGAACTGAACATACTGTATTACTGCCTGATGAACGTTATTGTGAACTCGCTTCATTTCTGGTGTCTGTGAACGCATTACGCTCTCTCAGTTCAACTCCGCTCAATAGGTTGCCAGATTTCTATAGGACCCTCCAGGTGACGAAACCCCGGTTGAAATCACACCGTAAACAGGCCTTAAGCATGTAGCGGGGAAAACACCTAATCTGGCAAAACACCAGCTACCAGTGTCGTGGCCTACAGCCGCGTGCGCCATCAAAACAAAATGCAGCGTGGAAGCCACAGCAGCAGCATAGGCGACCGTGGAGGCGACAAAGCTGCAGTATGATCACTTAAAACAGTTTTATGACCCGGTGGTGATCGGTGAGGATGATGGCAACAATCTTACATTTTTCTGCAAACTTTGCCCGCCGTGTTTTCAGTAAAAATCAAGACTTCAGTACACCAAAGCAATGTGGAAGGCATAGTAGAGGCAGATTTCAAAATGGAAAAAATATTAAAATTAAAAAACATTTGCTCCTTAAAGACTACTACTTTCCTGTTTTTTCTTTTAATAATCTCCTCATAAAAGACCATTCAAGCAGCACATTTTTCCTGATGTGTTTGAGAATATACTGTAGGGGTGAAAGCCGCAGCTGCTACTAGTGTGAAGTTAATGGACAGCAACAAAGCATTAAAGCAACAATGGGGAAATGCTGTCCCCTCACTGCTCAATGTAAATCCTGGTTGGATAAGGATTCAAACTGATATGAAGATGAAATCTGACGACAGTTTCCCCAGTGTTACAACTGATAAAATAATTCTGCTGTCTGTGGTTCTACAGTATATGTAATTGAGCAATATATGAAAAAAAGAACTATGAACTAGTTCATTTTTTGGAACTGTGAACTTAGNCTCAAAGAAAAAGAGAGTGGTGAGAAGTTCTTACATCGAGAAAGACACAGACTTAAACCTTCCTGCTTGAGTCATTTATTCTCACAGTTAGAAAAAAGTAGTTATTATTTTTTTATATAATTCAGATGTTTCCACAGAACTACAAAATATCCTATAGCCAAACACCACACTTAATCTTTTATACAAACTGTTTTAATCGTTAGAGCAGATAAAGTTAAACTTCTCACTATCATTTTTTCCTCCGCGATGTTCTCCTCCTGTCTCCATGGCTCCAGACATGTCACAGTCATCCATTGGTTGGTTGGTGATGGTGACCAGGTCATGGTAGTGATCTCTGCAGTAGTATAAGGCATCCTCCCAGTTCATCTTTTCTTTGATCAGGATCAATTTATCTGTTACAGAAGATATGGGACCAAACAAACAAATATTCATCTTTATTTCAGTTACTATTCAGAAACAAGAACCAGAAAATAAACTATGGACAAACAAAAAAAAATAAATAAAACATTTCACAGTGAGCCGGTGATGCTCTTCATATGAACATAAACAATTTGGGGTAAAAATGTATCTTTAATTATTTCTATGTTCTGCTTAAAAACACACAGTATACACTAATTAAATACATACATGCATTAACCCGACACATTTCTATTAATGTGGGACCAACTCACCATCATAACAGATGAAGGGTTTTTTCTTATTACAGCTGTCATTCTTCCATCTGCCTTCATCATCAAACACAGCCATGGCACATCGACCAGTGTTGTATTGCTGATTGTTTAACCCGTCATTCCAGTGTCTGAAAGAAAAACTGCTTCCATCTGACCACCTCCAGGTGTCTCTGAACAGACCAAAATATATGTATGTCCAATCTACCACAGACTTCATCACTTCCTTCAGTTCTCCATCCTGTAGCTGCTTCATTCCACTGATCAGGTCTGTGTGATTCTCTCTGCAGTAACTCTGAGCTTCCTGCCAGGTCTTCTTCTCTCTAATCAAGTGGTATTTCTGGGTTCTATTAGTTTCTGTGGAGTAAACAGATAAACTCACATCACATTAAATTTACATGTTTTCTTGTTTGTAGAAAAAATACTCAATAAAACAAAGAGAATAATTTGACAACCCATAAACAAACTAGAGAAAGTAAATCAACATTCTCACCATCATAACAGAGGAAATGGTATGTATTGTGGCAACCAATATCTCTCCATGTAAGGTCATTATTTAAAATTCCACAGTTCTCATTTCCATTTCCTTTATCACTTGGTTCTCCTGGGTCCCAGTTTGTCTCCCTTTCATTGAACTCCACTCCAGGCAGAGACCAGTACCATGTTCTGTTAACATCTGTCTGATCAGACAGACCAATCCAAGCATCCCTGTTATCTCCTGCTGAGTTACTGAGGAGTCTCTTCATGTCTGCCATGTTAGACACTGTGGCCAGGTCAGTGTGTTTCTCTCTGCAGTACTGCTGAGCTTCAGTCCAGGTCTTTTCCTCATTAATGTAGAGATACTCATAGAGCTGACAGTTGATGAAACAACTCTGACCTGAAAATATAAAAATGTTGCTGTATTTAGCACTAGATTATACATCTCCACCAGCATTTGCAGTAGGTCTTAGTTTAGGTTTATGTAGGGTTATAGGGGTGAAGTGGCTCAGGGGAGGTTGTCTTGTATCAAAGGTGCGTCGCCGTTTGAGCCTTTGCTCCATTTCAGTTGTTCTGTCATTGATCAGATCATCAACCTTCTCTGCTTGTGGTGCAGATTCAGTGGCTTTGCTTCTGGCTGCTCCAGGGCAGCTGTGGTTACAGTGTAGCTGAACACAATCAGCATTTGAATGGATGAATGACTAAATATGAAGCACTTTGCAGTTAAGAGACTTGATAAAACATTATACTGTACAAGTTTTGTTTTTTGTTTTTAAGTCTGTAATGTATCACAAACCAGTGAGTGTAGCTTTATTTAATATCCACTTACCCATCAGAAAGAACAGAACCAGATTCCACTGCATATCTGCTGTCTGGAGAGAATTTTTCTCTGTTGGAGGAAAAAGACATTAAATACTTTAAATCAGGATCTGAAAACCTGCAGCTCTTCCTCCACTGTACAGAGAAACAATGATAGGAGAGGAGCTGAAGCCAAACAGGAAAAAGAGCAGAGAACAAAAAACTGAAAACTGTCATGTTTACCAATAAAAAAATATGCATTTAAATAAACATAGGCATTAGAAATTAAAAATGAAGCACGTTTTATAAAGTTAAACCCAAGAACAGATTGAGCTCAAACCTTCCTCTGCTTCCTTTCTCCTCACTATATGGGATGTTCCTTTCTTGATGCTCTGCTGAAAACTGTCCCACTAAACTGTTGGTATCTTTGTTTAGCAGATTTCTGAACAGTAGATGAATTTTACCACGTCACAATTTAAATATTCAAAACTGGATACAGTAGGTGCATGGTTCACAGGAAAAGTAATTACAGATCTTCAGGAAGTAAAATGCTGGATAAAACAATGTTTGTAACAGGGTGGAACAAATGATTTGAATATTTATGACCAAAAGTCTGATAAAACTAAAAGCCTCTATTCACCAATGCATGTCTCAGGTGAGAGTCCAGCTGTATTATCTGACTGCTAGTGTTTACCATGGAAATTATTTCAGTTTTTCATAACATCAAGGTTAGTTTACAGACTCTTTATTAAACAAATTTATTACATGGTCAGAAAAAAAGTTTAAAAGGTGCATTTATGAGAAAAATACATTCAGCTGATAAATCAACAGAAATTAGGTGAAAATTGTCACTGCAACATTTTTAAGCATTTTATTCATAACACTTTTTTGTTTCCTATTTGATTCATGTTTTGGTTTATCAACTCTTAAGGCACATTCACTATGAATGTGAATACAGTGAGTCATTTCCATGTTATTCCAATGTAAGGGTGCTTTCTGGTGCAGATAAATGGTCACTGATGTATTTCAAGCAAAGTGATTGGCTCATATTACAGCAAAGCATCATTGCAAAAAACACAGCAGACCTGCAGATATATTAAAGCAGCACTGGCAGTAGAGGAGGTGGTGGCATGGATATGGATAGAATGCAGTGAAATTATGCAGAAGTTCTGAACTATTGTTTCACAGGTTGATCCGTCCTCCTGCCTCAACCCTGCGGATCCTGATACCAGGTTCTGTTCAGATAGAAGTACAGCTGGAAGTGATCATCTAGTCCCAGCTCCTGCAGCAGGTGGTGGTACTGGCCAGACTGGAAGCAGTTTGACGGCATGCCAAGAGTCACCCTGTAAACTTGAGCTCAGCCAAGGCACAGAAAAGCAACAAATAAACACAAGTATTATTTGATGATGTGGTGGAGCGCCTGGGCAGAAGTTTGCTATGGTTTCTTAGCAAATTCTACACAAGAAAAAGGAAGAATGTCAAGTCAGCAACTCTGGGTGAATCATATGGAAAATTTACAGCTCCCCTGTTCAATAAGAATTAATCTTTGTCCTTTATTGTTACTTTGATTAACAGATAATTTTGTTTATTACAATTCTATTTTTGCTGCTGCCATCAACTTTCTGTTTATTGATGTTGGAGCTTGGAAAGTTTTTCAGTGTAGTCCTGTTTCTCTGACTGTGCTCTCTTTCATCCTCTGACATGGGAGCTGGTTCGGAGCTCGTCTACCTGGCTGTGTGTTTCCTAGAAGGGACCGCCCCTGTAGCTGGTTGACAGTGACCTTTTGTATCTGCTTCTTTTTGTATCTCTGCTTCTTTTTGTCTGCTTCCGTCTTTTTGAACCCCAGTCGGCCTTAGCAGATGGCCGCTCACACTGACCCTGGTTCTGCTGGTTTCTTCCTGTTAAAATGAATTTTTCCTCTCCACTGTTGCTAAAAGCAGGCTTGGTGTGAGGCATTGCTGAAGAGTCAACAAATTAACATTGTAACTGCAAGCTCAACCAGGAGGAGCATGTCTTGCAAGTCATTGACTCTATACAATCAACTGGTTTTCCATGTCATAAACTTGTAACCAATCTGCATCTACCGTCTCCGTAAAGTGCCTTAAGATGATATGTTGTGAATTGGCTCTATATGAAAAACCTGAATTCATTTGAATTGAAAATTTATTAATTTTGTCTCTGCAATACCTTCACAGTAGAGCGGTTATCTTCTCTTTAAAGATAATTAAGTACCATCTGTTAATGTTCCTTCTTTGTTGAATCTTTGTAAAGACTAATTAGGTTTTTGCTTAAATTATTTTATTTTATCATTATCCTCAATGATAGGTATTTTATCTTTCTTTGTTTTGTGGTTTGCAGTGAATTAAAAGTATTCATACCCCTTCTGAAAATCAAAAAGGCAAAGAAATAAACATTTCATCTGTGTTTCTGGTTTCTCTGTTTTTGTCAGATTTATTTTTAATAAACATATTTGCATATTTGACTCATTGCTTTTACTTTCCTCTATTGGTGCCATGAAGCCATGTTTCTGAATTAAAAAGAATTTGTCTATATATTTTTCCTGTATCTGTGTGCAGCCCTTGGCTAAAAAAAACAAACAAAACACCATGCACTGAAAATGTTAGAGTACGTTTATGATTATTGTACATTCTATGTATGATAAATACAAGTGAGAGTATCAGTGTTTTCTTTTATTAGTCTGTACGCTACGGACTGAGGACCAGTAAAAGAAAGGAAAGTAATTAGAAATCTGAGGGACAGTTGAGAAAAGTTGAGAAAAAAAGAAAAAAAACGGACTGGGGGATGATTGGAGGAAGAAGGTGAGAGTGGGAAGAAAAAAGAGGAAGGAGGATGCAGATGGCGACCTGAGTTTAGGAGCACTGGAACGAGGTTGGAGAACGCACTGAACTGTTCCATGTTGTTTTCAACAAGTCGATTCAACACTCCTAGTCTGTGACTTCTGAGGTGTGTTGAAACGCCATGGAGGTGAAGAAGCCGAGACGAGAACCGCGGCTGATCTAAGGGAGACGGCGGTGTAGCGGAGGCTCATTTGTTGCACCACATCCTAGCATCAACAGGCCTGCAACAAAAATTAAAGCGATACTGAACTGTGTGTGTGTGTGGGCCCACTTGTAGGTTTTCTAGTGTTCCTAGGGGTCATTTTCCTGTAAAGGTATGGGGTGCTTTTTATGCCAAAAAATGGGATCCTAGTTTAGCAAAAAATGTTGAACTAGTTTTTGCATTTAATTGAGAGAGATTTAAAATTTGGTAAGAGCTTTTATAGTTAGTGTTTTTTATTTTATTATTTTTTTTACATTTATCAGGGTCGTTATCCCAAGTTTGGGCTGAACATTTAATTTTATTTGTAAACAAATGTTTTTCTGTGTTTGGTTGTGTTCTCATTAAACAAAATAGTTTTAATAATAACAGGTTGTCTGGATGTTGGGAGCTGGAGAAGTACCACCTTCCCTCCAGCAGAGGTCCGGCCGGGTGGGATCCCTCCCTGTTGATTTTTTCATTTTGGGAGTGAGCTCCATCATCAGAGGATCCACAGTATGTAAAAGCTGTCTTCAGACCTGCCTCGACGCCGAGAGTGTTGAATCTAGTTGGTTAGCACCTGAGCCAAAGAACCTTCTGAGAGAATCTTTTTATTGCCCTCTGAGTCCTGCTAGGATTCTAATCCTTGTGTGTCTCTGTTTCCAGGAAACCAGTTTTTCTCTCTGTGAGCTCTGATGAGCCTAACCTGCCGAGCCGCCCCTCTGAGCCAAACCCTGAAGCCTTTCTGGATTTCCCATGCAGCTCTGGATTAAGAGCTGAAACCCAAAGCCAAGGTCTCTGCCCTCATCAGAAGTAAGACCCTGAAGCAGTTATTGGACTCTGCTGAAAACAAACCTTCTCTGGACCCAACAACTCCTCTCTCTGTGCTCAAACCGAACCCTCAAGGTATTTATCTGAACTTCACAAACCCAAACCCAATTGATCTCAAATCTACACAGACTCCAGTGAACCAGTCCCCAGGCCTGAACCAGTTCCAGACAGTATTCCATGTGCTTGTGAACAATAAACACTGTTATACTCCCTTTACCTTGTTTCTGCCCCATGGTGTTCTGCATAACTGGGTCTCATCAGTGAACCCATCATGACACTGGAATTATTTCAGTTATTATACTGGCGCATGGTAAATAGTGATTAGAGCAATACGTTTTGGCTTTTGCCAAGTAAAACCTACATGGTACCTGCCTGAATTTAATCTAATCCAAAACAGCAACCCACTAGTTTGTGTGTACTTTCTGGTCCCAGTTATTACATAATAAGGGCAGTGGGGTGCTACATGTGTTTGAATCATACAGCCTGACAGTTTAAGTTAAGGAAAGAAGCATTACATTGAAAGTCACAGTTTTAGGAAACCTCACATTCAGTTGTAAAAATAATTTTTGGTACAAATGTTTTGCTTAAAACAAAAATTCCATTGCATCGTTCACTGTGTTTGACTTACCTGTAATTTAAAAAACTTTTTATTGTCATTTGTATACATAGAGTGATAACATGATATTTCCATTCCATAAAGTGCAGCAGTGATCAAGTGTAAAACAATGTGGGAGAAAAAACATGGTGCAAAAAATGCACTGATATGGAAGTTCAGAGCATTAATATTTATTAATAAGGGCTATTGACAGTGGCGCTGGATGGAGGAGTTTGCCCTTGTAATCGAAGGGTTGGATTTGTTCAAGCCCAGACTCCGCCTTTCATTGTCGTTGTGTCCTTGGGCAAGACACTTCACCCGCATTGCGCCCGTACTGATGGTGGTCAGAGGGCCCTCGGGTGGCGCCAGTGTAATGCAGCCTTCAGCTTCTGTCAGTGAGCCCCAGGGCAGCTGTGGCTACAATGTAGCTTGCCACCATCAGTGTGTGAGTGTGTGGTGTGTGAATGGGTGAATGAATGTAGTGTAAAGCGCTTTTGGTCAAGTCTCCTAACTTGAATAAAGGCGCTTATATAAGTACACATGCCATTTACCTCACATTTATGGTGCAATTATGCAGCGTTTTGGTTTGGTGCTGTCAGTGTGATGCAGAGTCTGTGACATGATTTAGAGTTTTTTCAACAGTTCAGCTGTCTGATGGCGGTGGGGAAGAAGCTGTTTCAGAATCTGCTGGACCTGCATTGAATGCTTTAAAGCCTGTTCCTAGAGGACAGCAGGGAGAACAGTCCATGTTGGATGTGTGAGGGGTCACTGATAATTTTACGGGTTCGGGACATGCAGCGCTGGGATGAAATGTCTTTTATGGAGGGAGGAGGAGCCCTGAGGACAAAAGCCTTTTTACAACGTTTAACAATATTACCTGACATACCACTCAATACATATTCGTATGACACCAAGATTGATGTGTGCACAAGTCTTTACTATTACATTGATTGTGATGTAAGAAAAAAATCCAAATGATCAGCTTATCTTTCAGCATCAGCAGCACATCGCTCTGTGCTGCCTGAAACAAACGCAGCAGATTTTGTCTCTCTGAAATGGAAGCACATATTCTGGGCCCTCTTTATATTCTTTTTTTCAAATTAATTTAATTCAGTTTATTCATCTAATCCGTCTGACTGCATCGACTCAATGACTTTCGTGATTCTCTCCTCTTGGACGATAAAGTGGCGATGGTAGATATTTGCTTGCATTATATCGTTGACTCTACAACAATTCTTTACATGGAGCATGCATGAAGGGACAGAGGAGAATAAAAACTCTCTTTCAACAGGAAGAAACTTCCAGCAGAAGGAGAACCAGGCTCAGTGTGAGCGGCCTTCAACTGAGGCCCACTAGGGTTCAAGGAGAAAAAGGCAGACATGTAAGAAAAACATGGAAGCACTGAGTCAAGAATACTTTCTATGTTAGAAAAGTAAACTAGCTCCACAGTTGGCTCTGTCCAGGAAAGAAACAGTTAAACAGACAAGCTCTGAGCCAGCTTTTATGTCAATGATGAAAAAGAGCACATTCTAATACCAGTAATTATGATAAACATTGGGTCTACAATTATGTGCAGGGGACAAACAGGCACAAGCACTGATAAACAGGCCCAAATCTATGATCTATAATTAAAGGTGTTGATGGCAGAAGCCCAGTTATTCCCCTTCAGGACATTGTCCCAGCTAACATCCTGTCGTTTACAGTACTGTATCTTATTTTATGAAATACCTGCTTTATTTCCTTCCTACTCCTTGACTCAATAAGAATCAATTTAAACATAGATCTGCCAGAGTTTTAATAATTTTGACAATATCTTACTTTTTCAATTCTTATAACATTAGGCATATTTTTACTAATTGAACAATGAAGAAAGAACAATTATCGATCAGTTTTCAGCAACAGAAAAGCATCACTCCTTTCTCATTTTCTTGGTTGGACCTGAGGCCCAGTCAGAGATGGAGGAAAGAAAAATCTGTCTAAGATACCCTGACACTAGAATTATGTGAACCTAGTCAAATCTGAAATAAAGGGGGAGAAGAAAGTGGAAACTCTCATGGCTGGGAAAGCAGCCATCTTTGGATGCCAGTTTCCCAGAGAGAGTTGGAGGTGTGTTTTTAACACTGATATTGTAGCGTTTAGCACGTCAAAATGTTTCCACTGTCACCACTTACTGGTTCATCCAATATAATAAATATCCTGCTTATAAGGCTGAGTTCATAAACAACTCCTTGGACTGAAGATGTTTCTGTGTGAAAAGACAATGTGTTTCAACAAAGAAGAAACCATACAGAGGATTTACTCAATCTTTTTTATTTTTGCCTCCATTATTGAGATGCATCCAGACACAGTTTAAAGGAAGAAAAACTATAACCGCCCGCACTGTCTACACTGTCTTTGCTCAGTAGCTTACTGTTCAACGCTAAAATCTTCATAACAGTAGAAACGATGCTATCATGAGTTATTTAAGTGCAGTTGCTTAAGCTAATATGAGCATGATGCAATTATTTTGGGGGGCGTTAGCTTAAAGGTAAAGTTTCCATCAAAGATCCACAACAGAAGCACTTTTAACTCTGAGCTACTCCAGGGCCAGACTAGGAAAGAAAATCAGCCCTGGTATTTTAGACCAGATCAGCTCCACACATTCATCAGAGCATTCTTTTTTATTATTTTCAGTCTCTTGGATCCTAAAATAATTCTGCATCTCTTTAAGACTGTAAAGTACCTTGAGATGACGTGTGTTATGAATTGACGCTATATAAAAAAGCTGAACTGAACTGAATTAATATTGCATAACCTAAACTGGACAATGTTAATGGGTATTAATGTAAGTGAATATTCTAAACTCTTGAGAAAGTGTCATTTATTAAAACCACAAAAACATCCACCTAATAATATTTTGTGCAACATTTATTGGATTGGGGGCTTTTGTGTTTTAGGGAGGAAGAAATAAATTGAAAAGGAAAAAAAGACAGTTGATGGATCAGAAAATGCTTGTTTTCTGAATATTATTTTACATTGTTGTGTTATTCAGCATTGGATACCACAGTTGAAGGCTAACCTGCAATTAAAACAGAGCTTACCCTGAGCTACAGCGATGAGGAGTTCAAGAACTGCAGCACTGCAATCACCAAAATGACAGGATAAACAGTTCACTATGGTTTAGTGGTGAGCTCAGATCCTTCATGCTTCTGAGAGATAAGAATAGAAAAGTCTATTGTAAAGTGAGGAACAAAATAACAAAATTAAACCAAATTGAAGAAAAGAAATTATTTTAACATATTTTTCATCAACAAAGTCAAAGGTCCTGGGACTTCAGAAAAACTTAAAGGAAAACTGTTGTAAAATGATCACTGATTTAATGGATGGAAACATTTTCTGCTTTAACCTCTTAACCTCCACCTCATTTTGGGTAATCCTCTCCTATTTTGCATACCCAAATGAAAAAGCAAATAACTTAGGAACTGTAAACCCAAATTATGTGTGCAATACATTATTTGATAGCATAACACCATCCAGTTTCTGAACATATAAATTAGGATTGGGAGACTAGAAAACAGACCAACCTGCATCAGTTCAAGCATTTATCAAAGTTGTTTTTTTTAATCTCGAAATGATAGGTCTTTTTTGAACAGCAGTAATAAAGACATTCTTGAGAAAAAGCATGTTTTATTGTATTATATTTGTTCTACATCATGTCAACCACAAATGCAGAACATTTCAGACCTCTAGCTAAAATAGTTGGGGATTGGAACTATTGGTGTCAGCTTGGAGCTGCGGGCAATGGCTCCATCTGCTGGTAAAAATTTTACCAGTGGAATTCTATGCATTCTGAGTTATTACCCCATTTAATGTTTTAAAGAGGTTAATCTGGATATTGTGGATTAAAAACAGTTAAAGATAAACTACAAGGTATTTCTAAGGATGCTTTATCTGGTATTGATGACCTTGAAGGATGATTAAAATGGCTGCCAATATGCTGGTTTTTGTCTCTCTAAAACTATTACTCTACCTAAAGTTAGAAATGTAATCTTAACTGGCACTAACTGTACACTGGTTAACTCCCTGTGCTCAGTGAATTATTAGTAAAAACAATTCAATTAAATTATCAAATGTATTAAAGAAAATTCCATCCTTAAAAGAGTTCCACAGGGTTCAGGGTTACTAACACTGCTCTACACAAATCAAAGATCACCAGTTAATGGATATAAAAAAATAAAAATAAAACAAATTAAAAAAACAATCTGTGAGGTGTGTTGCTGGATTTCAGAGCAGCTTTTGCTGTCATTGATCTTTGCATTAACTAGAAAAACCCTCCTCTGAAAGAGTGCTCATAATGAATGACATCTTAGCTTTCTGTATGTCTGAGTGTATACAAAAAGAAATGTCGTTTAAAACAGCTCTAGACAATTTCTTATTTTAAAGTGCAGCCTTAAAAAAAGTAATAAATACATAAAAATAGTAATATAAACATATGATTCTAACAAATATTTTTTTTCTTTTATATAAATAAAATAACCAATTTTACACACATTCCGCATTCTAATGGCAGCGGGGAACAAACTGTTATGGAATCTGCTGGATCTGCATCGGATACTTTGAAGCTTCTTCCCAGAGGGCAGCAGGGAGAACAGTCCTTGGTGGGGGTGTGAGGGGTCATTTATGATGTGCGCTCAGATGAAATGTCTTTATTGGAGGGAAGAGGGAGAGTTAAGAAGTGTATTTTATTGGAAGTTTTTTTTTGTTTGATTTTATTTTTTGTCATACACATGAATTTCTGATCAGAGCACTAATCTACAGGGAGAAGA
>JAGKQL010000028.1:25521449-25557037 GCA_018398635.1 Cyprinodon brontotheroides | reverse complement strand
ATAACTAATCTAAAACACTTTAAATGTGAACTCACCCAAGTGACAAAAGGTTATATATATATATTGTGCACACTAAACTAAACGTGAGATTAAATACACACCATATAGTAGAAGTGAGTAATATAAGATGTGGTGGTGTCTGAGTAAATATTAAACTAATAAAATGCAGAAAACAGAATATATAAAAACAAAGAGGGATCCCCCTCTTGGCTCCCTTAAGAGGACCTGTCCTCGTTGCTTACTTTTTTGTAGCAAGATTTTCTAATTCTGTTTTTCTCAGCAGAGCGAAATACCAATGCCCAAGCAGCATCTTATTGTTCTTGGTGCACGTTTTATCCCCTACCATTGGTGGTATTTCACACCCATACATACATAAACACAAACAAAAGCTTCATCAGGCCCGGACTATGCCAGGCAAACACATCTTCTAATTGGTCAAAGGACCGTCATTACAACCAACATAGGAGTAACCATGTGGCCTCCTCCTGCACAGTAATTGTACTGTCACATAAAAGTATACAATATGTTTTGCTGAAGGCTGCATAATCATCAATAATCAGCACATTGTCCTTATATCCAGTTATGGCGTTGAAGTTGATATATTAAAATAATAATATCCCACAATTCTGTCCATAATTCTGCCCTCGTTCGGGCCCTGGTGGTGTAGAACCATATGCTGCAGATCAGCGGTCAGCTGCATCACTGGCTCTTGTAGGTCGATAATGGTCACTTGCTGTGCATCTTTCGGGGACCTACCTGCTCTTGTAAGTTGATAATGGTCTGCTGTGCATCCGAAGTTGCTGCCTCAGTTCCGGGTGTCTCACGGTGTGCGATTCAGCAACTTTGCTGCGTTTTGTACATGAAGTGCGGTAGCATCGTTCAAAAGGACGGCGTGGTTCCGGTGCGCCAGGCCAACTGGTGGGCATAAACTGATGTGGTCATAGAGGTGATTTCCAGGCTTAAGGTCAGCGTTGGTATCGCAGGACTCAGCGGATGGGCCAAGAACTTTGCAACATGATGAGCTTCGGCAAGATCAAGCTTTATGTCATCTGCTATGACCACGAACATAGCCAGTACGCCTGGAATGGGTGGTGGTGGATAATTATATTGGTGGGGTGACGGTGGTCGTCGATCCTCGGGATTCTCAGGACTAGCAGGGGTGCTGGTTGGGCCGAAATCGATACTGAGGTTCCCCGGTGATGACGAGATGGACAGTGGCTTCCCAGTAGGTAATGGTGGTTGATCATCAGGCTGCCTGCTGGGTGTCATCGTCGGTTTGCTCCAACCCGAAGGTGCACTGCTTGGCCCCTCTGCAGGATCTAGTAGGTGCCTGGGAGGAAGATATGGGCATCCTACCCCTAGTGATGGGCCTAACGACGCCAGTGCAGCTTGTAAATTCATTTGGTTTTCTTCATATTTATCATAACTAGCCTCTGCCATGTTCAATAATCTACCTGTGGGGACATAGTATGGCAAATTTAGGCATCCTCTGAAGGCATATTATCTCTTATATCTATGGATTATTCAGCATGCAAGTTGCTATATCTACGTGAGTAAGTATATAAGTCATTGTTATGCAAAATATTTATATATATACACTGTTGTTATTAAAGAAATGCACGTACCTGGTGAGGGTGGAAGGTGATCATGGTTATGTTCTATATCTCTTGGTCCAATTGTATCTCTACAACTGGGAACTGACCAGTTACACTTACAACAAGTCTTGAGACCAGTCCCCGAACAAGGAGTATGATGCAACACATAACTATCAATATAATCAGTATTACTGCCCCTAGAATCATTCCTGCTGCCTCAAGATATTTTCCCCTTCCAAGCTTGTTAAACCAATCCCAGAATCCCTTCAGCTGAGTGTTCCAATTAGTCGGAAATAATCTGAAGGGCTGGTAATTTTTTAGCATTATAGCAGGCTATACAATCATCTTTAGGGCGCTTTTTGGCTTTGAACATTGCCTGGACAGAGTACTGAATCCATTGTTGGAACATATTGGTTTCCCAGTGTGCAGTCTTTAATTTGTCTAGATCTCTTTTCTGCCTTTTGTTTACCAATTTTACCATTCTATGCGCTTTCCCTACCGTCATTACCTGCTCTGTTAATGTATTTTGGCATATGTTCATTATGCATCTTACCTCAATGATCACCATCCCATCCTCCACGGCAGTCCATGGCACAGTAAACCAATGTTTACCCATTGGGTTACCCAAAATTTCTTCAGACATTACATAATCATATCCTTTGATTTGCACATGCATTAATGATAAATTTTCTCCATCATTATTATTGATACCCCTTGGTTAGTAGCTAGTGTTACCATTGCTAGTGCACATGTTTGTGTGTGACGCATTAAATGTGTGTGTGCACTGTTAGTATTAATTTCATAAAAGATCCCCCCATAACCCACAAAAGGGTTAACACAACAAGAAAGTTAATCAAAAGTCTGAAGAAGGCGCATACGGAGACGCCCAGACGGGCAGGCGGACCGAAAGTGGATCGGGCGCCCACTTGCTTCTCGAGGAGGAAGGAAAGTGAAGGATGAGAGGGAAAGGTAGGTGAGGGATGTTAAGGGGACAGGACTCCACCAGCATCTGATGGGCCAGAAGATAGTTCGCCCAGTGCCTGAACGACGGATGGATCTGGGTGAGACCCAGAAGAAGTCTCAGTGGCAGAAGGATCATCATCATTGCATTGGTTGACCTGTAAAGCATTTCATGAGGAGTAAGATGGGTTATGCGCGTTAGTTTGAGAACACATTGCCATTAATGCAACAGGCAAGACGCCCACCCAAGTCAAACGGTTGTTGCTGCCAGCCATTGATATAAATCTTTTGATTTCAGGATCCCAGGCTGCTCCACGGATCCTGTAGACTGGGGATGATACACACAACCAAACTTTTGTTTTATGCACAACAGTTTAAACATTTGCTGGATCACCTGTGAAACAAAGTGTGGTCCTATCAGATGATATTGTGTCAGGTACATATTGAAATGTGAGAAAAAACTTTTACACAAAACCGCGGTTGCTGCTTCTAGGTCATTAAGTGAGCAGTGGGACATGCTTCACCCATCTGCTAAAACCTACAGCAAAACAACCACCAACATGTACCTCTTCCCTGAACCCGAAGTTATCATACCCACGTGAATCCATCATCAGATGGCGGAACGTATCCGCCTATGCTAGGGATATGTGCTAAGGGGTTGAGTAGCCTTACTTGATTACTGTACTCCTAGGGGCAATGGATACCCCTCTGTCTACCATAGGTGTCAAGGATATGCACTGACACAAACTGCCTGTAACTTTTATGGAACAACTTGGGCTCGTGAACGACGAATGATCAGGTCCATGCATAGATTTTTAATGGCTGCCTGGGTAATAAGGACAATGGTAGTACAGCGTTCCTAGAACTACGCCACTATCCATCGTGGGGTGTGTTAACCCCAGCCGCCCCCTGCACCCCATAGGCGTTTCTCTCACTAGATACGTTATTTTGGGCTTATTATGAGGCTAAATTAGTAATGGTTCACACTCAGCTGCTACGAACCATTGGTCCCTGCACTGCTGAACCTGTGGCCTTTAGCTGCCCCCATCTACTAAGTTATTTCCAATGCCACAGGTGTTTTGCTGTTTGATGAGCAGCACATTTTACAACAGCTAACGCAGATGGAAGTTGCATAGCTTTTATTAACTTACTACAGCTTGCCCATGTGTCACTGGGGTGCCATCTGTTCTAACAAAACCCTCGTTGTTTCCAGATGCTAGCGCTTATATGGCATACCCCTGCACTCCATAAGCACTGTCAGTAAGAAATTGTCACTCTTTTACTAGTAGCCAATTTACATGCAGCTGTTAATGCTTTGTATCTCTGCCAATTGGGCAGAGCAAGGTTGATCTAGACTCATTGATTGTACCCCTTGGTAAAGGTCCCATCGGGGTTAAGCTGACTATTCCATATCCAGCTCTTATTCCCCTTCTGGTGTCACCCTGGACGATGATCCGCCTACCTAACAGCCAGATCAGATGGGATTGGATGATTGTATAAGTCCTCCCCTACCTTCATGAAGGTGCGTTGTCTCCTGGAGACAATCATGGGCTCACCTTCTGTGGGCAATACCATTCTTGTGGCTGCTAATGGTGGTACAACGTTGTATTGTTAAATCAGGTCCTGAAAGCAGAACTTCATAACCCGTTCGGACGAGCTTGGGTTATCACAAAGCCGGGCTTGGGTGAGCAGTGCATGTAATTGATGTGATGTGTACAGAATAACAGGGTGGCCCATAGTAATAACTGAGGCCTTTTGTAGGCGAAGGCTGCTGCTGCCAAACCCTGGTAGCAGGGAGGCAGACCTTCTCTCGACACCATCTAATTTTTGTGCTGTAATAAGAAATTGGCTGTTTACCTGTTGGGGTGTCTTGCATCAATACTGCACATGCATACCCTTGTCCCAGCCCATAGAGATGAAATGGTTTGCCATAATCTGGATTGGCCAGAGCAGGAGCAGTTTGGAGATCTTGTTTCAGCAGCTGGAACGCACCTCTGCCTCATCTGTCCATTGTAATGGAGCCGACTTGGTAACCTTGACCTGCGGGTTTCTTTAATCATTGCTCTCAGTGGAGCCGCTTTTGATGGTATAATCACACACCCACGGTCTGCTGTAACCCGCCATGCCAAGGAAAGACAAATACGTGACCAACAGTCCGAGGTTTGGGCATTTGGGTTATGGCTTCAGTTGGGACGCGTGCAATACACCTCCTTGTCCCCACTCCAAGTTGCTCGTCGGTATTACTCACCGTTTGCCGCAGAATTGCAATTTTTGTTTACTTACTTTGTGTCCCTCCTTCTGCCAAAGCAGTCAACACTGTAATGGAAGTCTCACACTGTTCTTAGAAACAGAACAAATCAGGAATATCAATAACATACATCGATTGTAGATGGTATGTCAAGGTGATTGATCATCGACACCGATGAAAATGGATGGTGAGTGTACGAAACCCTGTGGTAATCGCGAATATGTATACTGTTGGCCTTTGTACATAAATGCAAATAAATACTGGGAATCTGGATGGACCGGTACACTGAAGAATGCTGAACACAGATCAATCACAGTAAACCATTTGGTACCTGGAGGTATATTACTCAGTAGTGTGTGTGGGTCGGGTACTACTGGTATTTCTTCTGCTACAATAGCATTAATCAATCTTAGATCATGGACTAATCTATAGTCATTACTGTTGGGCTTTCTGATGGGAAAAATTGGGGTGTTACAGGGGCTTACTGTTGGTTTAAGAACTCCTGCTGTTTCTAATCCTGTAATGATAGGCTGTATTCCTTCTACTGCCTCTCGTTTAAGTGGGTACTGTCTTTGGAAGGGCAATTTAGCATTTGGTTTAATCGTGAATTTGATGCGGTCTGCTGATTTTACTAATCCTACATCTGTCTTACTTTTAGACCATACCTGCTCTGGGACTTGTTCCTAATAGGGACTCATGTTCTGCCGCCACTGCCATTTGTCTTCTTCCCCAGAACTTTTAATGTGTTCTGCAATTACTCATATCAGCATGCAAATGTTTGTGATCTTGAAAACAGTCCATCTTTTGACATGCTAATGCAGTCCCATGCTGTAGCAATCCATTCGGTGACCTTGTTGCAGCTTCTTGAACCATGGGTCCTAGATCATGTGACTCATCGTCTCTTTTGCAATCAGTAATGTAACATGTGGTGCTGAGTTGGTAACCTGGAACTATTCTACTACATCTTTAATAGGAAAATGTGACAACAGCTGCAGTTCCTTGTGGTCCAAACCACTATGTCAGCATACTGGATGACAGTTGTTTTGTTATTTATGTCTTCATCCCAGCTTTTCATTAGTCTTCATGTGTTTTTGCCTTTGTCGCAAAACATGGTACAATGGAGTGGAAGAAAAGGTTCTTTAGATTTCTCGTAGTGATTCATTATCAGGGGTCTCCATGTTTCCCCACTCTAGTTGGAGCAGCGAGTGCTTGGTGATGTGAGTTTCAGCCAAAATACTTGGTCTCTGGGCTCATGGCTTGTTATCTGTCATTTGCAGGCCCATTGGCATCATGTAGTTTCATTCTTGTCTGTTGCTTCAAAAATAAATTCCATTAGGGGGCCATTTAATTTTTGCATTGAGCTGGCACAAAGCACATCTCTACCTGAGCAGATTTATGGGCGTATCTCTGGAGTAAAGTAGTGGTGCATACACAGTCTTTTCAATTCCATGACTGATGGGAACTGGAGGATACTGATGGGATTTGGATCTCTCCTTAGTATGGAAACCTACCGTTCAATCTCTTGATGCTGAGAGAGTAGCCAATTCCACTTTTCCCATACAGGAGTAGGCTGCTCCTGTATCAATCATAAGTTTACGATGGTCAAGTATATTATGACATCAATGGTGGGTTCTGTTTTTGTGACGTTGGGTTAATACAGGGTAGAATGGCCTCTCCATCAGGTTTCTCTGGGCACCCCTATAGTAAAGTGCGTGTCTTGTCCCATTCCATAGGTGGCTGGTCAGCAGTAGGGGGCTGGGGTCCCATCCATGGGTTGGGTGGGGCAGTCTCTTTGCATGTGTCCAACTTGTCCCATCCCTTGCATTGCATTTCTCACCGCTGTTGTCCCATGTCTGGACGCCTGTGGCATCTGCTGGTATTGGCCTTGAGGGGCCTTCTTGGGGCTCCTTGTGGGCCCCCTCCATCTTCCCCCATGGGTGGCCCCTCGTCCCCCTTCTGAGCGTTGCCTTGTTGGGGACCTCCTCCTTGGTTTTAGATATGAGATAGGAGGGACTGGTTGAGGGTTGGGTCTGCTGTGGCAGGGCACTCCACAGGTGGCGCTGCTGGATACTGCATCTGCTGTGTGGGTGGAGGAATAACAGGGAGGGCACTGCAGTTGCTTGTACCACTGCCTCCCTGTTGGTGCTCCCTCAGTTGAGGGTGTGAAAGCCACCACAGTCAGTGCAGCTTGATGCTGAGCTTCTCTTTTTCTCTTTTTCTTTTGCTTTGGACAACTCCCCAATCTGCAGCTGGGTTGGCTTGTTGGCCCAGCATCTTGCTGGTCTCAAAGGCCCGTTTTCATGCATGTTTACATAGTGAAGATAACATGCTCGAAGCAGAGAGGCCAGTCCATCTTCATGAGCCCCACAACCCGTCCAGTTTGGCTTGTACTTCTTTGGGCATGAAAAGCCTCTCTGATGTAGGTTCTGAATAGGGGCCAGATGTTTTCAGTTCATTCCCATCACTTCAGTCTCTGTTTTCCATTTCTGTTGGAACCTGTGCAGAAGCTGGGCGGGGCTTGCCTAAATAAATCGCCTTTAGGCATTCTTTTCTCAGCAGTTGGATCACTGCAGGTAGGGGTATTTGTTCCTTAAGGCTGCACCTTGGGTCTTATTTGGTTGAATGTAATTTGTATCTTGTCATACTGGTGTGAGGTCATGACCCTTGGAAGCTGGGCTTCGTCAAACACCTCTCTGGCTGCTGAGTGTCCTGCTGTTTTACTTAGCAGCGCCTTGATGTCTCCAGCTGCCAGATTGATGCCTCCAGTGATTTCTTCCAGCTTTTCTATCCATCTGTCAGCACCATCTGCCAATGGGGTCAGCCTTCCAGCCAGGTTTAACATGTCCATAAAAGACCATGGCACGTATCTGTCGTCATGAGGTCCTTTAGACAGCAAGGGAGCCATATAGGTCCTCATGATCTTGTTCCATCTTCTGCTGTCGCATTTTGGACCTGGCCCATTTGGCTAAGGGCCGCTTTTTAATATCTGTAGCCCCACGCCACACTCAGCTGTGAGTGGCTTCCTCTTTGCTGCTGGCCTGCTTTCCTCCTTGAACCCCTATGGGAATGGGTTTGTAGTTGGCAGTATGTCTGAGCCTTCACTGTCCTCCCATTCGACACATCACCTCCCTCTTCCTCATATTCTATGTCTTTTCCCCTCTCCTTCCTGCCTCTTCATCAGAGACAAAGTCCTGTGGGCTTAACGGGTCTGGGTAATCAGTTTTGGCCTCTATTATAAGCTGCTCCGGCTTCATTCTCTGTTTTCCAATTCTTCATCTCGTCTTTTCTTCTCTTTTTGTTTTCAATTGTCTCTTTTAAATTTTTTAATTGTCTATTTTGTGCTTTCTCTTCCAACTCTCTTGCTCCTTGAGTGCGTACAAAATGTTTCTAGTTGCACAAGTCTGGTTTACATCTCTTTTTGCCAGTGATTCAGTTTCATCCAAACATAAACTCTATCTTGGGATGGCTGTTGGGCTCTTTTGGTGTTCTACTTTGAAATATTGCAGGATGTCTCTCTGTTCAGCATGCCTCTGTTTTTTATGCAAAAGCATCCGGTCCCGTTTTTTATCTTTATTTCTCAATCTTTCTTCAACTTCATCACAGCATGAAGGATCAAAGCTGCCTTCTTTAGGCCAACGATTTTTCCCAGATGTCATCTTATGCCATTTGGTCATGCATTTTTGAATTTTGCGTTTATTGGATGGGTGTGTCAATATTACCAATTTGGCTGGCGTCAGCCCGTCAGACTGTTGTTTGCTCATATTGATTCCCATGGCTACTAGCAGTCACTCAACCGTCAGGTCCGTGCTTATTCACCAGTCTTTGTAATCCTCAGTTAATTTTTATCTTAACTGGTTCTGCTCTCTTCAATACAGATCGTGTTTATTTTCTTTTAGTTTCTTTCTAGTTAATTTACTTCCTAAATTTAGATCTTTTCAATTTTGAGATAAAATCTTTAATAAAACAAATTTGTAATGTTATTTTGCACTTTCACTAATTCTATACTTTATATATTTTACTTTATGTAGACTATAGTTTGTAATAATATATACTTATAATATCTTTATCTTATAAAGCTTACAATTTCTTCCAATCTTATTTAGGAATTTTGTTAATTTATTTCATTCTCATAACTCTTGTGTTTTTTCAGTTATCAATTTTGTTTTCCAATCCTTATTAATTTTCAGGTTATTCCTTTTAACTATATTCTGTACTAATTACTTCTATTAATATATCTTTAAGCTTTATCTATATTATAATCTTTATTTATTAATATCACTTTAAGCTTTATCTATATTATAATCTTTATTTATTATATATCACTTTAAGCTTTATCTATATTATAATCTTTATTTATTAATATCACTTACCCCTTACTTCCCCTTACTTCAGTTACTCAGCTCTTTCACTCTACACACTAACACAGACACACAAGACAAATGATTATATATACATATTTACAGTTACTCAGCTCTTTCACTCTACACACTAACACAGACACACAAGACAAATGATTATATATATATATTTACAGTGCACTTCTTCTTTCTACGTTTTTCCCTGCTGCCCCGGCTGCACCCAGATAACTGGAAATGCATAGACGTCCTCCGGATGGTCAGCGGTACTATTCTGGCTATCGCTTAGCCTCTCAATACCTTTTCCTCACTGTTTCCCTACAGTGGCACAATACCTTTTCCTCACTGTTTCCCTACAGTGGCACAATACCTTTTCCTCACTGTTTCCCTACAGTGGCACAATACCTTTTCCTCACTGTTCCCTACAGTGGCACATATTCCAATACCTTAAGACTACTTAAGCCTTCTCGTGGAGCACCCTGACTACCTTAGTCACTGATACCCTCACGTAACACGCGTACACTATTGGTTCCGGATTTATGGCTTCCACAGACTATATATCAATCTGTCCCTTTACCAATCATCCGCTCAGAACAACCCGTGTTAAGCTTAACTTATTTACAAAATAATTCAAACACAGAACAGTTTAACACAAACATTAATAACACTTAAAACATACATTCATATATACATATATACATACCTGGACCCTTCCTCAGCTTAGTCTGCCTTTATATACTCTTATATAAATTCTTATCAAATTTGGAAATTACTTTATTAAATTTGGAAAACTAGGTTTTTTTAGGAGAGCTTTGTGACGTCTGACCCTCACAAGCAGCAGTCGGAGGCTGGTTCCCCACTAATTTAGAAAATTATAACGAATTCACTCACCTTTAAATGGTGAATTATGGGCCCTTGGGGTTCCACGCTCTCCAGCTGGTGCCTGCAGATCGTCCGACGTCCCCTTTTTGCTTTCCTCCTGCAGCTGGCTCGCCAATTATGTCGTCCTATAATTCTCTTCTTGACGACTTAAAATTGAAGCTAAGTTTTATAAAAATTCAAAGTTCTTAAAAAGCAGAAAAAGTCTCAAACAAGGATCAAAAAATTTAGACAGAGGCCGCTGAGTCCAGGTCCAGTGAGTTTATTGCTAAACACTACATATTTACACAGAGCTGGTGAGCCGAAGCTGACAAATGGTGAAACCAGCTCCCTTTTATACATTTCTTTATCGGTGGAAAAACCCCCTTCAGAACATATTTCAGTCATTGGTAAAGGTCACATTGATATTTATCTGCAAAACACGGTGACATTCATATACACATCTCATTCTTGTGAGAGCACTCTCTCAGGCCATGAAAACATCTGGTGCATTCAAATCAGAAACTTATGACGGTTTAGTCAAAAACATGTCAGCTCTTGCTTCAGGTCATGTCAGACGACCATACTGCTCCCCCTTCGTCTCATCACCCTTTGTGGGATCATTACTGCTCCATGTGCTCTGAAAATAACAACTCCTTTGTATGGTCAGATTTTTGCTGAGCTGGACTACCTTGGGATGTCAAATATTTCATTTTTATTGCGGGTGCTTTTCTTATCACTAAGGGGCCTCCACCCTGCGTTGTCCTGCAAACCTCACTCCTCTGAGCCAGGCGCAGTAACTACACACACTCACTGCTCTCTGTTTTTCTCCTCTTAGCCTTGAACTGCTCTGTTTTTCTCATTTGTGAAAACAACTTTAAACTTATAAAACATTAACTTTATTTTATCTTATGATTAGTGCAGATTAATACACAACATTACAACCAAGGTGGGCAGAAGAGCATCTCTGAATGCACAGTACGTCGAACTTTGAGGCAGATGGGCTACAGCAGCAGAAGACCACACCGGGTGCCACTCCTTTCAGCTAAGAACAGGAAACTGAGGCTACAATTTGCACAAGCTCATCGAAATTGGACAATAGAAGATTGGAAAAAGCGTTACCTGGTCTGATGAGTCTCGATTTCTGCTGCGACATTCGGATGATAGGGTCAGAATTTGGCATCTACAAGATGAAAGCATGGATCCATCCTGCCTTGTATCAACGGTTCAGGCTGGTGGTGGTGGTGTCATGGTGTGGGGATTATTTTCTTGGCACACTTTGGGCCCCTTGGTACCAATTGAGCCTCGGTGCAACGCCACAGCCTAACTGAGTATTGTTGCTGACCATGTCCATCCCTTTATGACCACAATGTACCCAACTTCTGATGGCTACTTTCAGCAAGATAATGCGCCATGTCATAAAGCTGGAATCATCTCAGACTGGTTTCTTTGAACATGACAATGAGTTCACTGTACTCAAATGGCCTCCACAGTCACCAGATCTCAATCCAATAGAGCATCTTTGGGATGTGGTGGAACGGGAGATTCGTGATCATGGATGTGCAGCCGACAAATCTGTGATGCCATCATGTCAATATGGACCAAACTCCCTGAGGAATGCTTCCAGCACCTTGTTGAATCTATGCCAAGAAGAATTGAGGCAGTTCTGAAGGCAAAAGGAGTTCCAACCCGTTACTAGTATGGGGTACCTAATAAAGTGGCCGGAGAGTGTATATATGCATTTTATTCTTTCTCAAGTGAGAAAGTTAACCAGTTAAACACTGGAAGTACTTTCTGTCTTTTAATATACAGCTATATATGTTCTCTAAACCCAGCTTAGTCTGCAATCTGGCAGCACGCATTAGCTGACAGATAACGACTAAACCAGATAGTAACAAGCATAGCATATAGATCGCAGGAAGGAGCAAACAATGACAGGCTAAACTGGCTGATGGGAAACTTGAAAATCCAGAAAATGACTAAACAGAGTAGAAGGCAGCTTTGAGTAGCAGGATGCAGGTAGGACAAACTGATGACAGGCAGAAAACCATCCAAACATGAACTGAGTCAGAAACCTGGCCTGCCCTCATTGGGAATCCAGTAACGGTCGGCCAGGCACAGGAACCCAAAAGGCAGAGGATGTACCCTGACACTGGAGTGATTTTCAAACGGGTGGGAGAAAAACATCTTGGCGGAATGAAGATGTCCAAGAGTACACTTTTTAGGTAACTACACTTTACTCCACTACTTAATTTCCTTCCTACTTCTAACTCATTGCATTTTTACACAAGTATCTGAACTTTATTTTCCTTATATTTTTAAAACAAACATTACTCTTGGCTTTGTTTTAATGTTTATAAATATTTATTTCACGTCATGTGCACCATCCAATGCAGATCATTGGAGCCATCCACATCTAATGAAAAGTAGTGTCATTGGATGAGTCATATAACGCAAATATTCATTGGTTAGCTAAAGGAAATCATCAGAAGCAAGGAGGTGTTCTTCAATCTGCAAACGTGAATTGTCTATGCCATGCTACAATGTAGGATTCAGAAAAAGATGAAAGGTCGGACACAGGCGTGAGCTTATCGGGAGACGGAGACCAACAAGACCTCCCTCATCCATGGCCCTATCTCAAAGAATGTTTTGAAATAGTCAAAAAATTTAGCTTTCAATTCATATAGTGGAATCTGGCTGTTGTACCGTCTGATGTACCTCTGTCCTCTTCCTGTCTGACACAGCCTCTCCCCTGCCTTCAGCGCTCTGTTTGCTTTTGGTTTAATCATACCAAAATATGCAGAACAGGGAGAGGAAAACCGCCATCCCAAGAAAACTATCCATCAGACACACTGGAAAAAAACAATATAAATAAGTATTTTTTCTTAAAATAAGTGCATTTGTTTTTGAATTGAGAAGGTAAAAGAGACATTTTGCCAACAGAATGAGACAGTTTACATTTAAAATAAGAAAATACAGTTCCATGGTCCTATTTCAAGTGCATTTTATCTAAATAATTTTATTTTAAAAGTAAAAATACTCTTATCATATTTACCTACTAAATACACAAAATTTGAGAAATTTTTCTTATTTCTAGATTGTTTTTCCAGTGCAGGATTCATGATAAAATATTAACCCATTCTCTTGAAGAATTTTCACAGTTCACAGTTAAAACATCAAAAAGTATTACTAATTAGATGTATATTTGTTAAGACATTTTTCATCATTCAGTGAATCAAATATTTTTTTGTCTAGCATCTGTTTACTTTCTTATTTGAACTGATTTGACTCCAACTCAGTAGTCATGTGACAAGTATGCGATCACATGACTTCCTGCTTTGTGTGTAATTATATGTTATTGACATGAACTTACATGGCACTTCCCTACGTTTATTCCTTCACACACTGATTTTGGCAAGCTAGATTGTAACCCAGCTGCTCTGGAGCTCACTGACTGAAGTGAGTCTGTCATACAGTAGGTACCACTGGACCATCTGACCACCATCAGTAGGCAATTATTTATAGAGTCCTCGTTAAGGACACATCGACTGAGATGGACAGAGCTGAGGTACAACTGGCGACCCTCCTATGCCGCCCTCACCCCATGTACTTAACATTTATTATTGTGTTGGAATGAATGCATCATTATATATTCTTTTTTAAACTGACTTCATATCCATCATTTCGATGAGTAAACTAACCAACACACAGGGGTAGAACCTACTGCTGAGTTAGTTTTGTTTAACCGGTTCCAAGTGGCACATAGGGCAAAGATAATGTTGTGGAGGGTTATAGTTAATTATGGTATGGAAGATGTAGAGATGTTGGCCTGAGTTTCTAGCATTTAAACATGTGAGGAAGGTGGTACCTATAAAGCTGGTCACACACTGTACTATTTTTTGCCCTGCATCATGCCCTGCATCATGCCCTGCATCATGCTGAGAAGCAATATCCTTACCGGTAACATGCAGTGCTGCATAAAAAAACGTTTTCTAAGACTTTTTTTTTTTTTTACATTAAAAAATGTAACTGATAAATATTCCTTCCTTTTCATTATTTATAGATGATTCAAGAAAAACACGAGACCTGGTTTGAATATTCAAATTGTAGAATATTTAAATTTAGCTGGTATACAGAGATCTGTGTCTGAAGCACATTAACATTTGACTGAGGACAGTACTCAGCTGCACATCAGGAAGGAAACATTCCAGTTCATCAGGTAAAAAAAACTAAATTAAAGTTTTTCTTACATATAATGCAGACAGTCCTGAAAAAAAAATAACCACCCTTATTTTCTTCAATTTCTTGATTTTTAGTTAGGCATTATTACATGAAATCGAAAACAAGGATGTAATAATAATTTATTTTCATGATTATATATGAAGAGTTCATTTGCAAAAATCGGTTTAAAGACATTTTTCAAGAAAATGAGCTGAGACATGTTATTTACTCTTTGCATGGTGCTGCTAATAACAAGTATGTTTTTTTTGAACATTTATAAAAATTGAGTCATCTGTTTTTGCAAATAAAATCTTCATATTTTGAATATCTAGAATTCTAGTAATATTTCTGATTTTGAGTATTGATGGATCTAAACTACTGACAGCTTGCACTGAAATCAAAAATAGATTTCACATTAAATAAATCAGTGAATAACTAAACACTGAATATTTAAACACTAAAAATGTAATAACTGGATAATGCAAACACAGAGAAATCAAACATTGCCTGAAAAAAGTTAAAATTAATCATTAGGCTCTCATATTCTATAGCTTCTATTCAATGAGAGGTGGTTTCAGTGTCACAACTAGCTAAAACTGTAAACTAGAGCCTAAAGGCTTGAGTGTCGGAGGCAGAGCTAAACTGAAGGCTTCTTCAAATGTTTTTCTGGAACTCTTTATCCTCTACCTGCAATGAACATATGAAACGCTTCAGTTCATGCAGGGCTGACTCAGCACATCTGGGGGCCCTAAGCAAGACTCAACTGAGACTGAGAGATTAGTATGTCACAAGTGCAAAAGGAACAAAATTAACTCATCATTAACATTTAACCCATCCCCTTGTGGAGCAGTTTGGGTCTTTCTCAGGGACCCAGAGTGGATGTTTTTGAAAGGACCTGCCCTCTTCCATTAAACCCATTAAAACACAAAGTGACAGCCAGGATTAAACCTGCAATGTCTGACCTTCATACATTAACCCCTGTAACACCACAGACATATCCAAGACGGTGCTTCCAAGTCACTATATTATATTGAGACATTTAAAATTGAAACAATATGTCAAAATTTTCTTTTAGCTGAGATTAGGAAGACAGACAGATGTGACAGAATGTATAGAACTTACATGATGCTCACTGTAATGCTATGTTCAGACCACACGCAATAGAGGGAGCAGGAGCAGCTAGATTACATGCAAAGTATATAGTTGACAAACATCAAGGAGCATTAAAAGGTCCTGCAGCTCATTTTGTGCAGCAGGAGCAGCTCATTTTGGCGCTTCTGAGCAGACAAAGAAGCACCTCTTGAGCTTCTGAGCATCTGACGCATGGGACACGCTTCCAAAGCAACAGCTGCTGGAGTTTGAAAAATTGAACTTTTACTGCTCGACATGTTAAATCAACCGATTACAGAAGCTTATCTGGTAGCTGGCAGGAAGACAGACACAGCACTGCTGCTGCAGATTGCTATGATCGCTCCCCTGAAACAGTTTATTAACACCTAAATTAACTTAACTTAATACAAAATATGTTCACTTCCAGTGTTTACAATCTGAACCTGAATACGACTTAATTCTCTTTAGATAAATTACACAATAAGAAGAAAAGCTCTTTGGTCTTTATTAGTGCTTATTAATATCTTGTAGGTGTGACAAAAACAAGATTTAATTTTCGATTTTGCTTTGCTTTTGGAACAGAGTCAAACTCTTCAAGGAAAAATATTCCAGCTGATATCAAAGATGCAGTGGAGTGTGATTCTGCTCTTTCTGATGGGTAAATTTATCTAAACACAACTACACTCACTGGTTTCTAGTAATATACAGACTCAGCTGGAGAGATGGAGAGATGGCTGATTTGTTAACACGCAGAAATTAACTGATAACTATAGAAAACATTACATATTAGAATGTAGATTTGCTTTTACTATTTTGTTCAACACAAAATGTTTTATATTTTCAGGTCAGAGTTGTTTCATCAACTGTCAGCTCTATGAGTATCTCTACATTAATGAGAAAAAGAACTGGACTGAAGCTCAGCAGTACTGCAGAGAGAAACACACTGACCTGGCCACAGTGTCTAACATGGCAGACATAAACAGACTCCTTAGTACCAGAGCAGGAGATAAGGGGGATGCTTGGGTTGGTCTGTATGATCAGACAGCTGTTAACAGAACATGGTATTGGTCTCTGCCTGGAGTGGAGTTCAATGAAAGTGAGACAAACTGGGACCCAGGAGAACCAACTGATAAAGGAAATGGAAATCCTGAGAACTGTGGAATTTTAAATAATGACCTTAGATGGATAGATACTGGTTGCCAACATACATACCATTTCCTCTGTTATGATGGTGAGAATGTTGATTTACTTTTCTGTAGTTTGTTTATGGGTTGTCAAATTATTCTCTTTGTTTTATTGAGTATTTTTTCTACAAACAAGAAAACATGTAAAGTTAATGTGATGTGAGTTTATCTGTTTACTCCACAGAAACTAATAGAACCCAGAAATACCACTTGATTACAGAGGAGAAGACCTGGCAGGAAGCTCAGAGTTACTGCAGAGAGAAACACACAGACCTGATCAGTGGAATGAAGCAGCTACAGGATGGAGAACTGGAGAGAGTGATGAACTTTACAGAGATTTTTACATACTTTGGTCTCTTCAGAGACACATGGAGGTGGTCGGATGGAAGCAGTTTCTCTTTCAGACACTGGAATGACCAGTTAAACAATCAGCGATACAACACTGGTTCGATGTGCCATGGCTGTATTTGATGATGAAGGCAGATGGAAGAATGACAGATGTGATCAGAAAAAACCCTTCATCTGTTATGATGGTGAGCTGTTTACATAAAAGTTATGGAGTTTATTTACGATTTATTTTTTATGTCCTATGTATGATTGTCTTTTAAATATATTTTGAAAGCATTTAATGATTCACCATTTGAACATTTATATCCCAATCATCCATTTCTATGTAATTATTTAAAAAATGTGTAACTTGAAAAACCGCAGTTTTAAAACATTCGGTCGTTGCCTCTGAATAATGATATAGTTAGTGACATATTATTTATCTTATCCATCACCTCTATGCCAGATAAAGTGATCCTGGTCAAAGAAAATAAAACCTGGGAGGATGCCTTATACAACTGCAGAGATCACTACCATGACCTGGTCACCATCACCAGCCTGGATGAGCAGAGATGGATCCAGGAGAAAGCCAAGAAGGTATTTGTCTGGATGGGACTGCGCTACACCTGTACTCTGGATTTCTGGTTCTGGGTCAGTGATGAGGTGGTCAGGTATAAGAACTGGGCCTCAGGGGAACCAGTGGATGACTGTGACATATCTGCAGCCATGGAGACAGGAGGAGGACATAAGTGGAGGGAAATAAATGATCTAGAGGAGTTTAACTTCATCTGTTCTAAGGAATAACACTGATTGTTTTATAGATTATTTGTGTTGTTTTATTCTGTGATACTGAGGATTTTGTACAAAAATATTTTTAGTTAAAAAGCATAAGCATTTTAATTATTAGTATAAAGATTATACTTTCAAAAAACTACAGCACTTGCTTTAAACCTGTTATAAATTATCCTTTATTTCTGGTTTCTTTCTATGAAACATCTGCTTCTCTAAATAGAAAATGTTTTACTTTTCCTTTATTTTGATCAGGTTATTGTTATATATTTATTGGCTGACTGTAAATAGGGGGCGCTAGTGTGCAGTTACTTCAAGAATACAGAATGAATAATATAAATACAGTAAATATCAAATACATTAATAAAATGTAATCACACCTGTTCACTCATTAAATGTGTCTGATCTCTTGATTAGTTTAGAATGTTTTTAGAGCATAAACAGTAGTGTGCAGGATTTTCTGCCCTGACAGCGGCGCACGCACGCCACGTATGAGCGCGCAGACCAAACCAGGCGCATTTCAGCTCGGCAAAGAACTCATGCTCTTCCTCAACACTGAAGTCCTCCAGACATTTTTCTTTTAGTTTGTTTCTTTTCTTTGCACAGGTAAACAGCACATTTCTTCTTCTACGCTTGTATTATTGGCAGAGCAGACGCTGAATGCGCACTTTCATCTGGTTTGGTCTGCTGGCTTTCCGTAGCGTCGTGAACGCGCTGCATGTAGCGCTTTCAGGAAGCGTCCTATACACTACTGTTTATGCTCTAAAACATTCCCAAATGACTTTGTTTCGAGTAAATTCTGGATGCTACCCACTCAGGACGCGTGGAATACATTGGATCGAGCAGTATGGAGGAATATTGACACGCGTTTTTGTGGACTTTATGGACCTTTCTGTCTCGGGTCACCATAGACCTCCATTATTATTTGAATGTCAGCAGACAGTAAGAAGCCTCCCAGATCTCCAGATGCATTTGAGATATCTAAAAAGTACTCCAGAGTGTTGTTCAGCATGGGGGTGAGTAGAAAATGAAGGCTAATCATCTTTTGGGTGTACTATTCCTTTAATCTTTTCTTTATTTGGATCCCATTAGCTCCTACAAGGTGGTAATGGTCTTCCTAGGGTCCAAGAAAAAAAAATGTAAATAACATAAAAATATAAATAAATTACAAAAGCAAACAAAAAAGTGTTTATATTGGAGAACAAACAAACAAACAAACAAAAAAAACCCCACAAAAGACCTTTTAAAAAGGAGGGAGGAGAGTACAGAGTAATTTTTTTTTAGTAACCTCACTAGCAACCTTTGGTTTTTCTTTGGTTTGTCTCTGAGATGTGATGGAAATCAATCCCTGCATTTGGGCCTCTGTTAAAATCAGTTATTCTCATAGAAACTGAATTGTGCCTGAGGACCACAGGAGAATCTGAACTCACTGGGTGAGACACACTGTGACACAGTGGTGACAAAATCTCACTAGAACTGTTTTGTACATAGAAAAACAGGCTGTTGGTCGATCAGAACTGTGTGCATAAACATTAAGGGCTGCCTGTAGATTTTCCTTTATCTTTAACTGAGGCAGTTACAGTAGGTCTCATTTTTAGAGAAAGTTAATTTCTACCTGATCTATTCTGAGCTCTGAAGTTCCTATAAATGCTTTTGTGCAGCATTGGACCACAGAACTGGACAAAGATGAAGGCGATGCAGCGCAATGTTCTGATCAACAATTTTTAGAACAGAAGTTGGACAATAAGCAGATTATCTGTACCTCTACTCTGCCCATCATTCTAATATTATGGTTAATTTGGTTTGCTCCAATCTAAAGCCCAACAGCTTAACCTTAGAGTTCTGCTGCACCAGTGCTCCCTCTAGTGACAGATGGAGATCAATGGTACATGACTGAACTCCCTGATTAAATACATTCGTCTTCAAAACACATTTTAAAAACTTGAGTTTAGTGCCAATTTCTTCATTTCCCTCCACTTTACTTTCAGATATCTTCCTCCTGTACAGTAGTGCTCTGATCAGAAATTGATGTGTATGACAAAAAATAAAATAAAAATAGAAAAAGCAAACAAAAAAAAGACATCCTTGAGGTTGACTATAGCTCTGGATGAACTTCCATTAAAATAAACTTCTCAACTCTCCCTTTTCCCTCCAGTAAAGACATTTCATCCCAGCGCACATCATAAATGACCCCTCACAACCCCACCAAGGACTGTTCTCCCTGCTGCCCTCTGGGAAGAAGCTTCAAAGATGCAGATCCGGCAGATTCCATAACAGTTTGTTCCCCACTGCCATTAGACTGCTGAATGTGTGTAAAATTGGTTATTTTTGTTACACGCTCTAGTTACAGTTTTACATGATATATACACACATCCAACTATACAATATAATAAAGATAAAAAATAAGAATAAAAAGAGATAAAATATATATACACATATAGCTCTTCTGTATATATATCTGTACGTATATCTATGTATATGTAAAAACTAAATCCAAATAAAGTGAAAAGTCCAATTAAAGTGAATAAATCCAAGTAAAGTGATACGTGGCGTGCAAAAATAGTGCATAAATGTCAATTACGGGGGGGGGGGGGGGGGCTGAATCACTTGAGGGAGGCGTTATATAGGTTGATGACCACAGGTAGGAATGATTTCCTGTGGCGCTCTGTGGTGCATCTGGGTAGGAGGAGTCTTCTGCTGAAGGAGCTCGTCTGCTGGACCAGTGTGTCGTGGAGAGGATGTGAGTCATTGTCTAAGATGGACTGAAACCTGGACAGCATCCTCCTCTCTGCCACGGTGGTCAGGGTGTCCAGCTGCTCCCCCACAACATCACCGGCCCTCTTGATCAGTTTGTTCAGTCTGTTGTTTTCAGCGACCCTCAGCCCACTGCCCCAGCATGTGACAGCAAAGAAGAGCGTGCTAGCAACAACAGACTCATAAAACATCCTCAGCATGGTCCCACAGATGTTAAAGGACTTCAGCCTCCTCAGGAAGAATAGTCGGCTTTGGCCCTTTTTGTAGACCGCCTCAGTGTTTCTAGTCCAGTCCAACTTATTGTTAAAGTACACTCCCAGGTACTTATACTCCTCCACAGTGTCAACAGGAACCCCCTGGATGGAAACAGGGGTCACAGGTGTTTTTGTCCTCCTCAGATCCACTATGAGCTCCTTAGTCTTTGTCACATTGAGCTGCAGGTGGTTCAGCTCACTCCAAGTGACAAAGTTGCCCACCACAGTCCTGTATTCACTCTCCTCACCCTTTTCAATGCAGCCAACAATTGCTGAGTCATCAGAAAACTTCTGAAGGTGGCAGGACTCAGAGCAATAGCTGAAGTCCGAGGTGAAAAGGGTGAAGAGGAAGGGGGAGAGGACAGTCCCCTGAGGCGCCCCAGTGTTGCTGACCACCCTGTCAGACACACAGTTCTGTAGGCGTACATACTGTGGTCTGCCCGTCAGGTAATCAACAATCCAGGACACGATGGGGGCCTCCACCTGCATCGCAGTCATCTTCTCACCTAGTAGAGCCGGGCGGATGGTGTTGAAGGCGCTGGAGAAGTCAAAGAACATGATTCTCACAGTGCTCGCCGGCTTGTCCAGGTGATTGTAGACTCTGTTCAGCAGGAAGATGATGCTGTCCTCAACTCCCAGGCGGGGCTGGTAGGCGAACTGTAGTGGATCAGTGAAGGGCCTGACCATGGGCCTTAGCTGCTCCAGGACTAGCCTCTCAAAGGTCTTCATGATATGGGACGTCAGTGCTACCGGTCTGTAGTCCTGAGGGTCGCTAGGGCGCGACGTCTTTGGCACCGGAACGAGGCAGGACGTCTTCCACAGCACGGGTACTCTCTGGAGGAGCATGCTCAGGCTGAAGACTAGGCTAAATATTCCACACAGCTGGTTGGAACAAGCTTTGAGCACCCAGGGGAGTACACCATCGGGGCCCGCAGCTTTGCCAGAGTGGAGTCTGGTTAGCTGTCTTCTCACTAGGTCAGGAGTGAAGGACACTGTAGAGGTAACTGTAGGGGGAGGGGTGAGGTCCTCATGTTCTGTAGGACAGGATGTGAAGCAGGGGGGAGGGGTGGAGACGGTGGATGTGGATTGCGGTGGTGAAGAGCAGACAGGGGGTCTGTATGGAGGAGGAGTGGAAGAAGGTGGAGTGGTCGTTGGAGGGAAGCCAGCAGTGGAGGGTTGTGGGGGATGGGCCGCAGTATCAAACCTATTAAAAAATAAGTTCAGTTCATTGGCCCGGTCCACGCACCCTTCCAACCCCACAACAGTGGACTTCTGGAACCCTGTGATGGTTTTCATCCCACTCCACACATCCCTCATGTTGTTGGTCATGAGTTTATTCTCCAGCTTTCTCCTGTATTTGTCCTTAGCCTCCTTGATTTTTCGTTTGAGTACCCCCTGCACTCTCCTCACCTCCTCACGGTTGCCATCTCTGAATGCTCTCTTCTTCTCATTCAGGATGGCCTTTATTTTCTTGGTGATCCAAGGTTTGTTGTTGGGGTAACAGGTGACAGTCCGAGCTGGAACATTGCAGTCCACACAGAAGTTTATATAATCCGTGATGCACTCTGTGAGCCCATCAATGTCCTCCCCGTGGGGCTCACAGAGTGCAGGAAAGTCGGTCACCTCAAATGCAGGCACTGCAGTTGTCGTGGAAGCTTCAGGTTAGCGGCAGTTTACGGCAATTTGCAGGCTTCGCGAAAACTCCCGTGAATTGTCAGAAATTGACGTGGACTTTCTTAGGCAGTGTTCCCCCCATGCCTCCCCATGGAATTCTAGGGGAGGCTTTAACATGTAAATGAACATGCTGTGAGCTATACAAATGCTAATCAGGGTTGCAGGGGGGTTTTACTCCAAGTGACATTTTTCTAAAAGGTAAGAAAATCTCTGATACAAAGAGATCAGGCTCAGTATAGACTCTTACATTTTAGCTTGAATTGATTATTTAATTAAAGTATAGAGACCAAAACAGATCTTTAGCTGACAGAGCAATACATTTAGAGCAGTAATTATAAAAAAAAAAATTGCATTTAAGATAAAAATAAAATGTTGTCTGTCAATATGCTCAATTCACAATTACTTAAGTGGAAAAAGTTTCAAGAAATGAGTCTGAGATGATTCACTTTATAACATGGCACATTATCCTGTTGGAAGTAGCCATCAGAAGATTGGTACACTGTGGTCATAAGGTCCGGCCAGGTCAAGATCTGCAATTGCAATCGCACCAAACAGGAAAAAAGAACATCAACAAATTCCAGTTCGTCAAATTAAAATATAGCAGCAACAGATCGGTGACTAGAAATTATAGCACAATTCTTATATATATAAAAAAACTAACACCGTTTATTTAAATGATTGGATCCAAACTATTGGTTATTCACCAACGAGGAAGCAGATTTCTCATCTCCACAAAATATTTATTTTATACCGAGGGACTTAAACTTTAATCAAATCCATTCAAAAGAAACTTCTTATTACAGGAATGAAAAGAGATGCTGAGTTTGGGAGTAGTGAACAAGTTCATTAAAAAAAAGCAGTTTTGAATTATCCCTATTCCCGTTACAAAAATCTACAAAAAAAAAATATATATATATATATATATATATATATATATTATATTTGGGCAGAAACTGAACATATGCTGGATGATGGTGGGATTTTTTTAATATGTCATATTAAATTAAGCACTCACAGGGTTCATACAGGAATGAGTGACTCTAATTTAATGCTATTTCAATCTGAAAAACTCACACAGAGAGAAAAGATAATTAGAAGAATATATTGATAAGAAAGTATAGTCTTTGGCGCTCAGACCTCGGCAGGAACATTCATGCTGAATTATGCTTTAACATGCATGAGTAGATGAATGTGAATAGGGATGTTCCCCCGGCCTGAAACTGGTGGTGGTTTAATCCGAGCTGGTTGACAAGGTGATCTGCTGGGCAGAATTGTGGGACTAGAAGACTGAGGGAGCTGACGCCGGGGCTTCACTCAGACTCGGGATATAGAGGTCCTGCTTGGTGATGCAGGTACCGTGAACTGTCCATGATGAGCAAGCATGAAGCGACAGTGGAGAGGAAAAACTCCCCTTTGGGAAGAAACCTCTGGCAGAACCGGGCTCAACATGGTGGTCTTCTGCCGGACCAATGCGATGAGACGAGGGATGGTGACAACTGGGATTAATACTCTCTGATGAGGTTGAGGTGAAGTCGTGTCATGGAGGACGATTCAGCTGCGATGGCGGAGAAGGGGATGGAGGTGGGTGAATTGTCGTCTGAATCGAAATCCGACATTGCGATTGCAGGATAGCGGCTGTGGTGAGATTTGAGGGAGTTTATAAAGTGGAAGCAGGACGCTGATTGGGCTTCGTGGTGGAGTAGTTCGAAGCTGATTGGCTCGCTTCAGAGACGGATCGGCTTCTGATTGATGGAGGTAAGTCAGAGTTTCTTCAATTGAACTTCCGCTAGAGCTTCATTTCAATCTGAAAAACTCACACAGAGAGAAAAGATAATTAGAAGAATTTATTGATAAGAAAGTATAGTCTTTGGCGCTCAGACCTTGAAGCAGGAACATTCATGCTGAATTATGCTTTAACATGCATGAGTAGATGAATGTGAATAGGGATGTTCCCCAAAAAGCCGCAGGTCGCAGGTCGGAGAGTCCGTGATGCTCGTAGGGCATACACTAGGGACAGAATAAAGAATGCGTAATGAAATGCTAAGAAGGTTTGCGAACAACTTACCAGGTTGTTGATGAGGATGGCGACCACGGTTGACGCCGAAAACTTACCGATGATGATTTACCCATGATGATGATGATGAACCCATGATGATGATGATGATGATGATGATGAACCCATGATGATGATGATGATGATGATGATGATGATGATGATGATATGAACCCATGATGATGATGATGATGAACCCATGATGATGATGATGATGAACCCATGATGATGATGATCCCATGATGATGATGATCCCATGATGATGATGATGATCCCATGATGATGATGATGATGATGATTTACCCATGATGATGATGATGAACCCATGATGATGATGATGATTTACCCATGATGATGATGGTGATTTACCCATGATGATTTACCCATGATGATGATGATGATGATGATTTACCCATGATGATGATGATGACTTACCCATGAGGATGACGATGAATCTTGCGGATGACGATGATGATGAATCCTGCGGATGACGGTGATGATGAATCCTGCGGATGACGATGATGATGATGATGAATCCTGTGGATGACGATGATGAATCCTGCGGATGATGATGATGAATCCTGCGGATGATGATGATGATGATGACGATGATGTATCCCATTATGATGACGATGATGATGAATCTTGCGGATGGGTCTGATAATGAATATTGCGGATGAGTCTGAAAATGAATCTTGCGGATGAGTCCATATAGAACATATAACATGACGGGATACAGACATGACGAGACGCAGACATGGTGCATATTGATGCATTGGAAATGCATGCAAAATGGCGTAAAGGATGCATGACGAGACACGACGAGACACAGATAGGGAGCATGTGATGAATCAGGGAATGAATCTTGCGGATGAGTCTGATAATGAATCTTGCAGATGAGTCCATATAGAACATATAACATGACGGGATACAGACACATGACGAGACGCAGACATGGTGCATATTGATGCATTGGAAATGCATGCAAAATGGCGTAAAGTATGCATGACGAGACCACGACGAGACACAGATAGGGAGCATGTGATGCATTAGGGAATGAATCTTGCGGATGAGTCTGATAATGAATCTTGCAGATGAGTCTGATAATGAATCTTGCGGATGAGTCTGATAATGATCTTGCGGATGATTCTTGCGGATGATAACATATATGAAGCAATTGATGCATTAGGGAATGCATGCTAAATGGTGTCAAGGATGCATGACGAGACACAGACCAGACGTGACGTGACACACAGGAGAATGCATGTAAATGCCTGACATAAAGGTGAGATTGCATGAATGCGAGCCAGAATGAAGACAGCATGAATATAGCAAGGAGACAGCATGGAAGACTGCATGAAGCAGGGAATAATGAAGAAAACTGATAAGGAGTGGGAGTAGAAAATGAGTTAGAGGATGGTCGTGATTAGGTCAGAAAATTATGAGAATGAGTTGAACCACCACCAGTATTTGTAATAGAGTTACCTAGAGGCAGAGAGAGCACTGAGCTGAGAGAATTGGTGAGAGTTCTGGGCGGATGAATGAGGTATAGGCTGGTGAACCATCGGCCCAGAGCTGAGGGAAGCCTCAGAACCCCGCGAGTAGCTGCAATGCAGCTGCTCGGTCCAGAATGAATGCCCAGATTACCTACTAGAGGGAAGGCCACATGATTCTAAGAGTATCCTGAGGTGATGAAGGGCATGAGAGACTGGGAGGAGGAGTGACTTTATTAGTGGCTTCAACTACTATGAAGTTATCGCAGTGGGCGGACGCGATTCCTTCCCAAAGCCCCACGATGGCAAGCTAGCTAAGGGTAGACCTCACACAAGCAGATAATTGGGTGTGAATAAAAGAGGCCATGAACCCGCGAACCACCTGTCCTGAAGAACCCCCCAAAACCTACGGATGCAGCATCCGTAAAATTTTTGAAGCATGGCAGGAGATAGATAATGTCGACATAGAAAAGAAATTTTGTTCCAATTTAGAAGCAGTCAGACCAGGAGATCCGAACGGCAGCCTACGTTCAGTAATCTGACCAAGGAGAGGGACGGAAATTGCTGGATCAAGCAACTGGGAATGAAAGCGCGGCCTTGAGAAATAAGCGCATGGCAAATTAGCTGACCTAGCAAGGAGCGCAATTGGCATTTAGAAATGACTGATGGAGAACATCAGTTTTGTATATATATATATATTTTTTTTTGATGAAGAAGACAGAACGATAATCAGAAGTAATAATAAGGGGTGGTAAGATGACGGGCTGCTAAGACTGAGGTACGATATATATGAAGCGTGCACGGCGGGGACAGACTGATTCGGATGGGCCTCCTGCAGAAGCTCTAGTAATCACGATAGATGCTGAATGCGGCCAAAATTGGCCAATAGAAAGATCTCTGGTAGACGGAGATCGGATGATTTAAGGAAAACTGTGACGTCACCTGCGCGGAAGAAGGAGATGAGAGCGGCTAGACGGGAGCTTCTCCGAGCGGGGAAAATTGAATTGTCGTCTGAATCGAAATCCGACATTGCGATTGCAGGATAGCGGCTGTGGTGAGATTTGAGGGAGTTTATAAAGTGGAAGCAGGACGCTGATTGGGCTTGTGGTGGAGTAGTCTCGCGCATGCTCTCTCTCCAAGAAACTCAGAGCTGCGCGAGGTCTGCAGCCACAGTGGAGGATGTATGCTTTGCTTTGTGCAGGCGGTCTGGAGCAGAGTATGTGGATTTCGCAAAAAAACTCCTCTTGACGGGCTGGCGATGGCGACTCTGCATCGAATAAGACGAACTCAAAGAAGAGATGCTAGCGGTAAATATATGTTCGATTACTGCCTGCTAGGCTAAAAGCAGCCTAGCCTAAGCTACGGCTAATAGCAGCCTAGCCTAAAGCTACGGGCTAATAGCAGCCTAGCCTAAAAAGCTATGGCTAATAGTAGCCTTGCAATAACAAGCTTTATTAAAGTGTATTTTTTGTGATTCACAGGAAGCAGTACATACGTCTTCACAACTCGGAGACTAATTGCAGGCTTATGAACCAGAGAGCAAGGGTGAGATTTAAAGAATATGCTTTCATTCTGCGGTAAAAGGCAATGGATACGGATAGATACCCGATCATAGCTGTACATTTTGTTTTCACAGACTACTGTCGCCTCACAATGAGGCGGTGACCTCTATTTGCTCGGGAGCCATATCAGCAAGTCCAGATTTGCACGATGTTGATAAAGACGACATTGTGTGTAAGTGACTTGTTTTAATGTTTTCTCCTTCCTTGTCACTGTGACTTGCGTTTGATTTTTTATTCATATCACTCTCATTTAATTGTTTTCCAGCTGCCTGTAAGACGTATTTTGAGACGGTACGCAGGAGCTTCAGATATACGCAGCCAGCCAACACATTGCGTGCGGAGGCTGCCAAGCAATCTGCTCTGAGTCGGGCCAGAAGAAAGAGGGTAAGACTTTATTTGGTGACTATTTTTCAGGTGCATTAATAGATGTGTTGTGTCCATACGCAGTGCGCTGATTCATTGTTTGTTTTTTCAGCTGCTGAAAGCGAGGCAGAGTGTGCTAGCAGATGAGGAAGTGGAACTGTGGAAGTCCGCCATCGTCGGGCCTCATGTCCGACGAAGAAGAAGGCGTTGTTGGCGGTGTCTCTGGATGGATTGTACGGTCGCCGCCATTTCGTAGGCCGGATCTCACTGAACTCTGTGTTAAGCTGCAGTCCCGGTTAGAAGCGATGCCGAAGTACAGGGCCACGCACAGTAGGCGTCTGCACATCGGACCTGCCTAGGAGGGAATGCTGCCAGTTACCTTCAACCCCGAGGAAGCAAACGGACCGTTCACGGACTTGTAATTTTTAGATACGCATGTGTTTGGATACGCGTTGTATATAGTTGTGTGTGTGTTTTAATAAAGCTCTTTCTTTGCATAAACAGCTTCCTGGCAAATGTTCATTTCCTGTATAAATTCATTCATGTCCTTGATGGTAGCCTAATAATTGTGTAGTAGTGTAGGATAACATGAATACACAGCATATGAATGAATAAATATATGAATGAATAAATATATGAATGAATAAATATATATTCATATATATATATATATATATATATATATATATATATATATATATATATATATATATGTAAATTTATATGTAAATATATATATATGCCAACCAATCACGAGCGACTTTACTTGTTTAAAAAGAAGTGGTTCCGTCCAATACTCAGTAAGAAAATTAAAGCCTGGCGTGGCCACGTGTGGTTTTGCTGCCAATCACGAGCGATTTTACTTGTTTGAGAATAGTGGTTTCAGCCAATACTGAGTAGGTTATTCAAGCCAGACCTGGCCAGCCGCCCGGGTTTACTGCATTCATATGCTAATTAGGGCCATTAGTACAGCTGATCGGTCTCCACATACGCCAGAGTCCGGCTTCCCGACAATTTGTGGCAACGACAAGCGTGGACAAGCTGGTTGCAAATTTTAGGAAACACAGCTAAAAATCAGGGAGATCTCATGGGAGTTTTACGGGACCGAAAAATCTCACTTTTCATGCAGTGTCACAGAGTGCAGGCCAGTCAGTCACCTCAAAGCAGGCCTGCAGTGCCTCACAAGCCTCCTCCGACCACCTCCTCACAGTTCTTGTGGTCGTTGGCTTCCTCCTCACCAGAGGCACATAACAGGGTTTGAGATGAACCAGGTTGTGATCTGACCTGCCCAGAGGGGGGAGAGGAGAGGAGATGTATGCATCCTTAATGTTAGCATACATCAGGTCCAGGGTCCTCACATCTCTGGTAGGGCAGCTCACATATTGTTTGAAGGTCGGTAGAACTTTGTTCATGGTGACATGGTTAAAGTCTCCCGACATGATGATGAGGGCATTGGGATGATGGGTCTGTAGTTCAGAGATGATATTATGGATGGTGCTGCAGGCAGATGTTGGGTTTGCTGAAGGAGGGATGTACAGGACAACAGCGATGACATGCGGGATCTCTCTGGGCAGCTGATATGGACGGAGTCCAATGGCCAGCAGTTCAACATCCGGGCAACAGAGCTGTTTTTTAATGGTGATGTGACCCGGGTAACACCATCTGCTGTTTACTAGAATGGCAAGCCCCCCTCCTTTTCGCTTACCACTCTTAGTGTCCCGGTCGGCCCAGATGGTATGAAAGCCATCCACGGAGACAATCAGGTCTGTAATGTCTTTGTGCAGCCATGTCTCCGTAAAGCACATCAAACTGCACTCTTGATACTCCGGTTGACTCCGCGTTAGCGCCGTTAGCTCGTCCATCTTGTTGCTAAGAGACCGCCGGTTTCCCATAACGACAGAGGGGAGACACTGCTTAAATCTTCTCCTTTCAATAAGTCCGTCCCGTCTCGACCCTCCTTTCATCCCACGATGTTGTTTTCCTCCTCTGCAACCACGGCGTGTTTTCCTCCAGAGTTCGGGTGGTATTCCAGCTGGTCTGGCTAAAATGGCATTAGAGCGATCAGCTGCTCTCTGGAGTAAACAAAGGCAGCATGTCCCGGTGGGAGCCGCATGATAAAAACAGCAGAAAAAAGCACAGAAACTCCCCGAAAAATACCTCATTATAGAAGATAGTACTTCACAGAGTCACTGTGAAAAAATAAGAGCGATCAAAAAAAAGATAAAAATACGAAAGTTAAAAGCGTAACAGGAGCGGTGTAACTGCAGCATGCTGCTTTCGCGCATGCGCAATACCTAATTATTTTACTAATAATTCACTAAGCACAGGAAGTTAACCAGTGTACAGTTAGTGCCAGTTAAGATTACATTTCTAAATTTAGGTAGAGTAATAATTTTAGATTGTATTCAAACATCTGGAGATGATTCCTCCAACAATAAAAACAATTTTAAAAAAGACTGATCGATTGAACCAGTATATATTTGCAGCCATTTTAATTATCCTTCAAGGTCATCAATACCAGATAAAGTATCCTTAGAAATACCTCGTATTTTATCTTTAACAGTTTTTAATCTACAATATCCAGATTAACCTCTTAAAACCTAAGTAATAACTCAGAATGCAAAAATTACACTGGTAAAATTTTTACCAGCAGATGGAGCCATTGTACGCAGATCCAAGCTGACACTAAAAGTTCCAATCCCCAACTATTAAAGCTAGAGGTCTGATATTTTCTTTGACATAATGTAGAATAAATATGCAATACAATAAAATGGGCTTTTTCTCAAGAATCCTTTCGAGAATAAAAAAAACAAACAAACAAACAAACAACAACTTTGAGTCATGTTTGAACTGATGCAGGGTGGTCAGTGCTCTACTCACCCAATCCTAATTTATATGTTCAGAAACTGGATGGTGAATAATGTATTACACATGTAATTTGGGTTTACAGTTCCTAAGGTATTTGCTTTTTCATTTGGGTATGCAAAATAGGAGAGGATTACCCAAAATGAGGTGGATGTTAAGAGGTTAAAGCAGCAAATGTTTCCATCCATTAAATCAGTGATCATTTTACAACAGTTTACCTTTAAGTTCATCTGAAATCTCAGACCGTTGACTTTGTTGATGAAAAATATGTTAAAATAATTTCTTTTTTCAATTTGGTTTAATTTTATTATTTGGTTTTCCACTTTACAATAGACTTTTCTATTCTTATCTCTCAGAAGCACGAAGGATCTGAGCTCACCACTAAACCATAGTGAACTGTTTATCCTGACATTTTGGTGATTGCAGTGCTGCAGTTCTTGAACTCTTCATTGCTGTAGCTCAGGGTAAGCTCTGTTTTAATTGCAGGTTAGCCTTCAACTGTGGTATCCAATGCTGAATAACACAACAATGTAAAATGATATTCAGAAAACATGCATTTTCTGATCCATCAACTGTCTTTTTTTTCCTTTTCAATTTCTTCCTCCCTAAAACACAAAAGCCCCCAATCAAATAAATGCTGCAAAAAATATTATTAGTTGGATGTTTTTGTGGTTTTAATAAATGACACTTTCTCAAGTGTTTAGAATATTCGCTTACATTAATACCCATTAATATTGTCCAGTTTAGGGTATGGAATATTAATTCAGTTCAGTTCAGCTTATTTATATAGCGTCAATTCACAACACACGTCATCTCAAGGTACTTTACAGTCTTAAAGAGATGCAGATTTATTTTAGGATCCAAGAGACTGAAAACAATAAAAAGAGTGCTCTGATGAATGTGTTGAGCTGATCTGGTCTAAAATACCAGGGCTCATTTTCTTTCCTAGTCTGGCCCTGGAGTAGCTCAGAGTTAAAAGTGCTTCTGTTGTGGATCTTTGATGAAAACTTTACCTTTAAGCTAACGCCCCCCAAAATAATTGCATCATGCTCATATTGGCTTAAGCAACTGGACTTAAATAACTTATGATAGCATAATTTCTACTGTTATGAAGATTTTAGCGTTGAGCAAAGACAGTGTAGACAGTGCGGGCGGTTATAGTTTTTCTTCCTTTAAACTGTGTCTGGATGCATCTCAATAATGGAGGCAAAAATGAAAAAGATTGAGTAAATCCTCTGTATGGTTTCTTCTTTGTTAAAACACATTGTCTTCTCTCACAGAAACATCTTCAGTCCAAGGAGTTGTTTATGAACTCAGCCTTATAAGCAGGATATTTTCATATATTGGATGAACCAGTTAGTGGTGACAATGGAAACATTTTGACATCCTAAATGCCACTAGATCAGTGTTAAAAACACGCCTCCAACTCTCTCTGGGAAACTGGCATCCAAAGAAAGCCGCTTTCCCAGTCATGAGCGTTTCCACATTCTTCTCCCCCATTATTTCAGATCTGACTGGGTTCACATAAATTCTATTGTCAGGGTATCCTAGACAGATTTTTCTTTCCTCCATCTCTGACTGGGCCTCAGGTCCAACCAAGAAAATGAGGAAGGAGTGATGCTTTTCTGTTGCTGAAAACTGATCAATAATTGTTCTTTCTTCATTGTTCAATTAGTAAAAATATGCCTAATATTATAAGAATTGAAAAAGTAAGATATTGTCAAAATTATTAAAACTATGGCAGATCTATGTTTAAATTAATTCTTATTGAATCAAGGAGTAGGCAGGAAACAAGGCAGGTATCTCATAAAATAAGATACTGTAAAGGGCAGGATGTTAGCTGTGTCAATGTCCTGAAGGGGAATTACTGGGCTGCTGCCATCAACACCTTTAATTTATAGATCATAGAGTTGGGCCTGTTTATCAGTGCTTGGGCCTGTTTCTCTCCTGCACATAATTGTAGACCCAATGTTTATCATAACTATTAGAATGTGCTCTTTTTCATCACTGACATAAAAACTGGCTCAGAGCTTGTCTGTTTAACTGTTTCTTTCCTGGACAGAGCCAACTGTGGAGCTAGTTTACATTTCTAACATAGAAAGTATTCTTGACTCAGTGCTTCTATGTTTTTCTTACATGTCTACCTTTTTCTTCTTGAACCCTAGTGGGCCTCAGTTGAAGGCCGCTCACACTGAGCCTGGTTCTCCTTCTGCTGGAAGTTTCTTCCTGTTGAAAGAGAGTTTTTATTCTCCTCTGTCCCTTCATGCATGCTCCATGTAAAGAATTGTTGAAGAGTCAACGATACAATGCAAGCAAATATCTACCATCACCACTTTATTGTCTAAGAGGAGAGAATCACGAAAGTCATTGAGTCGATGCAGTCAGACGGATTAGATGAATAAACTGAATTAAATTAATTTGAAAAAAAGAATATAAAGAGGGCCCAGAATGTGTGTTTCCATTGTAGGAAGACAAAATCTGCTGCGTTTGTTTCCGGCAGCACAGATCGATGTGCTGCTGATGCTGAAAGATAACCTGATCATTTGGATTTTTTTCTTACATCACTATCAATGTAATAGTAAAGACTTGTGCACACATCAATCTTGGTGTCATACGAATATGTATTGAGTGGTATGTCAGGTAATATTGTTAAATGTTGTAAAAAGGCTTTTGTCCTCAGGGCTCCTCCTCCCTCCATAAAAGAAATTTCATCCCAGCGCTGCATGTTCCGAACCCGTAAAATTATCAATGACCCCTCACACCCCCACCATGGACTGTTCTCCCTGCTGTCCTCTAGGAACAGGCTTTGAAGCATTCAATGCAGGTCCAGCACATTCTGAAACAGCTTCTTCCCCACCTCCATCAGACAGCTGAACTGTTGAAAAAACTCTAAATCATGTCACAGACTCTGCATCACACTGACAACACCAAACCAAAACGCTGCATAATTGCACCATAAATATTAATGCTCTGAACTTCCATATCAATGCATTTTTTGCACCATGTTTTTTCTCCCACATTGTTTACATTTGATCACTGCTGCACTTTATGGAATGGAAATATCATGTAAACACTATGTATACAAAATGACAATAAAAGTTTTCTAAGTCTGAGTAAGTCTAATTCTTAAGATGCAATGGAAACTTTTTGTTTTAAGCAAAACATTTCGAAAAAAAAAAAAAAATTTTCTACAACTGAATGTGAGGTTTTAGGAAACCTCACATTCAGTTGTAGCATTACTTTACATGTAATGCTTCTTTCCTTCACTTAAACTGTCAGACTGTATGATTCAAACATATGTAGCACCCCACTGCCCTTATTATGTAATAACTGGGACCAGAAAGTAAACAAACTAGTGGGGTGCTGTTTTGGGTTCGTTAAATTCAGGCAGGTACCATGTAGGTTTACCTAACTTAAGCCAAAACGTGTTGCTCTAATCACTATTCATCATGCATATAAGTATAACAACTGAAATAATACCAGACAACCTGCTATTAAAACAATTTTGTTTAATGAGAATACAACCAAACACAGAAAAACATTTGTATAAGAATAAAATTAAATGTTCAACCCAAACTTGGGATAACGACCCTGATAAATGTAAAAAAATAAAAATAAAAAACACTAACTGTAAAGGCTCTTACCAAAATTTAAATCTCTCTCAATTAAATGCAAAAACTAGTTCAACATTTTTTTGCAAAACTAGAATCCCATTTTTTGGCATAAAAAGCACCCCATACCTTTACTAGAAAATTACCCGTAGGAACACTAGAAAACCTACAAGTGGGCCCACACACACACAGTTCGGTATCGCTTTAACTTTTGTTGCAGGCCTGTTGATGCTAGGATGTGGTGCAACAAATGAGCCTCCGCTATGCTGCCGTCTCCCTTAGATCAGCCGCGGTTCTCGTCTCGGCTTCTTCACCTCCGTCGCGCTTCAACACACCTCAGAAGTCACAGACTAGGAGTGTTGAATCGACTTGTTGAAAACAACCCTGGAACAGTTCGGTGCGTTCTCCAACCTCGATCCAGCACTCCTAAACTCAGGTCTCCATCCGCATCCTCCTTCCACTTTTTTCTTCCCACTCTCACCTTCTTCATCCAATCATCCCGCAGTCCATTTTTTTTTCTTCTCAACTCCCCTTTCAATTAACTTGTCCCTCAGATTTCTAATTACTTTCCTTTCTTTTACTGGTCCTCAGTCCGTAGCGTACAGACTAATAAAAGAAAACACTGATACTCTCACTTGTATTTATCATACAAAGTGTCATGATCGATTCTCTCTAATGGAGACCCAAAGATGCAGAACACCACTGACGGACACAGGATGAAAAGTTTAACAAGTTTATTTGCACAATCACGCACTGAATATGCCGAAGGCTGGTTCGAGGGCCTGGATTCCTAGTTTCAATCGAATCTCATGCGAGAGACAGCACAGTTAAGGACTGTTGACGGGGTTTAGTTTCCCAATGATGCACAGAATAGTACACCCTTGAGGGGTTCTTGAGGTTCTCTTTGGGACAGTCACTGTTGGTTCTGGAGAAGGATTTAGTAGCAGAGTTAGATTAGCTTGCTCCAGCGTCTCACGTCTAGTTTGAGCAGACCTTGGCCTTGGTTTCCCAGCTCTGGCCCAGAGCTGCTTGGAGGTTGTCTGTGAAGTCTTCAGGGGTTTGTGGCTCTGAGGGTCGGCTGCGGCAGGTTGGGGCTCTTCCAGAGCTTTCACAGAGGAAGCACCTAGCTTCCTAGAGGCACAGAAACAGAGGTTAGCATCCAACTAGGGATTAGAGTCATGGAGATAATCACTGAGATCAAGGCTTTAGCGCTGACCAACTGGAACAACACTGCGGCGTTGAGGCAAGGTCTGAAGACAGCTTATGTAGTGGATCCTCTGATGATCTTGATGAGCTGCAGCTGTGCAGGAGG
>JAGKQL010000028.1:25500050-25520949 GCA_018398635.1 Cyprinodon brontotheroides | reverse complement strand
ATGGATGGATGGATGGATGGATGGATGGATGGATGGATGGATGGATGCTCTGCCTTTTCAACCTACTGTATTTTTTATTTTTAAACATTATTTGATGATGGCCTTTGTGGCAGGGATGGAGATCCATGTTTTATGTCACACACAGAGTATATTTAGTAGATAGATGAATAGATGGATGGATAGATGTTGCGAGTATCTATAACAACGCAAACACACAGGATTTCAGAATTAGACATCCCCAGTTATTAATTTCCTTATACTCACCAGATCTGAATGCCCTGTTAAAAATCTTTACATAGCGTTCCCCCATGATGTCATTTTACGTTGGGTTGCAATAAATGCAAAACTCTCTGCAGGTTCTTGCCTTTCTTTGGCGTCCGCTCTATTCAGCTGGCATTTGAAACACACGGTGAGAAGGTGGGGGCCGGGTGGTAGAAAAGGAGTTGCGAGGGCGAGAAGCATAAAAATAGCATAATAGTTACTTTTACTAGTAACTAGTTACTTTTATTGTGGAATAACTCAGTTAGTAACTCAGTTACTTTTTGGGAGAAGTAACTACAGTAGTAACACTTCTAACTATTACTTTTCAAAGTAACGTGCCCAACACTGCGCATTGGTGAGTTTATTGCTTTTCATTTTCTGTAGTATTGCAGCAAGTTGCAATTGCATGCAAGTATCGTAACAGGATTGGCTGGGTGTTGGACACCAGAATCCGTCACATGACTAAGAAACTGTAGCGTTAGTTGGCTGGGTTGGACACCACAATCCATTGCTAATGTCTGTGACCTGAAGTAACCCTTCCCTTTTTACATTGAATTTAGACGCCGAATTTACCACAGTGACATTGAGCCAGTTGAATCTCATTTGCTAAAAATATTGAGTTTAAATTTTAAGAGGCTGAATTTTTTATATGCTGCTTTTTTTAACACTGAAAAGTCAAAATGGAAAAAAAAAAGATGATTGTTGAATCAAACTTGGAAAAAAGATTAGTCAGTAAAATTAATTAAACCAGATAAAAAGAAGTTTATTACAGTTTGCTGCAGCTACTCAATGGGGATTTATCCACAGAACAATATTGACACTATTGTTACTACTCTTACTCTGTGATACATTCAGTCTATTAAACCATATAAATATTTACAGATACAAATGCATCACGCTGTGAAGCTTTATCCTGACCAGTGACATGCAGCGCTGCACAAAAAACGTTTTCTAAGACTTTATTTTACATTAAAAAATGTAGGTGTTATAGCAACCCATAAATATTCCTTCCTTTTATTATTTATAGATGATTTCATGAGAAACACGAGATCTGCCTGGTTTAAATATTCAAATTGTATAATATTTAAATTTATCTGGTATACAGAGATCTGTGTCTGAAGCACATTAACATTTGACTGAGGACAGTACTCAGCTGCACATCAGGAAGGAAACATTCCAGTTCATCAGGTAAAAAAAACTAAATTTAAGTTTTTGTCTTACATATAATGCAGACAGTCCTGGAAAAAATATAATAAGTACCCTTATTTTCTTCAAATGCTTGTTTTTTAGTATATGAAAAGTTAATTTGCAAAAATCAGTTTAAAGACATTTTTCAAAAAAATTAGCTTAGACATGTTATTTACTCTTTGCATGGCGCTGCTAATAACAAGTATGTTTTTTGAAAATGTATAAAAATGGAGTTATCTGTTTTTCCATATAAAATCTTCATATATTGAATATCTAGAATGATAGTAACATTTCTGTTATTGAGTATTGATGGGTCTAAACTACTGACAGCTTGCACTGAAATCAAAAATAGATTTGACATTAAATAAATCAGTGAATAACTGAACACTGAAAATTTAAAAACTAAAAATGTAATAGCTGGATAATGCAGACACAGAGAAATCAAACATTGCCTGAAAAAAGTTAAAATTAATCATTATACTCTCATATTCTATAGCTTCTACTCAATGAGAGGTGGTTTCAGTTTCACAAGCTAAAAATGTAAACTAGAGCCAATAGGCTTGAGTGTCGGAGGCGGAGCTAAACTGAAGGCTTCTTCAAAGGTTTTTCTGGAACTCTTTATCCTCTACCTGCAATGAACATATGAAACACTAAGGTTGATGCAGGGCTGACTCAGCACATCTGGGGGCCCTAAGCAAGACTCAACTGAGAGACTGAGAGATTAGTATGTCAAAAGTGCAAAAGGAACTAAATTAACTCATCATTTTTATTCAACCCATCCCCTTGTGGAGCAGTTTGGGTCTTTCTCAGGGACCCAGAGTGGATGTTTTTGAAAGGACCAGCCCTCTCCACTTAAAGCTACAGTGTGTAATAATTACAGGGATATACAGTCAGAAATGTAATATATTATACATAACTATGTTATTTATCATCACCTATGAGCTCAGCCTCTTAACCTTAATATTTGCGTTGCCTTAGAATTCGTTATTTATAATTACATAAGAGCGGGTCTCGCAGCCATGGAGGCAGACATCTTTGCGCTACGGCAGCGCAGAGCCAACAAACTAGCGATTGCGAGATAGCCCATTACAATAACATGCTGCGTGATGATGCTGTTACTCTCCAGTATACTTATTCAGCAACGTCCCTGACGTTTCACAGGTAATGATTCAGTAATTTTCTGTAAAATACTTTTCTGGATATATACCTTGGTTACCTCGGTGGGGGGGAGATGTTCATGTTGCTGCGGTCTGCAGTCTGGACATTAGATGTCGCTGAAAATTACACACTGTAGCTTTAAAAAAAACTGCACATACATAATCCTGTATCCCCTCCCGAGAGGGAACGCCTATTAAACACGTGAGAGAGCAAGCATGAACTCATTTCTCCTCGTGCACACTTTGTTTAAAAGTTGCTGTTTGCATCGCTCATACAAGCTTACTTTCCAAAAGAAGATTTGCAAATTTTCCACTATGTCAGACTCACCACTGGTAAGTGAAAATGGGGACGAGTACGTAGGACGGCCTTACATAAACATAGAACCAGAATGATTGACAATAAGGAGGACCACTTATTTTGGTGATCCACCTAGAAAAAGAACAGTGGAACAGGACACTTTTATACCCATTAAAACACAATGTGACAGGCCAGGATTAAACCTGCAATGTCTGATCTTCATACATTAACCCCTGTAACACCACAGACATATCCAAGACGGTGCTTCCAAGTAAACTATATTATATTGAGACATTGAAACAATATGGCAATTTTTTCTTTTAGCTGAGATTAGGAAGACAGACAGACGTCGCAGAACGTATAGAACTTACATGATACTCACTGTAATGCTATGTTCAGACCGCACATAATAGAGGGAGCAGGAGCACCTAGTTTACATGCAAAGTATATGGTTGACAAACATAAAGGAGCATTAAAAGGTCCTGCAGCTCATTTCAAGCAGCAGGAGCAGCTCATTTTGACTCTTCTGAGCAGACAAAGAAGCACCTCTTGAGCTTCTGAGCATCTGACGCATGGGACACGCTTCCAAAGTAACAGCTGCTGAAGTTTGAAAAATTGAACTTTTACTGCTCGACATGTTAAATCAACCGATAACAGAAGCTGATCTGGTATCTGGCAGGGAGACAGACACAGCACTGCTGCTGCAGATTGCTATGATTGCTCCCTTGAAACAGATTATTAACACGTAAATGAACTTAAAATTTCAAAACCTGCCGGCAAAATATGTTCACTTTTTCGCCACTTCCAGTGTTTGCAAGCTGAACCTGAATAAGACTTTAATCTCATTAGATAAATTACATAATTAGAAGAAAAGCTCTTTGGTCTTTATTAGTGCTTATTAATATCTTGTAGGTGTGACAAAACAAGATTTAATTTTTAATTTTGTTTTTGCTTTTTTGAACAGAGTCAAACTCTTCAAGAAAAAATATTCCAGCTGATATCAAAGATGCAGTGGAGTGTGATTCTGCTCTTTCTGATGGGTAAATTTATCTAAAACACAACTATACCACTGGTTTTCTAGTAATATAGTTGTGACTCAGCTGGAGAGATGTACTGGATTTGTTAACACGCAGAAATTAACTGATAACTATAGAAAACATTACATATTGAATGTAGATTTGCTTTTTACTATTTTGTTCAACACAAAATGTTTTATATTTTCAGGTCAGAGTTGTTTCATCAACTGTCAGCTCTATGAGTATCTCTACATTAATGAGGAAAAGAACTGGACTGGAAGCTCAGCAGTACTGCAGAGAGAACCACCGACCTGGGCCACAGTGTCTAACATGACAGACATGAAGAGACCTCCAACAGTACCAGAGCAGGGAGATAAGGGGAGGTTGATTGGTCTGTATGATCAGACAGATGTTAACAGAACATGGTACTGGTCTCTGCCTGGAGTGGAGTTCAATGAAAGTGAGACAAAGTGGAAAGAAGGAGAACCAACTGATAGAGGAAATAGAAATCCTGAGAACTGTGGACGGTGGAAAAAAGATCTGAAATGGCAAGATACTGGTTGCGAAAATAAATACCATTTCCTCTGTTATGATGGTGAGAATGTTGATTTACTTTTCTGTAGTTTGTTTATGGGTTGTCAAATTATTCTCTGTGTTTTATTGAGTATTCTTTCTACAAACAAGAAAACATGTAAAGTTAATGTGATGTGAGTTTATCTGTTTACTCCACAGAAACTAATAGAACCCAGAAATACCACTTGATTAGAGAGGAGAAGACCTGGCAGGTAGCTCAGAGTTACTGCAGAGAGAAACACACAGACCTGATCAGTGGAATGAAGCAGCTACAGGATGGAGAACTGGAGAGAGTGATGAACTATGCAGAGAGTGATGAACTCATATATTTTGGTCTGTTCAGAGACACCTGGAGGTGGTCAGATGGAAGCAGTTTCTCTTTCAGACACTGGAATGACCAGTTAAACAATCAGAAATACAACACTGGTCGTTGTGCCATGACTGTATTTGATGATGAAGGCAGATGGAAGAATGACAGCTGTGATCAGAGAAAACCCTTCATCTGTTATGATGGTGAGCTGTTTTAATAAAACTTATCCTGTGTAGGATTTTTTTATGTCCCATGTATGATTGTTTTCGTAATATATTTTGGAAAGCATTTAACAATTCACCATTTGAAGATTTATATCCCAATCATCCACTCCTATGTAATTATTAAAAATTAGTAACTTGAAAACCACAGTTTTAAAGTTCATTCGGTCAAAGGTTCTTGAATAATGATATAGTTAGTGACATATTATTTATCTTATCCATCACCACTCTGCCAGATAAAGTGATCCTGGTCAAAAGAAAAGATGAACTGGGAGGATGCCTATACTAAATGCAGATCACTACCATGACCTGGTCACCATCACCAGCCTGGATGAGCAGAGATGGGTCCAGGAGAAAGCCAAGAACGCCGACCGATTATGTCTGGATGGGGACTGCGCTACACCTGTACTCTGGATTTCTGGTTCTGGGTCAGTGATGAGGTGGTCAGGTATAAGAACTGGGCCTCAGGGGAACCAGTGGATGACTGTGACATGTCTGGAGCCATGGAGACAGGTGAGGAGGAATAATGGAGGAAAATAAATGATCTAGAGGAGTTTAACTTCATCTGTTCTAAAGGAATAACACTGGATTGTTTAATAGATTATTTGTGTTGCTTTATTCTGTGATACTGAGGATTTTGTACAAAAATATTTTCAGTTAAAAAGCATAAGCATTTTTAATTATTAGTATAGAGATTATACTTTCAACAAAACTACAGCACTTAAGCCAAACCTGTTATAGATTATCCTTTTTCTGGTTTTTTCTATGAAACATCTGCTTCTCTAAATAGAAAAATGTTTTACTTTTTCCTTTTATTTTTGATCAGGTTATGGTTATACATTTATTGGCTGACTAAAATAGGGGCTTAGTGTGCAGTTACTTCCAGGAATACAGAATGAATAATATAAATACAGTAAAACATCAAATACATTAATAAAAAAGTAATCACACCTGTTCTCACTCAGTAAATGTAAGTTCACTTTTGATTTTTTAGTGTTCTCATTCCTTTTTGGGTTTATCTGGAGTTTACTTTTTTTTTTTTCTTGGAGGCCTAATAACAGATTTTTCAAAGGTGTGCGTACTGTCAGTTGTTGTTCTCAGTTAACAGGAAGCCTGGGCTTGGATTTTTGCAACAAATTTCTTGGTTAAAATTATAGGTGTGTCAAATATTAGAAACAAAAAATTTTAATTGTTTATAATCGCAGATTCTAGATGAGGTTTGCTCCAATTGATGCAGGGATTATTGACCACTCCTCCATACAGATTTTCAGATCCTTCAGATCCTTCAGGTTTCAGGGCTGTTACTGGGCAACATGGACCTTCAGCTCCCTCCAAAGAGGTTTTGATTGGGTTCAGGTCTGCAGACTGGCTAGGCTACTTCAGGAGCTGGAGCTGTATCTTATGGAGCCACTCCTTAATCTTTTCTTTATTTGGATCCCATTAGCCCATCATTCTACTATTATGGTTCATTTGGTTTGCTCCAATCTAAAGCCCAACAGCTTAACCTTAGAGACCTGCTGCACCAGTGCTCCCTCTAGTGACAGATGGAGATCATTGGTACATGACTGAATTCACAGTTTGAATTCACAGTTCTTCAAAACACATTTTAAAAACATGAGTTTAGTACCAATTTCCTAATTTTTCTCCACTTTGCTTTCAGATATCTTCCTCCTATACAGTAGTGCTCTGTTTAGAAATCGATGTGTATGACAGAAAATAAAATAAAAATACAAAAAGCAAAAAAAAAAAAAAAAAACATCATCATCTGCATAAATAAATACTTTACTTGCCTAACTGAACATGGGAAGTCATTTATGAATAGAGAAAATTAAAGTTGTCACATTAAAGTTCCTTGAGGCTGACTGTATGATGTAACTGTAGCTCTGGATGAAGTTCCATTAAAATACACTTCTTGACTCTCCCTCTTCCCTCCATTAAAGACATTTCATCCCAGCGCACATCATAAATGAACTCTCTCACCCCCACCATGGGCTGTTCTCCCTGCTGCCCTCTGGGAAGAAGCTTCAAAGTATCCGATGCAGATCCAGCAGATTCCATAACAGTTTCTTCCCCACGGCCATTAGAATGCTGTGTGTGTAAAATTAGTTATTTTATTTATATAAAATAAAAAATATATTTGTTAGAACAGTACATATAAAATCATATGTTTATATTAGTATTTTTATGTATTTATTACTTTTTTAAAGCTGTACTTTAAAATAAGAAATTGTCTAGAGCTGTTTTAAACGACATTTCTTTTTGTATACACTCAGACATACAGAAAGGTAAGATGTCATTCATTATGAGCACTCTTTCAGAGGAGGGTTTTTCTAGTTAATGGAAAGATCAATGACAGCAAAAGCTGTTCTGAAATCCAGCAACACACCTCACAGATTGTTTTTTCTTTTATTTTTTTGTTTTTATATCTGTTAACTGGTGATCTTTCATTTGTGTAGAGCAGTATTAGTAACCCTGAACCCTGTTGAACTCTTTTAAGGATGGAATTTTCATTAATATATCTAATAATTTGATTATGAATTGTTTTTACTAATAATTCACTAAGCACAGGGAGTTAACCAGTGTACAGTTAGTGCCAGTTAAGATTACATTTCTAACTTTAGGTAGAGTAATAATTTTAGATTGTATTCAAACATCTGGAGATGATTCCCCTAACAATAGAACAATTTTAAAAAAGACTGATCGATTGAACCAGCATATTGGCAGCCATTTTAATCATCCTTCAAGGTCATCAACACCAGATAAAGCATCCTTAGAAAAACCTTGTAGCTTATCTTTAACCGTTTTTAATCCACAATATTAAGATTAACCTCTTAAAACCTTAAGTGGGGTAATAACTCAGAATGCATAAAATTCTACTGGTAAAATTTTTACCAGCAGATGGAGCCATTGCCCGCAGCTCCAAGCTGACACCAAAAGTTCCAATCCCCAACTCTTATACCTAGAGGTCTGAAATTTTCTTTGACATGATGTAGAATAAATATGCAATACAATAAAATGGGCTTTTTCTCAAGAGAATCCTTTCGAGAATAAAAAACAAAAACAAACAAACAAACAAACAACAACTTTGAGTCATGTTTGAACTGATGCAGTTTGGTCAGTGCTCTACTCACCCACCATCTACATGTTCAGAAACTGGATGGTGGAATAATGTATTACACATGTACCTCCTAGTCGTTCCTGTTATTTGTTTTTCCATTTGGTATGCAAACAGTACAGGATTACCCAAAAAATGAGGTGGGATGTTAAGAGGTGCCAAAGCAGCAAATGTTTCCATCCATTAAATCAGTACCATTTCTGTGAAATGTGTTTCCTAGTTCATCTGAAATCTCAGACCGTTGACTTTGTTGATAAGAAAATATGTTATAATTTTTTTTTCAATTTGGTTTTAATTTTATTATTTGGTTTTCCACTTTGGCAATAGACTTTCTATTCTTATCTCTCAGAAGCACGAAGGATCTGAGCTCACCACTAAACCATAGTGAACTGTTTGATCCTGACATTTTGGTGATTGCAGTGCTGCAGTTCTTGAACTCTTCATTGCTGCTAGCTCAGGGTAAGCTCTGTTTTAATTGCAGGTTAGCCTTCAACTGTGGTCCAATGTTGAATAACACAACAATTAATAATAATATTCAGAAAACATGCTTTTTCTGATCCATCCAACTGTCTTTTTTTTTTCCTTTTCAATTTCTTCCTCCCTCAAAACACAAAAGCCCCAATCAAATAAATGCTGCAAAAATATTATTAGTTGGATTTTTTGGTTTTAATAAATGACACTTTCTCAAGTGTTTTAATATTCGCTTACATTAATACCCAGTAATATTATTGTCCAAAGTTTAGGGTATGGAATATTGAATTCAGTTCAGTTCAGCCTATTTATATAGCGCCACTCCACAACACACATGTCATTCTAAGGTGCACTTTACATATAGCCTTACAGTCTTAAAGAGATGCAGATTTATTTGGTGATCCAAGACTGAAAACAATAAAGTGAGTGCTCTGATGAATGTGTGAGCTGATCTGGTCTAAATACCATTGTGAATGCATTTTTCTTTCCTAGTCTGGCCCTGGGCAAAAGCTCAAGTCTAAAAGTAGCTTCTGTTGTTGTGGATCTTTGATGAAAACTTTACCTTTAAGCTAGCAGCCCCCAAAATAATTGCATCATGCTCATATTGGCTTAAGCAACTGGACTTAAATAACTCAAGATAGGAGATTTCTTCAAGAAGATTTCCTACCAAGAACAGTAAGTTGTGAAAATGACAAGTGTAGACCGTGGGCGTATTATTATAGTTTTATTTCCTCTTAAAACTGTGTCTGATGTATCTAAACAATGGAGCCACAAATTGTACCTTCTTGTATTTTTCCTTTGTTGAAAAGTTGTCTTTTCTCCAAGAAACCAAGGGATGTGTTTATAAACTCAGCCTTATAAGCAGAATATTTTGTATACTTGGTTGAACCAAAGTTAGTGGTGACAATGGAAACATTTTTGACATCTTAAATGCTACTAGACTTCAGTGTTCAAAACACACCTCCAACTCTCTAAAACTACCACCAAAAACCAAGATGGCCCTTTTCCAGCCAAGTGCGCCCATGTATTCTTTCTTCTAACCCTTTAGAGTATCAGATTTACCTTGGTTCACATAAATTCTTTTTGTATAATTTTTATTTTTTATGTTTTCAAGGTATCAAGACATACCCTCAGACACGCACCATAAGGCTTAATCGGATCTGGGGTGCTGGGCGCACTCTCAGTTATATGTGTGCTACTTCTGTACTTTAACACTACTGGCCATAAGGCGCACCGGACCTATACGTGCTTTTATATACAGAAATGTCCTCTAATACCTTTTTTAAATAAATTCTTACTGCATATTTAAAAATACAGCGGCAAAACTGATATGACTGTGCTTGGCCCGCTGTATTTATTACAAACTATTAATCAAACCTGGGTGCTGGCCGTGAGACAGACACACATCGCAGATGACAGTGCGCGGGTGGTCACCCTAAATTAACTTAAAAATCCTGAAACCCGCCGCACTGAATATGTTCCTTTATTGTCGGGTATCCTGGTGCCTGCAGTTTAAAATTATTTAGATGAAAAACACCTGCCAGCCACCGCTGGGTGAACCCCAGGCCGCTCCTCGCCTAGAGGCGTTGATGCTGGGATTTCTCCTGTCGGTGTACCGCTGGTATGTGGGGGTCTGAGCTGCCCCACAGAAATAGATAATTTGATGAATCTCGACTGAAATTGCAAATTAAGTTTTCAGGTGGACTTTCTCACCTAAAAAACATAAAAAAACTACTTTTTATTCACTGATCACAGCAAATATAGCTGCAAGATTTAGATTATTTAGATGAAAAACACCTGCCAGCTGGGAAGCGCGGTGAACCCGGAGGAGACCCGCCCAGAGGTTGCTGTTGAATTAAGTCTCCCTGTAGAAAAATAGAGCCGGATAAAAACTGGAGTATGGATTGTGCTTTATTCAAGTATTTATTACAAAGTATTAATCAAACCCATCAAAGTCATCATCCTCTGTTTCTGAATTAAACAGCTGCGCTAAATCAGACATGCCAATTTCCCCTTCTTCGCTGTCAGAGTCACTTTCCGTGCCGCGCGGCTCCTCAGAAATAATGCCGGCTTTTGCGAAAGCTTGAACAACAGAGCCAGCAGACACGTTAGTCCAAGCATCTACAATCCATCCGCAAACGGTGGCGTAACTTGCCTGGCGCTGCCTTTCACTTATCGTGAAACTGTGCTCTCCGTCGGTCATCCATCGCTCCCACGCCGCTCGCAGCCTTACTTTGAACGGCCGCTTCACACCGATGTCGAGCGGTTGAAGCTCCTTTGTCAGACCTCCCGGGATAACAGCGTTCATTTGATTCACCTTTTTTTTCCACATCGGCTGTGAGATGGGCACGCAGTCACAAATTAACAGCGATGGTGATGCGTGGAAAAAACCACCTGGTCTCCTCACATACACCTGCCTCAGCCACGCTTTCATCATCTCCTCATCCATCCAGCCTTTTTCATTTGCGTTAATATCATATGTCATCAGAGCGCTGTGTCTGTCTCGCTGTCAGCTCCCAGATCAGCTTCTCTGATTGGTTGATGCAGCGCGTCCAGCAGCAAAACTTCAATTTTTCCATCTCGAGCAGCAGCAGCGCGTTGGCGGTGCGTCAGATGCTTAAACGCTCCCGACGCGCTGCGCCTGCTGCTCAAAACGTGCTGCGGGACCTTTTGCTGCGCCTACACGCGTGTCAACCATTGACTTTGCATGTAAAGTCGCTGCTTCTGCTGCACCTTCTGGGTCCGGTTCACACCGATGTCGAGCGGTTGAACTGCGAGCACAGCGTTAATTTGTTTCCCCATGTTTTTCACATCAGCTGTGAGATAGGCACGCATGGAGTCACATATTAACAGCGATGGTGATGAGTGGAAAAAAAACACCTGGTCTCCTTACATTCAGCCACTCTTTCATCATCTCCTCAATGAGGTGGTCTCAAAAGTCGCAGTTACAACACACATAGGGCGCACCGCACCAAAGGGCGCACCGCACATTTTGAGGGGAAAAAAAAGACGTTTAAGTGCACCTTATAGTCGTGAAAATACGGTATATAAACACAAACATATATACATATATGGGAAATATGCCAATATTCACAAGACAAGGTTTTAAGTACAGAAACGTATCATTCATACAAAATCTGACCGTAAGGGTTTTATGTATTCAGTCCATTTAGTCCAGATTTTGTAAAACATGTCCTTTTGCATCCTGAGGGAAAAAGACAACTTTTCCATGACATATATTTCGTGTATTATATTGATCCAATCCTAAATAGTTTGAGATTCCACTCTTAGCTACTTTCTTGAGATGGCCTTTTTACTTGCAATAAGTAACATACCAAGTAATCTTTTATCATCAGGAACATCACCCAAATACAAAAAGCTGACTAGAAATGATTTTCCTACCTTTGCTTTAACGTCTCCCTCTACTGTGTTCAAGTCCGATAAATGGAATTCTGCACAATTTATTTTTGCACGAATTTAAAGAAATACTATTTGTTAAATAATATATCTTGGCTCCTTCTGACAAACATTGATGCTGATTCTTATTTCTGTTTTGGTGAAACAGACAATTTTGGAAACACAAATAGTAATATTGCTGAATGTTTGTTTTTCTTAATTGGAAACAAATGAAATAAACTAGTTTTTCTGTAAAAGGTATCAGAACAAACATGACTGTCATCCAGATGACCATCAGCAGCAAGTGTACTCTCCTCTATTTTCTGAATGTTTCCACAAATATGGAATATAGATTATATTCCTATGATACTTTTATACAAACAATCTGATTCTTTCACACCCTAATAACGTTGGTGTTGACTTGTGAAAAAATCAGAATGCAGTTACTTAAAATTCTATTATCAAATTATTTTATTTTCTTATTGAATACTGCATTTATAGAAGAGTAAATATCAATACAATTGCAAAATGTTGCTGTGAGTTTAGTTCAGTAAAGTCTTATTTAGTGTTAGAATAATTGTTTATAAATGTATCTGTGTAGTGTTATCATGCATAAAGCTGTGTGCTATGTGCATGTTTTCATAGCCATCTTTTCTGAAGTATACTGTGATTTGTAGATTTGCTTTTGGGGAGGTTGTGGTTGATTTACGACCAGCACTCAAAATGCTGAACTTTGGTGAACAGCTTAAACTTTCACTGAACCCTGAGATTTAGAGGACATGTTTACTGAGACTGCAAGTCTGAGTTCCTTGTCTTGTTTCCCCCCCGTGTAGTCTCGGCTGGGACCACTGATTCCAATAGATAGCGAGGAGAACGCTGGGACCGCAGAGTAGGTTGGAGATTTGTAAACTCTGCAGTCTCTTCCTATACTCTCCACGCGAGTAAACTAAATTAATTGTCTCTGTGCCTTCTTTTTTCCCCTGTATGTATGTATGATGTTTTAGGTGCTTAGACCTGACATTTAGCCAAAGACTAACACAGAGTAGGTCATTTCTAAATTTTAACCCATTCAAACTCTATATTTAAATATTCTTGAAGCTGCTATTTGTTTAGTTCTGATCATATTAGTTCTGTTTTACTGTTAAATAATCCAAAATAAATGTTAGTAAGCATTAATAACCACTAAGCTCATTACATATATATCTAACTAGATTTAAATATAACTCATCAGCTTCCCTAAATCAGCACTACTGAGATTTTATTGCTTTAGAGATTTCTGTCTCTTGTTCTGACTGAGGCATCTAATAATTCAAAGAATAATATCAGGATTGAGGTAACATGTGTGAAATAGATGTAAAGAGGTGGTTCTAATGTTCTGTTTACATCAGTATCACTGACATTAAGGCAGATTAACATTTATACTGTGTGATTTCCACTTTCCTGTAGGAGATCTTGGTCTCTATGAAACAATCAGAGGGTCTGGAAACTCTGGAGATGGTTCAGAATAAATGTTAATAATCAAATAGCTGCTGGGAGCATGGAACTATACAGTAACTGTGATAAACAATGAACTCAATGACAAAATTATAATTTCAGGTCAAGAACAACAGGATGGTACTAATGTGACTGCAGGGTCAGACTAACCTGGAACATTTTTTCTAGAGGGGTGAATTCACTAAATCTGGAAATAATCAGGATCAATAGTTTGCAGAAGAGATGATACATCTGGTTCTTATTCTATGGACAGTGTCTTCCACCTCAGCTGTAGATCTCTGCAGTTCATCCAGATGATCATGGGCTTCTTGGCTGCATATCTGATCAGTCTTCTCCTCATTTGAGCTGAAGGTTGAGAGGGATGACGGGTTCTTTGTAGAATTGCAGTGGTCTGATACTCCTTCCATTTCAAAATTATCACTTGCACAGTGCTCCTTTCACTATTTAATATTTGGGAAATAATTTTGAATCAAAACCAGCTTTAAACTTCCTAAGAGTATCTCAAACCTGCCTGGTGTTTTCCTTGTTCTTCATTATGCTCTCTCTGCAATTTAAAAAGAATCTTTACTCTATTACAGAGCAGCTGCATTTCTTTAGAGACTTGATTACTCACAGGTGGATTCTTTTTATCATCATCCGTCATTTAGGTCAACATTGGATCATTCACAGATCCTCGCTGTACGCCTGAGGAGAGTTTACAGCACAGAAAGTAAAGGGGCAGATTCATTTTGCTCACCCCACCCTTCAGTTTAATTTTATATTAAATTAATTCCATTCCACTTCATGGTTGCATCCCACTAACTGTGGATTATTCACAAAATATTCCAATTTTATATCTTTGTGTTTTTTGTTTTTTTTAAACAGTGTCCTGTCTGGCAATGTGACAATATGAATAAAGAGATATTAATAAGATGGCTGCTCACACTGAGCTACTAGAGGTTTCTTCCTGTTAAAAGGGAATTCTTCCTTCCTTTCATACAAGCAGGCTTGGTGTGAGAGATTGCCTTTGTGTCAAAGAGTTGATGCAATGAACTGGTTTTCCTTATAAAATTTTTAAATCATTTTGGCTATATGATCTGGTTGTATTTTATCTGTAAAGTGCCTTGAGATGACATGTTTTGTGAATTGGCGCTATATTAATAAACTGAATTTAATTGAATATGTTTATTACTGTCTACTGACAGACTCAGGGTCCTGTGGATATCAGAAAAGCAGATTAATTTCTCCCACTAATGGACTCTATGCACAGCTCCACTACTTCCTGAACTTCAGCAGCTCCTTTATCTCCTGTCTTTCATTAATGGATGTATTTATCCAGGTGTGTCTGACCTCATTAACCATCCAGACGCACCTGGATAAATACGTTTGGAAGTTAGTTGTTTTTAGATGAGATAGGTTACTCTGGTTTAATATTATCATACAAATAATAATAATAACAACAACATTAATAATTATTATTATTATTGTTTTATTATCATTATCTCATTTGATTAAATATTAAAAATTCTTATTAAAAATTTGGAGCTCTAAGCAAAAACAACCTAATTAATGAACATTGAACAAGTGGTTTTCTCTTACTCCATCATTCTCAGCTCATGCAGATCTCGTCTCATTCAGTTTACCTGGAAATGATTCCTATTTCTTTAATGAGAAGTTTCAAATATACAAACTGAGTAGTAGAAAATCTCACCTAAGGATGGAAGTCTATGCTCATAAATCACAACCATAAATTAGCAAAGAACTTAAAATAATTCAACTTATAATAACTAAATGTAGAAAATTATAACCTAAAGCTCACCAATCAATTCTAAAAGATCTTCAGATAAACCCTTGTTGATCCTCAACTTTAATTAAACAAAACATTGAAGCCCTATTTCATTTTAGGTGAGGACAAACCAAATATTTATCACAAGGATCAGCCCAATCCAATAAAGTTCACTGATTTAGACACTTACAGTACCATAACACAGGGATGCTCCTCATCATTTCTGACCAGTTGTGACAATGAACTCCCTTATTTTCTTCTCTTTTAAATGTGGTTCACTCTGTTCCTCATTGTCACGTTAACAGCAGAGATAATTTGGTAAAATTGACCTCATGTTGTCGTGGGTGGGTGGAGGTTTTTGAGGATCCAAATGCAAAGATCAGGAGGCAGAGTTGAGTCTTGAAGATTTAATAAGGCAACTGAGGCAAAAATCCAAAGTACAAAAATACATGGAACCAAAAAAAAAACTGAAAACTTTAGGGGAAAACTCAGGTGGGGAGCCAGAGATGTGGAAGCAGCAAACAACAGCAAGGATCCATGACTGAGTGACTGCAGAGGTGGTGTACAGGCTAATGAGCTGATAATGGAGCAGGTGTGAGTGGAACTAACTAGAAAGAAGCCAAGAGGAAAGGAAACAACAGAATATTTGCCTCAAGACTTGATCAGCAGTATCCTGGGAAATATAAAAAACATATTGAACATACTCATTAGAAAGACTGTCTTTTTGTGTTTTCAACCACTTTCTTAATTTGGAGATAATTTGTCTGTAAAGAATGGTAAAAAGGTGGACACACCCCAGATGTTTTCACTATTTGGTTTGCTTCTAATAAACTCACATAAGACATTCCCTTATATTACTTGATTTCAAAACATTTTCATCATTTATTTATTTTTATTTGAGAGCTGGTAGTACCCTTTTGTTATTTATATGGCCTTTAAAGCTCAAGTTGCGAACTTGATGTTTACTCAATTCTATTATTGTACATAGTGCTTTCTGTAGTCAGACAAAGTTAGAAAGTAAGTAAACTGCAATTTGTGAAATAAACAGGGGAATGAGACACCCAGGAAAGGTTAGCTAAATTTGCTTACTGGGATTTTCCCTCCAAAAATTATGGTTTGTGTGGCTTACTTTTAATGCAGTGAACACAGAAAATTATATTTGCATTTAGCCTCTATGAAAATATTGTAAACAGCATTAGCTACAACAGCACTGCCAAAAGATCGTTTGTTGTTAGAAACACTTATTTGCATATGCAGTACATGGGAGTTTAAGCAACTCTATGCTGAGTTCTGACATCTTATTTGCATTTGTCAAAAAAGTAGCAGGTGCTACAGAGGACTTTATCTGCCCAAAATTTTGGTAAATTTCCTATCGAAGGAAGCGTTTGGTGGCATTTATACAAGAACTGTCACTCCTAGCCACTTATCCTAACTGCTACAGTACAACTAAAACCCATAATTACGTCTTTTTCTGTAGGAAAAACTGCGGTCAACTTTATTTTTTTCTCTTATTTACGGTCTGACAAATTACATTGTGCTTTTTTATACTGTTTCAGAGTTTATTAGTTTAACTGTGGTCTTATATCTTTAGTAAACAAGCAAATTGTAATGTAAAAATGCATTTAGTCTTTACCTGTTCCTTAACATTCAAAATACCCTTATACCAGTATTTATTTTTTCTGGGTCGGTTTTCTTTTGAATGTTCTCAAATCCCTCTCACCATTGAATAGCTTCTATGACACAATTTCCCCCCTTAGGATATTTCTGGCAATGTTTCAATGGAGAACTACCTCTTAACTTAAAACCCACCTAATTTTAAGTAATGCTCACATATTTTGCATACCCATATGGAAAAGCAAATGACTGAGGCACTGTAAGGCTAAATTACATGTGTGATACATTATTTAAAAAACTCTTCTCTCTTCTAGTTTCTGAAAATATAAATGAAAATAGTGTGACTGAAACGCAGCGAAAGCTGCATCAGTTCGAACATGAATGCAAGTTGTTTTTTTCTTCTTAAAAATAATAGCTCTTTTTTTAACAGCAGAAATAAGGACATATTTGAGAATAGGTCTGTCTCATTGTATTACATTTGTTCTACATTACTATATAAAAAAAAAAGAGAAGACGAGGCAACAGCACCACTGATGTCAACCGAAGGTATTACATGCATCATCACCTGAAGTAATAATGCCCCAAGTCGAATGACACTGTACCCCTGGAGGTGGATGCAAAGCATTAGCCTGGTCCACCATCTCCATCACCTATTGGGAAAGAGCTGATTTGAAAGCACCAGTCTTTGACGGTTACCGCCAAATCACAACATATGCAATCTCAAGGCACTTTACAGGTACAATTCTACCAGATCATACAGTCAGATTGGTTCAAAGTTTATACCTAAGAAAAAGTAGCAGATTGCATTGACTTTGTGATTCTTTAGAAATGCCTCTTACAGAGCATTCATGTTGTGACAGTGGAGAGCAAACAATCCCTTTTAACAGGAAGAATCCTCCTGCAGGAGCAACTTTCTGGTAAAGCTGATGGGGGTTTAGGGAGACGGAAAAAGATATATATAAAAAAATCTGAGATACAAAAGGTAACAGTTAACTAGCTTCAACCAGCTCCATCTCTAGACTAGGGTGACCATATTTTCATTTTGAAAAACCAGGACACTTTGGAGCGGGGGGTCGGCGGCCGGGGATCTCTGTTCCCATGCATAGGCCTAGGTAATCCTACATAACATGATATGAACAGTTGATTTATTAAAAAATGCTTGTCAGTAAAAGGCAACAGCAATAACTGCAATAACAAATGATAATTTCATTCAAAATGTATTTATTAAAAATGCTTAAAAATTCCTGTAATGAATGAAAAGCACAATGAAAGAAATAATGTCTCATCTAAACATCCCTCGCTTAACAATAAAAGTTAACAATAACTCTCTACTCACTCCCCAATAACAGATGATACTCAGCCTTAGCAATGAACTAAATAATGTCTGTTCTGTAGGCTATTGAAAAATAAAACAAATGAGCTAATTAACAAAAATACCCCTGCTGTGTAGCAAAACATAATTCAAAATGTACCAAAACCTGAACAAACATATCAATAGAATATCTTGATCTTCGGAGTCCAGGTGGCTTTTTCTGATCCCTTGCAATCCTCATCAATCCGAGACATATGAGCCTGCTTTGCACACTGTGCACAAGGCCTCCCATTTGCACTCCCCGCGACCGGTCTGAAAGCGGGGAAACTCTTTTGTAAATCGTTGGTAAACATACATTTGTGCTTTGGCATGTTGTTGGCGTACTGACAGCCACGCCATTCATATTCTGATTAAGAACAGGCCTGCCCGCGACTGGCGCTGCTCAGGGGTGATGTCACACACGCAGCCGCTGGGCAGCAGTGCCTTCTAGCTGCCTCAAGTAAATTTCACGGCCCACGGAAAGTAATTTAAAAACAGGAGATTTCCTCACTTTCTAAAAACCGGGACGCTTCCAGGACAGGACGTGAAATACCTGCAACATGTCCTGGGAAATACGGACGCTTGGTCACCCTAGAATCTCCCTCTAACTCATGATTTTCCAGTGATCCTTGAAGGAGAATCACAACCCTGTGATGTTTCCCCAGCTAGAATGGCCTCAGCATTTGCTGTTTCTCTAAACTAACAAAGGACAATCCGGCTTTGAGACAGAGGATCATAGAATCTCCCTCTAACTCGTTCAAGAGCTTTGATCCTCTGCAACGTGTCCTCAGTCACTCTTACTTCGGTTTTCTTTGGTATATTTGTAACCAAAACGGCATTTAAATGATTAATTCCCTCTCCCTTACAACAGTAACCACAAGTGGAAAATCTTTTCAGCAGTTCTTAACGATGAATGCGAGGAAACTGTCAGAACTTTTGATGAGTCATAAAAGGTTGTCTGGGTATAATAATATATTTTATGCAAATAAAATCAAATTCATTACAGAGGTGCCTCCCTTTTATTAATGTAGCATCCCACTGCTCTGTCTGGTATTAACTGGAACAAGAATTTAACTGGCTGGTGGGGTGTCTATTTGGGTTCCTTAAATTTCAGGTAGATACCTCAAAGGTTTATCTATGCTGAGTCAAAACCTACTCTTCTGATTAACATTTACCACAGAAATAATTGAAGTAACATAAATAAATCCAGACAAAGTGTTACCAAAAATAGTCTATTTTTAATGAAGCTTGAAAAAAACATTGTCAACCAAAAAGTCAGGTTTCTGAATACCAAAGACCAATCTTAAAAACAAGAGCAATGCCCTTATTTCTGAAATTTAAATGTCTCTGAACCCAAAACAGAGCAGGAATTGGTATTTTTCCTTATCAGTCAATTATTCCTTGGAGATTAACGTTGTATTTTTTAATAATAACCAATGTGTTTAAGAGTTTCAGATGTATTTGTTTTTTTTATCCAAATTCCATAAATATTTATAAAAAAAGGATTTTAACCTTAACCAAACAACATAAGTAGGCCCACACTCACACAGTTTGGTACCATTTAAAATTTTATTGCAGGCCTGTTAAAGCAAGAGTGCAACGCAGCAGATGAAAATCTTCCTCTTCCAGTTTGCCGCTAAAACAGCTCACATAAGCTCGTTCAACAGGTGCCTGCTCCACCATCACACAGAAACTTTGCTGGTCCGAACATCATTAGTCTACCTCCACCACGCGAGTCACAAAGGATCTTCTCAGCAACACTGGAGCCAACATCGCCATGTTGACACTTTCCTCTCATCTACTCTGATCAGACTCAGTTTCCTTCAGATCAGCTGCAGTTCTCGCCCCCATCGTTGTCTAACCTCTTCTGCAGATCTCCTCATTTCAGTGTTCAGGTTTATCTTTCCTGCAGAAGGTTTCTTTTTTTTTTCTTTTGCAGGTCAATAAGGAAGAAAGCCGCCCTTGCCCCCCTGTACATCAACGGTGGATGTGTGGAGCGAGTGGAGTCCTTCAAATTCCTCGGCATCCACATCTCTGCAGACCTCTCCTGGTCGGCCAACACCACAGCTCTGGTCAAGAAGGCCCAGCAGCGGCTACACTTCCTGAGGGTGCTCAGGAAGGAACAACTAAAAACTCAGCTGCTGGTGACCTTCTACCGCTCCACCATTGAGAGCCTGTTGACCTACGCTATAACAGTGTGGCACTCCAGCTGCACGGAGGCCGACAGGAGGCAACTGCAGAGGGTGACAAACACTGCACAAAAAATCATCGGCTGCCCTCTGCCCTCTTTGACTGCCATAAACCACTCTCGTTGTCTCAGTAGGGCCAGAAACATCCTGAGGGATACCACCCACCCAGGATTCCATCTCTTCAACCTGTTGCCCTCAAGCAGGCGCTTCAGGTCAATACGGACCAGAACAAACGACTCAGGGATAGCTTCTTTCCTAAAGCTGTTACCATACTCAACCTAGACTTGCACTAATGTATTGTATATGTATGTATGTGTTATTTATGTATGCACTTTTACGGAGCTGCTCTCCAAATCTCATTGTATTGTGTACAATGACTATAAAGGCTTTCAATTAAATTCAATTCAATACCTTTTTAAACTTCTTATCTCATATAAGCTGCAAACTCCCATGGCTTCCCTCATGTCTTCTCCCGCTCTC
>JAGKQL010000028.1:25483234-25499550 GCA_018398635.1 Cyprinodon brontotheroides | reverse complement strand
CTTCAGACTTCAGTCGGCTCTTTCTATAAGCAAAGAAGACAAAAACAGGTTAGATGACTAGTCTCTCTCAAGAGTCAACTAGTGATCAGAAAGATAATCAGAGGCTCAGGTTCGCTAACTAAATTAGGTCAACACTGCGCGGCGCTGAAGACATGTCTGGCCTGCTGCTTATGTAGTGAGGTGTTTCTGATGAGCTGATGATCCCCAGGTGCTGCAGAGAGCTCCAGTTCAGGAAGCCCACAGCCTCTCTGCTGGAGACAGTAGGTGGTGATCTCGTGATCCCCAACAGTACCCCTCTCACCGACCGGCTTGGCGATCCAGAAGACGTGGACGGGAGAGACTTCTCGTAGTCCTTGATGAGGGTATGGATCGAGGATGTAGGAACCAGGGACCCAGGTGCGGTCCTCCGGACCGTAGCCCTCCCAGTCGACGAGGTACTGCCAACCGCGACTTCGCCGACAGGAGTCCACGATCCGGCGGACAGTGTAGGCCGGATGGCCGTCACTGTCCAGGGCGGGTGGAGGGGAGTCGGATGGCGGGCACAAGTGGACTGGTGATGACTGGTTTGATCTGTGAGACATGGAAAGTAGGATGGATTTGCAGGGTAGGTGGTAGTTGTAGACGGACAGGGTAGGGATTGATGATCCTGGTGATCTTGAATGGACCTATGAACTTGGGAGACAGTTTGCGAGACATGGATTTCAGAGGTATGTCCCTGGTCGACAGCCATACCTCTTGCCCGGGAGCATACTAGGGAGCAGGACGTCTTCCGTTGTCTGCGAATTTCTTATTCGTGGCAGAGGTGCGGTTAAGGGGGGTGATGGTATCATTCCACGTGCAGTGACAGCGGCTGATGTGGTGGTTGACAGACCTGACTGAAATCTCCCTCTCGTCTGCTGGGAACAAGTGGAGGCTGGTACCCTAGAGAAACCTGAAAAGGGGATAAACCGGTTGCAGCAGACTTGTGGGAATTGATAGCGGATTCTGTCCAGGGAAGAAACTGACTCCAGTCGGTGGGGTTGTTAGAGGAGAGACAGCGGAGAGTGGATTCAAGCTGCTGATTCATTTTCTCCGTCTGTCCATTGGTCTGCGGATGGTACCCAGAGGTGAGAGAACATTTACAGTCTAGCGTGGAACAAAAAGCTTTCCAGACCTGTGAGATGAGCTGGTGTCTAAACTCTGAAAGAATCTTTAGCGGTAGCCCATGGAGACGGAAGACATGTTGCTTAAAAAAATAGGCAGTCTGGAAGGCAGTGGGTAACTTCAGGAGTGGAAAGAAAAAGCAGGCTTTGGAGAAACGGTCAACAATGGTGAGAATGGTGGACAAACCTTTGGATATTGGGAGGCCGGTGACAAAATCCACAGCAATGTGGGACCAAGGGCGAGTTGGAACAGGTAGAGGACGTAACAGACCAAAAGGTGGTTGATGGGTGGATTTGTTCCTGGCACAGATGGGACAGGCCAACGCGTATTCCTTCTCGTCCTTGTGAAGGGACGGCCACCAAAAACGACGTGTGACTGGGGCGATAGTTCTGCTTACACCAGGATGAGCGGAGAACTTCGATGAATGCATCAACTGGATAAGGCGAGATCTGACGGAGGAAGGCACATATGTCTTGTTAGGTGGACCGTTACCTGGGTCAGGTTCAGAGGCCAGGGCAAAATTGATGAGATCAGTGATCTCCCAGGAAACGGCTCCCACAGTACACGAGGAAGGAAGAACAGGTTCAGGTGTCTCAGGCCGATCAGGGGAGTACAGACGAGAGAGAGAGTCAGGCTTAACATTATTGGAACGGGGTCTGTAAGAAATAATAAGATTGAATCGAGAAAAAAACAGGGACCATCTGGAGTGGCGTGGGTTGGATCTCTTGACTGACTGGAGGTAGGCCAGGTTTTTATGATCAGTCCAAACCAGTACTGGGTGCTCGGCACCCTCGAGCCAGTGCCTCCATTCTTCAAGAGCAAGTTTTATGGCAAGTAGTTCTCTGTCTCCAACATCGTAATTTTGTTCTGCAGGTGAGAGTCTGCGAGAAAAAAAAGCACAGGGGTGATTCTTATGGTCAGAATCTGATTGTTGTGACAAAACTGCTCCTACACCGGAGTCAGATGCATCCACCTCTAAAATGAACTGTTTTGCAGGATCAGGCTGGATGGGGATGGGTGCACTGGAGAAAAGAGTTTTTAGCTTTTAAAAAGCGGTATCAGCTTCAGGTGTCCACTGATGTCATCGGTGTACACAAAAACAAAGACGTTTAGAAAATCTCGGAGGACGTCCTTGACTAATGCTTGAAAAAAGGCAGGAGCGTTAGTTAGACCAAAAGGCATGACCAAATACTCAAATTGGCCAATGGGAGTCTTAAAGGCAGTCTTCCATTCATCCCCCTCTCTTATTCTAAGGAGATGATAGGTGTTTCTTAAATCGAGCTTAGTGAATACAGTAGCTCCTTGAACTGGTTCTAAAGCAGATGCCAGGAGGGGTAGTGGGTATTTATTTTTAATGGTTATCTGATTCAATCCCCTGTAGTCAATACGGGGTCGAAGGGAACCATCCTTCTTTCCCACGAAGAAGAAACCAGCACCGAGAGGGGATGAGGAAGGTCTGATTATTCCAGCAGCTAGAGATTCATTTATGTATTTCTCCATGGCTTCACGTTCAGGTTTGGAGATGTTAAATAGTCTACTGCTGGGAAGGGGAGCTCCTGGTAAAAGGTCTATGGCGCAGTGCAGTCATATGGTCTGTGAGGTGGAAGAGACATCGCACTGACCTTACTGAAAACCGGTGCCAGGTCGTGATACTCGGGAGGAACAGAAGAAAGGTCAGGAGAGTCCATCTCCCCCCTACCTCCAGGGGACTGAAAAGCAGGCGCTGTAGAACGAAGACATGACTCGTGACAGGAAGTAGACCAAAACTTAATATGGCGTTCAGCCCAGTTGATATTGGGGTTGTGACGTTCCAATCCACTCGAATCCGAGAACCAGGGGAGAACATGCAGAGGGAAAAACAAAGAATGTTATAGTCTCACAATGATTTCCAGAGATGAGAAGCTCTAAAGGTTGGGTTTGATGTGTGACTTGGTGCAGTCTCTTTCCATCAATGGCAGCAACTCTGAGAGGCCTAGATAAAGGAACAGTCTCAATCCTCAGTGGCAGAACCAGTTCGGAATCAATAAGATTATTCTCGCACCCAGAGTCATTGAAGGCTGATTATGTTAGAGTCTGACTGGAAACAAACAGGGTTGCAGGTAATCGTAAGTGAGGAGATTTATCAGACTTTAGATGGTCCGTCAGGTTCCTCACATCCTCTGACGGACCCCGGCTTTTAACTTTGCCGAGCAGGAAGCAATTAAATGCCCAGGCTCACCACAATATAGACAGATTTTCCTTGAATCTCCGTTGTCTTTCTTCAGGTGACAGCCTTGTGTGCCCAATCTGCATGGGCTCAACCCCTGCCTCTTCTGTGGAAGAGGAGAGAAAATGTGTGACTGGAACAGGAGCTGGTGAAGATTGATTCTTAATCCTTGGTTTTGAGCTGGAATCTGCGGATCTAACAACAACAGAAGATTGGTTAGAGGCAGAAGTGGAATCAGTAAGTCCAGAGTTTCTTTGTCTAAATGTATTTCTAATCCGCAGTCTGTTATCCAATCTTATGGATAATCGGATTAGATCCTCCAAACTAGAAGGCTCATCAATCGTGGCGAGTTTATCCTTGATGTCATAATTTAAAGCCTTGAAAAAAGCACTTTTGAGTGCGCATTCGTTCCAGCCTGAGGCTTTGGCTTTGACCCGGAAGTCAATGGAAAACTCTGCTACAGTCAGGTTCCCTTGCTTCAAACTAAGCAAGGCTTGGGAATTAATGGTTTGATCATAATCATGGTTAAATACCTGAGAAAATTCATTCAAAAACTCAGAGAAAGTGCAGGAAAAGCTGTCTTCAGATGAAAATCTGGCCTCCGCCCATTCTAAAGCTAGACCTGAGAGTTGAGAAAGAATGAAGGAGATCTTTTTCCTGTCATTAGAAAAACAGGCAGGAGTATTTTCAAAAAGTAGACGACACTGGAACAAAAATCCTTTACATTTTGACTGGATTCCAGAAAATCTTTCAGGTAGACTCGGACGTAGTTCAGGAAATGACGTCACAACCTCTGACTTCGGAGGCGGACGTGAATCAGGAACAGGAAGTACAACTGGTGCGGAGTTAGCATTTCTCAAATAGCCAGCGAATGTTTGTAAGGTCTGGTTCTGATGTTCAACAAAAGCATTCAACTCACGAAGGGTTTGGGCTTGACCATGGATTTGTGCTTCTTGTTCCTCAAGCCTCCTCAGGAGGTGCTCTGCTGGGTCCTGTGTTTGGCCGCAGTGTTCTGTCATGATCGGTTCACTATGTTAAACCCACATGCAGAACACTAACGGAGACGGAGGAAAAGTTTAACAATGTTTATTTGAAGAAGTGTACACAGAGTAAATAATACTGGTTCAGGTGCCGGTCCGGGACAGGTCTCACAGTTTCTGAAGGAGATGAGAGTTTGGTTAGCCAGGGACTAAAATGGCTGAACTGGTGAGTTGAATTATGTTGATACCTTGAAGAGGTTCTGATAGATCCTTGAGAGGGGGGAACCGGTTGGGTCCTAGAGATTTGAGGGGCCAACAGAGAGTTCAGCAGCAGCAGCGTCTAGCTTCTAGCTAGGGATTGAGGGATCAGAGTTGTTTCCTAGCTCTTCCCAGAGAGCTTTATTAGAGTCAGCGGCTGCAGTATCTTCAGGTTTGGCTTACTTGGGCAGGCAGTGGTAATCTTTTCAGTGCAGCAAGCTTCCTCCAGAGCTTCAGACTTCAGTCCAGGCTCTTCTGCTGCTAAGAAAAGAAGACAAAAACAGGTTAGATGACTAGTCTCTCTCAAGAGTCAACTAGTGATCACAAAGATAATCAGAGGCTCAGGTTCGCTAACCAAACTTGGTTAACACTGCAGCGTTGAACGAGGGTCTGACTGCTGCTTAAGTAGTGTGGTCTTCTGATGAGCTGATGACTCCCAGGTGTGCAGAGAGCTCCAGTTCAGGAATCCCACAGCGCTCTCTGCTGGCGACAGGTGGCAGATATCCAGATCCCAACACTGATGGCTGTTTCTATCTAAGTTTTCAAGCTCTCTAAAGATTAACTTAAGTTTGACTTTTTCAAAAAATGTTCTTGGCAGAAAATATATCTAGTAGTGAGAAAATCACCATGTATGCAGAGCTGGATTCTCTGCAGTAACCTTTAATACAGAATAAAGGCCTGTCAGCTTTCTCAGAGTTGTGTTTGCATATATATTAAAAAATGTTTCCTCTTAATACAGATCCTTCTCCTGTGAGGTTTATAAAAATGCTTCTGTGAAAATTCTGTCCCTATCCTGTTTTACATAAAAGCTATTTTAATAAACCTTACAGACGAAGGATCTGTATTAAGAGGAAACATTTTTAAATAGATGCAAACTCAACCGTCAGAAAACTGACGCCCTCTATCATATGTAGCAGCGCAAACATGCTGTTTTTCTCACTCCTAGATATATTTTCTACCATAGACATTTTTGACTTTTAAATAACATCTGTGTTGGTTTACAGACTGGTTGTAGAATAAAGTCGTAACAACCACAGTTAAAAGCTGCACTGTTGATAAATCTACATTCATTTTAACATAATTCAATAGCAAACTTTGTCAATGCGTTATGTATAACCTTGGGGATTTTTGTTTGATTTATTTGATTTTGTCATTCATTTGATTAGCTGCAGTGTTTCTTTGCCATCCTTGTTTGATAAATATAATTAATTTGTTGCTTTTTTTCTGTAGAAGAAGAAAATGTGTAAGAGGGTGTTCTATTTGGATAGGACCCAACCAGTGTATTAAAGGGGAACGCAATTTTTTGTTTTACATCGGGCCTGTCAAGGTTAGTTGAGGTTTTGAGGACCCAAACGCAAGAGAGGTAGAGAGGTTGAGGAGATTCTCTTGGGAGAGTTTAATGGGGCAAAACACTTAAACGTGCGAAAGGCAGGAACCAAAAATTCCAAACTGCACAATCAAAAGCAAAACCAGAGCTGGGTGAAACATCTGGGGGAAACCAGCCCACTATGGAGCCGTGAGAGATTTCCAGGAACATAGGCTCGGTTATGGGTCGGGCGCAGGCAGAACCTCTGAGGTCGTCGCGAAGGCTGCGAGTCCTCAGCGACTCCATCGCCTCCGACGACTGGGGAAACCGCTCCACCAAAGCGTGGGCCCTGACAGACGTGAAACCGCCCACAAAGGGCTCCCCTGACATCGTAAAACCAGCCCTGTTCAAAGCGGCCTTAATAATTAGGTGGTGTCCTGGCCCAACAAAGCGCCTCACGCACAGGAAACTGGCACAGTAAAGGGCTTGACACTGGGGAAACTGGTCCACTAAAGGGCTCTGACACTGAGTAAACGGCCCACCAAAGGCTTGGGATGTGCTGGCTGACGGAAACTCATTGGAAGGAAGGGAATAGATCTTCTCTTTGCCCATAAAAGTATCCCTAACTCAAACTCCTCAATATGGGGTGCTCTGACTGCAGTGGGTGTAATCATGGCGACTGAATTTAAACCTCTAACTCGAGGAGCTAACTGCTGGTCATGGAGGTGACGGCTAAGGCCATAGGGGAAACTGAGCTGAAGAAGAGTGGGATTGAAGCAGGCGTCAGGCTGACCTGCCAGAAAGGGAGTGGGGGGTCAGGCTGACCTGCGGAAAAGGGAAGTAGGCGTCAGGCTGACCCACGGAGAGGGAGTGGTGGTGTCAGGCTGACCGCTGGAGAGGGAGTGGAGGCATCAGGCTGACCTGCCGAAGAGGGACTGGAGGCGTCAGGCTGACCCGTCGAGAGGGAGTGGAGGAGTCAGGCTGACCGCCGGAGAGGGGAGTGGTGGCATCAGGCTGACCGGCTGGGAGGGGGTGGATTTCCTCCCTTGGCTGCCATACCCTGGAGGGGCAGGCGGCATGAGGGATAACAGCTGGAGAAGGTGGAGGAACGGACGGGCGATTGACAGCAGAGTATAGGAAGGGAGGGGTGAAGTGATGGTTTTTTGGGTGGTGGAGGTCTGTTGAAGAGTTGGGCGCTGGCAGCTTGGTGGTTCCGCTCCAACTCTTCAAACAGATCCAGGCATGTAACACTGGGGAGAAATGAGTTTTGAGTTTGTGTGAGAATTTGCCTTAGTTGGCCAGCCGCACTCATCACCCTCCTCAAGTGGGCTGAGACTGGCAATAGTGTCAGAGCCTTTCCCAGCTTTTAGGAAGAAATCTCTCAGGGTGTCCAGACTGGGCTCTGCAAGGTCCATTGTGGTTGGTTCCTATTGTCAGGGGTTAGTTGAGGTTTGAGGACACAAACGCCCAGAGGCAGAGAGGCTGAGGAGATTTCTGGGAGTTTTAATGGGGCAAAAACAGTAAAACAAAAGGCAGGAATCAAAAATCCAACTAATAATGAAAAAGGCAAAACCAGAACTAAGGAGACATCTGGGGAAAACCAAAACCGCCCAGGAGCCAGGAGGCGAGGAACATAGACCACAGCATGGGAAGACAGCAAAAAGACAAAAAGGAACCAACAAAGAGTGATGGCAGAGGGAGAGCATATATAGCAGAGAGAGGAAAAGGAGGCTAACAAGCAGACAAAGGAGCAGGTGTGAGAGGAGACAGCAAACGGGGAGCCAAGGGGAAAGGAAACATACACACACAAGAGGGCAAATAGAGGACAACAGAAAAACATGAAAACTAACATAAATCTAGAAATTACAACAAAACTGGAATTAAACCAATAAAACTAGAAAACAAGGAGCAAGTAAAGAACAACAGAACCAAGACCATGACAGGGCCTTGATTTTACGTTATTACATCATGTTCTAGTTCCCCGCGAGTTTTATGTAATTTGGAGCCGCTCTGAAGATATTCCATTATATCCAAGTAACGTCTTCCTATGGAAAAACGACTTGAAGGCACAAATAAACTGTTCATAATAATGTATTTTCTTTATGATGCGCCAGAATTCATAACTTGTAAGCGACTCACTGTCCCCAGACATCACGGTTATATTTTTTTGTATGGGACTGACTCCAGCAAGCTAAGCGTTAGCACATTCACATCCATTGGGTACCTGATGCCGCTAAACACCTTTTGCTGTTGATTTACCTGCCAAAGAAGTCAACAAAATGTAGACAGGATCACCAGCAGCCAGGCTGATGGTCAAAGGATCAAGTGCCGTATTTTTGCTCACAGATCAACTGGCCAAGGCAGAAACAATGGACCTTGTGAGAGCAAGGTCCTAGGATGGCAAGAGAAAGTAGAGGATGTTTAATTACTGGATTTAATGATGACAAGGGAAGAAAAGGAAATGTATTGGAGATTTAAGATGCTACATAAAAGCAGTAGAGATTAAAAAGCTGGTATCAGCAATGAAAATTTTACAGCAAATTCAAAAAATGGGACAAGCTGAATATTCCGATCATTTCACAACAGCGGCAAGGACAACACGGGTGGGATGCCACCAAAGAGTCTCTTGACTTGAAATGACAGGGGAAGAAGACATGAATCTCAAGTGGCATCTGAGGTGCCAAAATGCTTATATATGGAAGAAGTTCAGGAGCGGGTTGGGCTATATGTAGTAGTAGGGCGAGTGTGTGCATGTAGATGTGTGTGTGTGCATTCCTGTGCCTGTATATCGAGAATCGGACATACTTTAATAATCCCAGAGGAAATTACTTGAGGAGGCGTTGTAGAGACTGATGACCACAGGTAGGAATGATTTCCTGTGGCACTCTGTGGTGCATCTGGGTAAAGGAGTCTTCTGCTGAAGGAGTTTGTCTGCTGGACCAGTGTGTCATGGAGGATGGGAGTCATTGTCTAAGATGGACTGAAGCCTGGACAGCATCTCCTCTCTGCCATGGTGGTCAGAGTGTCCAGCTCCTTCCCAACAATATCACCGGCACTCCTGATCAGTTTGTTGTTGTCAGTGACCCTCAGCCCACTGCCCTACCATGTAACAGCAAAGAAGAGCGTGCTAGCAACAACTGACTCATAAAACATCCTCAGCATCACCCCATGGATGTTAAAGGACCTCAGCCACCTCAGGAAAAAGAGTCGGCTTTGGCCCTTTTTTGTAGACCACCTCAGTGTTTCTAGTCCAGTCCAACTTATTTTTAAAGTACACTCCCAGGTACGTATAATCCTCTACAGTGTCAACAGGAACCCCCTGGATGGAAACAGGGGTCACAGGTGTTTTAGTCCTCCTCAGATCCACTATTAGCTCCTTAGTCTTTGTCACGTTGAGCTGCAGGTGGTTCAGCTCACTCTAAGTGACAAAGTTCCCCACCACAGTCCTGTATTCACTCTCCTTAGCCTTTTCAATGCAGCCAACAACTGCTGAGTCATCAGAAACTTCTGAAGGTGGGAGGACTTAGTGCAATAGTTAAAGTCTAAGAATTTTACTGAAGACTGCTTTCAAAATCTGGAACGAGGGGCTGTTCAGACCAAAAGGTCATTCCAATCGCAAGCTGTAATTATTATTTTGTTGAGCTGTAGATAGCAATGCTAGCATATCTTATGTATCAGCATTCAGAATGTGTTACGGCTCAGTTTGTTAGCAATGGGTGTAGTTATTTTATTTCCCTGATTGTATTTCGTTCGAATGAATAACATGTTGATATGTAAATACAAATCAATACAAATACAAATTATTTGTATCATTTGTAGTACATCTAATGAGATTGTTGTATTACCGTAAATCCTCTAATATAGGCCGGGGCCTTTATAACACTCAGGTGCATCTTGGTCCAGGCCATTATTGGAAGGAGGCCAGAATTAGAGGCAGGCCTCTATTTCTATTTGATCAAAACAGACTACCAGTGGAATGAATAAAAACAGATTTAGTGTCTCTTTGAACCGATAAAATAGGTTAATTTATTCAAAAAGTACAGTTACCATAACGATATACAGAACATTATTCAGACATCTTCCAGCAGCTGCAATTTTTCTGCACGGCAATACGAAAAGAAAAAAAAAAGACACAGAATGGAATCTCGGCCATACAAAGTTTAAAAAAAATAATAAAAAAATGGAAACTGTTCTGCCATCACAGCCGGTCATAAAAACCAAACAATCCGGCCTGCTGTCCGCAGCACTGTCTGCGCTAAGGATGGGACTTCCCATGCTTACAGCTTGGATTCTTTAGCAAACACTGCCCCCCTGTGGTACTTGCATGTTACTATCAAAGGTTGCTGAGGACTGCCCAGGAACATCGTTGGTTCTAATTATAGCCCCGGCCTGTATTAGCGTCCGGCTATTATTTGCCTCTGCGGACAGGAAAACCGGCCATTATTAGAGACCCGGCTGCTAATGGAATACAGGCCAATATTAGAGGATTTACGATAATATTGTAATGTTAACTTAATACACTGCATTAAAAGTTTTATAAAGTCACATTTACTTGATGGAACAAAGCAGTTTAAGCCTTTTAAACATGACACCAATAGCAAAGCAGACAGTGGTTCTTTTAATTACTATGTTAATAACTGTGGATAGTTCAAACGCTTAAACTACTTTGTTTCATCAAGTGAATGTGAGTTTATAAGAGTTTCAATGCAGTTTATTGAGCAATAACATCACAATATTAAAACAACAATCTACTTAGAGGTACTATAAATAAGTTATTTGCCTAAAAACGGCTTCTGCAGCAGCTGAAACGATGTCAGTAAAGATGGGAGGCGATTGGGTGGCCTGGTCACAGCATAGCCGGACTGTCACACTAGTGGCAGGTGCCAGCAGAGCCTGTCACCCTAGTGGTGAGTGAAAGCAGAAACTCTCACTATGAGGCAGCGTAGTGGCAGGTGCCACCATAAGAGTTTTAATGCAGTTTATTAAGCAAAATAATGTCACAATATTAAAACAGCAATCTACTTACAGGTGCTATAAACACGTTATTTGCCAAAAAAGCGGCTTTGCAGCCCCCCAAACACTGCCAGTAGAGCCTGTCACCTTAGTGGCTTCGTAGTGGCGGGTTCCACTGGCCTCGTTGCAGATTAACTACTTCATTCCATAAAGTCAATGTGACTTTATGAACGTTTTAATGCAGTTTATTAAGCAATAACATCACAATATTAAAACAACAATCTACTTAATACTACTATAAATCAGTTATTTGCCAAAAAACAGCTTCTGCAGCTGAAACAGTGTCAGTAAATGTGGAGCTGATCTGGTAGACTGTCAGCCAAGTAGCTGCTGCAAGTAATACGCCATGCCAGCCAGCCACCGGAATTGTCACACCTCTGCCAACGCCACGAATAGAGCTTGCTTTCTCTCCTCAACTGAGAGGACAACTCATAATAAAGACCTATTATAGAGCTACAGAAATTTTGATAAAATAGACACATATCAGCCCTGCAATGGACTGGCAACCTGTCCAGAGTGTACCCCGCCTCTTGCCCGTAGACAGCTGGAGATAGGCACCAGCACTATGCCTAGGGAGAACTAACAATTCAAGATATCTGTAATCACATTTTGGAGAGTTAAAATGCCTTTTGAGATATGTCAAATGACGTCATCTGATTTGTCATTGAAAGTGTCACACATCCGGAATTATAATCAAAATTTTTCAGTAAATTTGAACTAGGTCAAGACTATGGGCGTTTCTCAATATGCGTTCTTGAGCGCTCTCGTGTGCTCGTGGTACTGCGTGACACGCCATCAGCCTTGTAGCCCGGTAGGTTCCAATTCACTCGAGAGAGCGGCAGATCGAGAACTAAACAAATCAAGCTAGTGTTGTTCTCACCCCGCCCTCTTTATCAAGCATGCATCAGAGATGCAGACTTAGTGCGTTCTTCAGACTGACCGCTTCCCCAGAATGCCCGCGGCTGCAGCTTGATTCGAGACAGCTCACAGTGTTAAGTTAAACATTCCTTTTCTGCTGCTGTTTGTTTCTTTGAAATCACGCGTTTGAAATCGTTTGAGGCGACTTAAGCATTATACATTGAAGCACTCCCTGTGTTGGTCTGTTTACAGAGTTAGTCGCGAAATTTTTTAAAAAAACCGACGGTAGAGCGACCAGTGACCAGCAGTATCCTCCAAAGGTAACCGCAGCCAGGGGCTAAATTTACCCGCCTGTAGTGCACTTCTCTCTGTCTAGTTATGTGTGAACTACCGCCATCAGATGGCTGTTTTTTGGCGGTTCGGTAATTTTTTTAAATGTTTTTTAAGCTTTAGAAATTAAAAATATTGTTTTCAAAATGTTTTGTGTAGGGAATAAATAGTTTTGACTGTTAAAGAAATGCTAAAGGACGTTGCATGTGATGACGTATGTTTTTTTAATATCCCAATTATGAAATGTCTCCCTGGTGCTGTCATTGAGCTGTCCTAGCAGTTGCCTGCAGAATTTTGAACGGCTGCAATGGTGCTGGCTGTTCTTGACAGTTGTTTCAAAATACAACAATATAGAAAGAAATCAGCAAGAGAACAAGAACTTTGTGAACAATAAGACTGCTTCAGAAATCTGTCATGAATTGCTGCGGGGAAGTTAGTTAGAAGCTGGATTTTCAAGCTCTGCTGAGTTGGCGGCACCTATCTCACCATCGATCCAATTCAGGAGCTCAGACTTCAGCCACTCTCTGTTACTTCCTGTTCTTACCAGCAGTGGTTCTTTTAGGGACCATCAACAAATTTCTGAACAAAGTGCTCTTGAGAAATAAAAATTAATAAATCCCTTGTCTCATGACAAACTGAAACAAAGGGTATATCCTGCTTCTTGATTACATAAATGAGGAACACACATTTAAAATAATTTTTTTTTTTTCATATGATTAAAGACTTATTTTTGGTCAAAATTTTGAATTTTTCTTCAATAGCTTCTCTTCTCTGCTCCTCTCGTTTCTTCGCCAGTGTTGCCAACTCCACAGCAAGAAAAGTCACTATTGGCTGTTCTATAAGGCACTAGATGACGTCATCACCCAGTTTGCATATTTTATATCATCCAGCTGTAGGAGATTCTGTTCCTGTGATATCTTTATTTATTTTATTTTTGTATATTTTTGGTTTTTCAAAGCAGTGCAGAAAGATAGCTGGAAGGGAAAACCTGGAATTTTAAGAGTATTAGCTTTTATAGAATGAAGCAAGTAGATAAAATACATATAATTAGTTCCACACTCCATGCCAGTTGTCGTCAGTAATTCACCAATAGTTATTTGCCAACTAATGAAAAAAAAAAACTCAGAAAGAAGCAGAAAGTGATGTAGAGACAAGAGGAGCAGAAAGGAGAAGAAATTTTAAAAAGAACCAGTTTTATAAATTATTCTGTAACCTTGAGTGAGATTAGTAAAACCTTTGAACCCATGCATTACATTTGCAATCTGGATTCTTTAAAAGTTGTTTCTCTATGCTGCAGCCCCTCCCTGCATCAATCCTCACAGCAGGCAAGATAGGGGAGAGCAGGAGGCGGGGTTGCCAATCTACTTGCTCTGGAGAGCAGAGTTCACAGGTTTTATTTGTTGTCTCCAAGTCTCCAGTAGCAGAAAAAAGTCACTAAATTTAGCATTAGGCACTTTTTTAAAATAAAACTGCTAGAGGGGCCTGAAAAGTCTCACAATATAGCAAAAAAAGGCTAAGTTGGCAACACTGCTCTTTGCATTGTTTGTTAGCAAAAGTTTGATGCGGTCTGTTTGGACCTTTGTGAACATGTGTAGCAAATGGACTGATCCAATGTTATCAAAAGCATAATTAATGTGCACAAATAAGTAACAGCTGTATCAAACATAAATGTAAACTGAGTTTAATGGGGCCACCAGGAACTTGGGTCCCTAGGCAACTGCCTAGTTTTGCCTAATGGTAAGTCCACCCCTGCTTACATCTCATGTTTTTGACTAACAGTGTAAAATCCTCTGCAAAGTATGGAAGCTAAACAATGGTGGATGTGCAGACCAATGAAATTGTGGACATATAACTGGTGCAGGTATTTCAAATAATCAGGACAAACATAATGTAATATATGCATATGCAGAAGTAGTACTGACAAGTGTCATTGTGAACCCGTATAAGCATTATCTGTCTTGTCATTGTGAAACATATGTGGTCAAAATGGTCAAAAAAGTGAGTAAATAATCCAGTGTTTTGATACAGAATATAAAAATACTTATTGGCTTCCTAATGGATTGTATTACTTATACGTCTCTACACAGAGCAATGAGGTGGGGAAAGCTCATACTTGGAAAAGGAAGGTCTCATTAGAAGCCTGGACCTCTTACATCAAATTTGTGTGAAGCTGGACTGTGTTATCAACGATTGTCACCCTCAGATACAGAAGTTCCCCACAGAACATAAAATGACCCACTACTATGATGTCTTGCATGTAGCACAAGGTAATGTGGCCTTGTATTTATATATTTGTTAACATGTTGTAAAGATGTACATAACTGAAAACAAGTGGCTATCTAAACTTGCACTTCAATGATTAAAATGCTTTTTCTGTTAGTTAGTAGGATTATTTTGCTTAGTGTGTGCTTACAAAAATGACAACTGTTACAACATTTCTGCTTTTTCCTTTAGGTTGTAGCTTGCAGGTATGCATTTCAATGAGAATACTCAGTGCCAACAATGGAAGACAGCAAGCCCCAGGACTTGTGTGCTCAGCTTCCCAGACCTTCCAGGGAGGATGCTGTTGCTGAGCATGTGTCGGTTCAGTCGAGGGGGCGGTGTCTGAACCCGACATACTGCCCTGGTGTTTCTGGAAACTCGCTCCATATGCGCAGCAGCACACAAGAGGGGATCACAACACAGACACTTTGCCCAAGGAAACCCCATCACCAGCTCACGAAAGATCTGTAGGCCAAGTGTCTGCATTGCCTTCAGAGAAATCAAAGTGGAATCAAAGTCGTCTGTCATACAGGATATCTCCTCCAGAACCTGGGTCATTCTTCTCATCAGCTGTAAAAACAAATATAAAGATATATGCTGTTGTTTAGTCATTTTGAATGAGCAGAAAGCACAAATTAGCTTGAGTAAATATCTCCAGTTTTAGTTACCTGAGGTAGGCTACTTGTGGGCAACATATATTTTCTCTCTTGACACATGTGTTCACAGTTTCCACACACACACCTGGCAAGAGGAGATGGATGTAATTCTAAGTTCACATATGGAAAGAGGGTAATAATCTCATAATCAGATGACCTAATCAGCGGGACAGAAGTTAGCCTACTGCTGATTAGGTCATCTGGTTATGAGATTATTACCTTCGTTACATGTAATAATATGGACAACAGGATGAAGGCCAGTTAGCTAGGCAAGAGCCTACTATTTCTGAAGGGGCAGTTCGTAGATTATCTTTGTGAAATGAGTAGCCTGTTGCTCGCGTCAACAAAAATATTACCTCTATCGTCTGTCAGTAAAAATATTACCTCTCGTGACATAAGAGTGGTAATATCTTTGTTGAAGTGAGGCTACTCGTTTCATCACAGTCATAACATACTGAACTGAGACTACGGCAATAGTCTCTTTCCCAGCTAATTGGATGTGGTGTTGGAAGATCACATATTACTACTAATGTTACATGGAAAAGAATGTAGCTGTAGCCCGGATGTATAAATAACCCATGCATTAAAAAAGTCTACGTGAACGTTAATAAATAGCTGAATTCACTTAAAATGCATAGTTTAAAAATTGTTAAATAATTTTTTTTTTTGGGTTCATTTAAAATATTCATCTTGTAAACTTATTTACAATGTGTTTAAACATATGTTTACACAGTTTTATTTCATTTTAATAAGGTTTCATGTGAGACGTGTAATTTTCTACACAGAAGAAGGTTTAGGAAGGTATTGCATGTTATGAGGGAGCGCAGCAGTGAAAAAGGAATAATAGCGCTGCTTCGGCTGACTTTAAGTCCACATCTCCAGGTTGATGTGCATTTGTTTAAGATTTTAGACAGTAATTGATGCCGTGGGTTGTCCCTACGATAACCCACAATAAGTACAGCTGGTTAAGTTTGTGGTGTGTTCTAGCTGTTAGCTTAGCATTAGCAGCTTGCTAATGGGATATAGGCTGCCGTTCTCTTATTCAGCTGGATGTAGGAACTTGCAGAGGAGGGTACTAAACCAGACAACAATAGCTTGGACCCAGATAGCACTCTGATCCACCAGGAAGAACTCACAGGACCTCTGGCACCTTCAGAGACATGGATAGAAAGTTTGTGACTGGCTGTGGATCACTGGCTGTGGATCACAGCTGTGGATCAGCTGTGACTGTGAGCGCCAATACATATATTTTTCAACCCATGTACCCCCACTACGTTGGTCCACACTGCAAAACGTAGTGGAGG
>JAGKQL010000028.1:25460027-25473234 GCA_018398635.1 Cyprinodon brontotheroides | reverse complement strand
CATCCATTCATCATCCATCCATCCATCCATTCATCATCCATCCATCCATTCATCATCCATCCATCCATCCATTCATCATCCATCCATCATCCATCCATCCATTCATCATCCATCCATCCATCCATTCACATCATCCATCCATCCATCATCCATCCATCCATTCATCATCCATCCATCCATCCATCCATCCATCCATCCATCCATCCATCCATCCATCCATCCATCCATATTTCTCCACATAGGCATCCATCCATCCACGCCATCGTGTTCCCTGTGGCGCAAATAAAGGCGTGGCCTTACGCCGCCTCTTAGCGAAAGTATGCTGCTTCCCCAGTCGCTTGCGCCTGAATCGTGCAACGCCGCTGCCAGCGGAGATGCGGGGAAAACCGTGATTCGATAGGGGAAATCTGCTAGCCCCGGACGTAACACCTCAGTATTTCCATCTTGAAAACGCTGTTTTGCCCCTGGAGTCCTCCTCACTTTCCATCCTCCCCTCTCTCATGACGCGAGCACGATTCCTATCATGAAAATAGGTAATTGTGCGACCTGAGTAACGTGCAGTAACGGGGTGTTGGCGATTGTAACTGCGTTATAGTTACAGTAAGAGTAATCATTTTGATTGCTCGTTACTAAAAAAAGGTAGCGGCGTTAGTAACGCCGTTACTTTCAATGCTGTTACTCCCATCACTGTGTGGCAGTGATGAAGGGTGATGGAGAGCAGCAGAGACAAGTCCTTTTATTTCAGTCAGGTTGATCCGTCCCCCTGCTTCGACACAGCGGATCCTGATACCGGGTCCTGTTCAGATAGAAGTACTGCTGGAGGTGATCATCTAGTCTTAACTACTGGAGTAGGTGGTTTTACTGGAAGCAGTTTTACGGCAAGCCAAGACTCAACCTGTAAACTTGGGCTCCAACAAGGTACACAGAATAGAGGAACCAACAAATAATAATATTCAATAAAGCTGTGGAGCAGCTGGACAGAAGATCTCTGTTGTAACTAGATGAGCTGCAAGAAGAAGAAAGAATGACAAGCCAGCTACTCCAGATGAACCATACGGAAAAGTTACAGTTTTCATGTTCAATGAGAACTTATCTTGCTTCTTCATTGTTAGATTCTACTTATTGCTACCATTGATTAATGATCCTTCTTTGTTGAATCATTCTTTGTCAACTGGATGAGAGGTTAGGTTTTTGCTCTAATAATTTTATCGTTATCCTCAATGCTAGGTATTTTATCTTTATTTGTTTTCTAATGACCAGAAAATTTTAAAGTTTTTATTTCCCATTTAAAAATCAAAAAGGCAAAGAATTAAACATTACAACTGTGATGCTGGTTTCTCTGTTTTACTGTCAGATTTATTTCAATAAACATATCTGCATATGTGACTGAATAATTTGACCTTCCTCCATTACATGCAGTGAAACCATCATTCTCAATTAAAAATAAACTGTTTATTTGTTTTTTATGAATCTGTGTTTTAATCATACATCATGATATGTTTAAGTTAAAGAGAGAAGTATTACATGTAGGTTTTTTGGAAAATTAACTTTCAGTCTTAGAAATGAGAAAATGCTTTGTTTAAAACAAAAAAAGTTTCCTAGTGCATCTAAAAGCCTTTTTATAACATTAAACAATATTTAATGAAACACTACTCAATACATTTTCAAAATGACATCACATTTGATGTGTGCACAAGCATTTACTAGTAAATCGATTCAGAATTAGTAAGGCAGTTAACCCCCCAAAAAAACGACAGGATCAGGATTTCAGCTCTGTTGGATCCAGTAAGCAAATTTTACAATATTCTACAAAGAATGATATTGCATCCTTTAACTAGATTATCAGAGAACACAGGTTAAAAGGATTTCCTCTCTGTCAATTCTAGATAAATTACATCTCTAATGTGGCAAAAGTCAAGTCACTAATCAGTCCATAATCAATAGTATTATGAGTAATGCTTTTTATTAAGTCCTTTCATAAACAAGTATATTTCTGAGAAGAAATTTTACCCTGTTGTGTGCTGTGCTCATGAAACCCAACCCCCACGTTTATAGATCCTCACTGGTTGTTCACACTTTGCTTCATCTGCTGGTTCAAGTCTGCTCTGCATACTGCCAACCAAACTATTTTCTTTAGAGCGAGCTTTGGCTGTGCTAATTCAACTGTAAGATAAGTAGCATTAGTTTTAAGTTTTTCTGCATTTTTGTTTTTCATGGTTTGTTGATGTACAAAACTTTACTTTTTCCTCTTACTGAAAATGCACTATAGAAATAATCTGGCCTCACCTTAAACCTACTGCTCCTGAATCTGGACTATTCAGACAGGAGCAGGAAAATCAGCTCTTTCACTAAAAGCCTTTGGTTGGACGAGCAAGACGGTTAGTTTCCTGGTAATGTGGCTGTTTTTAGAAAGAGCGAGGCTACGCTCATCTTAAATTAATCACAAAACAATATGTAAGTCTTTTGTCAAAATACCTCTGCACTGCATTGGTCTACAAAACACATCCTTTTAATTTCTCCTATTGACCAAAAAATGTCTTAGACCTAAGATAATGTTTTGTGCTAACGTTATGGAACCCATTTTTTTTTTTAACTAGAACTATAGATGAATTGTTGCCAATTTAAAATTTTAATTCCAGTCAAACTTCGTTTTCTTGTCAGGAGGAAGATTAAAATAATTTAGAATTTGTTCACATTTATATCCAATTAGCCTTTGTTTTTGCTTAAATCTAACCATTATTCCTAATCTCCCAAAAACACATTCTTACTCTTTCTACCATAAACTCCATACTGATGACTCAGAATTTTAAAATAAGCCACTTACTACTGATTTATTCTCAGTCAGTGATCAACATCTAATTATTTTGTTTGCTTTTGGTGCTCTCTAAAATGTTTCACTAGTTGGTAGGACCTTTGGTAAAATTCTGATAAATAAAAACAAGGAAGGACCAATGCTTTGATGCAAACATGGGGGAAAGTCATGTTATCATCGGACTTTTTCTTTCTCTCTGGAAGATTCAGCTCTATCGTCTCTGCCAAGCAGTCATAGGATAAATATTTATTTAATTGCTGAAATGAAACGGTTTACTCAAACTAATAGGAACATGTTTTCAGTTCATAGCAGAAGTTTTAAATCAAATCGATTAAGACATAAGAAAATAATCAACTTTATCAGCTTATCTTTCAACATCAGCAGCATATCGATCTGTGTTGGAGCTATTATTTCATTTCATCTCATCCTGTATTAACATTGTTTATTCTTTCTATTATCTTTAGTAGATTCTTGTGAAAGTAATCTTTGCAGGTGCCTGGAAGTGAATGTTTTTCATGTGTATAACTCAAGGGTGCTTCCTGCATGAAGAGCTGTATGTGTATCACCGTATCACGCTGCAACTTCCCCACCACACTTACATCCCCATACATCTATTGTAACTACGGACTTCCTTTTCTAATAAAGAGGAAAGAAGACAGCTGAGGTGCTTCAGAGTGGTGGAAGATTGTAGCTGATGCCATTTCTGCTGCTCTTCCCATGGGTAAAAATAATCTAAAATCTCTTGTCCTTCTTCTCCAGTTTATTTGAAAAGTGTTTGGATGTTTAAACCTAACAATCTGTGGTGCCTGAATCAAACACAGCAGATTTTGTCTCTCTCCAATGGAAGCACACATTCTGGACCCTCTTTATATTCATTTGTTTTATTTAATTCAGTTTATATGTCTAATCCGTCTTACTGTATCGACTCACTGACTTTCAGGATTCTCTTCTCTTGGAGGAGAATGTGGTGAAAGCAGATATTTGCTCACATTGTGTCGTTGACTCTACAACAATTATTTGCATGGAACATGCATGCAGGCACAGAGGAGAATAAAAAATCCTGTTTAAAGAAAGAAACCCCCAGCAGAACCAGCACCAGGCTCAGTGTGAGCGGCCTTCAGCTGAGGCTGACTGAGGTTCAAGGAGAAAAGAAGCAGACATGCAAGAAGCACTGAGCCATGAATACCTTTGGTGTTAGAAAAGTAAATAGTTCCACAGTTGGCTCTGTGCAGGAAATAAACATTTAAATAGACCAGCTCTGAGCCAATTTGCATGGGAATGATGAAAAAGAGCACATACTGTTAGTTATAATAAACTACGTGAAGGAGAGAAACAGGCCCATCTTTATGATCTTTAATCATAGGTGTGCCATGGTTTTCCCGTTTTGGGACTCTGAGTTTTTAGTTATTAGTTATTCTGTTTTGTTGATCTTTGGTTTATTTTCCATTATATTCAAGCTGTCTTTAGTTACTCTATGTTGCCCCTTGTGGTTGTTCCCTTTCCCCTTGGCTTCCTTTTGCTTAGTTCCACTCACACCCGCTCCTTATTCAGCTCATCAGCCCATCCAGTCACTTGTGCTGGTTCCTTATTGCTATTTGTTGCTTCCTCATCTCTTCATTGAAAATCAATGTTGGCTGTGAACCCCATTTTCTCACTTTTAATTTCCTTTAAAATCGTTCAAGATTGTTGTTTTTGAGGTTAACTCCACGTGTGTACACAAGTTCTTAGAAAAGAACAATCTCTTAAAATCTCATCTTATAACATCACTACAACCTACTCCTTGATTCAACAAGAATTAATTGAAATTTAGATTGGCCAGAGTTTAAATAATTTTAACAATAAAATGTTCTGCTTATGAGTTTATAAACAACTCATTGGACTGAAGAAGTTTCTTGGAGAAAAGACAATCTGTTTCAACAAAGAAGAAACCACTGGAGTACAGAGGATTTACTCAATCTTTTTAATTTGCCGACATTATTGAGATGCATCCAGACACAGTTTAAAGGAAGAAGGACTGTGACCGCCCGCACTGTCTACACTGTCTTTGCTCACTAGATTATTGTTAAACGCTAAAATCTTCTTAACAGCAGAAACTGTCCTATCGTGAGTTATTTTAGTCCAGTTTCTTAAGCTAATATCTGCTGCAATTATTTTGCGGGGCGTTAGCTTAAAGGTAAAGTTTCCATCAAAGATCCACAACAGAAGCACTTTTAACTCTGAGCTAGTTATAGAAATCTATGTTTTGCTTCCAGGGCCAGACTAGGAAAGAAAAATCAGCTTTTAAGGTTGCTGTAATTAAAACCTCTGCTTAAGAAACCGTCTCTTGACCCAGATGACTTTTGGTCAATTATAGACCCATATCCAATCTTCCTTTCTTATCTTCAAAATTTTTAAGTTGAGAAAGTAGTTCCCAAACAAGTTTGCGATCACTTACACCATAATGAACTTTTTTGAAGAGTTTTAGTCTGGCTTTAGAGCTCATCATAGCACTGAAACAGCTCTGCTGAAAGTCACTAATGATATTCTCATGGCCTCAGATAATGGACTTGTTTCTGTACTTGTCCTGTTAGATCTCAGTGCTGCATTTGATACAGTCGTAAAGCTCATAATATTCTTTTAGAAAGATTTGAATATTTTGTTAGGAATTAAAGAAACAGCACTAGACTGGTTTAAATCTTCATCTATCTGATCGAGATTCAGTTTGTTCATGTTAATGATAGATCTCCAACACGCTCAAAGGTTACCTGTGGAGTACCACAGGGATCAGTGCTAGGACCAATTCTCTTTACTTTATACATGCTCCCCAATCGGTAGAGTTATTAGACAGCATGGGATTAATTTTCACTGTTATGCTGATGATACCCCAGCTATGTCTGCCTATAAATCTAGATAAAGCTAACCCATTACATAGATTACAGGCCATGTCTTCAAGACATAAAAACCTGGATGGACTCTTAACTTTCTCCTCCTTTTGAATGCAAACAAAACAGAAGTTATAGTCTTTGGACCCTCTAGAGTCTTTGAAAAGAAGCTGATTAGTCAGTCACTTCATTTGGATGATGGGATTAAACTGATTTCAGATAATAAAGTAAAAATAATAAATAATAAAGAGAGGTTTCTAGAATTTCCTTCTTTCATCTGAGGAATACTGCAAAAATTAGAAATCTCCTGTCCAGGGTGATGCTGAGAAACTAGTCCATGCATTTGTTACTTCAATTACTTAATTATTGTAATTCTTTACTATCAGGAAGTCCACAAACTGTAGTTAAAAGTCTTTAGCTGATCCAAAATGCTGCAACCAGGAGTTCTGATGAAAATTAAAAAGAGAGATCATATCTCTCCTATACTGGCTTCTCTTCATTGGCTTCCTGTTAAATCTAGAATAGAATTTTAAATCCTACTCACATATAAAGCCTTAAATGGCCAAGCTCCTTCTTATATCCGAGATATGATTGTTCCTTATGTCTCTAACAGAGCACTTCACTCTCAATCTCCAGCTTTACTGGTTACTAGAATTTCTAAAAATAGAATGGGAGGCAGATCTTTAAGTTATCAGGTCCCTCTCCTGTGGAACCTACTTCACCGGACTAAAACAACCATTTTTAGTCCATGAGGTAGACACCCTGTCTCTTTTTAAGGAGAGGCATAAAGCTTTCCTTTTTGATAAAGCTTTAGTTAGAGTGGCTCAGGTTATCCTGAGCTATCTCTATAGTAATGCTGCTACAGGCTTAGACTGCTGGAGGACATAGGGACCCCCATTTCATCATTCTGCTTCCTTCTATCTCTATTCTCCCTCTCTGCAGAACCTGTTAGTTCAATCTCTAACATTATGCTGTCTCTGCTTTTCTCTAGCTTCATCTGATCTGCTTCATCTGGTGTACTTATGTTGACTGGCTGTAACACAATCCTGGAGAGAAATATCAGCTGTGCTTCTGCCATCAACACTTTTGTTTATAGCTGTTCAAGATCAGCCTGTTTTTCAGAGTAGTGCTTATTCTCTGACTGTGACTGGCTGGATGTGCTGTCTTCACTCTCTGACATGGGAGTTGGCTCTGGAGCTTGTCTGCCTGGTTGTGTGTTTCCTGGACGGGCCGCCATTTACAGCTGCTTTTTGTATCTCTGCTTCTGTCTCCTTGAACCCCAATTTCTCTGCAGATGGCCACTCACACTGAGCCTGGTTCTGTGGAGGTTTCTTCCTGTTAAAGGAGTTTTTCCTCTCCACTGTCGCTACAAGCATGCTTTAGTGTGAAGGATTGCATTCCTCCGAGTCAATCAGTCGATGTAATCAACTGGTTTTTCTTAGATATAAAACTTTGAATCAATTTGACTGTATGATCTGCGAACTGTAAAGTGCCTTGAGATAACATGTTTTTCTGAATTGGCGCTATATAAATAAACTGAATGGAATGGAATTGAAATAAATCCTCCTTTTCTGCTAGTGGTGCTGATTCAGTGCCTTTGCTTCTGGCTGCCCCTGGGCAGCTGTGGTTACAGTGTAGTTTAACACCAACAGCATGCAAATGGGTTAATGACAGATTATGAAGCAGTTTGCATACCTCTGACTGGATAAAGAGCTATATCAATATTAAATCATTCTGTAATGTAACAATAATATGTGATCATATTTTGATGTGGATTAACTTACCCATCAGGAAGAACGGACTCACACTCAACTGCATCTCTGTTCTTGGATTATTTATTTTCCTGAAAGTGTTTCTCTGTTGGAGGAAGATACAATTTAAAAACTTTAAATCAAAGTTTAAAAACTTGTGGAATCCCTGGACTGTAGAGAGAAACAATACTAGAAGTAAAAAAAAAAATGCTGTAAAAAACATTTGAAATAAAAATAATGCCTCTTAAAACCTCTTAACATCCACCTCTTCTTACAAAATTCTTTCCTATTTTCCAGACCCAAATGGAAAAGCATGTAACTTAGGAACTGTAAGCCAAAATTACATGTGTGATACATCATTTGAATACTATCACCTTCTAGTTTCAGAATATATTAATGGGTGAGCAAAACACATTCCGAGCTGCATCAGTTCAAACATGACTCAAAGTTGTTTTTTTTATTCTTGAAAATATGTCTTTTTTGAGCAGCAGTAATAAAGATATGCTTGAGAATAGGCATGTCTAATTCTATTATATTTGTTCTACATCATGTCAACCACAATGCAGAAAATGTCAAACCTCTAGCTACAGCAGCTCCAGAGCTGAGGGGCTTTGAAATTTTGGTGTCACCAGCGTCTCCAAATCTCTCCAAATCTGCCAAATTGTGCCAAATGCTTTTACTCAACTATTTGATGCATAGAACAACACTAACGCATTTTGACGGCCACAAAGTATTTATAAGCTAAATATTTTTACTATCAGCATCGATGATTAATACTTACTGTCTTTAAAAGTATGTCATCTCTTTCTTCTGTTCCCCTCCTTATCACTCTCACAGCTCTTCCTTCATTGAGGGATAGTAAATGTTGTGATATTCTAAGATGTATATTGCACACCCTGGCAGGGGTGGCAAATCTCTTATTTTAATCATATAATATTCGGACTGTCATATTTTGTTTATTAACACACGGCCAGAATAAATTCAGTTGGATTTTGAAATAAGTTAATTAATTCTTGAATCTTTTCTTCACATAGATGTCCCCTTGAAGGCAGTTGCACCTTCAGTGACTTCCCTTCCGGCTTCCTTTTCCTGGGAGCAAGTTATTTACTACTCTTAACTAAAACTGGGTAAAAACCATATAAAAAGGACTATAAAAACAGGAGTAAAAAAGTAACACCGTTTATTCCAGATCAGGTCGCTACAGGACAGAGAAAATGCTTTGGAATTTTCACAGCTGTGGGCTCAAATATCATATCCAGGAGCGTCCCGCAAAGATTGAGCCCCAAACAAGGTCATCTTCTCCTTCTTATACCTCATTACTCTATGTGTTGGATCATGTGGATGTTTAGCTGTACGTATCAGAAACTGACACGCCATCCATGCCCTGACCTGAATGCATCTTACCTCTATGCCAAAGAATTACAGATAGCTCCCCTTTATCAGACCAGCTCCAAGATGTGCCCATATCCTGTGTATCTTTAAAAGACAAGAAGGCTGTCCTATTTAGATGACCTCCGTACACACAGTGACATCCACAATGTGAAGGAAGGCCTTCTACTATGTCTAATTTGGCTAACAGAATAACAATGCACATGATGTATAAAGAATAAACCTAACACTTCTACACAGTAAAGGTTCATACTATGAATATGGTGACAAGTCTGGCAGTTTATTGGTCCATCAGTTATGGCGTCAGGTCATCTCCCGTATAATACCTTGTATTCAAAATGCCCAACAGGTAATTACAACCGAACCCACTGAAATTAATGACACTTTTAAATTATTTTCATCTTTATATTCATCCGAATTCCCTACGGATAATAATAAAATGGAAGAATTACTTCAAAGCATTCTCATTCCTATCATTGATGTGGACACTGCTGGGAGCATGGACTCCTCACTCAGCCTTGAGGAAGGAAAAGATTCAATAAAAGCATTGCAGTCAAACAAAGCCCCTGGCCCGGATGGCTTTCCCATCGGATTTTATAAAAAGTTCATTGAAAAATTGGTACCATTATTATTGGCTATGTTTAACGAATCCATTCAAAGTAAGACTTTTCCTCCAACATTAACACAGGCAACTACAGCTTTACTTCATAAAAAGGACAAGGGTTTTACAGACCATTGTCCTTGTTAAATACAGATGTAAAGGTGTTAGCTAAGTAATTGCTTTTCGTTAGGAGAAAGCCATTCCTTTGATTATATCTGAAGAGCAAAATGGCTTTGTCAAAGGGTATAGTTTAATACACGTTTAATACACGCTCCCTTTTTAATGTTATTTATTCAAAGCAATCTTCAGATATGCCTGAAATGGTAATTTCCCTTGATGCAGAGAAAGCCTTTGACACGGTTGAGTGGGAATACTTGTTTGTGGTTTTGAAGAGGTTCGGATTTATGACACATTTGGTTAGTGGATTCTTCTTCTTTATGCATCTCCCAAGGCCCTTTTCCATACTAATGACAAATATTCAGACTTTTTCTCTCTCGGGCGTGGAACACGTGAGAACTGTCCATTGTCGCCATTGCTCTTCATTATTGCAATTGAGCCTCTGTCTTTCACAGTGCGTGAATCCCCCACTCATTTAGTGGGTCAGAATGGGACAGAATATAAATTGGTCTTATATGCAGACGATCTGCTGCTATATGTATCCAGACATGCTACTTATGTCCCCGCTGTCTTGCATATTCTAAATAATTTCAGTTCCTTTTCGGGGTACAAATTGAGTGAATGCATTCCCATAAACACTACTGCTTGTCCTCTTCAACAGTCCCATTTTTCCTTCAAATTAAGTCTCACAGGATTCAAATATCTTGGTATATATGTCACGTTCTTTATCTGGCCTTGCTGCTGCTAACTTTTCGCCTCTTACTGCAAAAACTGCATCTGATTTTCAGAGGTGGCATAATCTTCCTCTTTCACTTTTGGGCAAGATTAATGTAATTAAAATGAAAATGTCTTACCAAAATATATTTTTCTTTTTCAATCTATTCCTCTTTTTATGCCAAAAATCTTTTTTGATTCCTTGAATAGATTGATTAGTGACTTCATTTGATATGGGAAACCCTCTCTAGTTCGTAAAACATTTTTGCAAAGATGTAAACTCAGTGTAGGACTTTTAAATCATATTATTGGTCTGCTCAGATACAGAAAATGTGTTACTGGCTAAAATTGTCTAGTTCTTCCTGGTGCAAATGAGAACTTCGTGTGTTGGGTCTTCATTATCTGGTCTAATTTTTCTTCATTACCTATAAAATTATCTTTATTCACTAATAATCAAGCTGTCCTTAATACACTTAAAATCTGGTCTCAATTTAGAAGACAGTTAAAGTTTTTTGGTGCCTCACCTTTATGCCCCTTGGTTAACAATCATTTGTTTCCTCCATCCTTTGACCCATCATTTTCAGTTTGGTACAATAGGGGTTTAAAACAACTAAAAACCTGCTATACATCAGGAGTATTTGATAGCTTTGCAAATCTATCTTCCAAATATATTTTACCTGGTACACATTTTGCTATCTACAAGTTTGAAATTTCGCTTTTTCCTTTTTCTTTCTTGTTGGGAATAAAAATTAAAAAAAATAAAAAGAGGGGTGCAGAATGTTTGACTTCAAACCTTTTTATTATTTATTAAGCATTTTAAAATGACAATGTCTAAAATAAAATTTTAAAAATAAAACAAACAATAGAAATATGTTTCTAATGCACACAGTGTAGTTGAACGCTGAACCTTGCTGCGCATTTGTCAGAATTGGTAGCCCTTCTTATGACTCCCTACCCTTTAAATGGCCCACAGCCTTAAAAATGTTGATTATTCCTGCTCTACAGGTAGGTTTTACGTAAGATTGGTAACAAAAGAACACAGTATAATGAAACACTAGTGTCTAAAAAATAATTAAACATTTCAAACAATTTAAAGTTTTGGTGGGGGGTGAGGCAAGAGGGGGTATTGTCATGCAAAAGTATAAAAGTTAACAATTTTTTAAAAGTTTTTTTTTTTTATCCAGAAATGGCCCCCCTTCTAGACTAAACTGTCTAAAAAAAGGAATCATCATTATTGCACTTTTTTAGTTGGGCAATAGGGTGCAGGCCATCTAGCACCACCTAGTGTCTATGTGTGCAATTCCCTGTGGTCAACCATTCTGCGTTGAAGAGCTCTCCTGTCGTTCAGCTCCACCTGCCTACCCAATCTCTGGCAGCTACTCCTGTAATCTGCCAGCGCCCCCCCAGGAGATTACTTAATCCAGTCAGTGGTAACAAGCTGTGGTTCTCATTATTGCACATCCCCAGGATGCTGCCTCCCCCTGGACTTCCCTCTTTGGCTCCAAGTTTGAGAGGATAACTCCCTGGGATTGCCCGCTGAGACTGGAGTCACAGTGGTCTGTGACCTGAGCTCCACAGCTCTAATAACTACTAAAGCATATTATTAATTGATGACCTGACTGAACAAATTATACAAAAGTTCGGAGTTCTACTTTTTCACTTAAAACTTTTGCTTTTTGTTACAAATTAATTTTATAAGAATATTTTTTGTGTGTATAATGTAAAGCTACTGGTGGGAGATTGCTGTAACTTGCACCTTTAATGATAAATCATTTAACAAAGCATGACATCCAAAGTGGAAAATATGGACCACAGAGAGTGACATAACCAGGATAGGCTACATTTGTATCAAGAAAACAGAAGGCTTTTAAAAGCTGAGATAGGGTGATTTTAAACCTGATGTCTGAACAGCAGAACTACTATTATGGCAATTACAAGCACAGAAAGGGTTGCTAGTTAGCTAAAATAGTGAATAATGGCAAGTAAAATGTTGCCTGTTTTTGGTTATGGACTATTTGGTGAAAATGTCTGAATTCAAAGACAAAACAAACACACAGAAAGCATCAAAATGGTTAGGCAGAGACATTTTTACATAATTTTTACAGCAATGTGAAACGTTTTCTTAGCAGAAGTAATATGTGTTCAGTCTCCATGGCAACCATAATATAGACACCACTGATCTTCCTCATCTGAATTCCTGATAACCAGTATTGTTAAAAGTACTCACATTTGTTACTTCAGTAGAAGTATAGATACTGCAATTTAAAAACACTCTGGTAAAAGTTGAAGTATCAACTTGACCTCTTTTCTCAAGTAAAAGGAAAAAAGTGTGAGCACCAAAAACTACTTAAAGTACAAAAGTATAAAGTAACCTTTAAAAAAAAAAAAAGGCCAGACGCCACTACATGAATTGAAAGCTCAATTTTTCAACTATTTCAAAAAATTCTTTGAGATGGGGCCAGGATAAGGGAGGTCTTGTTGGTCTCCATCTACCGATACGTTCTTGCTTGTTTCCGACCTTTCAGACATTTCAACATCTCTTTCTGAATCCTACGTTGTAGCTATTCGACGCTCGTAAATGCATCACACTGGTCTGTGAACGCTGTGCTGTGAAGATGCGCTTTGATTTCTTGCTTCAGACAAAGCTTTGCAGTTTCCAAACTCACGTCGGCTATCACTGTTTATTGTTGTATGTGAATAACAAGAGACTACAACAAATAAATCAGCCATACCTCGGACAAAATCTTTGGATTTAATGTTGTTCATAACCCCCGTACTTTTGTAAATGAATCTGCCAAATAACCACAATTCTTTCCCCACGTAATTCCCACATTTTTATATCATTAATATAACAGCAAGTAGCTCCATTGGTCATATTTTAATCCGTTTTCCTCGTTGATATGGAGTTGTACAGAGCCAGGCGCGTTCTTGACTGCAACTAGGGATATACACTCACGGGCCA
>JAGKQL010000028.1:25385711-25450527 GCA_018398635.1 Cyprinodon brontotheroides | reverse complement strand
TTTCTGTTGCTGTTATTGAATAAAAGTAAATTTTAAGACCATTTGAGGCGAGAATATTATAATTTAAAGCATCACTATATGGTCTATTTAACAAAATGTATATATTTAAAACAATTTTTCCCAGAGTTAATTTAACTGCCGCCAACCAGCCGGACCTCCTCGCTAATCCACTCAGTGGCTTCTGATTGACATTTATTAGGAAGTGTTTTTCCTCTCTATTGTTCAATTTGTTGATCTCTTAAATAAAATTCCTCCTAGTCAAAACTACATGCCTACCAGTCAGAATTATACATATAGATATCCTGAATTACATTTTCCCAGCAAAAATTACATTTCAGGCCTGCCAAAAATATAATTGTTCTTTTAAGAATAAACTTTCAAATACCTAGATATCTTTACAAATGTATTAGTTTATTAGCAATATATATTTCAGATGTCTCAGATGCATTTGTTCCTAGTCAAAATTAACATTTCAGATATCCAAAATAACATTGTTTTTATCTAATATATACATTTAAGATATCTGAAATGTGATTCTTACTAGTAAAAATGGCGTCATGTTTCCCATTCATGTGTATTGGGCTTTTGTGAATTCTGACAAGGATGAATTCTAATTTCAAATCTCCATAATAGAGTAACTGCTAGTCATTATTACTATTTCAGATATCAAAAATGAGTATAACATTACAGATATCCAGAAATCCAGTTCTTGACATCTAAAATATATTTCTACTCGTAGAAATATAATTACAGATATCAAGTATTGATAAATGACAAGTTAATTGGATTTTATGATATCAAAATTTTGATATTGCCTACCCAAAATACAGTTTTAGATACTTAAAAACATATTTTGACTAAATTTCAGCTGGCCGCTTTTAACATGAAATAGGCAGGATAACTAGCTCACATTTAAATTATAGATAGCACTAAAGCATTCCACCTAGTCACAATTACAATACTCCTAGTCAGAATTGTATTTTACATATCACTAATTACATTTCTATCAGTGGAAATAAAATTTTAAGTACTCTGGAATCAAAATTCCTTGTACTAGTAAGAACTACATTTCAGATATCTTCACATCTTTACTTATTTTAGGTGGCCATTTTAAAGCTACAGTGTGTAATAATTACAGGGATATAAAGTCAGAAATTCTAAATATATTATACATAACTATGTTATTTATCATCACCTATGAGCTCAGCCTTTTAACCATAATATTAGCCGTTGCCTTTAGAATTACGTTATTTATAATTACATAGGAGCGGTCGCAGCAGCCATGGAGGCTGACATCTTTGCGCCACGGCAGTGCAGAGGCAACAAACTAAAGCAATTGCGAGATCTCCCATTACATTTCGAAAATAACCGTACGACAGGATTGAGAGAGATTAACTGAAGAGCGGTACTGAACAGTAGATGGCAGTACTATGCCTGAGAAGCGTTTAGTCTGCCTGGAAACCAAAGAAGAAGAAGCAAGTATACTGCGCCTCCAGTAACAAAGAAAGGTGAACAAGGCTGCAGGCGTGACTTTGCAAACTCTTTGGCACTGTGTGGCCAAACATCAGATGAATGGAGGATCATGCCTACTCTGTATCACAACGAAAATCGGCGGACCCCCAACCCCGTCATCTAAGAAGTGGAAACACGACGAGAATAAGCATAAGCGTGACAAAAACGACAAAAAACTGCGGATCAACATTGACGGCATTTACGATGGGAGTCACTGATGGAGGAAAAAGGTTTTCAAAGTGGCGTCCAAGTTGCCAGTTTTCTCTTGGACAGGTAATAGGCTCTATGCACAGCTCCACTACTTCCTGAATTTAATGCAGCTCCTTTGTTTCCTGTCTTTCATGATTGGATGCACTGATTAATCCAGGTGTGTATGACCTAAGTAACTGGCCAGATGTAGTATATCGTTAGATTGGATCATCTGTGATCGATTGGTTTACCCTATGAGAAGCGCATCACTCAGTGTTCGATATGTTTGGTCTGGTGCCCAGTGTTGTTGCTGGCGAGCTGCAATAAAAGTTACATGCAAAGTGCCTCACCAGAAATAAGCCTCACTGTTTATTTTATTTAGTGTAAGAAGTACACGACATGGTGTCAGAAGAGGTCTTTTCTTACTCCACATGAGCCACGAGACTACAATAGTTTTCGTTAAATCCTCCGCTGTGGAAAGAAAAGTTTAGTTAAACGTCTGAGTGACCGACCGTTAGCGTTAGCCAGAGCTAAGCTACAATGGATCAGTTCAAGCCTCCAGCCCCGCTAGTGCTAACCGGCAACATCAGTGAGAATTGGCGCCGATGGGAGCAACGTTTTCAGCTGTACATGACGGCTACGGGAGCAAACACGAAAGCTGAACCGGTGAAGATGGCTATCATGCTGCACACGGTCGGCGAAGAAGCGCTAGAAATATACAACACCCTGGATGTGTTTGTGGAACCGGGTGAGGATGGACAGCCTGGTGAGCTAACAATGAAGGACGTCTTGGATGCGTTCAGAAAGTACTGCATTCCGAAAAAAAACATTGTGTTCGAGCGTCACCAATTCTGGTCGCTCCCCATGTCTGAGGGAGCCAATGTAGATCAGTTCATGACTGAACTTCGTCAAAAATGTAAGAACTGTGAGTTTGGACTAACAGAGAATGACATGCTCAGGGATAAGCTCGTCTTTTCTGTCCCAGACGCTCGCGTGAAAGAGCGATTACTGCGAGAAACGGACTTAACTCTGGATAAAGCTGTCGACATCTGTAGAGCAGCTGAAGTCACTAAATCACAGATGCGAGCTATGAGATCAGCTCAGCCTGAGGCGTCCGTGGAAGCTCTCCACAAGGTGTCTCCCAGCTACGAGAAGGGGAGAATTTCCATGAAAAAAATGTCACGACCACATGAGAGAAAGACACAGGCAGCAAACAGAAATGACAACACATGCAGAAAATGCGGCGGGGTGCATAAACCTCGTCAGTGTCCAGCGTTCGGTGTGATCTGTCACAACTGCAATAAGAAGAACCACTATGCAAAGATGTGTGCATCAACAAAAGACAGAGGAGCTACTGCCCGAGGCGTGCACGAGCTTGAGGTGGAGTCACTGTTTATATCAACAATGTCCTGTGTTGAACCCAAACGCACTCAGCAGGATAATTCGTGGTACACAACAGCCAACATCAAAAACACAGAGGTTGAGTTTAAATTGGACACTGGGGCAGATGCGAATGTGCTTCCTCTGAGGATGTTGCAGAAGATTCCGGGTCCTCATCAGCTGCAACCCACACGCATCGCTCTAGTTGCCTATGGAGGAACACGTCTGAAGCCAGAGGGCACCGTGAGACTTATCTGTGATGTGGGCAGGACGACGTCAGATCTTCTGTTCTTCGTCACTAAGCACTCCTCCACTCCGATCCTGGGCCGAGATGCATGTGAACAGCTGCAGCTGGTGAAAAGAATGCAAACCATCGCAGTCAAAACACCAGCCACAAAAGAGGAGCTAGTGGACGCCTACCCCTCTGTCTTCAGTGGGCTGGGACAGTTTCCAGGGGTGCATCACATCCACACAGACCCACATGTGACCCCAGTTGTGCACGGCTGTAGGAAAATCCCCATCGCTGTCATGGACCGGCTAAAAACCACACTAGGAGACCTCGTCGAAAGAGATGTCATTGCACCAGTGACGGAGCCTACAGAGTGGGTAAATAGCCTTGTCATCACAGAAAAAAAAAACGGGTCGCTCAGGGTGTGTTTGGACCCTCGTGACCTTAATGAGGCGATTAAGAGACAGCACTTCTCAATACCAACCCCAGAAGAAGTACTCCACCGCCTGTCAGGAAAAACCATCTTCTCCATTCTAGATGAAAAGGACGGATACTGGCAAGTGAAGCTGGACCAGCCCTCCTCGATGCTCTGCACATTCAGCACGCCGTGGGGCAGGTTTCGCTTTAAGAGACTTCCTTTTGGCATAAAGTCCGCCAGTGAGGTCTTTCAACAAAAGAACTGTGAGACATTCGGCAGCATAGAAGGTGTGCACATCATTGCAGACGACATGATCATCGCCGCTGCATCTGAGGAAGAGCATGATGCTATTCTGCAGAAAGTAATGGACACTGCACTAAAAAACAACATCAAATTCAACAAGGAGAAAGTTCAATACAAAGTGGACTCAGTCAAATATATGGGCCATGTAGTCACCTCGAAGGGAGTGAAGCCGGACGAGTCCAAGGTATTCGCCATCAGAGACATGCCGCAGCCAGAGGACAAGAAAGCACTGCAGAGACTGCTGGGAATGACAAGGTACCTCTGCCAATACATCCCAAATGAAGCCACGATCACAAGCCCGCTCAGAGAGCTGCTTCGAAAGGACGCTGCCTGGCACTGGAGCAACCAACACACTGCTGCAGTGGACAAGCTTAAGACCGCCCTCATGCAAGCCCCAGTACTCCAGTTCTATGACCGGAGCAAGCCACTCGTCATACAGTGCGACGCATCAAAAGACGGACTCGGTGCCTGTCTGCTGCAGGAAGGTAGGCCACTGTCATACGCATCACGAGCACTCACAGACTCTGAGAAGAATTATGCTCAGATAGAGAAAGAACTGCTGGCAATAGCTTTCGCCACCAAACGTTTTCACCAGTATGTGTATGGCAACACAGTGACTGTACAATCTGACCATAAGCCCCTAGAAGTCATTTTCAAAAAACATCTGAGCAAAGCACCTGCACGACTCCAGCGCATGCTACTGCAGCTCCAACGCTATGACCTGAAAATCATCCACACAGCAGGCAAGGACATGCATGTTGCTGATACCCTGTCCCGTGCTGTTGTCAGTGACAGCAAAGACGACGTGAAAGAGGATCTGTTTGAGGAGAGAGTAGTGCATGCAATGGAGGCCACAGACGCACTTGACGCAGACATGCTATCAAAGCTCAAAGGGGCCACGGCGACAGACAGCACACTGCAACAAGTGATAGAGTTACACAAGAGAGGCTGGCCACGACGACGGCGCAGTGTTCCCACCAGTCTACACCAATACTGGTCAATGAGACACAACATCAGCATCAGGGATGGCATCCTGATGACTGGTGACAGGATTGTGATCCCACAGAGTGTGAAGCAGCTGATGCTTAACAGACTGCACCTCGCACATCAGGGGATACAGCGGACAAAAGCACAAGCAAGAAAGGTGATGTACTGGCCAGGCATGAAACATGATATCGAAAACCTGGTGGAGAAATGCCGCCCATGCCAACAGCTCCAGCCACAGAATCACAAAGAACCCCTGATTCCACACGAGGTACCTGAACTGCCATGGCTGAAGCTTGGTGCAGACATTTTTGAGCTACACGGACAGTCATATCTCCTGATGGTGGATTACATGTCAAAATACCCAGAAGTGCTCCACATACCTGACAAAACTGCCCACACAGTCATACGCCAAATGAAGACCATATTCGCAAGACATGGGATCCCAAAAGAGCTGGTGAGCGATCACGTCCCATTCGCCAGTTCTGAAATGCGACAGTTTACGTCGTCATGGGGCATAAAACTTGTCCACTCCAGCCCTGGGTATCCACAGTCAAACGGCTTAGCAGAGAGAATGGTAAAGACTGTAAAACAGGCACTTAAAAAGGCGACACAAGCCGGCACAGACCCGCACCTAGCCCTCCTGTCTCTGCGCAACACTCCAGTGACTGGCACAGAGTTCTCACCAGCACAGGTCCTGATGGGAAGAGTACTGCGGAGCACCCTGCCGACGTCCACAGCTGTTCTGCAACCAGCTGTGCCACGCGGGTTCCACTCGCGGCTGAAACACCTACAAGCCAGGCAAGTGCACTACTACAACCACAACACAAAGCCACTGCCAGAGTATGCTCCTGGTACCACAGTGCACATGTCAACACGTCGTGGTTGGGAACCAGCGACGGTCCTGAGCAAAAGAGAGGAGCCACGTGCATACAACGTCCAGACACCCAGTGGTGTCACGTTCCGAAGAAATCGACGTCATCTAAGGAGAATCCACCCCAGTCTTCATCGAGAGGACAATGATGAACTTCTAGATCACCCCATCGCTTCACAGAGAGAGGACAGTGCATCACAGGCCCAGCGAGACCAATGCTCACCAGCCTGTGAACCATCCAGTCCCACTCCAGCTACGACCACCTACAGAACAAGGAGTGGGAGGCTCGTGAAGATTCCTTCAAGGTTCAGGGACTATGAGTTGAAATACTTAAGTCCTGCCTGCAGATAAGTCATGTTCGGACTTTGTTTACATTTTCTTGGTCCTGTTTGATGGGCTAATTTTGGTTACTTACATATTCTTTGTTCCACAGTGTGACTGAGCTGAAAACAAGAGAGACAAAAGGCACACGAAATAAAAAAAAAAAAACAAAAAAAAAAAAAAGGATATGTATGAATGTGATTTAAAGGTTGTTTTACAGTGTAAGGCTGTCGATTACAACGGTTAATTCAAATGTTACTTCTTCTTACAATGTTACTTTAAAGATCTAGAGTTACAGTGAAGTTAAATATGATTCTCGTGCTTAAAAAGGGAGGATGTAGTATATCGTTAGATTGGATCATCTGTGATCGATTGGTTTACCCTATGAGAAGCGCATCACTCAGTGTTCGATATGTTTGGTCTGGTGCCCAGTGTTGTTGCTGGCGAGCTGCAATAAAAGTTACATGCAAAGTGCCTCACCAGAAATAAGCCTCACTGTTTATTTTATTTAGTGTAAGAAGTACACGACACCAGACACACCTGGATTAATCAGTTCGTCCAGTAATGAAAGACAGGAAACAAAGGAGCTGCATTAAATTCAGGAAGTAGTGGAGCTGTGCATAGAGCCCATTAATCCTACACACACAATTGTCTAATATCACTGCAGTTTTTTGGAGCACAGGATGCTCAGACCTGTCTAAAACAATAACATGCTGCGTGATGATGCTGTTACTCTCAGTATACTTATTCAGCAACGTCCCTGACGTTTCACAGGTAATGATTCAGTAATTTTCTGTAAAATAATTTTCTGGATATATACCTCGGTTACTTCTCTCCTCCTTTGGAGATCTTCAAGCCTTTCCTCCTCTGCTCTAGTCACCCCGCTGGCTCCTCTCCCTCGCCTGGCCCCTAGCTGCACGCCCACCCGGCCTCTCTGCCCTCTTCCTCCCTCTTCCTCTCTCCCTCTTCCTGCGCCTCTTCCTCCCCTTGTAGCCCCCGCGCCACAAACAAGACTTGGACTCTGTAAACGGGGAATATATATTCTTCCAGCGAACACAATCTACGCTGTTAAACTAATGACTACAATTACTTCGTCTGTTTATATCACCATGCAAAGTAGCTCACCAAAGCGTCACAACGACGTAGAAAATATAACAAGTATATTTATTATCTAAAGTCTACATGTAAATCTATACCCTACACGAAATACTATCTGTAAAATTATCTATGTAAAACAAACCTCATCACTTGAGAAGGTACAGTAGGTGATTCCGGCGTCGTGGAAGACATTTTGTCCAGTAACGCTCGCCGTACTGTTGGGGGAGACGTTCATGTTGCTGCAGTCTGCAGTCTGGACGTTAGATGTCGCTGAAAATTACACACTGTAGCTTTAATATATATTTGGTTTTTATTTCAGATATCTTTAGTTAGAATAGCATTGCTCCTATCTAAAATAAACATTTCATAAATCTGAAATGTAATTCTTACTAGGACAAATTACTTTTCCCCATTCATGTGTGTTGGGTCGGTATTTTCAGATATTCGATGGTGACATTACTGACATTTTTGAAACAGAGGATCCGGTTTATCTGCTCCAACTCAGCCGCACCCTGAGTGTTCAATAAAGACTTGTTTTGAACTAATCCAGATCTGTCTGATTTGAATATTGGGTCCAAGATTTTGAGCCAATGACACAAGAAGCCATTTTATATATTATCTTAAATAAGTGAGGGGTGAGAGATGCTGTATATGACTTTGAGTTTTATTCCATGTGTGAGAAGCATGATGAAAAAAAGCTTTTAAGAACTTGTTTATAAGATCTTCCAAATCTTTGACGATCAGCTGGTTAAAGCAAGGAAAAAAATGTAAATATATGTCCTGGCTGTTTGATGCATTTGATTTTGCCCCATTCCTAACTTATTAAAGTGTATAGGCTTTTCCAGTTTGACAACGAGACTGACTATAAAGAATTAATGTTTTTTTTTTTTTTTTTATAATTTATATATTTTTTGTATATTTATCACACACAAAAAAAACTTTCTGTCACTTTCAAATGATTCTGTTGTAATTTTTGGTTAGAATGTGATTGGAATGGATGTAAGAAATACAGAACTTACCGTAATTAGGATTTAACAGTTTAAGGAAAAAAAGAACACAAAAAAAAAATCTTTATTCCAATCTAAAATAAGTGAGTTCTTCTGGGTGAGAGAGGAAAGTGTTTGTGATGCTCAGGAAGGATCCTGGTCCAGGACAGAACTCACTCTACTAACCACCTTGATCAGTGGTGTTCTGTTCCCCTTGATGTTGCAACACCTTCAATAGAACTCAGAATAAATCATTGCAAATTATACCACAGTATGGTTCAAGTTTTTTTTTTAAAGTTTCCTGTACAATGTGAAGCACTTCAGTGTCCTCAGTAGATGGCAGTGACATGTGTGAAGTTCATGACTGGTGAGGCTCTGAATCCTCTAATGCCAGAAGCACAATTATATAAAAAATAAAATAAAGCTTATATTTTAACTCCTCTTTTACTGAATTAATTTAGCTGCAATGAAAAGGTTTTTATTATGCTTCACAAAAATTCTAGCACAGTTTTACATAAGAAAAAAATATTTTACAAGTAAAAGTATTTTATTTTAGGTTAATTAGATTTTTGTCGACATCTTACCTTGTATATAAAGTTCAAGGTCAGTAGTGGATCCAAAAAATTTTTTTTGCTGGTATTGTCTGGCAGAGACCAGTGTGCATTGTGGGTTGGCCAAAAACTGTTAGGCCTATAAGAATATGTGCTTAGAGGCTCCCTAAGCAGCCAAGTAAAAGAGGAAAAATTATCACTCATCAAATCGAAGCCAGAGATCGCTGCAGCTGTGAGTGATGAAGACAATGGTTTCAAACATTAACAGTACACAAAAGTAAGACAACTGAAACAAACTTATAAATCAGTAACTGGATCATGCGTAATGATTCAGCATAAAAAGCCCTGTCTGCGTAAAACACTGCTGCAGATGGAAATAAACTGACCACTTTAGGTTTGATGATACTCAGAAGAATAAGATTAAAATAAGGATCAGAATGAATTAAGATCAGGATCACAGTATTTACAATCAACAAAATTTTTTTTTATTTACAGTGATGCTAAGTATTTAATGAAAATTATGGGACATGACGATGTTATTGCACAATATGCATTTTTGTGGATTGGTTAAACTGGATAGACTGGGAGTAATCCCGCTAGGTCTTGCTCACTTTGTGTTACAGGCCTCTGGTCATCGCTTTGTTTGGAAATAAAGGCTAGTGAATGCATCACCCAAAAGCCTCCTATCCCTGTTATGTCCTTTCAACTGCTCCCTTATTCAGGTGTCACCACAGCAAATCAATATGCTAGCTCACAGGCTTGGCAAAGTTATACCAGATGCTTCTCCTAATGCAAATGAGATTCAAACCAGTAAAGATGACTTCAATCCCACATTAACTTCGTGATGTGTGGGAACTCCAAATGCCGTCCCCTAGTCTGAACCTTTATCTGTTTTACCATCCTGGAGGAGACATGTGGGGAGAGAAAAGTTTGGGGATCTCTAGACTGCTGCCTCTGTAACCCTGCCTAAGATAAGCAGAACATGAAGAGTAAAAGAACATTTTGCTTTTTTGCGATCAGTGGTTTTATTTATGTAGTGAACTACTTGCTTTGGATGCACTATAATCACACACCCCCTTACTCTCCTCTTCTTTCTCAAACTGTATTAGGCCTGAGCACCAAATTTCATTGCTTCAATCAGTTTTGATGAGGACTGTTCATGACCAAAACGGAGATAGTGACAAGGGTGCTGTGTAGTGAGTTAAAATGGTTAAGAAATAGAGGCAATACAGAAACTTACTATCAGTTATGAGGGGATCAGAGCTTGGAACACATGTTGAGAAAACAGGCTCAGAAACATATTGCAGAATTAAGCTGGAAAAAGCAGCACTGGAGCTGATATATTGGTCTTTTAAAAATAGGTAGGGGATGAAAACAGGGAGCACAGGAAATTAGTTGTTGTAGAAATAAAGACAGGGCAGCTGACTGAGGTAGATCGGTTTTCACAGATGCAGTAAGACAGAAGTGCTTAGAAATGAATGCCGTAAAAGTAAAAAAAATAATAAAATCCACTGGACTTGGTTTCCAAGATTTGAAGACGTTTTGCTTCCCCTCCAGGAAGCTTTCTCAATTCAAATGTCTGGATCCGCAGTGAGTTTAAGTCTTTATATAGACAAGACCTTGTATTGCTTGGAAACATGCAAATGGATGAGAAATTCATGGAAACATAAAAAATATTAACTGACAAAAAATATTTTTAGAACTAGATTATCTCTGGCTCATTAAAAGTTGTTTCTGGAATAAAAAGCTTTACACATCTGTGTAAAAATTCTTTAGTATTTAACTTTTTTCTCATTCTCTTTTAACAAATGTATTCAATTTAAATGGGAACCACTACATCAAAGGTCAAGCCATGAGAGCATTTGAAACTGGATCTCTCTGGCCCAGTTGCTATAAAAAGGTCCTTGTTTATGTGAGGAAATATTAGTCTGGACAGAAGAAGGAGACAGCGTTGAAGAAAACAACGCAAGGTGGATATCTCTAAATTCATCAAGATATTTTGCTGAATTGCATTTGCAAAGTTAATCATTCATCTTGAAATGGAGTTTACCAGGCGCTACCTTCCAATGGAGTGGGAAGAGCGATGGCGGAAAGAGAAGGAGAGGAGAAAAGGAATGATTGAAGAAGGTGGAGAAGGGTTAGAAAGAGACAACAATGAACTGAGGCAGATTGTTGCTTATAACAATTCAAAGATGGGCCTAAAAAGTCTGGGTGATAAGACCGAAGAAAATGACTTGAGAAAGACTGAAATTGATATGGAATCGACCAGTGAATGTATGAGTGGTAAGGGATTCGGGGATGTTGGACAGCACGTCTGCACATACTCAAGCAGAACCTTTCATAAGGACATATTTAAGACTCTGAAAGAACTGCAGAATTCCTCTCTTCTTACAGACCTGACACTGACTACTGAGAATGGCAGAAACTTCAATGTCCACTCCCTTATCCTAGCTGCTGTCAGTGGCTTTATTTTAGAAAAACTAAATGAAATAAATGTGTTCCAGTCTTGGAATACTGAGGGGAAAATCAAAATGAGGTCAGTACTAATAGGTTCCGAAGTTGATGAAGTTGGGCTTCAAGCAATTATTGAGTTTGCTTATTGCGGGGATGTATCGATTTTGAACAAGGACACAATAACTCAAATCAAGACTGCAGCCGAAGTACTGAAGGTTCCAAGACTTTTGGATCTCTGCAAAAACATGGATACAAGATGTGAAGATCAATGTCCAAAAATAGAGCAAGACATTACTTTTGCAGATGTTAATCTAAAAAATACTCTTCAGTCCATTGAAAGAATGTGGAGAGACAAAGTTGGATGTGATGTCATCTTGGAAGTGGATGGCACTTTTTTCCATGGTTAGTTGACAAAATCTTAGAAACACTGTACTTTATATTCTGTGATAACAGCTAAGTTTGATTTTATTATCTGTCTCTTTAAGTTCATAGAGTTATCCTGGCAGCAAGCGGTGACTACTTCCGTGGGATGTTTACCAGTGGAATGAAGGAATCCCACCAGACCTACATTGCCCTTCCATTTATTCCATCTTGTGAATTAGAGACACTAATTAATTGGTCCTATAGGGGGACCCTTGTGCTTAGCTGGGATTCTGTTTTTGAGATAACCTGCACTGCCCTCCAGCTTCAGTTTCAACCTGCTTTCTTGCTTTGCCTCAGATTCTTGCAAGAACAAATACATATTAACTCATGCCTGGATGTGGCATCTTTTGCTGAAGCATATGGCTTGTCAGGGCTGCTTGAGGAAGCTAATGACTTTATACTGAGGAACTTCAGGGAAGTATCTGCAACTGCTAAGTTTCAAGACCTTGCAGCAGAGAAGCTCCTGGACTTACTTCGCTGTGATGGTATATGTGTGCCTTCAGAATTGACTGTGTTTCGAGCTGTAATCTCCTGGATTCAAGCTGATCCTGAAGAGAGGTTAGCCCAGGCTGCCTTACTGATGAGTGGAGTTCGTTTCCCACTCATGACTTTTCGGGAGTTCAGGGAGGTCAGAGCAATTAACCTACGCATGGAGTGCTTTGCTGATAAAGAAATGGAACTCTATGGATCTGCTCTCAAGGAATTTGGGTTCAGTCTCCCAAAGTCTGATGATTACTGTCGGATCAGAAGACCCAAAGATGTTCTTGCAGTGGTTGGTGGAGACCATCTTGATTCAGATATGGGTAAACGTATACCAAGCAAGGGTATTTGGTTTGCAAACTCTCTACGCAATGGCACAGGATTGATCAAGGAGATAGAGTGGAGGAGCCTAAGGGAGATCCCAGACAAGCCAAAGTTCAGGCATGGTGTGGCAGTAATGAATGGCAGGCTGTTTGTTGCTGGTGGATGTTACTTTTATGCCAAAGATAATATAATGAAATCTGTCTACAGGTATGGTTAAAAAAATCTCAAGGCATATTTAAACCTCTTATGTATGTGTATGTATACATGATACCTACCCTTTTTTTTTTTTACACATTGTAGTTATGACCCTGTGAGTGACAGCTGGAAACGTCTGGCTGACATGCTTGAACCAAGAAGTAATTTCTCATTGGTGGTCCATGAGAAGTGTCTTTATGCCATAGGAGGAGACAACGAGATCAACACCAACACAGAGACTGTTGAAATGTACAAACCAGACACTGACTCCTGGAGGTACTAATTATGTCACTTGTAATTCCTTCATTTAACACAATCCCAATCCTTTAGAAACAAACTGGGTTATATTGGCAAATCTTTAGGGCCTTGGTCATGTTGGATTAGGCTGATATAACTTAAGATAGGTTTATTGCAACTGCTTAATACTTGATTAGTAGACATTTAATTTTAATCACCATGTCAAGAAGACCTAAGACTGTCTTTTTGAAGAAGACTTTAACAACACTTTATTTACAAAATCAAACAATATAATCAATTAGTTATGTCAAATAGGTTTGAGCTAAAATTCTCTTTTTATGTAAAAACGAGTGTCAACTAAGAATCTCTTTATCGAGAAGCTTGTAAAATTGTAGTTCTACATTATCAGACACAGTAGATAAAATATTGGTTAAAATCCCATAACTGCATAAAATCCTCCATGTTTTTTTTTTTAAGAAGACAAAGGTGTGCCTAGGATTCAACACAGATAAAATTATCATTTGTAAACACTATTCTTCAACTTTAAAAACTATTTCCTATTGATAATCATGAATAGTTGTCGTTTGAACAACAGCAAAACAAGCAATGTTTTTTTTTTTTTAAACTTGATGCAATACAACTGATTGGACACAAGATGGCAGTAATTCCTTTTTAAGTATTTTGTTCTAAACCATTGATCTCACACTAAAATCCTGGAAGGCTGAAGTTATATGTTTCCCTTGTCATGCATGTCTGAATCAGATGGTAAAACTACCATTCCTGCTAATGAAACATAGATTTGTGTCAGGTGTGTTGAAGCTTTCAAAAGTTGCAGGATACCCTTGTGGACTGGAGTTTGAGATACCGTTCTCAAAACTGTGTATTTTGCTCTTGTATAAAAAAGAAATAACAATAAAAAAATAATTGTTTAAGTGTTTTGACTTTCCGACATTTATGCATCAAAATCTACAGACTCTTCTAAAGAAGTAGGGCCAAGAGTCACTAAGTAATGTATCCAATGTATCAATATACATGTATTTGCAATTATTTATTTTTCATGAGTTATATCACTTATCGCTTATCTGTATGTAACATGTGTGATTTATCCAAGTATCTTTTTCTAAAATTATATCTCATTGTTCTATTTCTTAACATACTCAGTAAATACCAGCTAGACATCATGGAAATTAAGTGAATAGGAGTTTCCTTTGACATTCGAGGCATTGACCACATTGTTTGCTGATCTACGTTTGTTTTTTTTATCTTTTACAGTTTTGTCCACCCCTTGGACCAGGCTATCAGTGGCTATGGGGTCACTGCCATAAATGGAGGCATTTTCATCTCTGGAGGTTTTAACTGTAAATATGTGTGTCTGGTTACCATGTTCCTTTACCACCCAGAGAGTGGAAGTATCTACCTGGCTGACATGTCCAATGACAGAGCCCAACATTGTATGGAAGCATTGCAAGGATGTCTTTATGTGGCTGGGGGTGTTTGTAACATGAGGAAGTTCTACACTGATCAACTAGCCTGTGAGGTGTATAATCCAGTGACTGACACCTGGACTGACTTTGCATCACTGCCAGTACCCCATGTTGGTGCTGCATCAGCTGTCCTGGAGGAGAAGATCTATGTTCTGGGAGGATACTGCCAGGATGATTACAGCGAGTCAGGACTGGTCCATCGCTTCGACCGTGGCTTGCAGCGTTGGGAGAACATGGGCAAACTACCAGGAGCTGTTACTGACATTAAGGCTTGTCTTATCAACTTACCCCAGCATTTCAGACGTTAACCAATTGATCTGAATCACGGAGCATTACAGATGAAATAAAATCAGACGTTCTGACTGGAAAACATAAACAGCCACTTGGAAAACATATTATCACCCTTTTAAGTTATATTTTATCATGATTTGAACAGAGAACATCTCAGAGCTGATTCCTTCAGATCAACTCAGAAGTTTTAAATGAAAGAAGAAAGGTATATATTTGAATATTGAGTTGTGTGTATTCCAATTGCACTGCATGTTTTTCCTGACTCGCTTGAAGCCCCTTTCAACATCTATGAGTTTTGAAAAACTGAGTTAGGAGTAGTATAGAGCAACTTGGTACTATGAAACATTTCAGAAAATAAAATGCTTCATCAGTAAAAGTTAATCAAAGAATTAAACATGGAAACGGTTTCTTTTCTTTTAAAATATCTTTCAGTATTTAGCATTTTTAGTAGTAGATATGTATATATATTGTTAGTGCAAGGTAATGCCTATACAGTATAAATGTTATATTTCTATGAAAGACATGAAATGATAAAAAAAAATCACTTCCATCACACATGTAATTCTTCCTTTCCCATGTAACACAGATTTAATTAATTCAAGAATAAAATATATCAAAACCAAAAAAAAAAACAGGATGAAATTATAATTATTATATTGTCACTGCGCTTTTTCTGAAGACGTTCCGACACATATCCAGGAGTCTTTATCAGTTCAGTCACCTCACACCAGAGCAATATGTAGTTAGAGCAACAAAGTATTTTGGATAGGTGTCTGATTGTCTTCCAATTTAAAGGTACAGTAGATCTTTTCTGATGCATTTTTTACCATGTGGCTGAAAGATCTCCCCACAGCCTCTTAGCAAGTAGTGAAAGAGAAGGTCTAAAAGTGAAACTAAAATAAATGGTAAAAGTGAGAAATTAATGAATAACCCATCAACAACCTGCATGCTGCTTCCTTTTTTTTTTTATGCTTGTACAAGTTTAGTTCTGATGCGCGGCTGAAGCATCTCTGCTGCCCCAGCTGCGTGGTAGAAAAAGTGGGTCTGATGCACGTTGGGCGGAGCTACCCTATCCTTCCCTTGCCTGTACCAATGGCAGCTATATTTGCTGTGATCAGCAGGTAAAAAGTAATTTGAATCTATTTTGAAGTGAGAAAGTCCACCTGAAAACATCTTCAGTGCAGTCAGTTCATCTAGATTTCCATCCTGCCTTCAAATTTTATTTCTGTCAAAGCCGCTCAGACCCCCTTACTCCGGCGGTGCACTGTCACTAGGAATCCTATTCAACAGCCCGGTAGCCTCTTCGCTGCTTGACGCGGCGGCTGGAAGCCATTTTTCATGTATGTCATCCAAACTGCAGGCACCAGGATAATAAATGAGAAAATGTTTTGCACACCATTTTAAGTTAATTTAGGTGTTAATTAACTGTTTCAGAGGAGTAGTCATAGCGCTCTGGATCATCAGTGCTGCCTGTCTCCCTGCAAGCTCCCAGACCCGCTGCTTCAGCTGCTCTGATACGCTGGTCTTGTTGCTCTAGACGCTGCAGACAGCATGCGCCGCTTTTTTTTGTTTTTTTGAAGGCATGCTTGGAGGGATGGTCTGGAAGGGAGAGGCCTGGTTGTGTATGTTCAAAATATAGCTTTGCTGGAACCGTCTTTTCCAAGATCTCCTGCAGCACCTTTAAGCCTACTTTGTGGCATAAAATAGAATAAAATCTTATAAGCTTCCAATGTTGCATTTTCCTGAATTCTTTAAAATAGTAACGTCCCAGCTCTATACTAGGTCACCCTATTAATAGAGCGTTAATCCCCTACACCTACAATACAGGAATTAAAAAAGACCAAAAAGGGAAGCTAATGTCAAATGTTTTTGTTAAACTTAGACTAATGGGAATATTAGGAATCCACTGAAGACACTGGTATATATTTTACCACCTCTCCACAGAATGATATTGGCACAGTCTCCAGCGTTCATTTCAAGGATTACTGAGTTGCTCGTTGTGTCGCTGGTGTCTGATCCTTTTGACTTCCAGGTGCTCACTTGGTATTTCCCGTTCTTCACCAGGATAGCTCCCGACGTGTAAATGTTGTAACCAAAAGTCATGAAGCTGAACAGATAAACACCTTTAACTGGAGCTGTGAAGATGCCTGTGAAAGAGAAGATGATTTTTTTTTTTTATGCTTAAGTGATCTGGAGACATTCTGTTCAATGCTGCCTCAAAACAATCAACTTCTGTCGTAGCAAATATTAACGGGACTTTAAACTGATTTAGTGAGTTGGAGGATTTATACGATGGATCATACCTGTCTTTTTGTTGTAGGCGTTTCCAATATTTGTAAAGACTTTGTCAAATTTTACAATTTTCCTTGTATGAAAAGAGACATGTCCAATGAACGAATGAGAAGATGCGATGCTTGCTGAAAAAGCAACTTTATTCTGCACTGGAGGAAGTAAAGGAAATGTTACAGACAATTTTTGTGCTTTTGTTGTAATTTTGGTTTTAAAGATATGCCATTTAAAAAAAATAAGCTTAAAGAAAACATTGATAATATTTTTTTAAAAAGCACAAATAGAAGTGGTAAGCAGCTATATTAATCAGAGTCAAATGGGTTTATGTGATTTATAAACAGAATAAACTATAGATATTAGGTAATCATGATTTTTTTTTCATTACCTTTAAATTCGCTTTGAATTGTATCCAATTTATGGTTAATCTCCACTTCGGTTACATTCAGCTGGGCTTCAAGTTTGACTTGAAGTCCTCTGGTTGTTGAGTTTAGTTGGGACACTTCATCCATTTGCAACCTCAGCAGGGTTTTCGTGCTGTTGAGAGCAGCTACAGTTTCTGCCTCCAAAATTTCCAACTTTTCTTTTGTTTTGTTTTTTCCCAAAAAAAGAGATGAACACGCTTAATTCCAATTAACAACTTTTTTTAACTTGTTCTTTTCGATGTTAGAGAGCATATAGTTCTCATGCTTACACCTACCTGCAGTCTGACTGTTGAGGTGATTCATTGTGAGATTCTGTGTCTTTAGCTCATTAATAACTTTGTTGAATCTGCTTTCAAGTTTGCGATCAAATTCAGATTTTTGATGGTGTAATTTACTATTGAGGGCTTAAAAAGGAGCAGAAAGATGTTGGACAGGTTAATAATATTTTCATATGTGTTAAATTTTAAAACAATTCTTGTGAAAGTCTTCATCTTGTTGTTTTGCTTTACCTTTAGTTTCTTTGTGAACTTTCTCCAGATTATCTTCTAAGTCCTCCTTTGTGTTGTTCAGTTGAGCTTCAATGTTGACTGCAAGGTCCCCTGCTGTTGACTTTAGAAGGGAGAGTTCCTTCTTGTACAATTTCAGAAGATTGTTGGTGTTGTTGAACGCAGCTTCAGTTTCCATCTCTAGATTTTCAAGCTTGGCTTTTTTTTCCAACAGTTGCATCCACCAGTATCATTGAGTCTACTTCTCAAAGTCGCATGAAGTTTCCCACCATTCCGTCTTTTTGCTTCTCCAGCTTGCTAACTTTATCCTGGAGTTTGGAAATGTCACCCATTTGTTTTTCCATTGATCTGGTCAACCCATCAAGGCTTTTTTCAAGTTTCTTCTCCAATCACTGCCAAAGAGGTGAGAGTGTTGTTTTCCACGCGATTCTTTCAGGTCTTCAATGTCATCATTCAGAAGCTTGTCGAAATACTTTTTTTAAGTTTAACTTCTTCTTCTCTGCATAAGCCAAAGCCTAATATTTTCATAATTAGAGCAAAGAGTAGGAGTGTCTCGTTTTTCCTCACTGGGTCACAGTTCCGCATGTTAGTGGAAGCTCTGAGGATGCAGTGTGAGAAGATAAAATCAGAGAGGAAAAAAACACCTTGAAAGCCATTATTCGCTCTGATGCAGCTTCTGCTCTACATAAAATCAAAGGTTCTGTCGAAGGAAAGCCCACAGATCTCCCTTTTAATTAGTCGCACAACCCTGTCTAACAGCTATTCTAGTTCTTCCTGCTGGCATTTTTTTCTTGTTGAAAGTTTCCTTTATATAAGGTGTCCCTATCATCCTGTAGCCCAAAAAAAAAAAAAACCTAACCAAGTTACTGTATTTCCGCCAAGTACATCACCTGTTACATGCTGCTGTTGAGATTTTATAAATAGAAAACAAAGCTGGTTCCCTTTCAGCAAGAGGCTTTGTTTTGTGGAATGAGGAAGGTGGGCCATAAAAGCTGGTTTAAGATTATGATGGAATGAGGATATAGATAAGAAAAACACTGATTAAACTTTTAGGTGATTATATGAATACAGGTGGATTTAAAAGGAGTTCAATGACCCTGAAAGTATGCTGATGTTTTAAAAACATCTGTTGCTGAAACAAAAACACAAAAGATGTTTGAATTTATAGTTGTATTTAACCTAACTGCAACCAGTAATGACCAAAATACAATATAATTACTGGCAATCAAAATATACTCAAGTCCTAAAGAATTAGGAAGAAAATATATCACTGTATTCTCATTATCAGGTCGTACGAAATCGTACGAAAAGTTATACACCGTAATGTTGCATGCGTTTTAGGCGTTTTTTTCGTCGTATTTCTAAGCCATTATTTTTGCGTCTTGACTTCGAGACAAAGATATCCTTGCGCATGTCGCATCTTGCAGCACCATTCAATAACATAGAATTTAACATACAAGTAACCCTAACCCTGACCCTAACCTAAGATACTAAACAGCAAGCAACCTAAGAGACATCATCAAGTAATTATTGCACTGTTTTCCCAGTTCTACGTCCGTCCCTGAGGATCTGCTTTTTTCGTCTGTCTGGCTGCGCGTATGCGCACTGATCCTGTTTTTCGAGGAAAAACGCTTATCCAAAAGCGTCACAGAAATACTGTGCACTTCATAACTTTTAGATAGGATTTCATGCGAACTGATAATGAGAATATGCTGAATATATATATACCCTTTCTTCTCTATTTATGTTATTCTACAGTTCTTCCACCAATGAAGTACTTGATACAGTTTATGAAAAAAAAATTGAGATTTAAAATACAAAAGACATAATGAGATTTCAAAGAATGTGAACTTAAAGCTTGATATTCACACCTAGAAAACCATAGCATGTATTTTTCTATTTTGTTTTCACTCATTGCAAGGAGCCTCACCACTAGTGTTACTGCTCAAAGAGTCACATATGGAGAAGAAGTGCTAATTTCTTAAATTTCAATAGTTTACAATATTTTTTTAAGAGCAAGGCGAGGCAAGACAAGTTTATTTATATGAGATAATTCAGTAAAAAGACTATTCAAAGAGCATTACATGAATTAAACTACAATGGACGGCACAGATGAACCCAATATTCAAGGTGAGTCAGACAGTGGGAAAGTTCAAAACGTTTATTAACAGAAAATAAAACAGAACAGAAGCGTAGAGCTATGGGTCCTTGGACCGCAGTGACTACAGTGGGGCACAACCACAGAGACTCTGGTTTAACAGTTCATTCCATCCTCTCCAAGGAAGGCATAATCTATCCAATGGACTGCCAAAGGTGAGTGCTCCCAATGCAGTAACCTCAGCGAGCGGGCAGGAATCCCATCCAGCTCAGAAAAACAGATCAGACAGGAGCAGTTCTGGAATACAGGAGTTGTAAAATTGTAAAAAAAATTTATAAATAATGCTCTATCCAGAATTCCTCAAGTGGAAGAGATTAAGTTTCACCTGGTTTAATGTTCTAAAGAGTCTTCTTTAAGGAACCTTTTGCTATCTGATTGTTAATTGATTAATTGAAAAAAATAATATTTAGATTTAAACTAATTGGTAGTTGCACCCCTAAATAGGTTATTCAAATAAAGGCTAAAACCAATCAATGATTATTAGTTAGATGATTATCACTGTAATGTGCTTATTGACTTGGGTGCTTAGTATTTTACATAAAGGTTGGACCCCTTGACTGGCTGTTTAGAATCCAATTGCCTTTCACCTGTTTAGTAATTTATTAATCGACAACCAAAGACATTTCAATACAGTGGTGGGAGGTCAGGGCCTTCAAGGCCTTCACTGCTGGCCTAAAATCCATCAGAAACACAAACCTACATTCCGACCTAAACTTTATTTTTCTTCCATCTCACTCTATTAGTTTATTCAATCCGTTCTCTTAATTTTTTATAGCCTGGCTGCACCATTACATTTCTGTGGTTGCTTTCAGCACAAACAGCAAGCTCACAACACTACACTACGTGAGAAAGTAGAAAACATTGAGGGTTTATATCTAAACCCTCACCAGCAGGAGCTTTTATAGATTTTCCTCGGTGCGGACAGAATTTCCAAACAGAGTCCTTGTGTAGGGCTATGGAAGCCCAAAATGTTACCAACACTGGTGGTCACAAAGACACTAACTGGTTTTCCAGTCCTATTGGACTCCTAATAAAGTAAATATGACAAATTTGAAAAAGCCTTTTAATTTGCCAATTATCATGCTTACAAGTGACCATATCGATGTGTCAAACTTATGAGGTAGATCGATTATCCAAGGTTACACAGATTTAGACAGAATTGTGAACAATAATTGAGAGAAATACAATTCTGAGTATAAAAAGTATGTCTTAGATTTTTCTATTAAATTCAGCTTATTTATATAGCGCCAACTCAAAACACATGTCATCTCAAGGCACTTTACAGTTCACTAGTTCATCCAGTCAATTGATTCAAAGTTTTCAATCTAAGGAAAACCTGTTAATTGCATCGACTCATTGACTCAAATGCAAAACCCCACACTAAACATGCTTTTAGCAATAGTGGAGAGGCAAAACTCTCTCTCACGGACTAAAACTGGTAGTTGGTTCCACAGGAACTAAAGGAACTAAAAGATCTGCCTCCCATTCTACTATTAGAAATTCTAGGAACCACTAGTAAACCTGCAGATTGAGAGTGAAGTGCTCTGTTATGAACTCAAGGAACAATCATATCTTTGATATAAGATGGAGCTTGGCCATTTAAGGCTTTATATGTGAGAAGGAGGATTTTAAATTCTGTTCTGGATTTAACAGGAAGCCAATGAAGACAAGCCAGGATAGGAGAGATATGATCTCTGTTTTTAATTTTCATCAGAACTCTGGCTGCAGCATTTTGGATCAGCTGAAGGCTTTTAACTACAGTTTGTGGACTTCCTTATAGTAAAGAATTACAATAGTCCAGCCTTGAAGTAACAAATGCATCGACTAGTTTTTCAGCATCTCCCCTGGACAGGATATTTCCAATCCTTGCAATATTGCATAGATTATGGAAGGAAATTCTATAAACCTCTTTGATATGGGATTTAAATGACAGGTCCTAAATCAAAAATAACACAAAGATTTTTTACTTTATTATCTGAAATCAGTTTAATGACGGGAAAAAAAAATAGAAAAACATTTTCAGTGACATCTTTTATAATGTTTTTAGCATATCTAAGCACAAAAATATTATGTGTAATCACCAAATAACAATCATTTAAGGACCCAAGATGTTTTGTGTTTACCTGCATCATGAATGTGAAACCCAAAACTGACTCTTGTGAAACCCCAGAATCAGTGTGTTAAGAGTATGAACACAAATGTTCCATTTTCACGTACTGCATGAAGCTTAACTACTCCAACGTTTTTAACCATGTGTCAAAATAATTTTTAATATTAACAAAAAAATCCTGTAGCTATGTTCTTTTTCTCAGCAGCAGTAATATCTTTCTCTACTTAGGGTGTGGTAAATGTTTTTGATATTTTGATCAAAATGCATGTTGTTTTAGCAGATTAATTGTTGCTTTTCTTTTTACAGTGTCCTGTCTGGCAAGGTGGCAATAAGAATAATTGTCTTGATGCCAAAAGGAGCCCAACAGATTTTACTTTCACAAGTGTCAGCGGTATGTCGCAATTGCCATACTGCTCCACTTGTGTTTCATGTATATAAATTGCTTTATTATAATTATGCAGGAGTTTTACAGTTCATATGGACACTGCAATGTAAGTAGAGCAGAAAAACAGAAGAAGAAGAAGGAAAAAGAAAAAGAAAAAAAACAGGACAAAAGATGAAAGAAAGAGGAGATAGGAAGGAGACAATGACAAAACATTTTCAGTCTGCTTCAACACCTGTAGTGAGATGGAGAAAAAAAGAAAAAAAGAACAGCACAACCAAAAAACATGGTACGAGATATACAATAAAGCAAACACCTTGAAACTATCGCTAGAGTAATATTATTAAGTCTGACATGTACTCTGTGTTACCTGAAGATATGAATGTGGGGTTTCTGTTTGGAAGTGAATCTCTAAGTACCTGAAGCCCAGCACCTGTAGTTGTTTGTGAGGGTGAACTTGTGCATGTAAAGTTTTAACTATAGAAAAAAAAAATGCTCAATAGTGGTTGTGGAGAGCCGAGAGGCACACCCCCAGAGCACCGAGTCCAGCTGGGCGGGAGACCCAAAGCCCCAGGCCAGGCTTCAAGGGGACCCCAGAAGCTGGCGCACCAAGGCGGGCCAGCCCCGAAACCAGACCCCACCAAGGCAGGAGGAGAGACAGCCACCATAAGAAGCCCCCCAGTTACCGCCATGCCGGGCGCTCGGGAGCCGCTGGACGAAGTCCGCTGGCCCTCGCAGCAGCCGGCCACCCCGGCGTAGGGCCGGGTAATCAACACCAGCTCCCCCACGGGCGCCGAATCGAACGCCCCCCAGCCCTACACAGAGCAATCGGAACACGCCCCGGCCCCGCGACACTCAAGCTCCCCGGGCGCGCACCGCCGCAACAATTCCACCGCGACCGCACTCACCCAGGGAAACACTAGCGCGGCCCCGCTTCGCCGGGCTTATGCGCGCGATCCGCCGCTGAACCGCGTTAATGAAGCGCCGCTGGACCCCCAAAACCCCCGCCAAAAGCTCAGCCCCCACCCCACTCAAGACCGACATGCCAACAGCGCCAAGCGAACGACACACACCGCACACAGAATCAGCCCGAGAGCAGAAAAGCCGCCCGGCGCAAAACCGCAAGAAGAGCAGACCGCAGCCGGGCGCAACCACCCCCCCAATTGTTGCTTTTCTAAAAAGGTTGCAGGGTTACTGTTCAACTTGTTCTATGGAAAACTTTTGCTATGTAGTTGGAAAACTAATATTTCTTGGATATCATTTTTAACATTTTAATCTCTCTGGAAGATGAAGACACGTATAAAGTAAAAACAGAAATAGATGCTGTGATAATTTTAAGAAATGTAGAGTAAAAAAGGCTGTTGGTGTATCCACAATTTTAAGGATAAACAACTGTTAAGCTGTAAGGGAACTATGTTTATAAGAGCTATTAGCATGTTAAAAAAAAAAATTTTTTTTTACCTAACATACAGCTCCTGTATGCCGGGGAATGAGGAAGAAGTGGTTTTGATAGAGCTAAACTACTTTAAAGGAATGAGGATGTTCTAAAAACTATTTAAAAAGACAGATGTTATCAAACTGCTTTCGCAAATACTATGGAAAAAAACAGAGCAGTATAAAAATAAAAATCTTATTTTTTCTTTTTTTTTCTTTCAGCCCCTCTATATTACCGGAGTCAAGAGTAAACACATTCTTTAGTTGAATAAGGTATGGAGCTAAACTACTTTGGTGCCGTGTGTAGCCCTTGGATACTTCCTGGTTCCATAGTAAATCATGGGAATTCCCAGGGTGTTCAAAACAGAGTGCAGCATGTGGTATTTTATGCTATAAAACAGCCTGCAAACACTGAAGCTAGAAAGACAAGTGGACTAGGGTTCGGTTAGAAGCTTCTGCAAACTTCAAAAGTAGTTGTACAACAAATTACTGAATTGACAACTTATCTTGAATTAAGCTGTGCTACTTTCTAAGTAAATTTTAATTAAAAGTTAAACAGCACAGGTTTCTTGTTGTACTTAGATAAAAAGTAAAATTAAGTTCATGCTTTAATGACAACAAATAACTTTTTAAAAACAACAACACAATATTTCTATTATAGAGCTCACTGTGTTGGCAGAGATAACCTTAAATTTTGAACTGTTTGGTTTAAGTCAGTTTCTCTTTAAGATGTTGATTTTCTCCTTGTGTTGTTTCAGCTGTAATGTTGCGGAAGTAAGGAGTGGAAATTAGAGATGTTGGATCAGTCTCAAAAAGCAGGTTTAACAAACTCGAACTCAAATCCTCAACTCTGAATTGATCTAGTGTTCTTTTTCACAACGGCAGCTCTGAGTTAGTTTAATCAACTCTGAGCAGATGCACTCAGAGATGAACACATGCATAACAAGTATATAAAGCCATTATTAACAGAGCCCTGATTCGATTAGTCACCATAACAACAGGCAACAGGAAGTCCCAATTTCACACCACTGGAACTAGAGATTTTAGTGCAAAAATGAAAGAAATAAACGGAGAATGTGTTTAAAAGCCAACTGTAAAAGAGAGGAAAATGTTGAAGATTGCTGTGTCGAGGATGTCGAAGATTGCTTATATCAGTATTTACAGTATTAAAAGCACTCTCTCCTTTGTTGTTTCTTTTTTCGATCACTAAAATAGGATTCTTCTTGGTCAATATCACGTTCCTAGTCATACGTCCAATAATAGAGGTTCTAAATTACAATTTTTCCAGCAGAAAAAGAATTTCAGAACGTAAAAAAAACTCAATTGTACCAATAAGAAATAAGTTTGATATATCTAGAAATGTTAAGCCAATATCTGAAATACATTTCTTCATAGTCAAAATTATACAAATGATGGCCTCTTTAGTTAGCAGTAATACCTATTCAGTCAAACTAATACATATCAAAAACGCTTGCCATAGCCTGTTGTGACCACAATAACATTACAGGTTTATTTCTTGAATGGTAGGAGATCAATGTATCTATTTAGGTAAAATCACCTGGCGGCTGGTGAAGATGAAGTCTAAAAACATTGTTCTTAAATTAGGACCTGTTCATTTTCTCATGGTGATCCTCCTCATTTTGATTCTATCTTCCATCACAGAGTAAATAGTTAGAGGCTGTTTACAGCCGCTTTGGATGTTATCATCCCAATAAGTGGTCATTATAAGTGGTTATCTGTCCCATAGAATGGCTTCAGATTGTGCCAGTTAGCCTAGTATGTTTTTATCACAGAATGAATCCTAATTCTAACCCTAAAGTTATTCCTTTTTCCCCACGTAGAATTAATCAATCTATTTATGTGTAATCTGCAAAATAATTTCAGTAGTTCCTCATTTACTATAAAAATACACTCACTGGCCACTTTATTAGGTACACCTGTCCAACTGCTCGTTAACACTTAATTTCTAAGCAGCCTATCACATGGCGGCAACTCAGTGCATTTAGGCATGTAGACATGGTCCAAGACAATCTCCTGCAGTTCAAACCGCGAACATCAGTATGGGGAAGAAAGGTGATTTGAGTGACTTTGAACGTGGCAAACTGCTGATCTACTGGAATTTTCACGCACACACGCCCAACCTCATCTAGGGTTTACAGAGAATGGTCCTAAAAAGAAAAAACATCCAGTGAGCGGCAATTCTGTGAGCCCAAATGCCTTGTTGATTGGATGCCAGAGGTCAGAGGAGAGATGGCCAGACTGGTTCGAGCTGATCGCTGATAGAAGGGCAACAGTGACTCAAAATAACCACCCGTTACAACCAAGGTGGGCAGAAGAGCATCTCTGAACGCACAGTACGTGGAACTTTGAGGCAGATGGGCTACAGCAGCAGAAGACCACACCGGGTGCCACTCCTTTCAGCTATGAACAGGAAACTGAGGTTACAATTTGCACAAGCTCATCGAAATTGGACATTAGATAGAAGATTGGAAAAACATTGCCTGGTCTGATGAGTATCGCATTTCTGCCAGCGGCTATCTGGATGGTAGGGTCAGAATTTGGTGTCTACAACAACTTGAAAGCATGGATCCATCCTGCCTTGTATCAAACGGTTCAGGCTGCTGGTGGTGGTGGTGTCATGGTGTGGGGGAATATTTTCTTGGCACCCTTGGGCCCCTTGGTACCAATTGAGAATCGTTGCAAACCCCACAGCCTACCTGAGTATTGTTGCTGACCATGTCCATCCCTTTATGACCACAATGTACCCAACTTCTGGATGGCTACTTTCAGCAGGATAATGCGCCATGTCATAAAGCTGGAATCATCTCAGACTGGTTTCTTGAACATGACAATGAGTTCACTGTACTCAAATGGCCTCCACAGTCACCAGATCTCAATCCAATAGAGCATCTTTTGGGATGTGGTGGAACGGGAGATTCGTGATCATGGATGTGCAGCTTCCACAAATCTATGGCAACTGTGTGATGCCATCATGTCAATATGGACCAAACTCCCTGAGGAATGCTTTCCAGCACCTTGTTGAATCTATTACCACGAAGAATTGGAGGCAGTTCTGAAGGCAAAAGGGGGTCCAACCCGCTACTAGCATGGGGTACCTAATAAAGTGGCCGGTGAGTGTAAATACATAGATAAAAATGATCCCCTATGTCGCTCATATATAAACAACAAAGCAAAAACAAATAAATCTCCCCATATCCCTTTCAAATGAATGGTAGAAATGAATCGTGTTTAGTTTTAAAACTCTAATGTATCCAACAATAGACCTACTGAATGATTTCTTTTTTTTTTTTTTTTTTATGAACAAACCTACAACAAAAATCTCCTGACTAAATCAGGAAATAAAACAACGTGATTGGCTCTAATGAGGGTACACAGACAGAGGACACTGAGTTTACTGAAAAAAACCTGATCCTGACCAGGGCTTGCTGTGGGGAGAATGCTACTGAAACAGAGGTTGAATAAACATCATTCTTTTTGAAATGGAAAACGCAAGGACTTGGGATCTTGAGGTGCCTTATTATAAGTCTAATCTTAGATTGTTTAGTAGAGTTATAGATAGAGTTATTTTATATAGTTTATAAAGTAATCCAGCATATTCACAATAAAGACATTACATGATGAGAAAATCTCCACATAAGTCGAAAGTTTGATCCTTATAGCTAAACTAATAAGATTGCTAATAACACTAGCTTCCCCAAACCCTTCCCATAATTAGATGGGAAGTTAGAAAAATTGATAATTAATTTCTTAAAAGAATGCTTGTGGCCACCAAAATGCTTCAGGGGGATGTTTTGGTTCAAATTGTTGTATAAAAGCAATAGCCAGAATATGGCCTGATTTGGGACATCTGGAGAGGTTTGGAGGCACTCGTAAAACCAGAAGTAAAAAGTCCCAGTTCCCATCTGGAACTGTGATATCTAGAGGCAGAGTGCGAAATACAGGGGGGTCCGGGGGGGCTCGACCCCCCCGATTAACCCATGAGACCCCCTGAAAGCCTCAAGAGCAAAATTTAAAGGGGGTCATAAATTGTGTCAAAAAAAATTAAAAATATATATATATTTTTGTCACTAATGGTCACTAAAATGTTTTTAAGCTCAACATTTCAAGTATTAAAATTCAAAACTTTATTCACAAATATGTTGTGTTTTTTACCAAGTGGAGCCAGCCAATCCTAGCCTGACGTAGTCCTACTCAATTCTAGTCAGAATATGAGTCTGATACTGCTCCATAGAGCTGTAATTATGGGGCGTGTTTTGAACGAACCAGGAAAAAAAATGCCTCTGCACTCAATTGGATAGACCTACAACCAATAAGAGCAACGGAGTGCGTGACGTATGTTAAGCGAGGCATAGTTGTTGTCCACAAAAATCAAAACGTGCAGTTTCACGCCTAGAATAAGAAGATGAGACTTGATCGTGTTTCTCTGTTCCTCTTTTAAAATTTATTTGCTGTCGATATCTTCTAGAACAGACCTAATAGCAGAATCTACTCACCCAAACTCTCCAGCAGCAGCCATTATTGTTGTCACCCAAGCGCGCTTTGGTCACGTGGTTACAAGCATTGTTGGTCATCTGTCCATCATCGTGAGCAAAAGCCTGCCCTGACACTTGATTGATCGCCTGACAGTGGGCTATAATACTCACGCTATTTCAGGCGGAGCAGAGCCAGACCTAACTTCCCAAACTCAAACCTTGTGGGCGGGACTAAGTTCGGACTGGCACCCAGGCCGCCTAACCTGCCTGTTTCGTACCAGCCATGTGCTTTTCCGTAGTTAATAACACAGGCAAGGGCTCAGATTGATGTGTGAACAGCAGGTCTTCACCTCTGTTAGTGGACCTCAACGGACCTCCTCTGGACAAATTCAACCCAGTTCCATTCGTCAGAAACTGAATTAAAGCAGGACATGTGCGTGCATGAAAGAGAGAGACAGAGATAGAGACAGACAGACAGTCTTTGTGCATGTGTGTGTTTTCATAGACTAACTGTCTGCACAGGCTCTTGCTTGCTCCAACAGATTCACAGAAAGCTTCATCCACCAAGCTGTCAGGAAGCTGAGCCCCCCTAAAAAAAAAAATCACTCCGGACAAACTGTCTCCTGCGCTACTATTAGTACTATATTTATTTACTGTTTTTTTGCACTGTTACTGTTACAAATGCTATATCTTACATAATTGGTAAAAATAATAATAATAATTTTTCTGCTGCCATTACCATCTGCCTTTTTGCACTAGCATAAGTATTGCATATTTTATAATATTGTACATTTTATATTTCATTGTGAAATTGAATGTTTAAATTTTAATATTAGGAACTGATCTAATCTGTTGTGCCTGTGCACTTTATCTGTTTCACTCTTGGTGAATGGACTATAAAACAGGAGTAAAAAGTAACAGAGTTTATTCCAGATCAGGTCGTTACCTTCTGAGTCTGTGTTGCATCATGTGGATGCTTAGCTGTCCGTATCAGAAACTGACACGCCATCCATGTCTTGAACTCCATGCAGGTTGCCTCTCTGTCTCAGGGTTACAGATACAGTAGCTCTCTCCTATCAGACCGGCTCCAAGATGTGCCCATATCCTGTGTACTCTTAGAGACACGAAGGCTGTCTTGATTAGATGACCTCCGTACACACCGTGATATCCACAATGTGAAGGAAGGCCTTCTGCTCTGTCTAATCTGACTAACAAATTAACAGTGCACATGATGTATAAATAATAAAACCTAACAACTCCCCCTGATAAGTTACCGTTTTTACAGGTAACTTAAAAACACAGGAAGCGACACATCTTTGAAGGACCGGGTGACCCAGAGAGCATCTATAATTAGTCATGTATCATTAATTAGGGATCAAAAGTAATCACAATCAAAGCTTCACAGACCAAATGTTCTCACTCAAGACCACAGTTTCAGCATTTAACTACAATTTGGGTGTCATCTAATTAAAGGAAAGCTGTTTTAGTTTCCTATGCGCACATTATTTTAAGTTACCTTAGACTAGATAACCTAAGCCTATAAATCTAATAAGGCCAAATTCATCTACTCTCACTCCCACCTGGAGGCCTCCTAAATGTGACCGCTCCTCATGGATAAACCATCTATTCAACTTTACCAATCATTCAGTCACAGTAGGGGACGTCACAGGACAGGTCGGGCCGTTCTCCACCGGAAAACGCTACCCTCTCTAAAAGGTAGTAAAAACCGGGGTGACCCCGGGGAAATCCCACTCTCGGCCAATCTGAGCAAGAAAACCCCGTTTTGAATCTGATAATTATCATTACCAACTACTTAAAGAACCTGTAAGGTTCAGAGTCTTCCTACATCAAAGAAAAAGTGGCATAAAACGTGATCTTGGTGGGTCTGGAGCAAAATGTTTCCATGATTTTCATCAAAACCAAATCAAAATAAATCAAAACATATACATCACAATTAGGTAAAATAAAGAATTATCCTGGTCCGAGTTAAAAACAAATGATGAATATCACTGATGATGATGGATTCTTTCAGTGTCTCTATCACTCATCAATCTAATTAATCAATCAGAGTCTCGTATGGCCTCCTCCACAGCCACTTTGGTCTCCATGCAGTCCAATGGCAGATAGATGCTGAATCCATGTGGTGGTTCTCATCACACAGTTCATCAATCCTTTCCTCCGGGATCCTTCGACACACAGAGAGTGCAGTCAGTGTTCTTATCACGATAAACAATGTCTTCAATGAGCAATTCTTTATTCACTCAAAATCTAAGTGCAGTCACAACCAGATATTCTTATCCACAATTACTTTCCCTTATCCCTTAAATCACCATAAAACTGACAACATTTAAATTAATTATCCATGGACTCTGTGTTTTTTCAGCAGATTATTTCAGTGTCTATTCAAAAACAAAAAATAAAAATAAATAAAAAAGAAATCCCCAAAAACATTAAACATTTAACATAACCTACCTTTCAATGCCTGGCAGTTGAAAGTTATTTATACCAGTATGTATTCAGCCTGAACATCCTATGGATGTTTCAGCTCATCATTTTTGTTCATATAAGCTCAAAATCACTGCAACTAATATAATCTAATTCAAGGAACCTGTAAATATTTAGAAAACATTTAACCCTTTTTTACACATTGTAACACTCAATTCATGGATTAAATAAATGAATTTTAAAACCATTTCTACATCATAGCATATTAAGTTTTAGTTTCGTCTAAACTTGTAACTGCATTTTAGTTTACTGCTACACCCTCCCCAGAAAATTATTAGAAGTTCTTTAATCTCTAAGGAAAAAACCCAGCTTGGCGCAGATTCCCCCTATTAAAAACTCCCCCACCAGACCTTGTATCCGTGAATGTTAGTGCATGAAAGAAAACCTCATTCCCATGTGGACCCTTGTGTGTTCTTCCAGTCATTAACCGTGTGTGGGCGTGTTGTTACGTGACAGTATGTGTGTGTGTCTATGTGAGTGGATCTATATGTGGGAAACTGGTCAGGAGCCATCCCGCTACTGGTTTGGAAGAAAAAGTGTTTCTTGGAGCAGTGATCCTCTCCAACATGCAAAAAGTTCGATGTTCGGACAAGTCCATCAGGTTTCCCTCTGTTACCACAGCAGCTTTGAACCATAAGAGTCTTGGGGCCATGTGTCCCCACACCCCCTGAAGGATAAGTCTTTACCTGTGTCATCAGCAGTATCACATAGAGGTAGAAGGAAACAGTGCGTCAAAGGTGTTCCTCCCTTCAAGAGGAAATGTCATATTGAAATGTTCATCTGCTCAGAGCACAGGATTGTACTCTGACTTGCTGCTGCGTTCCCAAAACTCAGCAGTACACAGTTCCTGAAGGTGTTGAATTCGACTGCACCCCCTCTATGCAAAGTGTCCAGCTATAGTCCATTTAAAATATTCTCCAAAAAGCAGTGCTCCGATGAGAAAAAACAAACAAAAAACAAAACAAAGAACAAAGAACAAAATAAAAACAAGAAAAAAGAAAATCTGTTCCAACATCCCCAGAACCAGTCAATAGTTGTCATATCTGGACCCCTGACCAGATCCAAAAATGTGCAGGAAACATAATCTCCTCTTATATGTGTTATCTCAAATAAACTAAACACTAAAGTGTGCATCCCCTCTAAAGTATTAATTGCAGCTCTAGTGAAGTAAAGTCAGGTGTTCTTATTGCTTCATGCATAAAAAGTATGGTTACCCATCCCCCAAATTGTATATAGCCCCTCAAATGCTATTTATAACTCTGCTCGCAGTAAAAAAACAAACAAAAAACAAATAAAATTAATCAAAACAAATAAAATAAAATAAAATAAAAAATAAAAAATAAATGGTGAAGTTTTAGTCCCTGGGCCTGATATTGAATCGCCATAAGCTCATTAACTCATTAAGTCTTCATCTTTATTGCTTATATTGAAAAGAAACCATCATTTGCTTTAAACATTTGCTCCTAAAATGTTATAATTTCCCCTAAATTGCATTTTGTTGATGCAACTTTACCATTCCCAAAAGTTAAAGTTTCAACTTGTTGTCCCTTTAATAATATTATGCTAATTAATAACTGACCAAACCATTTATCAAAAACCCAGTCTAATTTATCACATAGTAAAACATCTCTAAATCCTCTTTTTTATTCCTCTATGTAAGAATACCCCACCCCCTGATGATATAAAGAAAATTTAGCAGACCATTTAAAATCTGTCGGTAAAGTTACTCCTATAATTTATATTCTATGTTGTTGCCATCGCTTCTGATATTTCTCTTTAAGAAAATAAATAAATAAAGCAATAATACTAATAATCCCCAAACTACTGCCGCGTTGTTCAGAAAGATATTACATCTACCTGTTGATCCCCGTAAAGCAAAAATATTATTCATAGATCTGTATTAATAAACCGGTTTAAAATAAGTTGCCCATAATTTTTCATTGTGAATAAGAAATCTGGTGTGTCAGTTCACTTATCTTTTTTTTCATCCGTCTTGTCCGATGATCCCATGACCTCCCATCAACCCATCACTGCCAGTGTTCTTTTCTCATCTGAAGCAGTGGGCATCCAGTCATTTCCTTAATGTTCGCATCTCAGCAGCTGCACACCATCCCTCCTTCTGTAGTTTAGGAGCAAAGTTTGTCTCTGTGCCCCTTGTAGGTTAATCCATCCTGTGACTCAAGAAAGAAAGTGTCCAATGTCTCTCCAAACAAAGATCCATTGTTCATTTTGAAACATTTCCATCCGTAGTGTAGTCAAAACTATTCAAAAAAAATTTAACATGCGTGCCACGTCTTTTTTTTTTTTTTTATAAAGGCTAAGATGTTAGTAAACAAACAGAAAACAAACAAACATACAGACACAAACAACGACAAACATGTAAGACAACAAAAACCCCCGGTGGTGCCTCCGACTTTCTCCAAATAGTTGTTGGTTCATCTTGTCATTCGTTAAATGCCTCTGTCAGCTGACTGCTCTTAATGTTCCACCCCAAGCAAAAGTCTGTGAGCTTCAAACCACCACATCCATCCTCTCTACCTCATAGGTCATATCAGAACCAGAGAGGAATTAAAACAAACCCAGAGCTCCGCCAGAATTAGTCATCCTTCAGCCAGGAACAAAACATGCAGCTCAATCACTTCCTAGTCCGACTCACATACTATCTGGGAACCGCCATAGGAATTGCCTTTACTGAAGGCTGGGTGCCTTATCAAAACTCCTTGCATATGATTGGATAAGCCACTTGTCTGTCATCTTTATTGAGTCTTGGTGTGCTATTTCAACCACTCACACCAAAGTTCTTCCGTGATCGCTGTGAGAGGAGGAGCCGCATTGGTAGATCAAGCTCTTGCCAAATCCACGTTCGGGAGAAGGGCGAAAACATCGTTTCCACCAACAAAAGCCTTCAAAGCCGTTCTCTGATGTTCTTTTAATTAAACAATATCAGATATAGATTTGACAACACAGAAGAAATAGCAGCATCAATGCAAACAACTTGCTTCCTCCTCTGCCCTAGCTGCCATTGTTGTTGGAATCTCACGGTCGCTTCTCCCTAACCCCAGTGACACACCCGCCTTCTCCAAGAAGTCCTGGTTCATCAGACCATAAATTTGGTTGGTGAAATCACTCTGTCAACACTGCTCTTAATGTTCCACCCCAACATGTCCTGTGAGCTTCAAACCACCACATCAATCTGACCTCATAGGTCATATCAGAACCAGTTAGGAATTAAAACAAACTCAGAGCTCACCAGAATGGCCTTCAGCCGGGAACAAAACATGCAGCTCACAATCTCTACACCCTGTCTCTGGCATGCTGCGTTCTCACACCATCTCTCTCATGTCCTGATCCATGGTTCCGATCCAGTCCAGTTACTAACCAAGTCAGTCCAGTCAGTTCGAACCTATTCAAATCCTCCTATCAAAAAGTTTTCAACTATCTGAACCCCTCTCTCTCTCTTGCTCTAGTCACTCTCAGCCAAGTTGTCCATTTCACATGCCAGAACTTCTGCAGCTGTTGGGAAAATAAGGGTTAATGCACATCTTAAACAAAACACAATGAAGGATGAGACTTTTGTCAGCCTGTCCTGGAAGAAAAAATGTTAACATTTAAGGATTGTTACAAACACAGCCTGAAAAAGAAAAAAGAACATGTTTAAGCAAAACAAATCTCCTGATCCTCCTTAAATGGGCCTCTGAATAATCATGCCTGCTCCCTGACAGCCGCACTGTCACTCTCTACAAGCAGGGAAAAAGTAAATGACCCCTCTGGTTTTGTTACCAGGAAAAAGCAATCAAAAAGTACATCAATTAGTCAATAGTTAATCACTTCATTCACAGAAATTTGTAAAGTTAGCAGAATTTAACAAGTCATGCAAAGAAGGTAAGGCCCAGATGAACAGTGAAAAGTGTTAGTAATGATTAGAGATGCAAAGGTAATCAGTTTGTGCTTAGGCAGTTTCCAAGCGGCATTATACACAGATAAAAATAATTATTGATAAAAACTGAAGGCTGAAAAAACCCAGGGTCAGGTCACACCGAAATTGTTCTTAACTCTCCAGCCTTGTTTATAAAAGTTGACCCCGCTAATCTGCTGAGCTCCTGCGGGTCATCTTGGCCATATGCTGTGTCCAGTTCCAGCTCGAAGAGTTTTATCCTGTTCCTAATCAATCTCTAATAAAATCCTAATGAGAGAAAAATGAAACTAATCAATCTCTAATGCAATTCTAATGATTGAAAATGAAACCACCTTTAAATTAAAATCATGTAATGCCCCCGTCTGAGATTTTTGTTTCCCAAAAAAGTAAAAACACCCATTCTGCTTCTTTCTGGATAGTTACTTATATATTTAATTATTTTTCTAATCTATAATCTATTAATCTACAGTATCTCAGCTGCACTCCACACTCAAAATTACCTCACACCTTACAACAGCAACCTGCTCTGGTCTTGTCAGGGCCTCTCATAGGTGGGGCCCCTGAGGCAACATGTTTGATACGATTACCCTTCTGTTATGCCCCCAGAGCTCCTTCTCAATCCTGTAAAAAATGCAAATCATGTTAATGTCACATCAAAAAATATTAATAATCATTCCAAAATGGTACCATACATCATTCTACCTCACATGCATTCCACATTTAGGGACAGCATTACATTGCAGACATTGGCCACATAAAGTTTGTTTAACCGTCACAATGGGTAAACGGTTCTTGATTTAGCTTCACAGAGGAATACCCTTTCCCAATCAAAACAACAATCAGTAAACTTTTCACCAGGCCGGTCTTAACACCTCTAAACCAGTGCTTTTCAGCCTCATTTTAGGATCCTTATTAAACGCCATGTTAACGGTTGCTGAAACCTCGGATTTATATGCTCACGTTAGATACCAAAATAAATTTTCACACCCACATTTTTAATTCCAAGCGTCTCCCAAAAATGACATGTTTTAAATTTCAACTAGGAGACACCTCTAAGTAATTCCCAAAAAGGTGGCACGTTGTATTTTTCTCCAGAAAATCCCATTACCTGTGTAGTTTTTTGGCAGGTGGGCACATAAAGATTCATGGGGCTGTATTTGGCCCCCGTGATCAACCATATACGCGGCCGTTGATGCCCTGAATCAAAATATCTATCACTGCTGCTGGAAGGTTCTGAAAAACTACCGCCAGAACTACACAAACCAGTGGGATCCCCGCCTCCCTAGTATTATTGTTGTTTGACGGAATTCTTCTCTAAAGCACTCTTCGGAACCCGCACTTCGATCTTTCTTTGCCCATTTCTCCTTCTCTCCAACCAACTCACCCTGCTTTTACATCTACTGCTCAATGTTCTGTAGGGGTTCTTTTATCCACTGAACCACAACCTACCTAATTGATATCTATTTGATGTAAAATCCACTCTATTCCTGAAGACATCGTAAATTGTACGATTAAAAGGATCCATTTTAATCCACCTTAGCTTATCCTCAGTGATCAGTGTCTAATTTGTATATTCACTTTGCTACCTGTGCCTATCCGTAAACCTTAGCTTGTGTGGTCTAACATTTCTCAAATATAAGTTCCTGAATCAGTCAAATCTAGATGCTGATTACAATACCATGTTCTACCTGTAGTAAAATTGGTAGATGTCTTTAAGGCAAAAAACTTTCTTCTAGACCTCCTGGGCCCTGCCTATGCTGTGATCGGGCCCCATGTGTGCACTCCTTCGTACCTCTTGTCCCAATTCTTCTTCTTCTCTTTTCCCTTTCTCCTGCCTCTAACCTGAACGGCTGCTCTGTGTGATCCACCATCTGGAGCACAATGTTAATGTGGGGTTTGGCAAGTGAACAGCATTGAAAATGTACTTACCGATTCTCTTACCTCTTAAATGCTCATTTCAAGACATCGTAAATTGTAAATATATCAACCTCTTATAGCTTTCCTTTCCATTTGTATCATATCTTCCTCATTGCTATCCGTATGTGGCTTCCTCTGCTCATCTCTCCCTCTTAGACTGTCAGCTGCCCCTAGACTGTGCCCTTCTATGTTCTGTGCCCATGCTATCAATGTTTGACATTCGCTAAAATGCTTTATTTACCGCCTCCTATTAAATCTTGCATCTGAAACTCCTTTCGTACCTCTTGTCCCAATTTTTCCTCTGTAGGCCTTATTTCACAATTTATCTGACCTTCACGCAACTCCATAACAGGCATCTGCACACATGGGTTTGATGGAAACATTGCATCACCAGCCTTACTAAACATTTCTCTGACACCTTGGTGTGGACTGGGGTCCATAATAGGCTCTGTTTCTGCAATATTAGATGTATTCATGAGAGGTTTTTCTTACCCTCTGAAGTGTCGAGTGCCTGCTCACCTCCCTGAGCCCCGTTTTGCTCCACCTGTTCCTGTTCAGAATCCTTGTCAGAAAAATAGTTACTAAAATTGAACTTGGTTTGTCTAATCAGATCCAAAAGTTTTGTTTCTTCCTTCTGGTGCTAACGAGGTATTTCTGGATTCAATTTTCTAGTCCACATGCATCCATCTTTCACACCTTCCGTTCACACAGTGTATAAAATTGGACCTCGACGTCTTACGTGAGATCCCTCGGTGCTTTAAACTTTTTACCTATAAGCTACAGTGAGCCGCTTTTCTGCTAAGGAAGTGCGTCCGTCAAAGAAATACGTCCGTCAGTGAAAAGGAAAAAAAGAAAGGAAATTTAGAGAAAAGAAAAAAGATTTAGATATAGTTCCGCCTAGTTCACTCCACCAATTATGGAATTAGACAAACAAGTTGCCTAATTCGGGCTTCGGCCTAATATGTTTTATGGGGATTATTTTATCGTTTCTCTCTTTCCTTTTATAAGAGAAGAGAAGGAAAGAGAAAAAATGCCCCCAACGGTCCGTTTCACCCTGACCCCCGCCACCAGTCTCGGTTTTTCGTAAATGTCCTTATGGGAGGTATACTGGCAAACTCTAGCCGGCTATGTGACTGGTTGTCTGTGCGTCTGTTTTCAGAAGTGCATCTTTCGTGTCTGCAGGCAGACCGGGAATAAAATCACCGTCCCTTTCTGCATGCAGAAACCGTTGGGCTCTCCAACCAACTTATCCTAGTGAGCAGTATAATTTTTGAAGGTGTTTGCGCAGGGTTCCTTCAGTCGGACTTTCAACCTCTACCCACAGCAGAACGCACGACTTTCTTCCTCTCTCTCTCTCTCTCTTTCTTCCTCTTTTCTCTCCTTTTTTTTTTTTTTTTATGTGTACACGTTCGCAAAAAAAAAAAAAAAAACAAATACAACAAAACAAAAACCGCAAAAACAAAAACTAAAATCACTCTGAGCAATTTCTCTGTCCTCTTTTGCATAAAAAGCTTCAGCTCACTTCAGAAAATCACAACACAGCCAAAGTGTTTTAACAGTAAAAACACTGGAGATATTTTGTAATAAGGAATCTCCTCACCTTATCAGTTGTTTCGGCCGCAGGCTGTGGAGCTTTTTCCATCGGTGGCTCTGTTGTTTTGCTTCCAGGTCACGGGCGGAAACACCAATTTGTTAAAGTGAGAAGGATTTGTCCCCTTGGAAGTAAAGGCTGTAGCGCCCCGGGGCCTCCTCACACGGTTCTTTTCCTGGGAGCAAGTTATTTACTACTCTTAACTCAAACTGGGTAAAACCATATAAAAAAGGACTATAAAAACAGGAGTAAAAAAGTAACAGAGTTTATTCCAGATCAGGTCGTTACAGGACAGAGAAAAATGCTTCGAGCTATGCACAGCTGTGGTCTCAAAAATCACGTCCGCGAAGCGTCCGGCAAAGTTTGAGCCCCGAACAACGTCATCCCCTGCTTCTTATACCTTCTGAGTCTATGTGTTGCATCATGTGGATGCTTAGCTGTCCGTATCAGAAACTGACACGCCATCCATGTCTTGAACTCCATGCAGGTTGCCTCTCTGTCTCAGGGTTACAGATACAGCAGCTCTCCTATCAGACCGGCTCCAAGATGTGCCCATATTCTGTGTACTCTTAGAGACACGAAGGCTGTCTTGATTAGATGACCTCCGTACACACCGTGACATCCACAATGTGAAGGAAGGCCTTCTGCTCTGTCTAATCTGACTAACAAATTAACAGTGCACATGATGTATAAATAATAAAACCCGAGGCAAACACCAGTACTTGCTCCAATGAGATCTGGAATGCACCATCTGTAAAAAGTTAGGTAATCAAATTACATTAACTGCAGTATTTTTCAGCATCTCAGCAATTTCACCCAATCTCATTTCTCTAGAAAAAACTGAGTCTATCGTTTACCTTCAACATCGAGAAGGAAGTCTCTCCAGTAGCCTTCCACTCTTTTTTCCATTCGCCACTGATTCTCTCCCAGAGGGGAGAGAGCACTGGGGGGTGTTTATAAAGAAAAGAAAAAAAAGTCATTAATCTCAATAGGAGCTAATTTTATTGGACTATATATTCATTTTTAAGAAAGGGGCAAACGTTTGATGTCATGTCAACATACGCCAGAATAACAGCCATGCATATTTGCCGTCACTGAGTAGCCGTAGCAACGATCTACCAAAAGTCGACCTTTGGCACTTTGACATGTTTAAAGACCCTTTATCAGACTGATTTATAGGAAAGCTTGTTGATGACAGGAATGAATAGTAAAAGAAAGCCAAGCATACCCAAGAGGTGAGAATCATGCAATTGCTGTAGGTTGATATAATCACAAATGTCACATAATTGACCTGATAACTATTATGCTGAAAACAGTAAACCATTAGCCCCAATCAAACAGAAGAAAGCGCTCCTTTAAAGAGTGCTCCTTTAAAGAGTATGTGACCCAATGCAGGCTTGTTTTGCCGCAATACATAAGCAACCTCACCCTAATATTTACCTCAAAAATAAAAAGGTCAATCTGATCCAAACACTGCAGTAAAAAAAAGTTTTAAAAAAGTTTTAAAATGTAATGTAATATTAATTTTTATCTCTAGTGTTTCACACATGCAGATGACGTTTGACTAAACACTCACTGCTGTAAAGCTCCTTTAGTCCGTCCTTCTACATAGAATCTAGCAGCAGCCTGAACCAACAGATCCCGGCCCTCCAGGGTGGTGATGTGCCTCAAGGACCCCAACAATGAAAGCCTCTCTGCAGCCTCTTCGATGGCAGCTCTGGCCTCAGTTAGATCACTGGTTTCACTGATCTTTGTGACATATAATTGGTTTAATAAGGCCTTTAAAATACTTTCACCATTTGGAAATAAATAAATAACAAGTTAACAATTTACCTTTTTCAGTTTCAGATGCAGATCCTGATCTACAACTTCTTCCAGAGTGGGTGGTGATGTGGGTTTTGAGCAGAGGTTTTTGTAGAGCCTCTCAGAAAAAAAAGATGGCCGCACACCTCCATGCACCAGTGCAACTGTTATGACGCCGTATGTTTTGTAGAGACCCCTGTGTAAGGCTGCATAAGTAGAAAAGTAAAACAACAAACTGCTATGAATAACGGGTGGTAAATCTATGCAGAATTGAGTTTGTCCAAATTTCTTGTACCTTTATCCTTGTAACCTTTTACTAACCTTGACTGTTCAAGGACAGGTTGTTGCTGTTCTGTGGCCCTGTAAATAACATGCTGTCCTTCATAGCCGTCAAAAGAAGCCTGAAAAACTCCTGTGAAGGTCCACCCTCATCTACTGAACCCTTGGCTTGCATGAAGTCATCCATAAAATGATCTTGATCAACGATCAATGATCAACTTGGCGTCAGGGTTGAAACTTCTCCTTCTGAAGGCTCGGATATCACCATCCATGATGTTATCTCTGCAAACATTTGTCATGTTGCTGCAGGGTGTCTCCTCAGTCCAGACTTTGGATGCCAATCTTGTCAGCAGTGTTTTTAACTCTGGTCTAGAACAACCAACCAAACGGCATTTAGAAGAGGCAGCTGATGAGACCATGGTCCAAAACATTTGCATGAGCACATTTTAAATTTGTATGCATGCACGCATTACAAAACGTAATGTATTAAACGAAGTAAAAAACTAGCACTCACTCCGTAGCATCCTCAACACGACTTAAATCCAGTGAGCCAGAAGCGTCTGAGGACTCAGATGAGGCAGTATGAAGATCTGCATCTTCAGTAACCAGCGAGTAGCCTGTCGAGTTTCCTAGTGCAGCTTGTAGCGTCTGGAAAGGGAATATAAAGCGCTTTCAAGGTTTGTGGTATAAACAGCAAGTACCACAATATACAGTCCAATTTTTTTTGTCAGCAGGTGTTAACATTTTTTGTTCATTTGGGTATTTACACAATGTTTCACCATATTCATCAAAAAAGAAGAAAAGTTTTAATTGAGTTCATATTTCTGAACTCCAGCATTGAACGCTGGGAAGCTCCAACGCTCTGCTTCAGATGCTTGAACGAGCCACAGGACCTCTCAATCTCACTTGATGCAATCCCCCAAAGACTTTGCATGTAAATCAGAAGCTTTGAAACCCTAAACGCATTTTCAGTGAACACACCTTCAGTCACAATTTGAGGCAAAATTTGCTGCTCTGCACTATGAGTGCTTTTCTACTGATCTTATCTGTTTTCTACTTATCATATAGAAATCATTGCTGCCCGTACCCTTTCCTGGACAGTTTGCAGACGTGGTCTGTCCGCAAACCGTGTTGCAGAAAGTGAATGCCAGTCCTGTTAATCCTTTAACATAAAAACAGGAGAATTTTGTTCGTATTTATTTTGGTGAGTCCATATTTCCAAGATCCATGTGCAACCCACAAAGAAATGTACACACTTTATCTTAAAACTTCTAAGAGAACTTTTAATGTTGGGTTATAAAAAATATATATATATATATATATACTTTGACAGCAATAGTTATGCTAAATGCTCTAACATTTCCATTCCACCAGGACTCTCCAGGGAGTTTTGTGAAGTATGGACCACCTGCATGTTCATCAATGAAGCAGAACACACAGTTTCATGACGAATGATGCAATATGTCAATCAATATGTATAATGGTTTAAGAGGTAAAATTGAGCTTACAGTGGCAGTGCTTTGATCATTTTGGTCCCGACTTGCATCCAACACTTGTTCTGCACCCTAAGGAGAAAGATTAAATTTTTTCATGCGTTTCTTTACACTACACTTAGATATTGTTTTTTTATGGTAGGCAGCAGTGGATATTGTTAGTCCAAAGATAAGTCCACTCTGAGATGAGTTCAGGAGAACTTTTTTTTTTCCACCACCCCAAACGTAGAGCCAACGTCCAACTATAAACACCCACAACGAACAAAGGGGGCCATAGGCTATCCTGCAGAGCCCCCTAGTGGGCTGGCATGATATGTGAACATAAACAAAAGACTAACATATTACCGTGAAAAGCAAAGGTGATGGACTTAATTACATTTAAATTTTGACAAAGGATTTAGATGGACTGCTTTCCTGTATAAACTACAGCTAGAAGTTGTGCCAATTTCACAATGAATACTAGGGAGGCTAAATCTCCAATGTAAATTTCAGCTGACTGATGAATGCATTTCAGCTAAAGGCTGTTAATCAGCTAACAATGGAAAACAAATATGGGGCTGATAGTTACATTTGTGTGGGTTCCAGCACACATATTGGTGTAGAAGGAAATGAGAGGGCAGATAAAATGGCAAAAAGGGCAATTTAAACATTCTATTAGTTTTATAGTTAAAATAAGTAAATCAGAAGGACAGAGTATTACTAAAGAGAAACTTAATGGAAGTTTGGTAAAAAAAAGGTGGGATGAAGATAAAAACAGGAAGATGGTTTTATAAAATTCAGAAGATGGTAGGAGAAAGAAGAAATAGAAAGGAGGAAAAGAGTGATAGAAGAAGCAAGGTTAAGATTTGGTCATAAAGGGACTTAATTATACAATTTTTAAAATACAAAAACATGTAAAACACAGCATATGTGATTTCTGTGGATAAATATGAAACCATAGAACATGTTATATTAGAATGTCATAAATATGAAAAGTGAGATAAGATATATGAGGAGAGAGTTTGAAGACATTAAGGAGAAGGTTAATTTATTAGATATACTGAGGAAAAATTTAGGGAGTAAACACATACAAATAATTATTCGATTTCTAAAGAAAACGAAATTATTTCATAGAATTTAATTATAGTAAGTGTGTTTGTGAGTGAAGGAATGATATACAAAGCTGTGCACAAATATGTATATATTTTTAAGCGTGAATGTGTGAATGTATGTTTAGAAGAAGTTAGGGTAGAGTATATGTATATCAGGATAAATATTTAAACCATCATGAACCACACTCCATACCAGTAAAGTGCCGGTAATGCTACTAACAGTTTGTTGCCAACCGCCATAAAAATTCCCGACAAGAAGAAGAAGAAGGAACAATGGAAAACAGCTGGTGCTGAAGTAGGGAAACCTGTAAAAGCTTCCAGGACAGCGGACCTTGAGGACCGAGTTTGGGGATGCCTGCTTCTAACAAAATGCTGTCTGCAAACTTAGCCAGTAATTAAGATGATCTGCAAAGAGAAATGGTATTCCCTGCCCTTAAGGGGGAAATTTGCACTTGAAATAAAGTAAAAAGCAGCATTACTTTTCTAAACAATTGTCTCTTACTCCATCATGAAATAAACTTAAAAATTATTTCCACGACCAAGTAAAAAACATTAGATTTTTTCGCAGTTGTAGCTTTCTTTAATTTAAAGATGTCAAAAATAACACTACTCCTTTGAAACCTAACCAGATAGGTCAAATGTTTTATTTTTTAAATACGAGCCATGAAGAGCCACCATATCATTTTAAATTTTATTTGATCATATGGCTGAGTAATTACATTTCAGTTGAGCTCTAGTTTGAATCTACAACTTGCTGCTAAAATATTGCTTGCCTAACATGTTATGAAATAAAATACTTACTCGAACATCATTTTGCTGTTCTTCAACCTGCTCTTTCAGGTTCTCCTTAAAAGGTAGATCGTAAAAGCGGGTAAGATGATGAATAAACATTTAATTTAAAGCTATAGTCTCTCATTTGAGAAAGATTCCGACATTTTGAAAATAAAAAGCCTCCCACCTACACAAACCTCTCCCTTATATGCAACCTGTTCCCTGCCGCATGGCCTTTTGCACGGTGACTCCCCGACACACGCCAAGAGCACCCAAGGAGCAAAGAGGCCGCGTGCTGCTACCGATGAGTGTCTCTCTCCACCCCCAATTCTTTTTTTCTAAACTATGCTTACTGCTTCTTTGAGGCGGAACGCACGGACTGACAAATTTTTCAGGAGCGAGAGGATTGGATAAGAAAGGGGGGAAATGTTGACCAATGGGAGCCATGCGGACAGATGGATCACATTGGAAAGGATCAACATTTCTGCAACCTCTACAAGGAAAAGATTTTTCTCTTCAATTTTTTTTTTAGATTTATATTGTTTACATTGTACTGTAGGACCATAAAGACTTTATAAATTATGTTATCAAAATGATCAGTTTCAAATGGGAGACTATAGCTTAGAGTGTGCATGTTCAGTACCTTTGAAAGTATGTATAACGCTGATCGTTTCAGCTCTCTGCTGGCTTTCAGGACAGATGGTGATAGTGGAGAAACTTGAAGTAGTCTGATTTTTTTGAGGCCATCTACCCTTGCCAACACAAAATCAGGCGTTGCTGCCGGTCTTGGAAAAGCATTTCTAAGGATGGCGTGGTACTCCTCACTGCGGACAAGGACACTGTACCTTGATTTTTTTCAAACTTCCCTTTACAAGTACAAATTACATGAGGATAAATTACCAAGGTATTTGTGCCATTTCTAAAATAAGCATTCACTGTAAGTTTTTTTCTACACACAGACTTTGGGAGAGCTGGCCAGGTATGCGTGTGCCTAATTTAGGATTTCACATTTCATGCTGTGTAGTTTAAGATGCAAAGCACAAGTGCAAATCCTAATAGAACCGAAAGGAAAAACCACATATTTCATTACAGTATTAGCAGTATAATAAGTAATGACAAGGCGTTTGTTTCAGTGAGAAACACTAGAAAGCAGATGTAGTAATTAAACATGCCTTTTTGTGGTTGGAATGTTTCCATCCCAGGATGGAGGAGGAGACCAACTCGGAAAGTAGCCAGTCTTGTTTGCTCACTTCTTCTTGGTCCCCTCGTGGCATTGCGTCTGAACATCCTCAGCCTAAAAACATGACAGAAGTAGTGAGACCACAAAATGCAAATGCAGAAGGCTAGATTGCTGATGAGTCCAGAGGAGTGGAGGAGAAAAAAAAAAAAAGTGGTAATGCAAGTGCAAAAACATAAATTTTTTGGTGAACTCTAATCTTCAAGTTTAGTGCTTTCTAACCCTGGTCCTCCAGGATCTCTGTCCTGCTATATTCCAGACTAAAGTTTTATATAAAAAAAAAAAAAAAAAATATATATATATATATATATATATATATATATATATATAAATATATATATATATATAAATATATATATATACACACACACACACACATTAATACCTTTAGGTTTCAAAAGTTGCCAATGCCTTTTTTGACGCTAGCTTTCTTCATTCCTAGGCTAACGATTGCTAATTCTAATCTCTGTGAAGTTCTACAAAAACATTTTGTCAAAACTTTTCAAACTAGGATGCCTTAATCATAAATAACTTAACGAGTCTCCAATAACCCGAATAAATGTTCTTGGGAAACACAAAGGAAATGTTTGTAAGGTCATAAATCAAGTCCATCCCAGATATTTCCCCATACTTTAAAGGTCAGTTACTTACCTTTCTACAAGACTTTCAGAAGAGCTCGGCTGCCCAATACATTCCATGCTTATTGAAACGTGAAGAAAAACATTTGTACATTGAAAAACATTTAAAAAATGAAATAGCTTAAAAAATGATGGTAATATGAAGTCAGAACTTGGATTATCAATAATTTATTTCATTTATTTGAATTTAATTAATTCGGTTTTTCTGTGTTATTTAATTCTCTTTATGCCTCGTGAAAGTCAACAAACACTTCCACATAGCAGTGATGCAGAGGGAAAACTGCACTTGCTTCTCACAGGCTCCCTTGCAATTATTTGCCTTTTTCTAAGATGCATGCAGTGGAGCCTTTCCATTGTGGCAAAGGTGGAATGATTTTCTTTTTCTGCCTCTTCAAGTTTTAGATCTCATGGAACTCCAGTATCTCATCACAAAAGCTTCATCTGTTGACAATAACAATATAACATTAATATTTTAATCACAGCAATGGAAAGCATTATGAAACATCTAGATATTTTCATGTTTGTATTACTTGGGGGCTGAAACTAACTTACTCTCACATGCACACATTTACACAACCAGGCACACACTTCTAACAATGAACTATGGAGTACTTCTAACTGCTTCTTCTGGCTCTATATCTGATTCTGAGCTTCCTGTACCCTCATCCACGTTTACATTAGCCTCAACGTCTTCATCCCTGTCTGCCAGCTCATCCTCACTATCCTCTAGTCGAGCAGCTATTTGAGCCTTGTTCTCTTTCCCTCTACCATAGAATTAGACAGGATGTATATTTTTGGGGGGGAATTTGGATAATATTTGACAGATACAAAGTAATTTTAACAAACGGTTTTAAAAATATAAAATGTATTTTACGTTTGTAATATAAGTGTATTAGTGTATTTTCATATTATACAAGTCAATAGACCTCAATTAGGTTGAATGCACCAGAACGTTTCCATGTTTGTATCCTGTTGCCAAATGGCAACAAATATATATTGTAATGCAATCCACCTGAACGAGGTTTAGACTGTTTTGACCCAGTTGAACTTTCAGAGCTAGCTACTATCTTCATCTAAGCCTACAACTTGTATGTTAGATCCAGTTCCAACCAAGTTATTTGAGGAAGTATCTCTTCTGATTTTCTCCTCCATTTTAGATATTATTATTATTTCCCTGCTACAGTGATATGTACCTCAGGCTTTTAAGGTTGCTCTAATTAAACCTTTACTAGAGAAAGAATCTGTCTCTTGACCAGGAAGACTTGTTAATTATAGACCTATATCCATTCTTTCTTTCTGATCTAAAACTCTTGAGAAAATAGGTGCTAAACAAGTGTGTGACCACTTAAACCATAATTAACTTTTTGAAGAGTTCCAGTCAGGTTTTTAGAGCTCATCATAGCACTGAAACAGCTCTGAGTGAAAAGTCACTAATGATATTCTTCATGGTCAGATAATGGACTTGTTTCTGTACTTGTCCTGTTAGATCTCAGTGCTGCATTTGATCCAGTTGATCAAAATATTCTTTTTGAAAGGTTTGAACATTTTATAGGACTTAAGGGAACAGTACTGCGCTGGTTTAAATGTGATTCATTTGACAGATTTCAGTTTGTTCACATCAATGATAAATCTTCCTCATGCTCAAAGAGTTACCATTGGAGTACCACAGGGATCAGTGCTAGGACCAATTCTCTTTCCCATATATATGCTCCCAATTGGTAGAATTATCAGACAGCATGGGATTCATTTCCACTGCTATGCTGATGATACTCAGCTATATCTGTCTATAAATCCAGATGAAGCTACAGTAACCCATTACATAGATTACAGGCATGTCTTGAAGACATAAAACCTGGATGACTCTTAACTTTCTGCTTCAGAGGTTTCCCACAATTCCTTCATTTCATCTCCAGATTATTGCAAACATTAGAAATATCCTTTCCAGGGGTGATGCTGAGAATCTAGTCCATGCATTTGTTACTTCAAGGCTGGACTATTTGTAATTCTTTACTATCAGGAATATCCACAAACTGTAGTTAAAAGCCTTCAGCTGATCCAAAATGCTGCAGCCAGAGTTCTGATGAAAATTAAAAAGAGAGATCATATCTCTCCTATCCTGTAGCTTTCTCTTCATTGGCTTCCTGTGAAATCCAGAATAGAATTTAAAATCCTCCTTCTCACATATAAAGCCTTAAATAACCAAGCTCCATCTTATATCAGAGATCTGATTGTTCCTTATGTTCCTAACAGAGCACTTAGCTCTCAATCTGCAGGTTTACTAGTGGTTCCTAGGAATTTCTAAAAGTAGAATGGGGAGGCAGATCTTTTTAGTTATCAGGCTCCTCTCCTGTGGAACCAACTACCAGTTTTAGTCCGTGGAGGCAGACACCCCTGTCTACTTTTAAGGGGTAGGCTTTAAAACTTTCCTTTTTGATAAAGCTTATAGTTAGAGTGGCTCAGATTATCCTGCGCTATCTCTATAGTTATGTTGAAGTTTTTCCATAGTAGTTGTGTATTGGCGCTTCATAAATAATCTGAACTGAATTGAATGCACCAGAACGTTTCCATGTTTGTATACTGCCAAATGGAGACAAACATACTTGCCAAATGGAATGTAATCTCAAAACTAAATTAATGATAAAAATTAAGTTTACTTACCACAGATTTTTTTATTAAAACTTTCCTAAATATAACATAAATGCAATCTTTTGGGTCCTCAGATTGATAATATTCATATGTCAATTTCCATAAGAAAAAAGAACTGGCAAACAGGGTATGCTAAGTATAACATATCACCCCAAACATTTATTGTAAATCAAAGTAAAACTGTACCTTTTACAACAAACTGTAAGAAAATTAATATGACAGCATTTTTAGAAAATGAAGATATAGTAATTGTTGCAATAGGGTAAGATTGTTCAAATTTTTATTGTTGCTGAATTAGGTGTGCAGCTATTTGATTAATTACTACCTTTGTTCGTCAAACTTCTGCTTATAGCTTTCAGCAAAATATGTACTATAATATGATAATGTGTAGATAATGTGTGAAAGTATGTGCAGTTTTGTATGAAGTTCATAAATTGACACAGTATCTTTTGAAATTAACCAAAACTTAGATTATTATTTTATTCTGGTGTAACTTAGCAGCTACACAATTGTTGATGCCATGATGTGAAATTAAGTAACACTGATTGGTGTAAAAATAAGTAATTTGCAGTGAGAGACAAAAGCAATGTAATGTATCCTTCTAAAAATAATAATAATAAATAAAAATAATATAATCCAACTATGAGGTCTTTTTTTGAAAGGCTTTTTTTATTACAAAGGAAGAACAGTCAATACCGTGCTGGGAAAATGAAGAAAATGAAAAAAGAATAGAAAAAAGAAAGATGGTATAAGATTCAAAAGGTTGGGGGAAATGAGAAGAGGAAGGAGAAAGGAGGAAAGAAAAAATTATTAAAATGTTAAGGTTTGGCCACACAGGACTTAACGATACATTATTTGTAATTTAAAAAAAAGAGAAGATAATAAGATACAGGATGTCATCATTGTGGAGAAATGGAAAAAAATAGAACATGTATTTGAATGTGGGGCATGTGAAATAAAAACAAATGAATTAAAAAACATTAAAGAAAAATGTCCCAAATATTTAGCTGAAAGTAAAAGTATAAACATTTATTTATATACATTATATATATGTCATGGAGCGGTGTTTTTTAGGAGGACCCAAATGCAGAGACCAGTTGGCAGAGGTGAATTAAAGTCAGTTTATTCAAGTTCACAGGTCCAGGGGCAGGAATCAAAGTCCGACAGAAAACAACAAACGCACCTGGACCAAGGAGACATCTGGGGTAAACCAAAAGTAGGAGCCAGGGAGAGACGAGGTACACAGACAGAAGTTAGACGAGGATCCAGCAACAGGAACTGAAGAGGGAGGGCTTTTAAAGGGGACAGAGACAAAGAGAGAGCTGACGAGGGAATTGAAAACAGGTGCAGGCAGAACAGAAAAACAGAGCAAGGGAGGAAACAAGAGGGTAGCAGAGGACAACAAATGGAAAACCAAGAAAAACAGGAACAAAAAGACCAAGACTCTGACAATATATATATATATATATATATTGTATACATATATATTGTATATGTGTGTGTGTGTATTTATTAATTAACACAAGGTTGAAAGGTTGAAATAAATGAAAGGTTGAAATAAATGAAAAGTTTTCTGTGCCGAATTCCATACCGGTAGGTGGCAGTAATGCGCACCTTAAGTTTATCGCCAACTGAAAAATAAACTCCAAGATGCAGAACAAGGTAAGAGAAGAAGCTGGTATGCTAAATTGTTGCAGGCAAACCACACCCGGATCTCAGGAAGTCGTTTAACCCTACTACTCAGCAGCCAATGGGAAAAGAGCACACTCACCAGCTCAAACTGGTTGAATCTCAGGAGGCTGAAAATATTGAGTTTGAATTTTGAAAGGTTGATTTTTTTTTATATGCAGATTTTTTTAACACTCAAATATTAAACTGAAAAATAAGTATTGAAAATGTAATCAATTTTAAATAGTAATGTGAATTTTTAGCTTGAAGAGAAAATAACAAATGAAATTTCAACTGTGTAGAAATAATGACAATGAATTTTTTTTAGGTCAAAAATGTGTTCTGAATATATTTTTAACATTGAAACGGTAAAGTACGAACATGCAACATTTTCAATTTCAGTGGCATTTTCTAATTCAAATCCCAGCGACACAGATTTACTTCCATAAAATTAAAGTAATTACAGTAATTTTGATAAAGTTGATTCAAAGTATCCTTTTTTCAGAGTATCTATCTATCTGAAGGCAATATTTTTCTAATGAAAAAATAAATTAAACAATCAAGCGACCCTGCAGTCATGATACATTTAACTCAGTTACTGAGTAGATTTTGTGTTTGTTTGAGCTACAGTTAGGGGTAAATTTATTGTCATTCATGTGTTCCCAAATGGTAATGATCTCTCCTTTGTGTTGGAGTTAGGTTTAGGACTAGGGTGTAAATTCAGTTTAGCTTAGGGTTAGGTATTTGTTGGTAATTATTTGGGTTGGGTTAAGGATCTGGGTAAGGCCACATAAAACAAATGTAAGTCAATGAGATGTCCTCAAAAGGTATGCACACAAAGGCTGAATGTGTGGGTGTGAACGTGTATGCTTCTTTTTCCTACATTGTGGCAAACATTTTCTGTTGAGACACTACAGGTCAGGACCGACCTCTTCAAGGCCCCCTTGGGGGTTACTACTGCTTTAGCTTATGTGTTAGGTTTAGGGCTAAGGAGTAAATTAATTCTTGGGTAGGGTTAGTTGTACATTTCATATATCAGGCTTTCTCTTTTTGTCTAACAAAGGCAAGAAAGATAAAGTCAAGTGGATTTAGAGTGATTGCCTCCTCAAGGTTTTTTCAAGATTCTTCCCCTGAAGTTTAATTTTGCCAGCGAAATAAGTTATTGAGGTCACTGCTGTGATATTTTTAGCTGTGATATTTTTTCCTTTTTTAGCTTTTGTGGGTAGACTGCATGTCTCATGTCTAGACTAAAACTATGGTTTAAAATTTCATCAGTACACCATATTAGAATACATCCTGGTTTAAGGTAAACCTGAGAAATGGCTTTAAAACAAAATGCTATTGTTAATAGAGATGGACAAAGAACAGTGAGCCTGTGTGTAAAACAATTGTTTTCTTTCATGACTGCATCACCTGTAATGTCTGCTGAACAAAAGTGTAAATTCTGGTAAAGATATACAATCACTGATACCTTCTCAGTCCCTGAGGTATGTAGTCTCTTCCTTCTCTGACATGGGAGCTGGTTGAACTGCAAAGTGCCTTGAGATGACATGTGTTGTGAAATACGCTATATAAATAAGATGAATTGAATTGAATAGTCACAGAGCTCAGATTGTCGATGATAGGGGGTGCGCCTCTGCTGACCAGTTAATAGCAACACTGGCTCAAAGTTTATTGGCCTACTATAAACAAAGGACTACATGGGCTAAAATATATAATATATAGTATTCATTAATAAATATTAATCCTGGAGCAAATGTTACATCATGTGATTACTCTGCTGTACAATATTTGGTGCTTTAAATTGAAATTCCATAGTAGCATGAGGTTTCAGGTTGGTTGAAGGATTTAAGAGGACCCAAATACAGAAAGGGTTGCTGAGGTGGTTTCTTCCAAGTTTAATTTCCAAATAGGCAAGAGAAGCAAAAGTCTACAAACCAAATACTTCAATCAAAGAAAATAGAAATGAAGGGTAAAGAAATGACGAATAACCAGCAAAGAGAGACTGAACAGAAGGAGTATATATGGGAGCAGGGGCAGATCTAGAAAAATATTTGTGGGGCGGTGAGAGGGGGGCAGGAATTTTTGAGGGGTGGCAACATATGGCATTTGTTTACACTGAATTTAATCACAATTATCACAGTTTGGTGAGAATAGTATGTACAGTACTAGTGTTTCATGTGAAACAGTTCATATTAGAAATACATCGTATCATGTGATCTCACTTAATAGGAGATAGAAGAATGATAACACTACTTCTAGTGGCGCATTATCACAGGAAAGGTATTAAGGTAAGACACAGGTGCTGAGTCGCAGATATGTGAGATTGACTGTCAGAGAGGCAGCTTTGCAGCATTTGCACAAGAAGAAACTTTTGATTTGAGTACAACCAAACCTGATTGTCTCTTTTCTGTCATATTTGACCACAAATATTTCTTTATGAGCCTTAGACGTCAGGCCTAACTAACATCATAGTTAGAAAAATAACGTTCTGCAACCTGATTTTTATCATCTCAAAATCAGCACTGCAGCTATGCTTGTGCTGTCATTATGATTTAATTTCACGATACATGATTGATCAGTTTCATCCATCTCCTCCCATGACCCTGGTCACGCTTGTCGGTTTCAAAAACAAATCGAACTCCAGTCGCTCACCAAATTAATACCATTACTGCACATTCGACATTGGAAGTAGAGGTTGTAATTCTCAAATTATCCATAATTTATAAGCCTTGCCACCCCTACCGCCAACTGGGGTTAGGGTTAGCAGGGTTGGCAAGCCGTCATTTAGGGTGGCAGTAGATCCACCTATGTATGGGAGACAGAAACAATGGGAGGACTTCATTGGCAGACGAGTAACAGATGTGAGACTGAATAAATGTATAGATGGGAGCTAGGAAGAGGAGAAAGCTGACACAGAGGGGCAACAGAAGGTGAAAGCAAGAAATACATAGTATCGGCAATCAAAAAACTAACTGAGAATAACTAAATGAAAAAAACAAAACCGCTGGAAACGCGAAGAAACTTAAGCAGGAGCAAACGACGGTGCCGCTGGGATCCCTGAACACTAAAAGTCTAAACACAAAAACGAAGAAGCCACCAGGGTGGGTGGAAGGAACCAGGAATGAGGAATGAAACAGGAATGCCCTGTCTCGCAGAATTACTGGTACGCGTTTTGCAGTGCCGGTTGTTTACTGCAGTCCAGATGAGGTTGTGTGGATGCTTCTGCACTGCCCCCAGAGATTTGTGCTGCTGACCACTTCTACAGCTGCCTACAGCAGTGAAGTGTGGTTAGACCAGCTCTTCCTGAAGCCAATGATGATCTCCTTTGTTTTCTCCAAATTTAGGATAATGTCATTGTCTCTGCATCAGCCCACCGGTCCGGTCCCGGTCGTTGTTGTCTCTGATGAGGCCCACCACCGTGGCGTTGTCTGCAAACTTAACGATGTGATTGGTGGTGAACGTGGGGATGCAGTCCTGTGTCATCAGGGTGAACAGCACGGGGCTCAGGATGCAGCCCTGGGGAGCCAGTGCTTAGGATGATGACATCAGAGTTGTTCTGTCCAAACCGGACTGACTGAGGTCTGTTGATGAGGAAGTCTAGCAGCCAATTGCAGAGGGGTGCATTGAAGCCCAGCTGTTCCAGTTTTCCCATCAGATGTTGTGGGATGATGGTGTTGAAAGCTGAACTGAAGCCAAGGAACAGCATCCGCACGTGAGTGTTCTTCTCTTGGCTCAGGTGGAGAGCAGCAGAGATGGCATCCACAGTGGAGCGGTTGCGTCGGTAGGCAAACTGGAACATTAGAAGGTAGGAAGGCGAAGCTTTATTTGAAAAACATGCTGTATCTTTATTAATTCCAAGTCACTATTGATAGCTCCTCCATCTCCCCCTCCCCCCAGGTTAAGAGTCTGGGTGTCATCCTCGATAGCGCATAACCCGATCCATATAAATAACATTACCGGTCACTGCCTATTTTCGCTAAGAAACATCAACCCGCCTCCGTCCCTCCCTTACCCCACACATTACTGTGGCTACTTGTGCACAGCCTTGTCCCCTTCCGACTAGATTACTGCAACTCCCTCCTCTTTGGACTTCCGCAAAGTCATTTCAAAACTACAACTGGTCCAGAACTCAGCTGCTCGAATCATAGCAAGAACTCCCTCTATCCACCACATCACTCCAGTCCTCCGACAGCTCCACTGGCTCCCCATACAGTTCCGCATTCAAAATAAAATTATCATGATGACTTTCAAGGCACTTCACCATCTTGCCCCCCATATCTGTCAGACCTCATGTTCCCACCCCCTTCCGTGCTCTTAGATCCTCATCTGCTTTGCACCTGTCTGTCCCCCCCGCCCGTCTCACCACTTGGAGCAGGGCATTCAGCCGCTCTGCCCCCCGCCTCTGGAACTCTCTACCACCCCAATAACGAAATCACGGACTCAATTCTCCATTTTAAAATACAACTCAAAACCCATCTGTTCAAGATTGCTTATTCTCTTTAAAAATATATAAATTTCACTGTCACAGCCTCTGTATTTTTTTTAAATGTTTTTAAATGTCTTTATAATTATAATTTTTATTTTTCCTGACGCTTTTTATGTTTTTTGTACATTGTGGTGACCTTGAGTGTCCAGAAAGGCGCCTTTTTTAAATAAAATGTATTATTATTATTATTATTCATTATTAATTGTGCTTTGGTGCTGATAGTTTCCATAAAATGAACTTGGCATTTGAATTAAGGGGAATCTACCTTTCTAAAGATGTATAAAAAATGATTATACTTTGGTAAAAGTTAACCACTGTTATTTTCAAGCATACTGCTGTGTCTGATGTAAATATACAAAAAGGTCCTCCGGGGAGTTCTGAATTTTTGATTATTCTAATGAATAAAAGTTTTGAAACCCAGAAAATCTCAGAAACTGATATAACCTTGACTTTTTTTTTTATATTAGCCCAAAGGTAGGATCCTAAGAAAACATTTTCAATTATTTTGTTCATCATGAAAGATTGCCAAACATTTGATTAACTTTGAGTATATGGATATAATATTTATATTGTATTTATGTTTTACTTTGAATACAGGCTGACATCCCTGGACTGAACAGCTGTTCTAGCCAATAAGTTGCGGGTTATGGTGGAGCAAGTAGAGATAATATGAAATACAATGAAGTATTCTAATTAGTTTTTGTTAAAAATAAATTTATTTAGATGCAATATCGGGGCCTAATTTATCTTTCTAAACAGGCATCTATGAGTCATCATTTGTGAGATCTGGGGTTGTTGATAAAACTTGGTGTTTAAGCCAGTATTGGTTTCATATAAATACAGTTGTTTTCTTTTTCCTTTTATCACATTTAAACTCAGTTCTCATCATCTTTCTTTTTCCCTGAGCATTTCTGATGTATTAGCAGGTTTAGTTTATCCTGTGTCACAGAGAGACTCTGAGGAACCGTTCAATATATTTATGCCTGAAATGCAAAACTGTGAGTCAACTGGAAGGTTTACGATAAGCAGTACAGATAATCAGCTTCCAAGTAATTTCACATCTGCCCTCTGTAACTGATCATTAACGGCACATCCACATTGTTCTTTATGAGAAACAAGGAAAATAAAACTGCCCCTTAAAGATTTTTTTTTTTATTTATTAAATCTGTCAAAACTGATATTAAATATTTGACTAGCTTGACTGGTTAGGCAGATACCCAGTTTATGAGGACTGATGCCTAGAACTTGTAATGGTCTTTTTCATTGTGTTTAATTATACAGAAAACACATTAAAAGGGCTTTATTTCATTAATACAGTAATTTCTGCTACATTTATTTAAAAGTAAATAAACATATATATATAGATAATAGACTTTAAAAACAAATGAAAAATTATTAAAATTTTCTTGATAGCCGGGCAACTTTAGAACAAAGGAAGTCCTTTTTAGAGCATATAATAAAAGCTACATTCATAAAAGAAAAGAAAATAAAGAGGGCCGTTCATGAATGTAGAAGGAAATTATTAGTTTATAGCAAATATTATCATTATGACGTAAATCAGACGAACTAGAGTGATTCACTGATGTTTCTCATTTTACATACAGTTTTAAAATCAAATTAGGGGACAGTCCCCTCTTGTGGCCATGGGTTGCTACTACAAGAAAGAGATCATTCTTACTCTAGTATTAGAATCTAATCTAATATACAGATTTGACTTGTTGACAGCAAATCTCAAAATTAAGCATTTGTGATGTTAATAAGGCCCATATTACTAAAATCAACCAATGTCAAGTAATTTTTCTCTCTCCAAACCACAAAAACAAAATAATCAATCGCTTGTTCCATAGAACTTTGGACAGACAAGACATATCAGATATAAAACATAGACTTAGTTATCATGCGTCCTTTAAAAACAACTAAATAAGCTATTCACTAAGCTGTTTAGTATTTATAATGTCTCTCAAACTTAGAATTTCTAAGGAATGACTAACTATACACACACACACAAAAAAAACATAGCCATGAACATTTATTTGGTCTTAGTAACTTATTTTCCACCAATGGCAGTTAATATGACTAAAACAGACAAACTTATATACTTTAAATAAAACTAAATGACTTTGTCTGTAACTGTACAATTCGTTGTACAATAACAACAAAAACTGTGAACCTGATGGCTGAAGATTCCACTTTGCTTCCAATTGAGGGACCTGCTGCCTTCCACTTGGACCTAGTATCACTGGAATCATCAAAATCAGCTAATATAGAATCTGACTTATTTAGTAGGAATCACTGTAAGAAAATTTGCAAGGAAAAGTGTTAAAGGTATTTCTTTTACTGTGAGACAGTATATTAAAGAATTTTTAGAGGATGTAGTAGTGACATGTTTTTAATAATAACAGGCAGGGGGTAATAACCAAACCTATTGTGAAATAACGGGATATGAAAAAAGAGATTTAATTAGCCTCATAAAAAAATAAATGAACCGTTTTACTTTCCATAGTTTTTTTCACCTTCTAGCTTGTTGCAACACTCAGAATTCTTATAGTTATGTATCGTGAGCAAGAATCTTTTCAGTATCTTTTCCCAGCATTTAGTGTCAACAGTAAAATAATCATATTCGATGCTCAATTGCTTCATTGCTTCATTGTGCATGTAGAACGTGTAATGAAATATTGTTCTCACCTGTTCAGCTACAGGACTAATTCCATTCATTGCATAGTTATGTAAATCTCGAAGGTAATCTTTAATGTTTTATCTTTGTCATACCATTTGTCTCCCTGACTGCACTCATAAAGCTGATTTACTGATGTGGTGCGCTCAGAATTGTGTCTGTGAAAAAAGCAAAAGAGCATGCTAAGTCCATTTTGTGATTGTCTTTATGAATATGTTGACAGCCATGTTCAAACTAGCAGGTATAAAATGTTCACAGGCAGTAGTGTCCAGCAGAAAGAATAAGCACAATAAGGACAAGGGAGATAGAGACACGTGTATGCCCTTTTTTAACACATTTGGACTTGTTTTAAGCAATGTATGGATGAAATGTCAACAATTGAGCCCTCTTTCATTGTTTTTGCAATCTCAAAGCACAACAAATTTAAAAAGCAGAAAGAAAGGCTTTTCTGCTTTTTACTGTGGAACCAATAACATAAATAAAATACAGGAAGTGTCACAGGTGGATTATGACATCCTTGTTTTTTTCATGCAGCAGAGCATGTGATACTCTGCTGTAGTGAGACGTAGCAGAGAGTCCAAGGAGGAGCGACTTTTATCAGAGTTTAAAATACTGCTGATGAAGATTCTCAGTCATCCAGGTCATAGTCATTCCGTAAAAGTAAAAAAAAAAAAAAAAAACAATCCACTGGACTTACGGTTTCCTAAGATTTGAAACATTTTGCTTGTGTCTTCAGGGAAGCTTTCTCATTTGAATTGACATTTGAATTGAGAAAGCTTGTTTTTGTGTTTTTTTAAGTTTTTTAACTTTTACGGAAGTTTAGAATACTGACTATGTAAAAAAACAACAAAAAAACAACCTGTATTTACACAAACAAACAAGCAAAAAAATATAACTTTTTCAATACATTGTTATTAAATATTTCTACTTTTAGTTTTATTTCTATTTATAAACTATATCTAAACAGGAAAACTACTGAGAATAAAATTATATTTAAAGAAAATAGTACAATGCCCATACAAAAAAATCCTGTTCATAAACGTTAACTAGAAATAACTGTAAAATATTAGCTAAATAATTATTAAATTGTCAGAAAATGTTCTGTTTTCATCAGTTCATCTATACCCTCATCATTATTGTGTGGGAGCTAATGCCTATCTCTAGCAAAGTTTGAGATCAAGTTCCCATCCAGAGGAAGCAGGGTTTGAGTGTATCTGACAAACGTTTCAGTCGGATAGTGGATCTGGACCAACAAAACACCATTTGAACTTACTCCCACAGTGGGAATGTTTGGAGCCATTATCTGGGAGGTCTTCATGTGGATGTCCCTGACGACATAACCAGTTTAAAACTGCTAGACTTGCAGATGTCTGCTAACATTACCTTCTCAAACTTAAAATGCATGCACAAACAAAAACTATAGCAATTGCAGAGTTGTATACATTGCAACAAACTTAAGATTGGTAATACCTGAGATGTAAATTTCTCCTTAAAAAAAATCCAATTTCACATAGGGGCATAATGTACTGTATAAATCCCAATACGCATCACCATAATAACTCACTAATCCCAGCTGATAAAGTTATTGTGTTTCATATACGCAAATGGTGTGGCAAACACAGCACACATGCTCGTATTTCATTATTAGGCCCTGGCATTTGTCCAATGTTTTCCCATTTCTGGTTATTGGTGTCATAGCGGAGGACCATATTCGTGTCACTGCAGTCCTCCTGGCTGTACCCACCAAGCAAGTAAAACTTTCCCTCCAAAACCGCACTAGCTGCCCCGACATGCGGCACTTGCAGAGATGTGAACACAGTCCAACAGTTGGTAGCTGGACTATACATTTCACAGGCGAGCTGATCAACGACAGTCATGTTATCATTTGTGGTGATTCCTCCTGCTACATAAAGATGTTCACCCAGGGTCTCCATACAGTGATGAGCGCGAGGTTTGCTCATACTTGCCAGGTAGGTGCTTCCTCTCTCTGGGTGATACAGAAACATAGATGCAAGACACAACTGGTCACTGTTTTGCCCTCCTGAGATAAAGATCTGCCCTTTAAAAGCCTTTGCTACATGCCCACCCAACGGTACATCCAGGGGTCTGGTAAAGCTGAAAGAGAAGAAAGTGATGTAAGCAAGGGCTACACAGTTTAACTTGCTAAAGTTACTTTTAATGCTTTCAGCAGTAAATCAATATATATCAAAAAGCACCATATTGTCCAAAGGGACAAAATAGAGAAATAAATTTTGAGGATTTCAATTCAATTCAGTTTATTTATCTAGCACCAATTCATGAAACGTCATCTCAAGGCACTTTACAGTTCACCAGATCACACAGTCAAATTAAAATTGAAGACAAGACATTGAAGTCTTGGTAATTTAGTGTCTAGAATACCTCCAAGAGTTTTTGGTGGGACAGTAGCATTCAACAGAATCCAAATAATGAGGTTCACAGTATCCACCAACAGCATGTAACTGTCCATCCAGGACAATCACAGAAAAAGAGGATCTCTTCTCTTGCATTTCACACAGGCGCTCCCAGCTGTTTTGAAGAGGGTCATACCTGGAATTAGAGTGCAGAAACACATTTGGACATAAAAATCTTAGCTGTTATAGATAGATAGGTTCTCTTTATTTTCATATTATGCTTTCTCTCACCTATAAACAGAGCTAAAGATGTCACCCCTGCCATAATAATTTTTGCCTCCAAATATGTACAGTTGTCCACTGAGAACAGCAACTTCATGGCTGAACCTTGGTGACTCCGGCATTTCTCCCAATCTTCTCCACTCAATTTCCTTGTTTATCCCTCCCAGACTTCTCACAGAATTCCCAAACCAAATATCTCTGCTGATGCTGCGGCTGCACAGGTCTTCTGAGATCTGGTCGCCCCCAATCAATACTAGACTCTCTTTGGGCAGATAGATGCGGCATTGATTCTGTGGTGGAGAGTCGTTATAATAGAAATCTTCATAGATTCTATCATACAACTCGGTCAACCTGTGATTACACCAAATGCTATGTGACTGAACCTCTTTAAATTCCTTAAATGTCATCAGGGAAAACTGAACAGTTTTCATTAGCTCCTCAGCCAGTTTAAGTCTGGGATTGGGTTTTTCTTGAATCCATAACACCACAGCTCTGAACACAACTAGCTCTGAAGGAACACAGAGTGAGGTGCTGTTTAGGTATTTGAGTAGCTGCTTGGCTGGCAGATCTTTGAACTTGGATGTGCAGGCCACCTCTTGAAATTGCCGTTGGACAAAATCATCTGCAGCCTCTTGAAGTTGTGCTATGTTGTAGGCTTCAGCGAAAGATACCACATCAAGGCAGGTGTGAGCATTTATTTCATGGCGAAGGAAGCTAAAGCACAAGGACAGGGCAGGTTGGTACTGCAGCTGAATAGAAAGGCAAGCAATCTCAAAGATGCCTGTCCAGGTGAGTGGAAGAGTCCCATTGTAAGAGCTGCCAACCAAAAGTTCTAGATCTGAGACAAAGAGGAATGGCAGGCTCACACTATACTGAAGGGACTCTTTCATCCCCAGTGTAAACATCCCACGAAAATAGTCAGTACTGACAGCCAGGATCACTCTGTGGACTAGACAGAAGGAGGTAATGAGAAGATATCAACATACAGTATAAACATTTTTTGGTACTTTTCGAGCTATAACTGGTTTGAGGAAAGACCCCTTGCTGTGCATGGGTCAGTGTTGGTAGCCCTTCCTATGACTCAGTACCCTTGAAGTGGCCCTCAGCCTTAAAAAGGTTGGTGACCCCTGATGTAGACCCTTGTGCCATTTAGCTATTTTTCTAAGGGTGTGAAATGTGTCATATTGGGTTCACACGGCAAGATTGTCATACTGATTTTTGATCTAGTTTTCCTCTACCAAGATGCCCCAATTATTGTGATGGGTTTTGAAATGGGATAATCTCGCCCTTGGTGGTAGGTTAAACATGATCAGGTTTGCTTGGAAGTATTTTAAGACAACACCGATCTAAAATCTGGTATATCTAACATGTTGGATTGTCCTGGCTCAGTGCCATAAGTGGTGTTCTCTGAGTACAAACAAGGATGCAACCGGTTGAATCTTGAATGTAGCCAATCAGAGAGCTTTTCCAGAGTAAAAAGAGAAAAAATAACTCACCAGTTTAGGCAATACAGATCCAGCCCACACTGACAATATTCTGTTGATAAACACCTTTTACAACTCTACTGTCTTTATCTCTGGTACAATCAGTTCACCAAGTTTCGCCATTGCATCTTCATGAGCCATGTTTAAATAATTTGAACTCATGTCTGATAACAAAGATTTCATGAGATCTCCAATCTGATATTTAAATTTTCCTGAAAGAAATCTGTTAGCTGATGTTGTGTCATGTGACTGTATACCGTGTTCTTTTCATCAAATCATTCCTGAAATATTGCCATGGGAACCAGACATCAGTTATGTAGCAGCAATAGAACATGATGAATCTGTAATTCCCAAAGGCTAGTGTGTTCTTGCCTTAGAAGAAGTTCCTTTTGGCTCACCACACCTTAATTAACAAAAGTACTTACCTGGGTGTTGCAAAACTCAATGGCAAGTCCAGGTGATTTACATTGCTTGTGGCTTCCTTCTGGTATGAAATCCACACTAAATACACATCCATTATATTCAATAAAAGCATTTACACTATCTCTGCAGACTGGTGTGGGGCAGCAGTACGCATGTTGCCACCTGCTAAAAGTCTACTTGATTCAATTTTTGAAGTGTCAGTTCGAAGTCAGTCTACCCAGATCACACTGCACCAATTGGAAATTGATTAATTGTCCAGTTTTTTTTTGGTTTTTATGTTTTCTTCAAGACCTGGCCATAATTACAAACAAACATGTATATTAATACATGTGTTGTCCAGGTGCCTGTGTCTTAATTATTTTCATAAATGTGCATATGCAGCATAATCATTCTTAGTACAGCAAAACTTGAAAATATATGGAAGAAAAAAAACTATTTAAAAACTGTTTTTGCCTAACTTCTACATTGATCATTGGCTTTGTTTGCACAATCCGTGCAGGCATCTTTGACTTCTCCAGGCTTCACAGCAGAGCAGATCAAAGCACTTGTGGTGAACATTAGGACTTAAATGAACAGCAGCGAAGTGCAGAGCAGAGCAGATTGGAGATAAAAGCAGAGTAAATCTGGGGTGATTCAACCATTTGCAACACGCATATTAAAGCAGAGCAATGTCTATTGCTGAGGGGCCCTTGAAGACTGGCTGAGTACTTACCAAGAACTGATCCCCCAGGGGCTTCCAACCTGACGTCACAGCCAACTCTGTCAATCCACAACTGTTTGATGGATTCTAGATTTATGGCCATCTGTTCTGCAGCAGATAGTATTACCCCTTTATTGTCTCTGCCAGGTGTTGAGATCTGCTCATTGTGCAATTCACACAGGGACAGCACTCGAGGGGCTCCCATTATTTTAGCAGCACCTTGAATCTGACTAAGGTTATGCTCATTCAAACTTGATATGAGTCCAGTATACGCAAACTCCACAACAGCCTCTAATCCGACACAATCCACCTCTTTATCAAGAGAGATAGACCACCCATAGACTCCAGCACCGGTATCAGCAGGTTTTCTTTCATTAACTCTACTGTTTTCTGTCTTTCTTTCATTCAGTTTTGCCCAGATGAGTGAGCTGACAGCAGCCAGGACTGTGGAGTGAACACAAATGCTCCTACCATCATTGGTGTTCAACGTAAGGTCTGTGAGAATCAAGGAATCCCTGAACTCTTTCAAGGAGAGGAAAACCAGTGTAGCATAATCATCTTTCTGGTAAATCTTTACATTGTCTTCCTCTTCCTCCTCTTTTTCGATTGAGTTTTCCAAACCCCCATTTTGTTTTCTCTTGTGTTCCTCCGTCTGTCTCCTCCACTCCATCAGTTTATTCTGGAGGCATGCCACTGCCATTCTTCACCCTCTCTTTGTAAATCTTTTTTCTTAGTTTGGTTAGTTGATGCTTTGTATGCCTCTGGAGCTTCACGAATTGTAGATCCCTTATTGCAACAAATTGTGAGGAAATAATCAGACAGGCTACATATCCCAGGTGTCCAAATTGTAATCCCCTGTAGAAAATTGCTTGAGATTGCCGTGTGCTGCTTGACTTTGTGTCCCCTAAGCAGCAGTGTTGTGTATATGCTCCGGTCCTGTCTCTCTGTCCAGTTGCATGGGAGTACTGAAGGGTCGGAAATTCCCACAGTTCCTCTTATAACCAGGCGGCTACATATTTACAGTGTAATATAAGTAGCTGGAACCCTAAACTGGATGTCTGTTGTTCACAGACTAAATAGTTTTGAGCGCAGTTGATGAACAAACTGTTTTATCCTTATGTTTTACAAGCTATCTTGTACTCATCATGCATTTTATCATTGCTATTTCAAACTATTCTGAATTCCAACCTCTGATTGTACTCATCGAGTGCCAGAACTTCAGTTCACACTATGCAACTCTAGTCTAAGCATAGATGAAGGGCTGATTTGATTCGCCTCTTCTAGCCCACACACTGTGACATCCAGAGGAGCCTTGGCAGGAACCTTGACTCTTGCACAGGGGTAAATGCCCAGAGGGTCAACAGTGGGATCGTGTTTCTCCTTCGTGCCCATGAGCTGTGGAATTTAGGTCACAGATCACAACTAAAGAGGTAAAAGGGAAAAAAGAAAACAACATGCAGCTCTTTGCTTATTCACTCTTATGTCAAATGAAAAATTAAAATCAGAGACTTACATCTGTGATAAAATACAGAAGCCCCACTTTCAATTATAGAGTTTTAATATAAGAAGATCATAAACACATAACCAATTCTACAAGGTTATTAATCATTAAACAAAGCTGGACTCTAGGGCCCCACTTCAGAAAGCATTATAAATCCCCACCGAGCTAAAATTGGTTAAAAAGACTTTAAAAAAAAAGATGTCATGATTTACATCCAAATGACGTTTGCATTTGGTTGAAAAGTGAAAGGGGAGAAGCCTTCATTTTCAGATCATTAAACAGATGTTGAAAACTGGTTTTGCAAAGTATTTTTAATGTATATTATTGGACTAAAGTGGGACAAAATCAGGCCAAACCTAAATTAAATCAGGATAAAGCTGGTTTATGGATTTTACATGTTCTGAAACCTAAAATCCTGAATATCAAAAAGCCAAAGAAGTTGATCTAAGAAGAGTTGGAAAACAAAAGACTGGAAAAGAGACATTGGTCTGGCAAATAAGCAGGACCTTAGCTTATGCTTTGCTAGTATTGCTGATTATATCCAATCAGTCTAATAGTTACATCTGCATCATGTCACATAACTCAAATGATATCAAATAGTTTTTCTAAACCTGACCATGATGTCACTGAGCCCCACTGGGCTCCAAAGTCACCAGTTCTCATCCTACTGCTCATATTTTCTGATGTAAAACCGGCGATCTGCATCATGGATGTGGGATCAAAATACAATTACAACAACATGTTAAATATCAGGTCAATGTGAATGGGCTCTATGCACAGCTCCACTACTTCCTGAATTTAAAGCAGCT